>JADANP010000011.1:0-1203916 GCA_017165645.1 Fusarium sacchari
AAGAGTTAAAGAGCAAGAGAAGAATGACCCGGGCTGAGACGCGGGAGCTGGGAGGTGATGAAAGAGGACGAAGGACGCAAAGAGACCACGACGCGAAAATCAAAATGGAAGTGGAAATGGATGCTCCCATCAAACGATGACGGAAAGGATGCTGTGGAGGGCCGACCTTGTAAAGCTTACAGCGTGATTGTGATTGCAAAGAGCCAATCAAAAAAAAGAACCGTCACCCAATTTTTATTTCACCAGCAGCAACAGAAAAGAGGGGCTGGCCTGGCAGGTCCCCTCCCAAGATCACCTCCACCAGCCGCTAAGCACGCCCGCGCAATTGAAGCAAGCACGCGTGCGCACGCCCCCCAGGCAATCAGTAACCCGCTAACACCGACAACGCGCCAGCTACAAAAACCCAACCCACTCCCCGATCTTCTCTCCTCGCCATCAACTTCCCATCTACAACAGCATCTTCTCGCCTCACAACAACTTACTCAACGCACGAGTTCTTACTCAACCGACACAACCAACTCACACTTTTCAAACCTCTTTTTATATCTTTCGAAATGGCTCCCAAGGCTGCTGACAAGAAGCCCGCCTCCAAGGCTCCCGCTACTGCCTCCAAGGCTCCTGAGAAGAAGGATGCTGGCAAGAAGACTGCCGCTTCTGGTGACAAGAAGAAGCGCTCCAAGACCCGCAAGGAGACTTACTCTTCTTACATCTACAAGGGTGGGTTCCAATTACAGTCTCAATCGCGCCTTGTTTTGGTAACGCGTTTACTGACTTGTATCTCTAGTCCTCAAGCAGGTCCACCCCGACACTGGTATCTCCAACCGCGCCATGTCCATCCTGAACTCTTTTGTCAACGGTATGTCGTTTCATCTACTTCTAGTCCAGCTTTGATCTGACTCTTGATCCAGACATCTTCGAGCGCGTTGCTTCTGAGGCTTCCAAGCTTGCCGCCTACAACAAGAAGTCCACCATTTCTTCCCGAGAGATCCAGACTTCTGTCCGTCTGATCCTCCCCGGTGAGCTTGCCAAGCATGCTGTCTCTGAGGGTACCAAGGCGGTTACCAAGTACTCTTCCTCAACGAAATAAGTGCTTTGATGGCTTGATTTGTTTTGGGCATTTGGTTTTTCACGCGTGGCATCAGGGTGTCATGAGTCTGAGGTTTCACGGGGATCCAGCCCTGTTTAGGGGCCTCATAATGCGTTACGGATGGTTTTGTTTTATTTCCTGGGGGCAATGTCTTCACACACGGGCAACGGGGTTCGAGGTTGTACAATAAACATCGAGAATAGGGTCTCGATCAAATGAATTCGTGCACATAAGCTTTGTGTCCCATCCTTTCGTTACGTGTGTCTTGCCTGATGCTATTAGTTTCTAATCTCTTCAGTTTGTTGCATTCCTTTAAGTCCTTAAGGCGCCGTGTTAAACATTTGACCAACTTCTATCCCAGTCCAGCTTTTGAGCGCTTCATTGTATGAGTAACAGGCTGCATGATGCCCTTGTTGTTGGATGCCCCGAGCGCGGTTCCCATGCTCCAGCCCATCTTCTCCAACATCGCTCTACCACGATTCTCGATGCCTAACTCTGGCGCTGAGGCACCGACCACCTCGCCATCTTGATATGTAGCGGCCGCGACGGAAGTGCCACCACGAGCAGGCGGCAACCGATTCCCTTTCCTGCCCTTCTTATCCGACCGAGGAACATACTTGCGATTGACGCGCTTGAGAGCTTGATCGAATGTTGCCGGGACATAAGGAGGCGTACGCTTTGTTCGATGAAGTGTCGGTCTTCGTTGGTCGCCTTTTCCAATTGACTTGGACTTGAGCTTGAATTTACTCGCAAGTTCGTGGATCATCTTGCGCGCATTATTATCCATGGGGGGGAAATTAAGCCTGTAACTAGTCAGTTAAAATTCATAAATAACTTGATGATAACTCACTGTTCATCAGAACCCATCAGGAATGTTTGTAGCTCATCTGCGACTTGGTCCATGTTCATTCCATCTGGATATTTGACCCGCAGATCGTCAGGGTCTTTTTTGCCTAGCATGCCGAGGGCACGCATCTCCTCTCGCTGTTTCTTTCGTTCGGATTTCTTGAGACGATCGCTCTTCCAGCTGGCTTGGAGAGATGCTTCCAGTTCGGAATCGGACATGTTGAAGCTGATCTGAGCTCGAGCGCCTTTACCTTTGCGCCGACGCAAGCTGGGGCGATCCCAATCCATCAAATCAAAATCATCGTCAAATCCTTGGTGCTGTTTCGTCCTCTTGCCAGTGCCGTCAGAGTCAGAGTCAGAGTCGCTCGAAGAGTCTCCGAAATGGACTTCCTCCATACCCAAATCTTGACCAAGCTGCTGACCGGCTATCAGTCTTGCGAGTGTCTCGTCATCGATCTGGCTAGAGACCTCATCTCCGTTGGTCGCTTCAGCATCGTCAGTATTATCATCCGTGTCATCTCCTGCAGCGTTGGCGGACTCGGATACGCCACTATCGTCCGAGTGCCTTCCACCTTCGAGCAGTTCCTTGAAGTAATCATCAACTTCGGTGTTTTCCTTGAGGTTGGCGATATAATCGGCAAGAATGGCATCCTCCTCGTCATCGAATTTAGTTTTAGCGTTACGTTTCTGATGCTTCTTCTGTCTTTTCTCTACCTTAGTTAGGTTTTTGTTGTGGATTGGTTCTATTTGCAGTTCTGGTGCCGGTGTTTGTTGTACATGGGCCGGCTCAGTGATGATGGCCTGCTCGACGACACGGATTTCTGTCTGCATCTGCATCATTTCGATATCAGGCACAGGTTGTATGCTTCTCTGCGCACCTCGACCCTTGAAGAGAAGCACTTCCTCGCTCGAGGTGCTGCTCCTCGAGGATGGTCTATCCGGTATCTCCACTGGGGGGAGGTCCTTCTTCTTTTGGACCTGGTCTCCTGTAAGATCGAAGAAGAATGGTGCTTCTTGCGGTACGCTTTCTTCGGGTGCAGTCTCGGCTTGGATGGCTTCCTCGAGGTCGTCGGGGCCTATAAACTCGACCTGGCCGGTTGATTTTTCGGGGCTCTGCTCGTCAGCCTGGTCATCTTTCTTGTCGCCTTGATCAACAATCGCATCCAAGAGTTTCAGAGGATCGGTAGGCCCTGCGCTGACGAAAGCAACTGGCCGTAGTCGTAGACTGGAATTCCCCCACACAGAATGGTCCTGTTGAGAAGTCTGGCGAGCTTCGTCCGCAAGCGTGAATCCAGCTGTAGTATATCAGGTCAGCGTCCAAGCACTTCGCTTCAGAGTGATCCATACCTGTTTCTTCTCTGGTAAAACTGGCTCGAGGTGGCGTTGATGAGTAGCTCCCACCTCCACGAAAAACTCCCCTGCCTCCTCGTCCTCCCCTGGCGTTCTTTGCGCCTCGGAAAGCGGGAGCTCCCCTCTTGTTTTTTGCCATGGCAAGATCAGGGAGAGGTGGCCTTCATGGTGAGAGTATTCCAGTATGGTGGTCCAGTTGAGGTTTATAGCGGTTGTGCACCATAAAAACAATGCTGTGTTTTGGCGAGAGGAAGGTGTTTGGAGATCTCTGCCTATGGCAAAGAAAACGAGTCACCCCGCGATGGACTTTGCGTTGCAGCTGGTCTATCGATTGGCCAGTAAGATACAGTGGGGCACAGGTGTCCTAGCTACCTCGCCTAGATAAGTGTCATTGAAAGAATCCGTAATGCAGGTTGCAGGTGGGAGTCGGTATTGATCGGTGGGTCCGCTGAGCCTTTGTGGGAGAGCTCACAGGTAGGTAGGCAGTTGCGGCACGTACCGATGGATTTAACAACCATCCATTTTTAGGTATAGGGTGGGAACATAAAGCAATATCGAGAATTGGGCATTTATAATTTTCCACCGAATGTAGTTGTAATATAAAATATTATGGTATATCAGCATAATTTCACTTATATCTAAGTGTCAGGCTTTGTATCCTGTGCACATTGAGGCGCTTGTATATTGAGTATTGTCATCGTCGTGTTTTACCCAATATTTCATTGAAACCATGATATCAATAGTCGTAATTCAAGTGGACTTCCCAATGAGATACAAGCACAAACCCACTCTGATGAGAAGATACGAGGGTATAGAAAAACGCGTATATATACGCGTAAATAGAGTACATAAATACAGAAGTACGAAAAATTCCAGCATTTCCATTATCCAAAGGCTCTACAAACTCAACTCGAGCAATTCAACAGATATCGAGTCTGGCGTCGAGACGTGTCGCGGATGGCACGTGCGCCAGATCACATATCGCGTGCGTTAGTACATAGGTACCAAGTACCTACAGTTAGTACCAGCTCCACTGGAGAACCGAAGTCCACCTCAGGCGCTTGGTGCGAGTCACAAGCAAGTGGGTTGTCTCTCCCCCGCCGCCCGCCGGCCCCAGCTGACTCTCCACTGCCAGGCTAAGGCCAAAGCTCACCCATAGCCAGGACCCCATCTGCCCGTTTCCCATCTGCTGCTGCCTCACCTGAAGCTTTATGTTGCCTCCTTGTTGAGGCACTCATCTTACATCTTTTGTTGTATCTCGTTCCCAAGTTCCCCAGGTTCTACAACGAACGAGCAGACAAATGATAGCTTGAGATCCATGTCTATCAACATGGAGAACGCCATGGCCAATGTCGACCTAGGACGTTATCGACGGATCGTACAGATGTTCTGGGATCCAGAACCTACCAACGATGTTGCCCACGATCACCCAGTATGGTGTCTTGGACGCTCCTACAAGCTAAGCGATAAGAGAAACACAAAATCCGATGAACAAAATCCCCAGACACCGCCCCCGGTACTCAAGTCGGACACCGAAGATCAGGATACGACTCGATCGCCCAACATACCGACGAATGCCCCGGAAACCCCACCGGAATCAATATCGAGCAGTTTCTCATCGTCACTGGCATATGACGACCAGTCGAATGACGGCGGATGGCCATCTGGCTTCATAACCGATTTTGAATCAAGGATATGGATGACTTACAGATCCGAATTCGAACCCATCCCTCGTTCCACGAACCCCGAAGCCACATCTTCACTGTCGCTGTCCATGAGACTCAAGAGCCAACTAGGGGATCAGAGCCCATTCTCATCAGACAGCGGGTGGGGATGCATGATTCGATCTGGTCAAAGTTTACTTGCAAACACCATCGCACTTGTTCGCCTCGGGAGAGGTAAGTCAAAGCGCCCACCACACTAGACTATATCACATGCCTGACATCGTACAGACTGGCGTCAGGGACAATCATTAGAAGAAGAATGTCGAATTCTCAAAGATTTTGCCGACGATCCAAGAGCTCCTTACTCAATCCACAGTTTCGTCCGACATGGTGCCAGCGCTTGTGGCAAGTATCCAGGTGAATGGTTTGGTCCATCAGCAACAGCCCGCTGTATCCAGTACGTTCAAGTTCGCATCACTGCTACACGCGATGTTCGTACTAACATACAACTTGAAGAGCATTGGCGAACTCACATGAGCCCTCAATCAGGGTATACTCCACTGGCGATGGGCCTGATGTCTACGAAGATGACTTTATGAAAATTGCGAAGCCAAGCGGCGAAGCTTTCCACCCCACGCTTATATTGGTAGGAACTCGGCTGGGACTAGATAAGATAACTCCCGTCTACTGGGAGGCTTTGATTGCAGCTCTTCAGATGCCGCAATCCGTTGGTATCGCAGGGTGAGTTCTACATGCCACTCTTCGCATATCTATAGTACTGACCATGCGTAGAGGCCGTCCATCCTCATCCCATTACTTCATCGGCTCGCAAGGTTCCTTTCTATTCTACCTTGATCCTCATCATACAAGGCCCGCACTCCCGTACCACGAGAACCCGATGGACTACACCAGCGAAGAGATAGAATCGTGCCATACTGCTCGACTGCGCCGCATCCATGTCCGCGAAATGGACCCCAGTATGCTGATAGGTTTCCTGATTCGGAGCGAGGAGGACTGGAAGGACTGGAAGCGTAGCGTTAAGCACGTCCAAGGCAAGTCGATTATCCATGTGGCGCAGCAAAACGCAGTCCACGGAGGCTCATGCGAGGGCCGCGAAGGCGCAATTGATGAAGTTGAGACGCTAAGTGACGATGATACGGATACCATTCAGGAGGCCTAGATTGGTTATTAGGCCCGGCGTTGTTTTGTTTTTGTTTTTGGCTGTAATTTCCTGCATCCCATCATGATTGGCAGGAGGACCAGGCGTTACGTCGGGATAGACATTGAAATCGATTCGAATGACCCTCTCTATCACGATTTTTGTCGTTCTAAGCTGCGTCATACAACGCGTTCTTCATGCGCTGCCTTTCATTTGTTATCACTTGCCGAATGGTCATGTGGTTGAATGCAATATGCATATCGGACGTGTAGGATCCTAAATCACCTCTTCTTCTTCTTGCCTCCACCAGTCACTGATTTCAGTTCTGCATGTCCCTCCTCTCGAATATGGACGAACAGCCTGGTTCTAGAAGCGAAAATCTCCCCACAAACTCCGCACTGTGGCTATGAACTGTCGTCAGCTTAACAGAAAGATGATTTTTTAAATCAACATACTTCTTCTTTCTGCGACTGTGCAGCCGCAGCTTTCTTGGCGCGCTTGGCCTTGGCCTTGCCAACCTTCTTGCCCTGCACAGGCTCATCAACCGACAGATCCTGCACCGATACTGATAGTTCATCGTCTTCATTAGTAGCATCGCTAGTAGTTCTGAGTTTGCTGGCTGAAACTATTCTCTCCTCGACAACATCCCTGGGTGCGTAGTCGGTGTCGTCGGACGCGTCTGCAGAGTCGATAGGCGTCGCGGCAAGGGATGATTCCGCTAAGGAAGCTGATACAATTCCACCTTGAGTCGATTCAAGCGACTCCTCCTTCATATTGTCTTTCTGTGCTGTAGCATCTTTTTGCTTGTTCGCATTTGCCTCATGTGGTGATGACACCTCATCAAGCTCCAGCTCAGCACCTTCGCGCTTCATCTGCCGACGCAGTTGTTGAACAGCCTTGATGTGCTTCTTGCTCTTCTCGTGCGCCTCGAGCTGCTTTTCGCTTTTGAACGACTTGTTGCATACGACACACTCCAGAATCTCAACCTCTGATTCCTCTTCAGATTCTGAGAACCCCCCTTCTGCTCCATTGTCGTTAGATCGAGCCTGGGCCCATTCGGGAACCTCGAATGATGCCATGCGTTCCTGGTTCGCAGCACGCGACCGAGCGGCCTGGGCCGCAGCAGCATTTCGCAGGGAAGCCTGGCGCTCGTCTTGGGTCTGCGAATTGGGTAGGTATCTGGGGTCTCGTTTGCGCACGAAGCTGACGAGGAAGTTGACAGCATCATTGAACTCGCGAATGGCGTCCTCCCGCATCTTCTTATTTTCCTTTTCCATCAAACGGCGGACACGACGGTCCGGGGCATCGGAAAGTCGATATTTATCCTTCCACGCGAACGACTTGACGGTTGCGAAGCCAGTCCATGCGGTGTAAAATGGTTTCACAACATCCTCGTAGTCATCGTCAGAGGACCCAAAAGTTGTGTAATTCCGGACATCGAGGTCGTCGTTGTCAGCAGCAGCTTCCTCTTCCATGGCCAAGTGCTCAAAGGTTTCCCTGCAGATTCCGTAAAAACCTGTTGGTTCGTCATCGAAGGGCACCGCAGCGTTGAACTTGCGGATTAGGCCCATGATCTCCTCAGCGGATGTGAGCCGCACATTGCGGAACGTAGTAGGTTGTCCATCATCGTCGCCGTCTCTTCCGCTGAGGATGGCATCGCGGTGTGAATCGTACCAAGCTCTCTCTTGAGGGTCAGACAGGATCTCGTAAGCAGTTTGAACTTCGGCAAAGCGGCGCGTGGCGGTCTCGACATCATTGATGTTGCGATCAGGATGAAGCTCGAGTGCTTTTCTGCGGTAAGCTCGCTTGATCCTAGACAAGCAAAGGTCAGTAGGGAGACGACATAGAGGGGCATATGCGGAGAGAGTTACTCGTCGTCTGTAGCAGAACGCTCAACACTGAGCAGTTCGTAGTAACAGGTTTTTGCGACGGGAGCAGGGCCACCAGCATTGGAGGTTTCTGAGGATTGCTGGGCTCCCATGATTACAGTTTGAGTGAGCAACACGGGGCCAGTGAGACTTTCGGTGGAGTTTGCTGTTTCCGGAAAATAGACAATAAGAAAGGCAGTGATTTATATGTATTACATTTGAGGTCTTGACTTGGAGCTTTGTGTGAAGGAGGGGCATCGCGGGGCAAAACCAACGATAACTCCGTACGATTTAACCAGACCAAATAAAATAAAATAAAATAATTAGCACTATAAATTTTGCATTCTCCCCGCATGAGATATCCATCCCCGCTATTTCCGTTTTCCAGAAAAGATCCATGAGAAGCGTGTAAGCTCATTTGTTACTTGCCATGCATCTCACTTTTTACGCCGGATGATTCACAAAGAGTCATACTGCGGGAGTTATGCATTAGGTAGTTAATAATAAGGTATGAAAAAGAATCTCATTCTTTATGGGTATGTCTTTTGATTGGCATCATTTCTTGCAATCACGCTCCCTTTCCACGCGAGCTACTCTACCTCTAGGTACCAACTCTCGGATATTCGTCATGTAGGTACTTGACCATCAGGTGTAATACTTAGTAGTTACCCCTGGTTTATTCATGACTAACAATTAGTTAGTTGGTAGGTTCTCCATACCCCTTCATTGTGAGATATCCTTCGTACGGTGAATGAATCAGGTTAACGCCGGTGTAAATCACAAGATCTCACCTGGGCTTTCAGGATCAACGGCTTTATACCATTTGCACCTCAGAGATGACTGTTGGTGGTTCCTCAAGGAAATGAAATGATCTAGATATGCAGAAACTTCGGACCTACCAATGGTAAAGCCTGGATGGCACACGAGGCTGAAGAGAGAGAATGGACTAGTTGTACGGGTGATCGATGGACTAATAACAGAGCACAGACGCGGTTCGTCTGAAATTTGTCTGTCCTTGACAATCTACCTATTGCATCTTGGCAGTTGGCATCATGGCTTTCCGACCAGATTTGTATTGCCGTAGTGAATTACATACTCCGTACAGGCTGTTACTTTTTTATTTTATTTTTAGCAGCCCGTCATCTGACCATTTTTCTATCCATGGCACCACTGATGAACCAATCACTAACGTCGACGATGCACAACTCGATCGGAGGGAATGCGAAAATATCTGCTGGTCTGGCCCTGCCTGCCTGCCTGTGTAGACTGGGTTGAAAGAGTCTCGAGTCTTGGTCTCGGTCAGCGAAAATGGTCGAATGATGCAGTTGGTCTGATTCTTGAAATCATCTACCGTTACCGGCAAGAGATTGCCGAGAGCCCACTCCAGGCTCATCCCTACGGAGTACCCGTTTCTTCCCTCTCCTAAAGCAAATGGAAGACACCACGACCACCTAGACCACCTCATTCAGAGGGAAAAAGACCACCTATGAGTGACCCGAAATCGGTACCTTGCCAATATTTACGTGGACGAGTCTGCATCGAGTTAGGCCTCTCCCTCCCTCCCATTCTCTTTTTGATACATTGTACAATAATTATCGATCTTTTCCACGCACGAGGTCATTCATTCACTCACTCACTCACTCACTCATTAATTTAGTACCTAGTCCCAAGTCAACCGCCTTATTAATGGCACTCACTCATATTTTCCTCTCCTCCTCCTCTTTGATGCGGCGCATTCCCCTGACTTGATTCTTGATCCTTCCCCTGCTTTTCTCTTGCGATCCGAGCCTTTCAGCCTTAAGTCTCGCTTGTTCTGCTCTTATTCCTTCGTCTTTTCCCGTCTGCTTTTTTGTTGCCACCAGCTGCCTTATACTGCAAGTGGTCGCGTGCCTGCCTCTCTTACCAGTATTTGAAAACTCCTGACACTGGATTTCTTTGCTGCTCCATCAATTTGGCAATCATGAAATTCGGTCACGATTTCAAAGAGACTCTACGAGCTCAAGGTTCGTCTACTAGTCCCCATGTTTTCGTCCATATCCGGGTGGTTTCATATTTAATATACTGTCACTTCTGTGCATCCTACATACTGTACCAACTTTGCGTCTAACCAAGCCTCACAGACTTCCCTGCTCACTGGGTAGACCATGCTATTCCCTATAGCCAGCTCAAGAAATGTCTCAAGAAAGTTGCCCGGGAGCTACATGAGCTTGGACTCGATCCTGAGACGTTGCGCGAGCTCCTCAACCCCGATGAAACGTCCCCTGTGGCTTTGAAGTATAAACTCAACGGTATGATCTGACCCCAACGCTTTCAACGGTTTTCTCCCCCGCCCAAGACTGACTGACCGTTCACAGGCAGTGCTGACTCTCACCTCCGCCCAAAACTCACCGTACAGGTCCATCTTCAGGATGGCGTCCCCGTCGATGCCTCGCTTGCGCCCAATACGCGCGACTTTCTCAACAAGATCGCAATCAACCTCCCCCAGAACCAACCGGCGCAAGTCGAGTCTGCCACTAAACCGCTAGAGTCGGACTCTGTGAAGGATGCTGCAAAAACCGAAACCGCTGTCGAGACCACATCTGCACCACCTGCCGAAACGGTTGATGCGCTCGTTGACGGATCCAACGACAAGCTTGCCATCGCTGTCGCCGACGAAAAGACTATGAAGATTATCGAAAAGCCAGCAAGCGACCCCGAACAAACAACACTCATCGCTGAGCCTACAAGCAATGGCTCGACCGAAGCCTCGGCGACCTCACCTGCTACTGGTGCGGCCGAAGGAACGTACGAAATCATCGAGGTTCCCCTGACTTTCGACGCCGAATTCTTCGAGATGCTTCAGAGCGATGTCAACAACCTTGATGCTCTGCAAATGGAGGAAGAGAAAACCATGACCTCGGAAATCGTGGCGCTCGGGAAAGAAGTTGAACAGGTCGTAAAGCCGAAGCGATTCTCAAAGACAGATCTTGCGCGATGGCGACAAATCTTCGAGCTGTATTTGGATGCTGAGATCTTCTTCGCTACCCACGAACAAGACCATGGAGAACGCTCAAGTCAAGTCGCTCTAAGGCAGCTGCAATGGTTCCAGGACCAGGTCGCTAAGCAGAATCTCGTTAAAGATTTCAAGCTTCCCGAGAGCACGGCAGCTTTCAACCGCTTCATTAACTTGAATGCGTCCCTCCTAAAGAACATGCAGTTCCAGGAGCTTAACAAGACTGCCGTTGCCAAAATTCTTAAGAGTAAGTGGAATATGCCAAGTGCTTGATAAACCCGAGATACTGACATCGACAAAGAATTTGACAAACGAACAGCGTTGGGAGTTGCTAGAAAGTTCCCTACCGTTGTCCACTCTGACAAGCTCTTAGCAGGCACCATTGCACGAGATGTCTGCGCACAAATGTCGCAAGAGCTCGTATCCAAGGTCCCCCAGCTCAACGACTATCTTTGCCCAGTCTGTTTCTCAGTAGCTTACTTGCCTGTCCGTCTCGACTGCCAGCACGTTTTCTGTATCCGTTGTGTTATCAAGATTCAGCGACGAAAGGAGAAGCATTGCCCATTGTGCAGAGCGGATGTGGTCCTCAAGGCTTCTGCGATGAATCTTGATTACGAACTACAAAAGTACATGAAGAAATATTTTGCAAAGGAGGTTAAAGAGAAAGCGCGCGCGAACGAGATTGAGCGTGGTATCGAGGACTATGGGCCTGGTTATGTCCACCAGGAATGCTGCATAATGTGAGCTCGATAGCCTCGGACATGGACACGACTATTGTTGTCATCATCATCATCATCACGACCTACTTGAGCGACTTGGATTGAAATGGATTTTTGCATTCGAAGGAATCATGATATTTGTGAGTTCTATCAGTAAAGGGTGTACAGTCAACTAACACCGCTCTTTAGATTTATGGCGGAAAACTGAATCGGTATGGAACGGTAATGACACGAACTTTATAGAACGAAGATAGATGATTATGTGCAAGGCAAAAAAGCACTTTTATTTGCTTACTATCATCAGCTCGTAACCGACACAGCCTCAGCCGCCTTCAAGGCGTTGGTGAAAGTGTCCTGAAGCTCAGTGGTTTCCTCCAAACCAACGCTTACGCGAACAAGATAGGGGTCAACACCAAACTGCTCAGCCCATTCCAGTTCCTGATAGTGGGCAAGTAGAACATATGGTGAAGCCAAGGTGAAATTTGTGCCTAGACTTGGTCCCTTTGCAAGAGGCAATGCGTCAAAGAAGGCCTGAGCATGCTCCTTTTGCCGAAATACGACGGAAAGTAGACCGCCGTATCCGCCATCTGGCAAACGGACCTTTTCGTAATGAGGCTTGGAGTCATTGTACTTGGGGTAGTAAATGCTCTTGACAAGGGGATGTGTTCGCAGCACTTCGCAGATAGCATCCGAATTCGCATTGATGCGGACCACTCGAGACTCAAAGTCGCGACTGTTCCTCTCCATGAAGATGACGTCCTCGGGCCAGTAGTTGTCTTCGTAGATCTCGTTCATGGTGGTCTTGAGTGCGCGGTAATACTTGCTCTCAGGGTTGAGAACAAGCCCTCCGCCCATGACATTGGAGTCGCCCGAGAAGATCTTGGTGAGGCTGCTGACAACTACATCTGCAACAGGGAGGACGTTGATGTTGGCAAATGTGCCAATTGTCTCGTCGACAACGACTGCGAAGCCGTACTCATCTGCCAGTTTGCGGATGCGAGTGAGGTCAGGGCATGTCAGCAGAGGGTTCCCAGGGAACTCGCAGAAGAGGCCGAGGAACCGCTCGCCGTTCTTGAGTCGTGCCTCGAGATCATCGAGGTCTTCTGCAGAGGCGTGTCCGTAAAAGAGACAACCAGGACCAAACTTCTGCAGAATCTTGAGTGTGTCTACGTAAGGGAAACCAAAGTTGATACTTTGTGCTGGCTCTCTTGCGTGAAGGAGGGCACGGTGAGCATTGAAAATGGCGTTCATGCCAGCAGGGTAAAGGTAGACGTCACTCTCCTCAAGGTTGGGCATGCCGCGAGTGTTGGATGTCATCGCAGGTAGAGGGCCATTGTTCAGATCGACGTCATGAGCCATGGCTCCAGCGATGCGTCGACGAATAGCAGACTTGGCACGCTCAACCATGGACAAGTCGAGATTTCTACCGAAGCGCTCTTCAAGGAAACGTGAGCTCTCGAGAGACTCAACAGGAGTCTCGGGCGAAGGTTGCTTGGGTGTTGAAGGGGCTGTAGATGAGACACCATCGATTGAGCCCGGGCGAGTGTAGCGCCTCGGACCGCGGAAAGGCCTGCCCTGTGAGGCTTCAGGGGGAGTCCGTGATCGAGCAGCTGGGATGAGGAGGTCATCTTTGAACAGGCCGTGGCAAAACTCAGCACGTCTACTGGACGTACCCTCGCCGGTGTGCTGCCAGTACTGCTTGGCGATTGGAAACACCTCAGAGGGATAAACTACAGCCGAGATCGTGGAGGTGAGTTTCTTCAGCACAGGCGAGAGCTCCTTTGACTTGTCTAGCGTAAAGTCAATGATGCGGACCTGATTAGCTAGCTCAGGAGAGATCCGCTGGAGGATGAAGTCTTGACAGCGGTTTGCCACCCGCGGTGTTGGGAAGAGCATGGCCTGCTGACCAGGACTGCCATAGCGGTCAACAATGTCTTTGGCGAAAGCCTGGATACCTTTATGGACAAAGAATCTGTTGGAGTTTCATGTAAGTGAGGGTGCTTCGCATAGTACGGCAGTTGGTTGGTCTGGCTCAGCTCACCGGGGATAGCCCGTCGTCATACGGTTCACCACCCAATCCTCGCCCTCTTCGTATCCGACATTTGCTTTCCATGTTGGCAAAGAGACACTGACGGCCTAAAGACATTGGTTAGCGAAATAGTCTCATGATAGATACGCACCCAATTGTTGGGTCTTGACTCACATGTGCCGTGTCGGGAGGAATGGACTCGCCCAGGCCAATCTCTGGCATTGTAGTGATTAGGATGAAGAGAGAACAAGGTGGCGAATGATGAATAGACTTTGGTCGGTAGGTATGTTTGAAGCCGATATATACCGAATAGTGCCTATGTATGTATGTATGTATGTATGTATGTAGTAGGTTTACCTATACAAAAAGTATATGTGAGACAACTTTTTTTTCTTTTGACTACCAAGGTAGGTTACTAGGTAGGTAGGTCAGGTCTGTGTGAATTAATTGGTGGCGCTCGCTGTGGTTGGATCGAGGGGGAATGTCCGAGAACCGGAGGGGAAAGCCAGTGTGAGTCTTTGGCATGTACCCCGAAATCCTGGAGAGTAGGTCTAGTGAATGAAATCAAGTGGGACAAGTGACTCTCTCTCACTACTAAGGTAAACTAAGGTAACTACGGAGTAACTAAACTGTATTTATGTATTGTAGATCGCCTATCAAGCCTTATCTCGCTCGAAAAATATCCAGAGTCTCACCTCACCTCCTTGAACTGGTGTTAACTGTAATAATGAAAACATGAGAATTATTAATGACCAGTCTCGCCAATATCAGGGTGGGATATTACTCCTCAGAGCCCAAACTAGGTAGCGACTAGGTAGGGTAAGGTAATAAGTCAGTCAGTGATATCCCCCATGTATGTACTGTGATCGATGTGACGCTCATGGTGACCCCCACACTCACTAAAAACACCAACACTGACACTGACACTGACACTGATGGATGATGAGGGTGTTGCAACGAGTGGGCTGCATCATGATGATGCGAGATAGGCAGGGGCAGCTAGCGGAGGTGTGAAGGACTATGTTCTGGGCGGTAAATGACTCGGCAATGGACCGCTGACTGTGATCTTGCAATGCCCATCCATGTCTTCTGTATTGTCTCTATCGCGCATCCCTGAATACCTACTTATAATATCTTCTGCCTTTCTCTCACGTTCCATCGTGTGTCCAGTTTTGACATCCAACAACTAGTTACAGCTTGCTGTCACCTAAACAGACTGCTATGCTATACTCCAATGTATCTTACTCAAGGAAACTGGAAATCATCGCAAAACCTCCCCCATTCACCAAAAGAAAGCCTGGGAAAGAACTCCATGTGGCCCAGCCCGGACACGATAGTAGTAACAACACACAAACGCCTCCTCACATGCCAATCAAATCCCCATGAGATTAGATCCAAGCTGCTATGCTTGAAACAGAAACCCATAAAGCTCCATCTGTGGTCTGTAAACAACAACATACTGCCCGCCAGTTGATCCATATCATTCTGTCAAACCAATCGGAAAGGGCCTAGCTAGTCATGGATGAATCGCTTTCTATCCGTCCCATCAACTCGTCAATCGTGTCGTTCTTATCGCCGCTCGTGGAAACGCATCTCATAATCATAATTCTTCTTTATCGTATTTTGCGGCTTCGTCTGCTCGGCTTCACCCCAACACAGCTGATACTGTCACTTGGAGCAACACTGACCATGTCGTCATCCCAATCAGCGTGACTGCTACCAATGCCGCTCATTGGAAGCGAAACGTTCCTGGCAGATACGTAGCTCTGAGCCTTGCTTGGGTAGCCTATGTGTGGGTAATCAGGTCCAGTGGCCATCCGGGGCACGTTGTACCGACTCCTGGCCCGGCTCCTGGACATAATTTCTGGCACCTCGGGGGCTTCGTAGACATCTGGATCCAGAGGAATCTCAGGCGCGTCAGGCACCTCGGGGACCTCTGGTGCCTCCATGATGTCGGCCTCCACCTCAGTGCGGGAGGATCGACGAGGAGCTCGTGAAGATGGGCGTGACCGAGCTGAAAAGTATGTCCGCTCATCGTCATACGGAGGCCGGTGACCACGAACAACTGATTGTGATGACTTGGGCGCGCGGGAGCCGGCATGGCTTCGGCGGTCGTCGTACTTTCGACCGACGGGTGCCTCGCTTCGGAGATCGTCCACTAGTACTACAGACTTGCTGCGACCAACACCTGCTTCGCTGCGGGCCCTGACGCTCCTAGACTTGTCAGTTATAGGAGGTCTGGAAGACCGACGGCTTCTTGTTTCAAATCCATCCTCGGGAGGTCGTGACGACCTGCGACTGCGTGTATCAAATCCATCCTCAGGTGGCGGCCTTGACGCACGACGGCTTCGTGTCTCAAAGCCATCTTCTGGGGCTCTCGACGCGTGGCGGCTGCGTGTTTCTACAAACTCATAGGCGTCTTCTGGGGGAGGGTGCCTTGATGAGCGTCGGCTTCGGGTGGTATCGTAGCCTTCCTCAGGGGCTCGACTTCGCGATCGGGCCCGAGAAGGAGCAACGCTCCTGGCAGTGCTCTTCGCAACACTTCTGGTGCTAGGAGCAGCGCTCTTCGCAGCGACGCTCCTTGCAGCACTCTTGGCTACACTCCGGGTTCTGCTCCGACTTCTGGCTCGGGATTCGTTTGACCATGGATTCTCCTCATCGTACGGGGCTTGTGTCAGGTATTGAATAGGGCGCACCGGCTCGTCTGGGGATTCCTCACTGCTGTCGTCTTCTATGTAGCCGAGATTCCTTGGCGGATACGACTCGTGATGCATCTTGCGGGGAGCATAGTCATTCTGCATATGTTTCTGGAAGGGATAACCCTCCGGATACATATCCTGAGGGGCAAATCCACCATGTCCTCGATAAGGCAGCGCTTTAGGCGGGTATTGTGACGCCGTGGGCGGATAGTCAGCATAGGTGATGCGGCGCTCGTCATTGTGTAGTTTATGAACCGTGGGGGCCTTCTCGGGGAAGGTTGAGCGTCGTGGGAGCGACGGGGGCTCATACTCCTGTCTTGGTTTTCGTTCTCGCTCCTTAGCATTGTGGCTTGCAAAGCCATATGTGAGGGCAGCGCCAGCAGCAGCAACCCCGAGGATGGCACCGACGACAGTGGTGGTACTTAGGCCGTTGTTGTTGGAGCTTTGGCGAGGCGAAACAGACACAGGTTCGTCCTCATCGGCACGAGAGGCAGCACGCTGGGTCATCTCTGCAGCTGTGACGGTATTCGGACCGTGTTTGGCAGGAGACTGACGGGGCTGAAAGGGTGACTGGCCGTTTATGGAAGAAGAAGAAGAACGTGCGGAAGCAACAGGCTGAAGCTGAGGTTGTGAAAGAGAGCGATTCCTGTTTGGCTGGGCGGTGTTACCGTCATAAGTCCATTCGATAATTCGACCAAAATAATCCCGAGGACAAGTAGGCTGTTGATAAACGACCTGAATGGTGTTGCCGTCAAGGTCGCGTACTGTTGCTTGTCTTGGGATTTGACCGCCTTCAAAGCCTAAACGAGGTCTGGGGCTGGGGCCGCCAGGATAGATTGGGTCACCGTCAGTTTGAATACTCAGCCACGGATTCGCGGTGAAGGCACAGTCGTGGAAGCCGATCACTGCATCAGTGGACGGCACCGCAAAGACCAGAGTCGAGAGCTTGACAGGTTCGAAAGGTCGAGAAACCTCGCGGATCTGCAGAACTGGCGTGCCACCTTTTTGATCGTCACCACGTTTACCTCCAGACTTGCTGGCTCCAGCTGGAATTCCGTAAGTAATAGTCCCAATGGACGAGTTCTGTTCCCGTGACTCGTTCAAAAAGCGCAGGCCGATGAGCTGAAGAGTTGCCGAGTAGAAAGATGAAGACTGTGCCAAATGTGACACCTCAACGAATGGTAGTGTCATGGTCTCTTATAGAGCTCTGAGTGCCAGGACTGTCCGATCGGCTGCCTGCTGTGAGGTACCCGCTCGGATGCCTTGGCCGAGATTGCTGGAGTCTTGGAGTAAGTATCCCCAAAGACTTTTGGACCTGAACGAAGGCGTTGCTTGAGCGTTACTGGCTGAGCAATATGTAAGAGGAGGAGGGGGCTGGTGGGGAGACTGGAATATCGGTCAAGGCTGGCGGTGATGAGTAACAAGGAACCAGGAGTAGAGTAGTAACCCCAAATTGTTGGAGAAAATTATAACCGAAAGTAAAATAAAAACGACAGATTAGAAGGAGTTAAAAAAAAAAGTCCACGAAGAAGAATGGTCGAAAGAGATAGCGAGAAATACGGCGAGGCAAGCAAGAAATGTTGGCCGGGTGAGGTGGCGGAGTGGATGAGAGAAGGCGGTCGAGAATGAAAGGGTAGGGATTCCGAGGCGACCCAAGGTAAGAAACAAGGCGGATCCGATTCGATGCCCCGAGATGAGTAACTGAGTGAGTGAGTTGTCGTTGTCCAGCCAAGGTAGTGCCGTGCGGAAGCCCAGAGAGAAACTGAATGGATCCGTAAGGTAAGGTAAGGCAAGGCAGGGCAGGGCAGGGCGAGGTGAGATGAGGTGAGGTATGGTGAGTGGCCTAAGTCGAATGTTGAGTTGTCTGTTCCTTAGTCTAGTCGGTCAATTGCTGCTTGGACCGACACCTTTGACGCCCAACACAACAAGAAGCAAGAGGAGGGTCAAAGATGAATGGCCAACTAAGTCCCAGATGCGAGATGGGCTAGATGGGCAAGAGTACACAAAGATCGAATGGTACCCGAGACTGCGAGTAATCCTCGTGGCTCCAGATAGGTAGTCAAGGCACGGCAGCAGTGAGTAATAAACAACAAGAGCCTGGACACACCAGGGTGAGGAAGGTATCCGGTACAGTATCGATGAATGTGACAAAGCTGCGATGCAATCGCAAGGCACTTGACCGAGTAGACGAGGCAGGGATGCGTGGATGGATATGCGTTTTACGTTTGCTCTGTTAATTGCTCAAGGCAATTGGAGCAATTGCTCTGAGAAATGGAGACTGGAGACTCTAGGGGCTCTGTCTATAAAAGAGAAGAGGAGGAGAGAGGCTCGGGGGGGGGGGGGGGGGGGGGGGGGGGGAGGTCGAAAGAGGAAGAGAGAGACAGAGAGAGAAAAAAGAGGATGCAGCTAAAGAGAGAAGATCACCCGGATGGGATGCCCTGAGAAGGTGTCGTGAGGGTGGGCTCTAGGTTTTGGAGGTACTGACTGACTGACTGGCTCAGCCACGTAGTACCTGGCCTGGTTTGTTTAGGGCCTGTCGACTAAGACAACTACCCGACCTTAACTGTGCTAACTGATTGAATGCCTCTGCCCAAATGTTATGCTGATGCGCCCAGAAGGTGACCAGACGCACGCCCACCATCTCAGCCAACCGCCAACCTAGCCCTTCCGCTGCGTCTCATAACATGGAAGTCAAAAAAAGGGCCCTGTCATGCACCTCTTGTGACTGTGGCTCTGTGGCTCTGTGACTCGCTGACATCTGACCCTCTCGTGCTCCTCCTGTATCCTGCTAGAAGTAGTCGCAAGTACCCATCCCCTCTCTGTCGGGCGTGGGCAGGGCATGGCAGGGCATGGGTTCTGCATCACATCGCATCATAGGTACCTAGGTCAGTAGTCTATCACGTTGGGTCGAATCACAGACGCGATCAGGCCTGGGCAGATCCTTACCTAGTCCCAATCGCGGGCAGAGATATAGGGCTTCGCATGCCGTGAGCTGCCATGGAAGTCCTCTAGAATTGTGAGGTGCACTCCATGGCAGGGGCTTGTGTAGATAGGTATCTTTCAGTGGTACCTGAAGTGTTTGCTGGCGGTAATTGTTCACATGGTGGTGCGTATCCCGTCTTGAGTTAGAAGCCCGCCCACTAGTCCCGCGCTATCCGGCAGCACCCGCTCATGATCACCCCTGAACCCTTCAAGCTCTGAACCAAAATTGGATATCCAGCTGTTGCTCTATTCAAGGTGGTTATAGTCCAAGCACCTGAACAACTCGGAAAGATTCTCCGATTTGGGCGGTGGTGAAGAAGAAAAAACACAACCCCCCTTTACGATAGGTATGCTGTGCTGTGCACATGCGGTGATAGCATCATGTGCCATCCTTGTAACGACTTGTCCTAACTTGGTACCTGCAGCTAGAAGGCTCAGTCAACCTAGCATCCATAGTGCCACGAATGAATGGATGGTTGGGTGGGAAGCTATGCGCATTGGACCAAACATGGACAGCTCTACTGTGTACGGTAAACTCCTTTTGTTAAGCCCTTTTACCACTAAATAAGCCTGGCCCTGAATTCACTCACAAATGATAAATCACTTCCACATGAATTACATTAACTTCCATGCTTAGATAGGTGACATTTGACAATGTCTTGACCTCCCTTGTAGTCATGCAGCCGAGCTACTCCAAAACCGTCCGTCTTCCCCTCATATGGATGTCGTCTATGACTCTACCCCTCCCGTCAGACCCCTCCATACCTATCTATGTATCCATATAGGTAGCTCTGCTCATCCATCCATCATATTGATCATGACAGCTGCACCAGATAACAACATCTGACTGTCCACCATGGCTCGCTAAATTATTGCTAAAATAATGATGTGTGACACGCAATGCTCATAAGAGATATCCAGTGCGGGTCGTCGTGGTTATTCTCCACCATCGTCTTCTTCTGTTCGATCATCGGAGAATAGCTCATGGGAATTGGCCCAATGACCTTTGGGCCTTGGCCATCGATGCGTGACCACGTCAAGGCCAGCGGCTGGACTCACGGCGTCCGGCTTGATCCACCGGACCCCCACCGGCACATCCACCCCCGGCCTGGACCGGCCAACCCCGGCCCTTCGGTTACCTTATCAAGCATCAGATATTGAATAGGATTAAGCCCTCTTTGTCTGATTCTCGATTCCGACTCGACCTGACTGGAACAACAAAGTCCATTAATTTTTCTTATTTTTTAAAATAGGTATTTATTCCATTCCATCAGGAAAAGAGGGCCATTTTGTGGAATAAAATATCCCACCGCGAGGCAGAGAACAACACGTCTAGTCTATTGGATGTAATGACTTGTCGTGGTGTTGGCCAAAGGCCAGGGCCCAATTCGAACTTGCGGCCGACCAACCTTCTGGCCAGGTTCACTGTAACTAACTAGTTATTATTTCGCCTCCTCAACCTATCGTTCCTTTGCTCAGTCTTCCGACGCGCAAGGGTTCAGATCCGGTGTTTTACCCTTCAAATCGCGTGGGGGCTATTTACTTGACTGGCGACGTAACATAAAGTTGGTAGTATGAATAGGTAGGTAGCCAGTGAATAGCTAACCATCCTACAATGGCCAAGATCCCCCCTGTACGTGACGACTTCAATCACTGTGGGAATCGTGCTGGCATGTAGCAACTATTCTGGCACCATTCTACGTTAAATCGTGTCCACATCCTTCGTGGCCCCGTCACTCCATGGTTCCCATTCTTTCTCCCAAGCTAGAGTAGCTTTGGGCACACGAGACACACCTAAAGTGCGGGGCGATTTGGTGCTACACCAGCCCTTTTTAGTCTGTTGCACATTCGCGGTTGCGGCGGATTAGCTTCGCTTGGTGGCCTCAGTCCTAACTATAGTCATGTCTGTGGTTCAGATATTGACTCCTGTTGTTTTGAGAGACACACGTAAATCTGTTGGCTACCTGCGCAATAGTTTACATATCGTAATCTTCTCTACAATAAATATTGTCTCTTCTTTGACTGCCTAGCGTCATATCTGTCCATCCATCGCGGACAACGCATTGAGGAGCATCGAAGAACCAAGACGGGATTGGCCCGTTGTGGTAGTCCCATCATCCTCAAAGAAGTCGAACTGCTGAGAAATGCAGATTCCATCGCAAGAGCTCACCGGATCTTTCTCAAAATGCCTCCTCATGGCTTTCCCACCAAGAAGCGTCGACTGGTTAGACCAATAAGCCCAAACAAATCTATAAGTAGATTCCATCCAAACTTAACCTTGGCAAAACAACCTTCAAGCACTGGGGGCAGAATGGAACAGACTCGCTGGGTGACAGTAGAAAAGAACAAATAGGAAAGTATGGGTCAGGTTGAAATGACCCATCAAGACGACATTCACGTCTCGGACCCGATGTTGAACGCCCCATGTTTTGGTTGCAAAAACAAGCGACAGCGAACACCCCAGGCATTCCAAGTTACAGCCGAACCGTCCCAACCCCAACGACGATGTTGTATCCTCGTAGGGCGAGTCGGCATTTGATATCCATCGCAGCTTCGGCCCCTCGCCGGTTTGATCGGCGACAGGTCTTACATAATGTCCCAGACATCTTCAGCTGCGTGGCAGAACTTGCTGCAAGCAACACTAGCAGACAGAGAGTAGTTGCTGATGGAGATCTTCTCGTCAACAAGCGCATCGGCGAAGTTATCCTCACCCTTAGCCATGGCGCCAACGAAGACACAGATGCTGTCCTTGGAATCCACGGTTTCAACATACTCACGAACCTTGACAAGTGGCGCATCGAAACTCAGAGTAACCTTGCGGCAGTTGGGAGGCAGGTGGTCAGTGATGGGGTTCTGGATCACTCGGAGCAACTTCTCGTTAGAGTTGGTGGAGCGGATGGACAGACGGTGCAAGAGTTGCACCATCAGACCAGCAAATCGCTTGAATGTTCGCGGAATTCGGACTGAGGGCGAGACCTCGATCAAGACACCCTTGGCAGTATGGATGTAGATCTGGAGCTTGCCGGCCTTGTTGATAGGCGAATCCAGAAGGGTCAGTAAACACTAAGAGAAATGGTCAGCATGTTGAATGCCGACTCAGAAGATCAGAGTTGAAACCTGATGGGTGATGTCGGGACGAGCATCACTGATGTCCCGATTCATCTTGCGCATGACACCGATGTGCTCATCGCTGTTGAGCAGAGAGTACTTGTCCTCACGATTGCGGCTGGTGCCTCCGTGAGAAGCCTTGTACGTCTCGAGACTGGCATTGGACAGGACGACGATCAGACGCTGAGAGTCCTTGTCTGTGGGAGGGATGGGAGTGCTCTGCTCGGCAACCAACTGAGGAAGCGAGGGGGGAGGGAGAGACTGTGTGCCTATATTTTCCGACATGTCAATGATGACCTTGTAGGAATTGCAGGTTGAGTTCTTGGTTGGCTCTTACGAGGTCGCTTGACTCCAGCAGTTCGACGCTCGGGCGAAGACATGATGAAGGAGAAGAGAGAGGGCGAGACAGGGACAGAGGCAGAGAGAAAAATGTAAGTGGGGAAGATGAGCTTGGATGTTGGTTACTCAAGAGTGTCTCGAAACAGTCACGGACAGACAATACAGACAGTATGAATCGGTAGATACTGCAACAGTGAAATACCGAGACAGTACGATTGTGTGATTATATGCGATTGTTGTCGGTTGAATTGAAACTTGTCGCGTGCAAGTCAAGATGAAAAGGAAGAGGGAAAATTAGACTCAGAGGAAGAGAGAGAGAGAGAAAAAAAAAAGCGGCGCTCGCGATAAACAAGGTGCTGCGTGCATTCGGATATTGAACCCTGAGGCCAAGCCATATTCTGAAGGTAGCGGCCCCCACATCTCGCCGAAGCTCGCGCACTGTCAGCGGGTTCCGGATGCCGAACGGGCAGAACATGCGGGTTCGGAGTATTTCGAAGGGAGGAAATTGAAATCGGTGCATGATGGTCAATAAATCCCCCAATAAGACGTTGTCGTATTCGATATCGTCTCAGCCAACGCCTGAAGGGACAACCGACGAACACATTGACTCGTCCCCCCTTGTCTGACTGAGCATTGCGGTTAAATGAGTTCTCGCTTAGAAGTTGCACGCATGAGGATATCGTCGAGTCGTGTGAGGTCCTATCCAGCCAATCAGCAGGAGTTATAAGGTAGAGCACTTACATAATCTCTCATACACCCCCTACCGCTCCTCATTGGCTACCGATTTTTAGAGAGCCTCCTCTGCAAGTAGGGATATCGAACAATTGACCGTGAAAAGCAACACTTGAATCAGCAAGAACACTTCAGGCCTGCCAGACAAGCGAGTTAACACTCAATTGGACAGAAGAGACATACTTGCCATGTCATCTCCCGTAGCAAAGGCTGCGCGCCGTGTGACACACGAGCTCCATGGTGTTGTCGTCTCTGCTGGCCTGATGGACAAGACTGTCAAGGTCCGAGTTGGCGGTCAAAAATGGAACAAGATTGTCAATAAGGTAAGAGAACTCCCAAGTGCACCTTCATAGCATCGAGAAAACAGGCTAAAAAGGGTCTCTAGTGGTTTGCCGACCCTAAGCATTATCTCGTCCACGATCCCAACTCATCACTCCGAACCGGCGATGTCGTTTCCATTGTCCCTGGATGGCCAACCTCCCAGCACAAGCGTCACGTTATCAAGCGCATTATTGCGCCCTATGGAACGCCCATCCAAGAGCGCCCTCCCGTGCCCACGTTGGAGCAAAGGATAGGAGACTACGAGGCTAAGAAGGCCAAAAAAGATGAGCGAAGGGCGGCGAGACGGCAAGAAGAGGAGAACCAGAGGCTTAAAGAGAAGCGGTTGGAAAACGAAAAGAAGGAGGCCAAACGCAAAGCATGGGAGGAGGATCAGCAGAAACGAAAACCTAAGACCTCGGCAAGCGACGTCGATTAAACTAATTCAACCTTGATATTACGACACATGACTGCAGCTCTCCAGGTGATTAAATAGGAGTGGACAATGCGGGAAACCTGCTTTTTGGGACAAGATGACAGGAACAGAGGGCTGGAACAGCTAGGTTCTGTACGATATCATGCGGGGGGATCATGGCAACAGAGAAGGGGTTGTTAAACCAGCTGTACCATTTGCAACATATAAATGACATACCAGACATTCAGCCCGTTTACAACTCCTCTACCCGTAGCCCAGTGTGTCGGACTGGGGTTGTGCTATCCATGATGCCCCTGCGCGTATAACGTACCTATGCCCTTTTGTTACATGTTGTATACCAGAATAATTGCAGTCTATCTATCCTCCCCTTTCTCCAAACTCTGTCGCCCAGTCTTCGTACTCTTTTAGACCAGCTTTACTGACACTCGGCCTTATGGTCATCAAACTCGCCTCGAAGTCGGACAATTGAATTGGCCGGATCTCATCCATAGTCATCTGTAAGAGTGCCTCTCCAAGGGATCGCAATGGTCCCATGGCTGCATCCTTGGCCAAGGCTGTAATATCTGAACCTGAAAAACCTGTGATCACGTATCAGTTGAGTTTGCATGAAACTTATGAAAGAACTACCCACCGTCTGTCAAATCCACCAACTTGAGGATATCATCATTAGACAAGTCGTGTTTCTGCTGGCCCAGAAGGGTTCTGAGCTGTGTCTCACGAGTGGTCGGTTCAGGTAACGGGATGTATTGTCGTCGCACAAACCGTCTTCGAGCCGCCTCGTCAATTGCCCAGGGGAGGTTCGTGGCCGCTAAGACAAGGACTCGGTTAGCGTCCCCCCTTTCCTTGTCTTTCTCGGTCGCTTCCCTTCCAGCAGCAGCACGTTGAAGATCGCTCCACTGAATAAGAAACTCTGTCTTGATCCTCATGGTGGCTTCGTGCTCTCCAGACCCTGATCTTTGTGAAAGCAGCGAGTCGATCTCGTCCACAAAGATAATACTGGGTGCCAATGTCCGGGCCAATCCAAAAAGAGCTCGAACCAGCTTCTCTGACTCGCCCAAGTATTTGCTTGTCAGGCTGCTCGCTGAAATCGAAAAGAATGTTGACTTAGACTCTGTTGCCACAGCCCTCGCGAGCATAGTCTTTCCTGTTCCTGGCGGACCAAAGAGGAGCATTCCTCTGGCTGGTTCTCTGAGGCCCATGAAAAGATCGGGCCGTAAAAATGGATAAACAACAGTCTCTCGAAGTGCGTTCTTTGCAATTTCAAGACCAGCCACATCACTCCAATGAACTTCGTCACCTTGAACCACAATATCGTTCAATATTTGCTTGGCGGCTGCTGCATCAACACCAGCGGGCAGGTTCTTCAAAATTTGCTTCTTCTTGTTTTTCCATTCACTCATATCGTCAGGAGACTTTTCTAAAGTCTCTGATTCAGACGCATCAGAATCCTCCTCCTGAGAACCTACTCCTATAGGAACCTCTTTCTCCTTCACTCGACGTGGTCTGGGACTTTTCCCATTCGTGTCATCGTCAGAGGCACTTGAGGTGGAGACTTGCCGAACCTTGCGTTCACGCCGCCTTGACCTATCTCTGCTCTCGGCATGAGGCCTCGAGGGTTTTGAAGATCTTCCAGGCTGCCTCGCTGCTGGACCACGAGTTGGTAAATTGTTTGACACACTTCTCCTCTCTGGTGCTTCTCCAGAATCGTCGCCGGTCTCAGTATCGTTGGCTGGCTCTTGCCTCGATACTTTGCGTGGCGATGGTGAAGCGAATCCGTTGCGCGAGTTAGGCAATCGATCCATTCGATTTGTGTAAGCATCTGATGGAGGTAAATCTTGATACGAAGACGAACTTAAAGCACTGGAAGCAGCAGTGACTGACAGCATGGATGGACGGGCGTAACAGTACTCATCAGAGTGTCGTGTACTTCCTGAAGGTTCTCCATCAAGATCGCGGTCCTTTGGCACAACCAAACGCCTTGAGTGGCTGTCCCATTGCGTTGGTACTGGTCTGCGAATTTGATCCAAGGAAGTGCGAGAGCTAGGGCTCGCTGTTGCTGGAGTGGACTCCGACTGGGCCCCCCTCGCGAATCTTTCCCTTGAACTGAGCGCGCTCCATGCCAAAGTCGCTGCTTTGCTCGATCCTTCGGCGAGTGGCTTTGCTGGCTTTCGTGGTTTGGTGGATTTTTCTCCTAGTTTACCGGAACGTAAAGTCGTCCTCATGGTGTGCTTTTCTGGGCTTGGAGTCCGTAAAGTTTTGTTCGGTCTCGGTGGCAGAGCAGGTCCTCCAGGTGATGCAGATCGAGAAAGCGAAGAAAACGCCATATTTGGATCTAGATGTGTGCTGGGCCCATCCACGATAGCAAGTTCTGATGACGTACGTCGAGGCTGTGATGGACGGTGTGGAAGGGTTGGCCGTGATAGCTCAGAATACTGCATGGCGGTGATGGTACCCTGTCCAAGGGAACCTCTTCCCTCAGGAATACTTGGCCGCTTTGTTAACTTGCCGGCTGGTGGTTGCGGGGTGGTCGTCTCTTCTTGCCGCGAGATCCTGAGAGCTTCCAGAAGATCGATTCGTTCTTTGCATTGTAATTCCAGCTGTTTCAGTGCCTCTTGTAAGGCTTTCTCGGTGTCTGTACGTGGGCCATATGCGGGGGGTGCCCGATTTGCGTTGTAATCATAGATCTGATCAAGGGCAGCTCGCCAATGTCGCATGGCTTCTATCTCATTACCCTAGACCCAAGCCAGTGATTAGTAGATAATTGAGGGAAGTGAAGTAGCCAAAACTTACCTGGCCTTCATAGTAGATAGCAGTTGAGCAACTTAGATAACTATCATCGTAGGTCTTCTGCAAAACAGCCAGGGCCCTGTTCCGTAACATGGCTCGCACTGCAAATCACTACCATAGTAGCCCAGAGACTGGCTTGAGTTGCGCCCTAGCCCGCCGACCGTGAAAGACTGCCGTTGCGTTGACTGTTATGTGTTTGGCGAGCAGAGCAGATTGCTGAAGTTTGTTTAGGTGGGGACGCGTTTGGGCTGAGGAGTTGAATTGATGAGCCAATGCCTTGGTATAACAGGGTCGCGCTATGGTGTTTGGTATGACTGGAAACAAGACGCGATCGAGTCAAGGTCGATGGTACAAGGCGCTGTCTCTGCTGATGATTAGGTATAGGTAGTTAAACGTGATCAAGTTGATCGACCTGCATGCCTGACATGGATTAGCAGGTTAAACTTGGGCAGGCGGTGACGTAGTCAAGGATAGCACCGCCCACCCTAGTCGCAAGAGATGGTGGCGGGGTAGACAATGAGCCTCATACCTTAGTACTTACCTCCACTACCAAACTAGTACCTATGATAAGACTGAGCGCTCAACAACAGCAGTGGAAACATCCAGTGTAAAGCCAGTCGTTTATTTGTGAGTCAGCCGATTGGCAGATAATCAATCTGATAGACTGCTCGAGTTGTTAGGTGCTGTCATAATTTTGTACTTCTGCTCAGTTGTATTTCTAGCTTCTCTAAATGCTTACTTCTGAGCCATCTATATCGCCCTTTTATCTATGAAAGCAATACACGAATCTCGGCGGTTGTTCTAGGGAAAACCGACCGCAGACCTTCGTCCTCTTCCGAATCAACAGACTCATCATCCCCCTCATTTATAGCCTCTTCAAGCTGTTCAAAGTCATTGCAGAACTGTTCTGCTGCCTCCTCCGTAATTTGTCGAGCCAACTTTGAATCCTGCAGGTGCTTCAAATTATCCATGGCATCCATGAGTGCTGATGGCAGAAAGTCATCCAATGTCTGGCTTGCTTGAGCGAGCTCTTTCTCATCCAACAATGAAGCGTTCTTGTCGTCATCCTCCTCCAGCTTAATGAAAATTGCGTCCAGCCCTGACCCCTTTCGAAAGAATTTGTATTGACTCGTAATTAGTCCTTTAGCTGCATCATTTGACCTCGCTCGCAGTCGTTTAGTTCGACGTTGTGTGAATTCGAACGGCTCAAGACATGCTATCGCAGAAGATATACAATTAATCAGGAAGATCGCACCGTTCTGGGCATTCATGTTCTTAGCCATGTTTTCACAACCCGACATGAATGGTTCAAATGCTTCTGAAAGCACATTCTCGAACTCGCTCTCGCGATCCTCCAAGGTCGATAAGGAGGAGTCGTAAGTCTTGCTGATGGCCTTAAGTTGTTTGAGCGAGTCTTGTAAAAATGCAGGTGGGCCAAGGTCTAATGGAGCGTGCTGGAATTCTCCCTGTAAAGTTGCAATGTGATCTCTGACAAGTGATCGGAACTGACGTAAGGCCTCTGTTTCCAGGCCTCCAATCAACTCCACCAAATTGGAGTTGGGGCCGAGCGTTTTTTGGAAAGTGACGCGGTAGAAATTGATCAGATTTGCGAGTTTATAGGCGGGTATGGTGTCTTCGTTGGCTTGGATGACCTGCTCCATCCTTTGGCGAAGCACGCGGGCCGCGCCAGAGATGTCGCGGTCGACTAGGTCGTTCAGTGCCTTGAGCGCATTAAAGTCAGCCTCAGCCTCGTCATCCTCTGCGATGAGGCGCCAGATCTCTGCGTCTCGGCCAGATTTGAAACCCTTTGCAAGTTCCTCTCCCTCTGCGACAAACAAAACCTCCAATGCCTCACATTCACTGACGGTGGCTGAATGAATCCAAGCTAGCATGTCACCCACGTAGCGTAGCGGATCATGTGCCAGCATGTCGATGGGTTTGACAGAGGGATCTTCAATACCAGAGGGCGAAGCACCTGTCAAAGCGACATAGAATGAGTCGGAAAGGATTCGTTCTCGAGCCTCGGAGAAGAAGTCGAGGCAGTTCTGGAACAGTGACGGCCTTTCGGCAAGAACTCGCAATGCCCGGCGAATTGACGAGTTCATCTGTGGATTTTCGAGATTCAAAGTCTTGAAGTCTCGCTGTATCCATTTGTAAAGCTTTTGGAAACCAAGATTGATGTTCTTCGACGTTTGCTCCATCAGTTCTAGACCCAGAGTCTGTCTCTCGAATCCAAGCAGGATCTCGCAATCCTTGCTGATCTTTTTCGCTTTGCTTAAGGCATCGAAGAAGCGGTCATCTACTGGCTCGGCTGTTTGAGTAAGTGCGGCAACCTCATTCTCCGACATGACAAAATGCTTCTTGAAAGCGCCGAGCAGCTCTTGCTTCAACTCAACCTGTCTCTTTTGGTCCAAGAGAGAGGATGCCTCGGAGAGTGCTGGCAATGTTTGCCTATGAGCTTCGACAACTTGGCTTTTCATGTCCTCGTAACCATGGTTAAGCTTGTCAATAGTCGTTTTGATACGCCGAAGTTGCTATTGCCATGTTGGTACGATTTTCCTGTAAACAAATGCTTGAACCCACCTCTGCAACCCGCCCAAATTCGGCAATAACTTCTCCATTACTGTCAATGACTTCTTTTTGTAGGTCTAGTCGAACACGTCGACGAGTTTCGGCATCATTTTGGATCCCACGTTCATCAAGAAGAGCGAGAGCGTCTCGAAACTCTGTATCAGAATGAGTCGTCGAAAGGACACTGGTCACTTTGGATGTAAGTGGAGTGATCCCTCTTGGTGTGGAGGGAGTTTGTGGATAGCCATCTGGAGCAAGGAGTCCCGGAACAGATGCATCTCTCATAGGCAGGCTCTTCAATGACAATGAGCGATCTGTAGGTGCCATGGCGTGGTAAAACAGCAGTAATACTGCTCTGTCGAGTTGTTGCCGCCGGCAAACTTTAACTTATTCCGCGCAGGCCCATGAATCGACCGAGCTCGATGGAGCAACTGAGTAAATCTGTTAATTTCGATCCTAGAACCAACAGCAACCACGAGCGATCCCTATACAGATACTCCGTGTAGGACAAGGACGATCATGTAGATGGGAGTGCCAGGTGTCGTAAAGGGTGCATGGAATAGGAAGGCGGTGTGAAGCCACTCGCTGGGTCTTCTCGGTATTTGCCTGGCAGAATCGCATACCGCTCTGTAGCGTCATACCAGCGACTGGTGATGCCTGGAGTCTTAAACTGTCTGTCTATCATCAACCTGCAAGTGATTTATTCACTTTCGTTTCAGGTCAGAGGGGCATAGTCTCTCTGTGGTCTCCAACTTCCATTTGATTAGACTGCTGTCACACCGGACCGTTCCCTTGCTTGGAGTACCGGGCATGTGCCTCGGGTCACGCTTATCGTGATCAACGTCCCCTTGTGACTTGGGTTACCTATCCTCCATATTTTACTGACATTCAACGAATAAAGCTAGGTTCGCCGTAATTCCTGGATCCCTAAGCTCAAAAAGGCCCAGGTGCAATCATTTCATCATCAAGGTGCAAGGCAGCAACCCAGCATCAAAATCATTGATCGCCTTCGAACCGCCTCGATCCCAAACCAACATGCCCGCCGATCTTTACGCTTGATTCCTCGACAGAAATCGATATGTCCTCAAAGTTATTCTCTCGATCGAATTTCCCCGCAAGAGGGTCACGATCGTTTTATGAACAGCTACGTTCTGGAGATGATGACGAGTACGATCCCGGCATCGATGAAGAGAACCTTGGCCATCGATTTGATGACGATTTTCATCCTGACGGACTCGATATTGGCGACAGCCGCATGACAATAGAAAGTGCAGCTCTGGACCCAAAGGGCAAAAGAAGGGCTAAGACACTAAGGAAGCAGGCGCAAAGTCCCGGCGGACCGTTGCCGCAATGGCACCAGCAGGACGACGACGGTGACAACGAGGTGCCTGCATCGTTACTCATGGAGCTAAACGAAGCAGTAAACTTGCCCCCAACATCGCCCAGACGAGCAACCCCATCCAACAATCATCGAAGTCCAGAAGCTGCAGGCCCATCTTCAGCACGGGCAAGGGCCCAGTGGGAAGCAACCACAGCCCAGCAACAACTTCATCAAGAAAATAGTTATGGAGTGCCCGCTGGATCACACCCAATTCCCGTAGCTAGAGGCTCAATAGCGAGTAATCCGAGGGAGAAAGCACTCTGGCGATGGGTCAACACCTCAAATCTAGACAGCTTTATGCGGGACGTCTACGACTATTATGAAGGTGGGGGGCTGTGGTGCATCCTGTGTGCTAACGCTCTCTGGCTCGTGTAAGTATTTGGTCATCAATGTAGGAAACATGAGTCGCTAATCGGTGCTTCAGGGAGACACTTTTCGTCGCGGTGTTACTCACCTTCCTATGCCAATGCATTGACTATTCAAAGATTCCACACAGCAAGTCCTTACATGAGGTTGTAGTTCCCCAATGCACACGCAGAATGTCCGGCCTCTGGAACCTGGCGATTTGGCTTTACACCTTCTTCTTCATCTGGAAGTGTGTACAATACTTTGTGGAGATTCGCCGCCTCCTCTACATCAGGGACTTCTACATTTACTTGCTAGATATCCCAGAACAAGACATGCAAACTGTTTCGTGGCAGGATATTGTGGCTCGTATCATGGCTCTGCGTGAACAGAACCCGAAGACTGCAACAAACATCACACCGAAACTGAGACAGTTCATTGGCAGCCAGTCGAAAGAACGGCTTGATGCACACGATATTGCTAATCGACTCATGCGTAAAGAGAATTATCTCATTGCGATGATCAACAAGGACGTCCTGAACCTGTCTTTGCCAATTCCGTTTCTTCGCGGCCGCCAGCTGTTTTCAAAGACAATGGAATGGTATCTTCATTACTGCATCCTTGATATGGCCTTCAACGAGTTGGGCCAAGTTCAGCAGGACTTTTTGCGCCCAGATCGCAGACGCCTCTTGAGCCAGAAACTGAAGCAGCGGTTGATGTTCGCGGGTTTCCTCAATCTTATCTTTGCGCCTGTTGTGCTTGCATATGTTGTCATTGTTTACTTCTTTACTTATTACTATGTCAGTAGTTGAGCCTAGACACTATGTTCTTTGAGAGCTAATTCCTTTGCAGGAGTACACAAAGGATCCCAAGCAAGCTGCAGCGCGCAAGTATACTTCTCTTGCAGAATGGAAATTCCGCGAGTTCAACGAACTGCCACATATATTTTACGAAAGGCTGCATATGTCTTATCCGTTCGCCACCCGGTATATCGATCAGTTTCCGAAGAGGATGACTGAAGATATTGCGCGAACCATCGCCTTCATGACAGGTGCAATCACGGCCATCCTCGCCGTGGGCTCTATTCTTGACTCGGAGCTTTTTATTAACTTCGAGATCACCAAAGACAGACCAGTTCTATTCTATCTCGGAATTTTTGGTGCCATTTGGGCTATCACCCGAGGAATGGTGTCTGAAGAGACTTTGGTGTTCAATCCCGAATATGCCTTGATGAATGTCATTGAGTACACACACTACATGCCCGATCACTGGAAAAACAAGCTTCACAGCTTCGAGGTTAAACAGGAATTTGCGGAGCTTTACAAGATGAAAGTGGTCATCTTTCTCGAGGAGGTGATGGGCATAGTCACGACGCCTATGTTGCTCTTGTTTTCACTGCCCAAATGCAGTGACCAGATCGTCGATTTCTTCCGCGAATTCACAATCCACGTTGACGGACTCGGCTATGTCTGCTCCTTTGCGGTATTCGACTTTCAGAAAGGACCAGGGAATACGGGCCATCCGGGGCAACGACCGGATGTTCGCGAGGACTACTACTCAACGAAGCACAACAAGATGGCCGCATCTTACTTTGGGTTCCTTGACAACTACGTCACAAACCCCAAGACTGGCATCCCCGGCCATACACCGTTTGGAGGAAAACCGGCCTTTCACCCACCTCCAGCTTTCCCAGGACTTGCTTCTCCATCATTAGGAGCAGACATGCAGAGTTCTCATATCGGTCGGGCGGAAACGGGACGTGCCAGAAGTAGAGCCCCTGGCGGACGAGGTTCACGTACGGGCCCAATGCCACAGCCCTCCCCTATGGCGTCCATCCTGTTGGATCAGCATCATCAACCTGCTGGGGTGAACATGGGTGCCCGTAGTCTTCACTGGTCAAGGTATCCGCGAGGATTCCGCGGGGAAAGCCAGATAACTGAAGAAATTGAAGATAGCGCCATGAGGCGAACTGGGGAAGATGACGAACTGTACGAGCCCGGGGGGGAACTAGGCGAATCGACCTGGGAAACGTCTCCCGCGAAAGGGGTGACTCGGGAGAACAGTGCAGCCAATACAGAGGATCCTGGTGAAGGCGTATTGGGTATGATATACCAACTTCAGCAAACGCAGCGATCCCGGCGCGGTGGGGGCATGGTCTGATTTAGAACATCTCTCAGGGGTTTCATTCATTCATTTATTTTCCATTTTGGATGAACCACATGGCGTCAAGGCGCATACTGGAAGTTATCTCACCGGAATACCCTACTCCTTGGAAAACGGAGGTGGATTTTATTGGCGCTTTGTATAGATTGGGTTTTGTTTATTGCGACTATCTGTCTTGTGACTGGTAGTGAAGGATTGGCTTGGGAGCGTCGGTCAGTGTACTTGGGTGGCAGAAGTGTACTCTCGGGTATAAATGAATAAGTCCATTATATTTAGAGTGATGTATTGTACCCATTATTGAGCTCTTGGAAACTGTACAGACTGGTCTGCTACTCTGAGGTCCATACGAGAGGCAAACAAATTCCAACGAGAACATCGGGGCTGGGGTCATAAATCCGAGGCCGTGACATGTGTCTCGTAAAGACGAGTCGTATTTGATGACAACCCCGAGGCCGTTTGTACATACAGACAAAACACAATCAACGGGAAGTTGCACAGAGACTACATACGATAGGTAGGAAACGGAGGAAACGGGAGAGGATAAATTTAGAAGAGGGTGTGATATTGATGACATTAAAAGGGAGCTTACAGACCAGATCGGATGAGCCAGATGCAAACACACGCGAGCTGTAACTTCAGGTGTGTCTGATGGTTAAGCGAGAGTCAAACAAAGACCATAAATCAATGTTGCAATGCGTATTCGTCAATCTCGAGTGACTGGGTCCCTCTAAGCCCCTACTGCTTGGCTGATGACCATTTTCCAGACGAGACGAGCCTGTGCCATGGGAGTCCAACGTGGGTATTCAGTTTGAGGACGAGGACTGATTGATTGATTAGAGAGAATTGGGTCCCCGAACTGATTGATAACCTAATTCCAAGGTGTGAGACCCCCTGTCATGCCCTGATCCCTGGGTTGCAACTTGGCTCATGATTCGGTGAAAGATGAGACTCGACTGGTGCAAGTCCAACGCCCACCCTGATGCCTGTGTCTGTGGGCATGAGTGAATATCCAAATGATTCAAATATCTACTAATCTCATCTGCGTCTGCATCAGTACTAACAGCAAGCCTGATTAAAGTCGCTTGCCCGCGCTAATGTGAGCTTCTAAGCTTTCCGCCTCATGAACATCGGAAGCACTTGAACTAAGGAATGGATATGAATGAATGAATGGATTGGATACACCGCGTGGTCACGATGGCCTCCTCCATGGGTGGATGTTAGTCATGGGTGCTCTGTCTCTTGTGGAGTTGATCCAGCCACTGAGTTGGCCTAGGCCTCAGATCTACGATACAAAGTTGGTAAGTTAGTAGTACTCCGTAGGTATTGGATACCTTATGGATGAAGAATCAGATAAGAAGGGAATATCACTCCCTTGGTAATGCTATGTAAGATATTCCTCTGTCTCCTGTTTGCGCACGATAATCATATTTCTCACGATGACACGCTGTCAACCTCGGCAGCTATTCGTGCAGGCTAACAAAGATCCATATGTATGTATGTATGTACTCCGTACGGATCTTGATCTTGATTCCAAACCCGACGAGGCGGTTGCAGGGATTGTGATATGATATGAAGTGACGCTGATCCACTCTGCAAATCAGCAAATTGGCCAGTTTACGTACACAGATGAGTATCTACCTTGTCTAGGCACGGAGTAGTGCAGATGGCCTTTCTACGTGTGTGAGCTGTACTCCGTACAGTACCTTGTGTTCTCTGCGTGACTTGCACGCCTTTATTGGGCGCCAAAGCGTGCTGAGCTGAGATACATAAAGGTACCTACCTAGGTACGAATACATACAAACAGAAAATAGAGTGTTGTTGGATGTGTCAGGCTTCAATTCGCAGCTCACAGTTGTGTATCAAGGCCAGCAGTCGTGGGTACCTGAGGTAGGAAGGCAGTTGCAGTACCTACTAAGTTACCTAGTTAAAGATGAACTTGTGATGTTAGGGCCAAGACCGCCATCTGGCAATGCTAAGGTACCACCAGTAACTGCTCCGGCGGTCGATGAACTGATGATGGATATACACATGGATCCATGACTGCACTTCCGCGGGCATATAAGCGCAACAACAGGAGATGGCGGAGAAATGGCTCGCCTCACAATTTAGCAACCTATGGAAAATACCTCGCTTTTTTACGGAGTAAGTACCTACATAGTCGCTTAATGAGGTAGTCCATTGTTATCTGAGCCGACGCGCCGAGCTCCCTGAACCACGCTAGTTCAAACAATAGAGGCCCTAGAGGAGGGGGGAGGGGGAAAAGAGAACCTAGCCCGGCGTGTATGCGGGCGGACAGAGGTAGGTAGGTACCTAGGTTAGTAGGTAGCTTGCAGCAGAAGGATACTTGCCGTAGCTCCCGTCCGGACTCCGAGGCCGTAAACGGAGCTGTCTCACCCCCAGAGAGAGAGAGAGAGAGAGAGAGAGAGAGAGAGAGAGAGAAATTTAAATAAAAAATAAAAAAATCTAGGGAGTACGGGACTGCTGCCCTGGACAGAGGGTAGCTCCAGAGCCTACAGGCACTTAACCTGGCCTGGAGATTTTCCCGCGCTGTCCATACCTACCTACCTTAGGTAGTGGAGGTAAGGTAGAATAGTAGAACACCACCACCACCAGCCTCTGAACTACTTTTTTTTACTCCATCGTCTCCGCTCGGCTTTGGACTTCTTTCTTGCATTTCTTACACCTTTTACTGCCGGCGACAAGACTCACCATTCACTGATCGGTGTATTTGAATAGACCGAGGCGAATCAAGAACAGGGCTCGGACATAGCAACCGCTTTGCACGGTCTTTTCAGCTCCAGCAAGTCGAGGCCTTATTTTTCGCCCCAAACTTTGTACCTAGGCCTTATCTCAACATCGACATCGACATCGACATCGTCATCGTTTTAGCGACCATTCTCAGGCGCAACTCCATATCTTGAGCCTCCTGCAGCCCCCGTACACGACATAGCCGACTCCATCCACGGCACATATCGCTCGCCGTCACTTTTATAGCAGCAATTGCCTCGATATCTCCTCCCGTCGCCAACCTGGCGGCCCTCGAGACCAAGCCTTTCGGCGGAGCATCGGAAGCTGTGGCCGCCATGGCCCAGCCAAGTGCAGACCCAGTCGAAGAATACGAGTGAGCACAACTCAACATCCTCTTCCAGATGGACACATACACCTAGGGGCCTCGAAATTGACGGGTTTTCGCACAGCTATGAATCTCTTCCGCCCAACTTCTCCCTGCTGCAGAATATGGCAGCAGGCGCCTTTGCCGGCATAGCAGTATGGAACCCTCCGACAAGCAATACAAGTTATACCGGGCTAATTTTGCGTCTTCCTGCAGGAGCACACTGCCATGTATCCCATTGATGCAATCAAGGTATGCTTCTAACCTGCACTCTCTCTATACGTTCGTGCTTGCTTTGGGAATCTCGAGTCTGACACAATTCTAAGACCAGAATGCAAATCCTCAACCCCAGCACCACACCAGCCTACTCGGGCGTCATTCGTAATACCGTTCAAATTGCCCGCACCGAGGGATTCTTCAGCTTATGGCGCGGCATGTCTAGTGTCATAGTTGGAGCTGGTATGTCAGCCACATCGTGGCCAGGCCCATTGACCGTTGCTAAAACCACTTAGGTCCTGCGCATGCTGTTTACTTTGCAACATATGAAGCAGTCAAACATGCCATGGGCGGTAACCAGGCCGGTGTACACCACCCCCTCGCTGCTGGTAAATATACAATTTCTGCTCAGTTTGCGATCTGGCAGCTACTGACTAAATTTCCGCAGCCACCAGTGGTGCCGCTGCCACTATTGCTAGCGACGCGTTCATGAACCCTTTCGATGGTACGCCCCCTACGCCGCAACCTTTCGAGCACCTAGAGCATGGCCGCTGACAACCCATTACAGTCATCAAGCAGCGCATGCAGATTCAAAATTCGAGCAAGATGTACCGATCCATGCTGGACTGCGCCAAATATGTCTACAAGTCCGAGGGCCTGGGCGCTTTCTACATCTCGTACCCCACAACACTGTCCATGACGGTCCCCTTCACAGCTCTACAGTTCCTCGCATACGAGTCTATTTCTACCGCCATGAACCCCGCAAAGAACTACGACCCCTTGACACATTGTTTGGCGGGTGCTGTTGCTGGTGGCTTCGCTGCTGGTCTTACCACTCCCATGGATGTCATCAAGACTATGCTCCAGACTCGCGGAACCTCCACTGACCCCGAAGTGAGAAGCGTCAACAGTTTTATCGGAGGCTGCCGCCTATTATATCAAAGGGCTGGTGTCAGAGGCTTCTTCAAGGGTGTGCGACCTCGCATTGTTACCACAATGCCCAGCACAGCCATCTGTTGGTCGGCATACGAGTTTTCAAAGTATGTGGCATGCCTAAATCAAATCGGCAACTGAAGCTAATGTTTAAACCTAACCAGATCCTACTTCATCAAGCGCAACGATGCCGCCTGAACATCACATCTAAGTCTTGGAATACTTGGATGACCAGACCTCAACTCTGCATAGATTTGCAACCATATTCGACACCCTGCGATTATCTTCATGAGAGATGGATTTGGGAGCGAGGACGCTTTAGAGAGCATGGATATGGGACTGAGACGGCTACAACGACAACATCCGAAATACCCTTGAACAAAAACCTCTTGATTCGACGCTTCCCCGATACGGCTCGAGCCCTTTATACGGAGGACCTCTATCGACTTTGCATATGACCACCACCTCATAAAGGACGACGGTCAAATAAGGATCGCGGCAAGCGACGGATCGTGTACATAAAGAAATATCATCACTTCTTACGAGCGAAAAAATCGGAGAGCGGCGACCTGGATGGGAAACGGGCGAGTTATTGCTAGTGTTGATTCATGCAGTTAGACAGCGGAAGAGTGTTATGATAGGTTGTCTGTTGTTACATATGTCAAAATACTAAGCGGATATGCTTTGGCATCGTACAATTTCTAACTGGCCTTGATTCACACATTACCTTGGATCTATCATAAGCGGTGACTATTCCAAATGGAGCAATGCGTGTGTCGTGTGTCCATTGCGATGTCGCTGTAGCGCCGACGTCGGCGGTGGTGACATTGTACAGAGGCCGAGCGACCACGCTTCATTAGGTTTCTGAAAACTAGGCAAATAGATTGACATATTGATTTGATTTGATTTGAATACTTTACTTGCGGTATAAAGATATAATTCTCAAGGTATAGGATCTCACTATATACTGTTCTTGACGAAAGTTAGCGATCCGCGGAAACTCCGACGCCATTAACCCCTATACTCCTGTTGGGAGGAAAGCCCCGCGCTTCTTGATCTCTGGGCAAAGATGTAGGTACCAGCAAAGACTCCCTCCCGATCAAGCAAAACTGTCTCCGTAGTTGACCCCTTCGCTATGTAACTCCTCAGTAGTATCTTTTGCAAAACTTCGAAATCTGTCGTGTGCTTCCTAGAATCCAAATGGTTGACCACCAAACTGGAACTTGATATTGGGACCACCGCCCCCACCGCCTTGCTGGAACATGAATGGATGACCACCACCACCGAAGGGGTTGCCCTGTCCCTGGAAAGGGTTTGGTCTCTCTTGAGAGTTGGGATCATCGCCACGGTCGAAACGGGCACGTAACTCGGGGTCGCTAAGAACTTCGTATGCCTCGTTGATGCTAGCCATCTTCTTCTCAGCCTCTTCCTTGGGGATACCTTGTTTGGCGGCCTTGTCAGGGTGGAAAATCTTTGATTGCTTGCGGTAGGCTGATTTGATTTGGCGCTCGTCGGCGTCGTTCTCGACACCAAGTACTTTATAGTAGTCCTTGGTCTTGCTGCGCTTCAGGGCAATGTGAGCCTTGTTGAGAATTGGGTTGACCTTCTCCTTCAGATCGGGGCGGATCTCAGCAGCCTTCTCAAGGGTAGCAATGGCGGCGTCGTAAAGCTCACTCTTGAGTTGAGCCTTGCCCTTGTGAAGAAGACCCCAGAAAGAGTCAGGGTTGAGTTGTAGTGACTCGTCACAGTACTTGGGGGCTTCTTTGTGGCTCGACTATGGCAGAGTTAGTGATATGCAGGCATTGTACGAGGCCGAAGAACTCACCTCGGTGTATGCTTGGCAAGTCATCTCGGTCAAATTCTCCAGAAGCTGGATACGGGCGGTCTTGGGGATGCTCTTGTTCTTCTTAAGCTCCTCTACCTGGTTTCGGACATCAGGCACCAAGCCAGAGTCATCGGCAGTACCGACCAATGCCCTGCCCGCTGTAGTAGGCTGTCCTCGGCTGAGTTGTCCCTGGATCTTCTTGTATGCTTTCTCGACCTTCTTCTCCTGCTTGTGCAACTTCTTGCAGATCTTGGAATCAGGATCTGACTGAAGACACTTCTTGACTTGTCCAATACCATTCTCCAGATCACCCAAAGCGTAGAACGAAGTCGCCGAAATGACGATATGGGGAGAAGTGTCACCAGGCTTCATGTGAAGCACGTGTTGCAGATCGCTCAGAGCGAGTTCGACATCGCCGAGCTCGAAGCGACAGTGCGCTCGGAGTTCACGCAGATGAGGAGATCGGCTCGCGACAACGATTGCAGTACCGGCGTGGCTGACACACTCTTCCCACTTCCCGCCCTTGCTAGCCATGTCAGCCAGGTGAGCTGCCAGCTTGGCCTCTTCCAACTCGACAAACTCAGCAGACTTGGGAGCCTTTCCAGCAAGACCGTACTGGGCCTTGGCGGCATCCCAATCACCAGCCTTGGCACGAAGCCTGGCGAGTTGAAGATGGGCTCCCTCAAAGCCAGGCTTAAGGGACAGGACTTTGTTGAAATCGTCAGTTGCCTGCGAGGTTCGGCCGAGTGAGAGATATGCGGTGGCCCGTTTAAAGAGGGAAAGGTAATTCGTCGGGTCGCGGGCGATGGCAGCATCGTAGTACACGAGAGCTTCGCTGGTCTCGCCGCGGGACAGATGCGACTGCGCCTTTGTCAAGAGGTTCGAAACAGGGAGATCGGCCGGAATATCTTGCGGCGAAAGGGCGCTGGCAGTTGCGAGGAAGGCTGTAGCAGCCACCGCCAGACCAGCAAGACTGAGATGCATCTTATCTTGATCAATGGAGTTTGTGAGTTTGTTCGAGTCCAACCAAGTATCCACTATCGACGGGTCGAGGGCCTGTAAATCGCAGGTGATGTATATAGATTGCAAGATGCTAACGGCAATGCATCAACTTCAGTGGGTGCTATAGTTGACGACGAGTACACGACGGCAACGATGGCACAGTCTGCTTGGGTGTAGTAGGACAGGAATAAAGAAAGAATGGAGGATTTAGCATTGACACGGGACAAAAAGGACAACTCAACTTTGTCAAAAGAAGCCAACAACCGGAAAAGGCGACACCACTCAAACTTAGCCGGGAAAGCTCACGTCTGTCAGCCAGGTACATGGATCAGTCTAGAATGTCATAGGTGGCCACAAGTACCTACCTTATGTACTGTACGTGTCTAGGTGTCTAGCATGTTCTTCTTGCAGAAATTAGCGGCGGGCACTATAACTTAGTACACTCAGGGACCGAATCATTCTGCCACTGCAGCTTGTGCAGTTGCAGGGGTTCCCACCTCCAAATCAATGCCCCCGCCGTGTCCTGCAGCTAAGCCAGGGCAGCAAGGGCCAGTGGATGGAGTCCGGTTGTTTGTTTTGTGGCGTCACTGTCTCGACCGCCCTCAAACTTAGAGACTTCCACACCGAACCCGCTCCTCGATTCACGACAGAGACATTTATTCATCTGTTCTCTCACGCACCCAGTCATGACCCACCACCGTCTTCTCAGCCAAGATTCGGCCATTTTCTCTCCCTCGGTTGCTCGTATCGCGGCTTCCACCGCCCGCGATTGGTCCTATATCGACGCCTGGCTCTCCTCCAAATTTCACCCTCGACCAGTCCCGTCTTTCGAGCGCAACAATGACACTCTCAAAGCCCTATTAGCCCTCGCCTCTGCAAACGAAGCTGCCGATGATGAGCGTAACCTGGTAGCCAAGTCTGAAGCAACTGCTTTGCAGGAGCTCACCGACGCCGAGAGGAAGGTGAACAAGACCAGCCGGCCACTGAGGGAAGGCCTCATTGAAGCCGTAGAGCACAACCTGCCTACCGATGGCCACACCGCTCTTGATGCCATGGCCAATATGGCTCTCCAATTCGGACTCGCTTTCCCAGAGCCCGACACACTAGGTCAGCGCATGTGCCAACTTCAGGCAGGCATCCATGATGCTGAACAGATGAAGGCCCGCGTCGAGGTTCTCCATAAACATATAGACGACGAAGCAGCTCGTGTAAAGGAACTCCTCAAAGAGCTACAAAGAGACGACTATCAGCCTCCGGCACATTTGGCCAAACAGAACCTCGACATGCAGCGCAAGGTCAAGACATTGTCCGCCAAACTCCCTGAGCTTCAAGACAAGGTTGCTGCTCTGGCTGCATCCGCCGACTCTCAGCACCCAACCATTACTGACCTTGCTCGCGACGAGCACGCATACTTGTCAGTGTGGTCACGTAAGAAGGAGCTCGACCTCCAGCTAGCCACGTTTCAAGGTCTTCCTAGCAATCCAGATGTGGCCAGGGCAGAACTTGAAGAGCTTCGAGATCAGCTACGTTCCGTAGAATCGCAGCGTGATGCTGTCTTTGAAGGCTTAGTGGAACGTGAAAGTCCTGTTAAGCGACGACGCTGAGTTTGTCTTATTTGTTCCTTGGCCTGATACTAAACATTAACGAACCATGAACGCTATCAACTCTACTTCCGCATCAAGTCGATACACCAGACAAATAACGCTCAGTACCTATATACCCAAACTGGAATCAGTCACTATGGGTTTCGCCGCCCTTTACCTGCCACGGCGCCACCCAATCTTCCAAACTGTCTACCCAACCCGATTCTTTTGGCCGGCACTGGGGGAGCGGGTGCCGGCTCTTTCTGGGGAATCGTTTGCAAGCCGACCCCCCTTGTCTCCTTGCCTTTGACGTCTACCGCTCCGTCGCCAATGCGGAGTTCACTGACCCCCATTGGTGGTACTTCGTCACCGTCCATGTTGTTCTGACGCTGCGCGCGTCTAGCTCGTTCCTGCACACTTCGGAACTTTTCCAGGAGTTCAACCCATCGTATGTTCCCATCTTCCCTACTCTTGAGTCGATTGGGTCTGTCAAAATTGGAACTGCTCGTAGTTGGAGGAGCCCTGTCCACAGGTTAGCTTGTCGCAAAAGCCAGTACATGCCGCTAGGAGTTCAGAGCTAAGCAATCCTTGCCCAGCATGCCCACTGTAAAGTAATCTTCAACTTACGTTCGAGGTGCCGCATGTAGATAACCAATAGAGCTGACGCTGTTGAGCCTGTTCTTCAGCGCCGCAAACGCCGAGGACTGTGGTAGAAGCATGAGAATACCATACATACACTTGTATAAGTATGGGTACTTCTCAGGTTCCAGGAGCTGTAGTCTTAAGTCTAGACGGGTTGTTAGTTCGTGTATAACGAGTGGATGATGGAGACTACGCTTACAAGTGAATACGGGTGACTCAATGAGCTGTACTAGCTTATCTACTTGAATGAGCATGTTGACTGTCATGTCCAATTCGCCGCTGAAGCGCGTCAGTTTAAGTAGCATATTCTGTTGCGCCCGGGCTTACAAGATCTGCAGCAAGTTGTAAGCTTGCTCATATGCCTGGGCGAGCAAGCAAAGTGAGAAGGTGGCGACAGCATTATAGCACCATGATCGAAACAATGCCACAAATAGCGTTTGGCCATCCTTGAAGTTGTCAGCATTCTTGTCTTGAATTGTAGCCTGGAAGGCGTTCCCCTACCTTTGTTTCAAGGTTTCGTAATCTTTTTCGAACGTCTGCTAGCTGTGGAGCAGTAATGAGATTGTTGTTGAGGTTCTGCACCATTATGCTTGCAAATTCGACGTCTTCCTCTTTCTCGATGCAGTCTGCTAGTGTCCTGTAAATCCTCTCCGGGCTCAGGCTTAAACACAGTTGCCGAATAATGAGGTTTCCTCGAGTTTCAAGCAGCTTTCGATCTGTTGAGAAAAGCTGTAAGAGATTTACCATGAAATTTGCAAAGTAGTCGTCCTCTGTATTCCTCGAGATTTGTGAGAGAAGCTGAAGATCCTTGGTAACTACGGCGTCTGAGGGATCGGATAATGTCTTCAGTAATGCTGGGAACGTGCCATCGTTGAAAGCGAGGACCTTTCGGGGAGCTTTCCTGTGTAGCATAATAAGCCACGTCAAGGCGGCCACCCGGGTCGCTTCATGGTCGTTGAGGAAGAGTAGAGTCAGAGAGTTGACGGCGGCGGCGTAGTCCAGATCGGCTTGTGTCTGCGTAATGTTGATATCAGCGGGAGTCGATATCGAGCGGCCTTGAGCAGGCGTAGGACTACGGAGGTCGAGGTCTCTGGAGCTTGATAAGGATACCCTGTTGCTGCTGTTGCCCTCGGCCCCCTTTTCTCCGGGAACTGGAAGTCGAGAGGTGGAGAGGTGTTGAGACGACTGAACAGGAGGTGGCGGTTGACTCAACTCCGAGTCGTCAGAGAGCGAAACGACATAGTCCATCAGACATGTGTTGACCCGGGTTGCTGCTTGATGAATGGTTTCTTTGGTGCTTGCCATAGCTGGAAGCATATGGGCGAGGATCTTGGGTGTAAAGGGAAGGACTTCTTCGGGGCAAATATCTAGAAATTCAACAACCCATCTTAGTGACTCGAGGAGACAATCCTCCTCTGATGTCATATTAGCCGTCGTCCAAGGAAACTTCAAGGATAACAAACCTAGCGGAGAATCGAGCGTGGCAGTAAGTATCTGAAGAATCTCCTTGTAATTTATCTCGACATCTTGTCCAGGAATCCAATCCTCTCCACTATCGTCATCCTCATCGAGTGCGGCGTCCGAGTCGAGCTCATCTCCTTCCTCAAAGTCAGGGTTTATCGATTCGCTATCGATCGAGTCTTGTCGTTTCCGCTTGGCGCCCTCTTTAGACCGTTTGCTTTCCAAAATGCCCTTCTTTATCCGCGCAATGCGCTTGATCTCGTTCAAAAACTTATCCAGGCAGGTTTGTGTGGCAACCCTCACGTCCGAATTCTGGTCAGAAAGGAACTTGAGAAGACCTCCAAGGAAGTCTGGGAGATATGTGACGAGCTCCAGGTCGGGTATAGAATCGAGCAACGTGATCCATCCCACGAGGAACTGTCGAGTGAAGGGGTTAATAACCCAAATACGCTCTTTCAGGAGCGGAATGAATCGAGGTAGGGAGAACGCCGTCGGCAAGTGAGAGTTCTCGCCCAGCGATACCTTATCATCGCCATCGAACTCTGGCGGTGCCTCGAGAATGGAGACGTATGAAGCAGCAGACTCGGATACAATATCTTTTACGAGTCGATCTAACAGTTCCGCTCCGTTTTTTACTGACAGCTCCGAGTCCGCCCCAAGCTGGAAAGCTCTGCATATCAGTATGGTTGACTTATCAAAGGTGCAACCAGGAGAGGAGAGCATACCTTGCAAAGCTGATCAAAGATACTATTAAAATACACCAATATTTCTCCCTTTGCAACCTTGGCTATATTGTACATGGCCTCGCAAGCATAATACCTTACTCTTGCATCTTGGTCGGTAAAACATGCCAGGACGGGGGGAACAATCTTGGCGAGATATCTGGGTAGTTCCTGGCTTGTAAGTTAGATGTAGACTCTTAGGGAAGACTGAGGTACTGAATCTCTTAAGGCATCCAGCATTGAAACAAGAAAATGCCGTAGGTTGAAACGTACTGGACCAAGGGCAATAGCGGCAGCAGCGAGGCCTATTAAGCCGCCATTTCTAGCATGAGGCTGATGGACAGCGTACGCATAGTCGTTGCAAAGCTGCTCCAGAATATCATGAACTCGCTGATAGTCCTTGACACTGACTAGATCTCGAATTACACGTTCAAGCCTGTGGTATGAAAGTCAGCATTTGCATCTATGAAGCTTGAAAGCAATGGTATTAAGTCGTCGGACCGAGGTGTAACCTCTTGGCGAATATGAAAGTAGAGCGCTATCAAGAGAATGGCCGAGAGTATAATGGATATATATGATGGGAAGTGAGACATACTCCAGAGCCCCGATCTTCCGTTTGTCGTAGAGCTTGTCATTAAGGGCACGCTGGATGTTGGCATCCATAGCTGTAGCTCATGCACATCGTCCGCTAGGCGCGACGAGATAGCGGTAGGTAGGTAGGTAGGTAGGTAGCTTGCTTGCTTGCTGGCTCAGTGGAGGTAGATGGGGTGACAGATTATCTAACGATGACAGAATAAGAACGAACGAGAATTCCCCAAGAGGTAAAGAAAAGTAAGGGAGAGCTTAGTTTAAGCTTGGAGTTGTCGTCGTAGGTAGGAATTAAGTTCCAAAGTGGTTGGCTCGTTTGAGATGAAGCAGGGAATCTAGGTTGCTTCCATCCACGCACTGTATGGTAACCTGGACAGGGAAGGAGTAGCCCCACGAGTCTCGACTTTTGGGGAACGTCCACCTTTTAGGACTTTGTACTCCGTGCTCGTGATCTGACGTAGGTACCTACGCCTTCGGACGCGTCTACTTTTGTGTTTCAACCTGTTGAACCTTGAAATTGATGAGTTTCATTTGTTTGTTGATTACCTTATACATAGAAAAGAACTGAGAAGAGTACCTACTTACTATTGATCCTTGACTCTACATTGTCAGCTTGCTTTGCTGCCTGCATTAATGAGACTCTCACTAACTCTTATTTAAATCCCAAGGCGATATGATATATATTTACTCTTGTACCATCATCAGCGTCAATAACAAGCCCGCCCATTCTAGCATGCATATTCATATCAACCCGCCTCAAGATCGGAATGTCGTTCTCATGAAATATGCATGCGTCCACGAATTAAACGCCTTATTTTGATTAAGGCTTTATGCTTTCTGCCCCTCATCATGACCCCTCGTGCGACAAATCGACGTCACCCAACTACCACCACTGGCCCATGTGATGGGCGGCAAGCCCGGTTCTTCATCTGCCCAATGCTAACCTCGAAGCCTCAAAGGAACTCCTTCGGCGAGGCTAAGGGCACATTTCACCACCACTGCGGCTCACAACTCACCATGTGACCAAGGCTTACTGAGGTCAATCAGAAGCCTCATACCTGTGATGCCCAAACAGCTTCTATCTTCTGGGGAGAGCCAGACGTTACTCCAATACCTATATCAGCAAGCTCAATTCCCCAGATGGCCCTGCAAGAAATTCGATGCTCGCGAGTTGTACTATAGGTCGCACACCCGCAAGGCACTTGTGATTTTTTATCGAAGCCCAAGTCTCACAACTCCGGACTTTATGAGCTTCTAGATCAACACTTGCCCACATGCTGCCCTGTGGAGGGCAGAGTTTGCTTCCAACCTAGGTACAAGTCAACAATTACCCTTTGTGGTAGTGACACATCTGAATGCATACGACAATATCACGATTGTCGACGAGAAGAAAAAGTAAGACAGAAATATTCATAAATTCATCATTATACCTCGCAAACGATCTAGCATGGCAGTTCCCTTCGGTCTAATCTAAGCAAAGCGTTTGATGATTTTGCAAGCAGAAACCGGCGCATATCTATACAGCAAAATGGCAGTCTGTCGGTCGTGTTTCTTCTAATGGTGATGGCCTGAAAGGTCCCCGTTCTGAATCGCCTGCTGGCACTTGGCGAGGATGGCCGCCTGTCGGGAAACCTCTGCCAGCCTTCCAATAACCTGCTGGTTGCCGTTGGCGAACCCATACAACGCGTAAGGGATGTTGACCTCATTACAGAACTCCTGGACGAGCTTCTGTGTCGCACGCAGATTATGGCGCGGTACGCGAGGGAAGAGATGGTGAATAACCTGGAACTGAAGTCCACCATGGAAGAAGTCAAGCCACTTAGGACAATCGATGTCCATGGTGGTTCGGAGCTGTCTCTGTGGGAACGACTCCTGAGGTCCCAGTTCAACTGTGCTCATGGCAAAGTGAGACAGGACAATCTGAACATGAAGAGGCGAGGCGGTGATGTTGCTGATCATGACAAAGTAGAATCGGGTCCAGTTGTCAGGGAGAAGGCTGTATACCAGACCATAGCCGAACCAGGTCCAGAAGAAAACCTGTCCAATGATCTCAAGCCACCAGATAACCAAGCCAGGCCCCTTCTTTGGACCTCGGCCCATGATGAGGTGGTCCCATGAGAGTCGGTAGAGGTTGAAACGAGCGAGTGCGAGTAGTGGGTAGTAAGTCCAGGCCTGAACTCTAAGCAAAACTTTTGCCACAGCATCATAGGCCATGACCCTTTCGTAGTATGTTGATCTCAAGCTACCTAGGAGACGGTGAGAGACGGCAAAGAGAGGCATGTGCTCAATATCAGGGTCGTGCTCCGGCGCATTGGTAATAACGTGGTGCACGTTGTGATTACGCTTCCACCATCCTATCGACAAACCTCCCATAAAGTCGGCGATCAGGGCTCCGATGCAAGAATCAATGAGGTAGCTATGGGTGATACCCATATGCCCAGCATCGTGGACTGTGAATGAGAGCTGATGCCAGAGGGCGCCCAGAAGAAAGGCGCTCAGAGCGTACCATTCGTGGCGGAGACAGAAAGCTGAACCGACCGCCAATGCAGTGTATCGAATGATTTCGATTCCATAGGCCTTGTAGTTGCAGTTGTAAAGCCCTGTATCGTAGACCTTCTGGTGGAGCTCGCGGTATTTGGCAACGATCGTGGCTTGTGTTTCCTTGTCGGGAGGAGGGTACTTGTCGAGGTCGAGTCTGATATGTTCGCGAGTAATGGTATCAAGATACGACATGCCATCAAGATTTGGCTCTTCTACGCTAGAAGCAGATGATATCGAGGGTGCCCGAGTTCCGTCCTTCTTGTTGGTCTTTCGCAGTCTTCCCCCGGCGGTCTCTTCCTCGTCGAAGACGGGTGATGGGACACGAGTTGACGGAGCGCTCGAGTCTTGGTCTTTGTGGGATTCCCCCTCGGTGTTAGCTCGTTCAATTTCTTCGTGTGTACGGTAAACGCCTCCCTGGATAGACGGCAGGAAGTTCTCCCAAATCCCTTCAATCCGACCGATGCGATAGCGTAGGACTTTCTGGCGTGTCTCGAAACAGTGTAGGCTACTCAGCAGATTAGCATTGACCCCGTAGACGTAGGAGTTGTTTGTAGCCTACGCATCGATTTCATCAGAAGCATCCTTGCCCACCATGTGAAGCATAGCCTTATCACCTCCGGGGTGATAGGGCATCCAAGCATCCATCTTAACGACTTGGTTATGGAATATAGCGACATGCTTGCCTTCGGCGATCAAGGCTTCAATCTCGTCCCTGGTCATAAGCTTTGGTGTCTTCTCCGGCGCATTACCTGCCAGAGGCGGCAGGCCTGTAACGATAGCACTATGGGCCATAGTGAAGGACAGATTGAAACAGCCCGAGGAAAGAATGGACACCTCAGACAACAAGACTGCTAGAAGGAGTGTGGAGGGATCTGCTGCATCAAAGTTCAAACAACAGAATTGTCCAGGGCTGAGCGTCTCCAAGCGAGTGATGAATGGGGGAGTGTCCGAGGTTTAAATGCATCAAGTTAAAAAGGGGCCGACTTCAGCTTCCTGTCGAATCATATGCAGCTCAATTCACCGCATCTTACCAGTATCAGTTAACGTATACCTTAGGTTCCTTCAGCGAAGTGCATGCCTTTTCCTAGCTCCGGCAGCGGTGGACCGGCGCAGCTGGTACATAGCACACCTACTGTACCTCACAGCTCACTTCTGTCAAAGTGGCCCGATCTCTCCGCTGCAACAGAGGGGCTCAGGTGGAATCGGGGATAGACAGGCAATGATTTACCCCGCCACCAGTTGGAAGGCGGGCTGTCTTCAACAAAGGTACTGTACCAGTACCTCGTCAACATTGACTTCCAAGCTTCCATCTCGTACACCCCTAAGGCCCTAGTTTCAGCAATTGCTGTTACAAGAGGCTCCATCGCTGCATAAGTAGGTCCGCAAGTCTCTGTCCCTGAATCTAGGCACCAAAATTAGATACAGGCAGCGGCGTCTTAATCGAGACACAGGATCTCCAACCTACCTACCTAGGTAGTGGAGATATGTAGAGCAAAGCAGCATGGATCACCAATAACTACCATGTTGCTTCCGATCAGTGACAACGATTCACATCCGTATTTCCGCTATTGTGAAGCTCTTCGGGTTCCTGAGACCCCGTATTCACCGATTGGTGAGCTCAGATGCTTTGCATTCTCCATCCCTCGCAACAGCATAACTCAATTGATCCTTTCACTGTCAGCTACAACTCAAAAAGGGTTGATAAGAATAACGGGTTTGGGGAATATAACTGCCTATGTTCATATTCCCTAGCTAGCCAGATCCCTAGCCGGCTCCTGGTCGAGAATGAGCTGATCCGGTGTACCCCCTCATAAGAACCTTGCGACTTGAACAACGTTGTAAATCCACCGTTGCAAACGGGTTCGGGGCTAGTATCCCTCGAGGCCTGTGTGAGTTGAAAATATTCGATTTACATCCTCGAATTCGTATTCGATTAGTTCGAGTAACTAATAGGATCACGAAAATGAGAACAATATCTGAATGGAGCGCTGGTCTCACCGATCTATTTCTTTCTTGGTTTTTGTTCTCAATACTACAAAGTTTTTGAACACTTTGATCTAAGGCTTGTCCTGACTAGAGTGAGTTGGTACATCAATTTTGTAAAAGAGTCAAGGGTTTAGACAGTCGATTCGAAAGAGAGACATTGAGTTATTCATGATATAATTTGTATTCTTCTTTCACACAGTGCAAATAATCTTGAAACGCAAGCAACGCATCCTGCCGTGTGATTTCTAGGCATCATGCTTGAACAGACAGAATTATTACTAATTTTACACAACCCGGAGTCCCAAATGCCCCGTGCTCTATCCCGTTCGCACTATCCTGTTGATGCCTTCTCTTGACTCTGTGTCATCTTTTTCATTATGTTCCTCAAGCATTGCTTAGAAGTGGATGGCCTTGGCGTGAGTGGCCATGGCAGCCTCCTTGAAGGCCTCGGCAAGTGTGGGGTGAGCGTGGCAGGTTCGGGCAATATCCTCACTGGAAGCACCATATTCAAGAGCCAGAGTACCCTCAGCGATCATCTCACCAGCGTTGGGACCGATAATGTGAACACCGAGAATGCGGTCAGTCTCGGGGTCAGCGAGCATCTTGACCATACCCTCAGTGTCCTGGTTGGTCTTGGCTCGAGAGTTGGCAACGAAGGGGAAGGTTCCGACTCGGTAAGGGATGTTCTGGTTCTTCAGGTCCTGCTCACTCTGACCGACCCAGGCGACCTCAGGATGGGTGTACATAACGGAGGGAATGGCACCATAGTTGACATGACCGTAACCCTTCTTGATGTACTCGACAACGGCAACAGCTTCCTCCTCAGCCTTGTGGGCAAGCATAGGGCCGAAGGTGACATCACCAACACATCGGATGTGGGGGATCTTGGTTCGGTACTCGGAGTCAATGATGACACGGCCGCGGTCGTCAGCCTCGAGGCCAATGTTCTCAAGGCCGAGGCCGCCGGTGTAAGGTCGTCGACCAATGGCAACGAGGACAACGTCAGACTCGATCTAGAAGTGTTTGTTAGCACTGTAGGTAAAACGATTGGATTTGATACACATACAGATTCGGGCTTGCCACCCTTAGCGGAGTCAACCTCAAGCTTGACCTTATCGCCAGACTTGTCGCCACTGACAACCTTGGTGTTGAGCTTGAACTCGAGACCCTGCTTCTTAAGGATCTTCTGGGCGTTCTTGGCGATCTCAGTATCCATACCGGGGCCACCAATCTGGCCGAGGAACTCGACAATTGTGACCTTGGAGCCAAGTCGCGACCAGACAGAGGCCATCTCGAGACCAATGATACCACCACCGATGACGGTCATGGTCTCAGGGACCTGCTCAAGAGCGATAGCACCAGTGCTGGTGACAACACGCTTCTCGTCGATCTCAAGACCGGGGAAAGGAGTGGCCTCGGAACCAGTAGCAATGAGAATGTTCTTGCCACGAACGCTGGTCTCACCGCCCTCGTTGAGGTCGACCTTGATCTCATGCTCGTTGACGAAAGAACCAGCACCCTTGATGTACTCGACGCCATTCTTCTTGAAGAGGTACTCGATACCCTTGGTGAGACCGCTAACGGAAGTCTCCTTGGCCTTCATGAAGTTGGCCAGGTTAAGCTTGACCTCCCCGACCTCGATACCGCGGGCCTTGGTGTCGTGGAGGATCTGGTGGTAGAGATGCGAGTTGTTGAGAAGAGATTTTGAGGGGATGCAGCCGACGTTCAAGCAGGTACCACCGAGGGAGCCACGCTTCTCAATGCAAGTAACCTATATGAGATGAAAAGATCTGGTCAGCCAATTCCCTCTGCTTAATGGTTCCCCGTGTAAAACCAACCTTCATGCCCTCTTGCCCAGCCTTGATAGCAGCGACGTAGCCAGCAACGCCGCCACCGATAACAACGAGATCCTTCTCCTCTGCAAGAAATTCTGGTCAGCGGGTTGTTCGGGGTGGTGTTCCGACAAGCTCGGGGGTAACATACCAGCTGAAGAGGCATATCCACGGCTGAATCGCGACAGCGAAGAGGAAGCTACGACACTGGGGAGCCTATCGATCAGGAAGACACATCGTTAGTTGACGAGCCATATTTCCCTCGATGACGGATTGGTCCCAACAGAAGCGGGCTGAAACAAGCTTCTCCTGGACCCATTCGTCGCAAAGCGCATTGTGGTATTAACGTACGTAGACTTCTGGAAAGCCGGACGAGCAACAGCTCGTGATATTAAGCGACTGGAAAGCATGATGTGGGTTGTGTGGGAAAGACAATGGAGGACAGACGGATTGTGGAGAGGAAGGGGAAGGATGAGGTAGAAAAAGTCGACGAGGTTGAGGTTGAGGCGTCGCCGCAACAAAGCTCGCCCGCCGTCTAAAAAAGCACAGCCCGGGCAGTTAAGTCCAGTAAGGCAAAGCACTCTGGGCACTGTAATGCACTACAGGGAGCTTCGGCAAAGAGAAGCCCGCCCGTTTATCAGGTAATTTTTTCCTGGATGTCGGCCAACACGTTGACACGATTGGTCATTTCTTCGGTAAGGGAGCCACCTACAGCACCCTCACCTCACTCCGCGTGCCCTGTAAAGCTTTTGCTGACTAGCAGGTCTCGTTGGAGAAAACCGCCCCCTGGACATATATCTCCGGTCCCGTTGTCGAATGACATTGCATTATATCTCCAACTGTTGGTTCCATTCCCGGTTTCAGTGGTGGTTCACGCTAAGTCTTGCCTGGGAATTCGAGCATTTCGTCCCAACGCACGCCGAAACGGTCTTCCCCAAAGGCTGGTGCGCTCCCACACAGCCTTGAACAGCCTATCCTGCCCGCCTCTTGCACCTCCGAGGACCCGGTGTGTCCCGTTCCTACCCGGTCGCCGGACGTCAATTGCCCCTCGGGATGCCGACGTCACTGCAAGATACCAGTAATAAAGCCGCTCATATACGAAGTACATCGCCGGTTCACTGAGATAGATGATTGCTAATAAACATCATGAGTCCGGACTCTGGACTCTGGATTCTGGACTCTGGACTCTGGACTGAATCAGGCCGCGGAACTTTGTAATACTGTCGCCTCCCTGAATATCTATGACTGTTATCCCATATCCTACACTTCTATTGCCGCTGGGCGCACGATAATCTGCGCCTTCTCGCAAACGCCCTCCAGCTTTTTCAACTCCTTTGCGTTGACCAATTTCGTCCTCCGGACCTTCTTCCGTAGCATCCAATGTATACCAGCAGCCAAGCCTGGCAAGTCTCGGGCAACACTAAAGATCTTCTTTAGCTTCATATCTTCCTCTGTGCCCTTCTTGTTGCTCCGGCATTCCTTCAAAAGAGCAAGTATGAATAGCTGGACAAACATTGATGTCCAGTGGTTCGCCTCAGGAAGTTCCAGAGGCTTCAAGATGGCAATATTCAGTGTTCCATCCGCAACAAGTGCCGCATAGAACTTGGCCACATTGGTGATGCGTCTCTCATCTTTCATGCGCTCGGCATCAGCCGACTCGTCCTCCTCAGGAGCTTCGCCGAACATGGATTCTCCGAGGCTCCTAAAGATTTTCCATAATCGGTCTTGGATCGCAAACCTGATTCGGCTGTTGCTCAGACAGGCCTTTCCTCCCACGAGAGCGTAGTAGGGATTGTATTGCATTTCGCTACCGACACATTGCACTAAGACAGTGGCAAGGGCTAGTTGGTCATCCTTCTTGAGCCGCAGGTTGACAAATTGTCTGTAGGCATGCTCAAAATTGGATGCCGTCATCAATGCTGTGAAAATCGCAATCTGGGCCGTTCCACTCAACCCTTGAGCGCGAGCCTTCTTTGGGTAATCAGGCAAAACGATGTCCATGTCCTCATGATCGCTCATTTCAGCATCAGACACATGCCCCTTTTTGCTCTTATCTAGGAGAGTTGTTGGGACACTGGCACCAACTAACCACCATTTACCTCGTGTCTCAGCTCCCTCAATGTCGACCAAGCCTACGCCCATAGGAGCCAGGCCATCGAGCCGTCGCGACTGAGACTTGAGCTCCCCGAGACGCTTCTTCATGCGTTGCACATGTTCTGAGACGACAGTAAAGTCCAAGCCTCGGGCCTTCTTTTTACCCTTGGTGAGGTCAGTGATGGTTTCAACCATGAACTTTGTGCGAGCTGAGATGTTGGTGTAGCCCATTTTTGAGACGGACTGGTTAAGGACCCCCGAGACGTGCTTCAGCGATTGCTGGTCATCCTGCTTCAATATTCGGCCAGCCATGCGGCATATTCGCAGAAGAAGTTCCACGTTGATCTCATTGAGGTCGCTGAGAAGTCTCTCCATGTAATCAAAGATGATCTTGCAAGTGACAACCTCGAACACGTAAAGTTGTGAAAGCAGTGTCAAAATATTCGAAGCTTCCTTCTGAATAGCGGATTCAGCGTTTTGTTCCTTGCTCGCTTGCTCATAGTGACCGCCAAAATCCTCCACGATACGGCGGATTAATACTGAACCAAAACTCGACCCAACAAGCCGGTATATGGCAGCGGCAAATCCACCGGTGAGGACAAAGAACTGATCAGGGAGGCTCTCCGGCTTGCAAATCTGAGCCATGATCGCATCTGTGATAACATCTGTCACATCACCACGTGCATTGTTTTGGTAAAGCTCCTCCACAGACTTGACAATGGACAAGATGTTGGCATCTGTAAGACGATTGATCAAGCCTTGAACTTGTTTCCTAAGTCGACTTTTGTGCTCCTCCTCTGAATTTGCGGCTCTGCGTAATGAAGGAGGGACGTATTTCGCGACCGTAACTCCAGTAGTGGGCGCGACATAGGGGTTCTCTCTCTGTCGCGGTTGAGCTGGTGTGGTGTCTGTAACATCACCCTCTTCGTCGTCATCGAAACCGCCGAATGGCTCGTCATCAAAGTCACTTCCATCTGCATTGTCTTCATCCATGAGGTCCATGTCTTCATCATCATCTCCAGATTCGTCGTCCAAGCCCACATCATCATCTCGTTCCTCCTCTTCGGGCACGTCGCAGACCTTTTGTCGGCCTGCGGGCTCTACTGTCTTTCTTCGCTTGGATGCCAGCCAATCATCATATTCACTTTTCCTCTTTTTATTGTCATTGTCGTTGTCGTTGACGTCTTCTTCGCCGCTAAGATCCCCTAGAAGATCGCCAAGGCCATCCTCCCTGAAAGACTGGGGTAGTGATTTTCTGCCCTTCTTGATACCTAGCTTTCGCTCAAAGGCCTCAATCTCGGCGTCATCCTGGGCCAGTCTCTCCTGCACGGCCTTCGAAATACCTTTCTTCCCACTCTTTGCTTTTGTGTTCTTTTTCTCATCCTCTTCTTCGTCTTCATCCTCATCCTCGTCCTCATCTTCGTTGTGGTCGTTGTCGTTGTCGTCTTCTTCGTCGTCCATCAGGTCGTCCAAATCATCGTCTTCGTCCAAAGAAACGTCTCCCGCATCGTCCTCATCCTCGTCTTCGAGATCTTCTTCGTCGTCGCTAACCTGCTTTGGAGGTCGTGGCTGTGACTGAGACTGGTTCACCAGTTCCTTCCTCTGCGTTGTGTTTGGCCTTCTCTGAACACGATTTATATGCTGTGGCCGCTGTGGAGTGGCTCTTCCGTAGACGTGGGCTCGCTTCTGTACCCGTTGCGCTTTGCGTTGCTCTTTTCTTGACAACTGTTGTCCCGCTCTCCTATGTCCATTGCGCTGTGGTTTGGGTTCCGGAACATCCAAGCCCATACGCTTGAAGAGTTTCTGCTGAAGCTCTGGCGCGGACGTCATCTTGCCGGAAGTATAGCGGGGGAAAAATCAGGATGCTGCAGGGTTACAATCCTGCGGTTGACTCAATTTTAAGCAACGATGCCAGGTCTTTGATGGTGGTTGTGCCTAATTCAGCAGGCGGTCAATGAGAGTATTGCGATTCTAGCGATATCTTCTCAAAATCTTGTCGCAATACTGGTCTGAGGATTGTGAATGATTCGGATCATCATGCGAGTTCTCCTGTAGGTTGGATAAATACACACTGAATCTTTCAAGTCTCTTTCCCCAGTTCAGAGGTGATACAGAAAAGAAGGATGTTCTGCCGGCAGAAAATATCTTCAAATTTCGACAGACTAGGAGTACCTGGGTGGCAGTGAGTCCTTCACTCTAGCTCAGGTATCGATTTCACCGCCCGGTACAAGCCACGAACGACGATGCCACAGCCTGTTACGCCACACTTGAAGCCCGGCATGATGGCGGGGGGCACAATGTCAATCTCAATATTGGTTGGTCAACACACTCATCTCTCAATATACCCAGTACATCGACTTTTGACAGTCTCATAACCCATCACTATGGCTGACTCTCATATGAGCCATGACGAGGTGAGTGTGAATTGCCTTCTTCATATGAAGGCAGACCCGGACGATTGTCTGGCAGCCTTGTTTCTGACATCATGACAGTTCTTTGCCAAGTTGGGGGAGCTCTTCAATCATCGTAAGGGCAGCGACCATGGCGCCATCTACTTGAGCCAGAAGCGGCGTACGTATAGATACCTGCCGTATCTCTTATCCCGCTAAGAAACCTCTCAGTCACCTACGGTCAAGGCATCCCCAGTCCCTCAGAAGAGGAACCCTCTCCAGACATTCACCCTGGCAAGCCTCTACCCCTCATTATCAGGGCAACAAATGGCAAGGGCAAGAAGGATCGCTCCAGCAAAGCTAAGCTTTCAACAGTCGTCAGCCCCGAGGATCTGGAGGCTTTCTACGTGCGTTATGCCGACGTGTGCAAGGCTGGCATGACAGCATTGAAGCCTAGAGACAGAAGCAAGAAGAAGGCCAAGGCAAAGAAGAAGAAGGCTGCAGCATAAACAATTTTCTTTTCGCTGTTCAAAGTTTTTGGCCAAGCATCAAACGTTAAGGTTATATCATGGATTAATGAATTATCATGTTATGCGATACCCAAACACGTCCCCAAGCCACCATGACTTTGAATTATTTCTACAAAAGGAAGAGCAAATATTACACGGAGCCGCGTTACAATCCAGTCCGTTCAGGAGCTCGTTCAGGAGCGTATGCCCATTAGGTAAATTGAGCAAAGTTCGGGAAAGGGGCTAAGCCCTTTAGCACACCTTGCCTGAACTGAGCTGTCCCCGGAAAGCGCCAGGAACAGCAAGGCTGGAGTGCGAGTCGGCGAAGAATTTCTCGGGATTCTTCTCAAGCTGCTTGAGAGTGAAACCGACACCAGTGTCTTGGCCGTTCTGAATCACGCCGGTGCGAAATGGACCCTTGAGGCAGCCGACAGCGTTCCGGCTCTTCTCGTCGCCAACAGGGTTGGGGAAGGCAATGCTTATACCAAGTCAGCGCTTCATAGATCTAATTGCGTATAGGTCCGTGCCATCAGCTTACCGTGGCGGTCCTGACTTGCCCTTGGCAGCCTCGTGGATGTGGGTGGCCGTGTTGGCGGGAGACTGGTAGTCACCTCGGAAGCCATACAAAGTGATATTGTAGCAGATGACATCTTCATTCGAGTTGATGCCAAACTTGAAGAGACCCTTGCTGCCCTTCAGTCCGCCAGTGTACTTGTTGTCTGCATCGACAACCTGATCAGGGGTAGCAAGAACTTCCCAGATAGAAGTGAAAGTGAAGGGGATACCACCCTTGGGCTTAAGGAGACCAAGGGCGCGCTTCTCATGGTCCATGTCAGGGGTCGGTGAGGCAGCTGCGAGGGTGCTAAGAGCAACGGCAAGGAGAGAGAACTTCATTTTCACGGTGGATTTGGCTGGAAATGTCGGACAGATAGAAAGATGTTGGGAGATTAGTGTGCAAGCTTGCTCTGTGAGTGAATACTGATGAGACTGGTAAAGACTTTCAACGAGGAGAGCAGGTGTTTTATAGGCCTTTCACTACATGATGACGACACAACAACACCTAGATTGAGAGCGTTGTAACAACGTCATTACAGTAATTGTTTGTAGTATCGTGAGGCCCCTTGGGCAAGCCTCTAATCTATGGCAACATACACCAAGGATTCCGATCAACAAGTCGCCAAGTAGAATAGTTCGGTGCCCAGGTACGGCAGAGTAATCAAACCATGTAAGGAGATGACACTGAGGTATCCGCCCGCATACAACGTATGAGCCAAGTCGTACTTTCTCCAGGGCGCCCGAGCGACACCTCATACAGAACTTGTTGGGATGACTTACCAAGCATCTTGGGATTGAGCTAACATTTCACACAGCCGCACGGCAGAGCAACGCCAAGGGATCTTGATCTACCAAACAACACACAACGGATGCATCTGTTCAATAGGAGATGCTTTCTCAAACCGGTTACGTATACGAGACCGGTTAATATTGACGAACGACCATCTCCGTTCGCCCAGACTTGGTACTTACTAACTGAACGTTAGATAGTGCATCTGGCAAAGCCTCACCCTAATCCGAGTACGGTACTCGTTGTTCTCCTCTTGGTCAAAAGTAAGGCTGCCAAGGCGTCTTGGAATCGATGAGGAGTAAGACCACGGATGTGCCAGCTTCCGGCGCAGGAAGATCGCGAAGACAAACAAGCTTATTTCGAAGCTTAAACAATAAGCTCCGCTATTGGTCGATTGCGCGTTGATGGCACTTGCCCAACGAGCAGTGGGACTGGGCAAGGGAGAATGGCTAGAATGGCTTGAATGGCTAGCACATTTTGAGCTTTGAGGAGGAATGGCTATGAACTTGGCAGGTGTCGATCAAGAAGCTCTTAGGTTACGGCAAGTCGATGATCCGGCTTGGAACACTACACTAACAAATTCAAGAGGCCACGCACCTTCGCGTGAGACAAACACATATGGACTTTCACCAAACCTTGGCTCTATGCTGGTGGCCGAAGACTATCGGACCTCACATTTCTCGAGTCCGCTTGTCTCGGCTACCTTCATTCTTGACCCTTCCGAATACTCACCGTCAGGGGCCTGCCTGTTGTCCAAGTTTCCAAGTTCCAAGAACTAGCAAATACCTTTTGCCCTTGATTCTGTTCCAATTTTCGACTTGCATACTCAGAGAACAAGGTTGGCAAGGAGTCCGTAGACTTAGGAACCGAGAGTGAATACCCTCAGCCTTGGATCTCGATCCCTCTCTAGATCATGAGTTAATGCTGCTTGGAAGTGGACATCTCATTTCCAAGTCGATATGACCGTGATAGCGATCAAGATGGCAACGCATCATCTCCTAGCCAGGGCTTCCAAAGCATAGCCCAGACCGTACTTATCGACCTTGTACGTTTGAACTAACTATACCAAATCACCCCAACGCCGATATTCACCATGCAGCTTGATGTGACTCTGTTTAACCTTTACCTTTACCTTTACCTTTACCTTTGCCTTCACCTTCACTTATATCGTCGCCCGGCTGGCAGACTTTCATGCCCCAAGACGCTACGCATGTCCGTTGAAGTCCTACGCTCCCCTTCACCAAGACCACCTGCCATCGTTCTTAAAAACCTTCGGATGATTACTCGACATACATTCTAAGTAGATTCCTGTTGTTTCCTGGGAAGCCAACAGCCATCTTTTCCTTCATTGACAATGAGCAACCCTATAGTTGATAACCGCGTGCGTTTGACCGGTCATCTGGGTGTCAACGGTGGGGTCATTCGTTTCTGTATGGTAAGCCCATCATAAAATCCTCCCTCGCTCTCAGCTCATAAGAGACTAAGTCGTCGACTTATTCTCCGAGGTGATAGTGACTTCGACCCCCTATCCGTGAGTTAAGATTCCACCGTTGATAAACCCCAACTTTTGCTGCTCATGTGGAAAATGAAAAGTACCAAATAACAAAACAACCAGATATAAAAAGCGTTGTGTAGATGCAGACGGTCGCCGCCGCCAAGACAAAAGTCGACCGTAACAGAGCTGCATGAAGTTCAGTGCAAATGGACGTCCTCCTCTTACATGATCTGATCCTGGGTCAATCCACCGTGGGGATCTGTGTCCATGACGTCGTTTCCGCCCTGGTTCAGATACTTCACAAAGCTCAGGTTGAGAGGACGGCCACCATACTGGTAGCCTTGAAACTTGGCAATGGCAGTCTCCGCAGTCTCGGCTGAATCGAATCGAACCACGCCAGTACCACGAGAACGACCACTGGGCTCGTACTGAATCTCAGCTTGCTCGACCTTTCCGATGGTGGTGAACAGCTCGACCAGGTCGTCGTTGCTGGTCGACCAGGGCAACTGTATAAGATTAGCACAGGCACAAACGTGTAGGAAATATGGGAAAGTCTCACGTTGCGAACGTAGATGATTTCTCCCCTCTCGGTGCCGGCGGTAGCAAAGTCAGTGAAAGGGTTAGGAGGGACGGAGCTGGCAGGGGGCTCGAAACCTGGGCCGCCAGGAGCACCTCCGCCGAAGCCTCCACGACCGAAGCCGCCTCCGAAGCCTCCACGCCCTCCGCCAAAACCACCGCGGCCTCCAAACCCTCCTCCAAAACCTCCGCGCATGCCACCGCCATAGCCACCTCTGCCACCGAAGCCCATACCAGGTCCGCCGCCAGCATAGCGGTCCTCGCGGACTTCAATAACGCGACCTTGCCAGTCATAGCCATTGAACTGCTGAATGGCGTTGCGGGCATCATCTGGGCTCTCAAAGACGACAATGCCAGAACCCTTAGGGCGACCATCAGGTCCGATGTGTACATCAGCTCGAATCACGGCGCCGTTTCGGGCTATATAGCGATTAGATCCAACACCACTCACTCATGTGTTCAGAATGAGAAGAACCAAGACATACCTGCTTGACGGAACAAGTCCTTCAAATCCTGCCAGCCAACATTGAAGGGAAGCTACCGCATGTCAACACATGTCCACAACTTACAGACAAATCGGGGTTGAACAAACGTTGGCCACATAGATCTGACGGCCGCCACCTCCAGCACCACCTCCAGGTGCGCCGCCACCGTATCCAGGGTTGAAGCTACCGGCCATACCACCACCTTGGCCGCCGCCGCCGAAGCCGCCACGGTTTCCGCCAGTTGCTCCGATGAATCGAGGTTCGGCTTCTCGGTCCTTCAGGTTCGGTCAGCAAAGATGCCCATGCTCAGCTTGGAAGTTTTTGACTTACCTCACGCACGTAGACTAGACGACCCATGAGGTTCTGGTTGCTGAGCGTGGCAACAGCCGCTTGGGCTTGCTCCCGAGTAGCATATTCCACAATACTGGATAGGTTAGCAACGCCGTAGGCTTTGTGGAGGAAATCGACTTACCCGCATCCCTACAATAAACCGAGGACAACGTCCCACCCGTCAACCCAACCATCCATAAACGCTAAAAGGGAATGAAGAGCCACAAAGGAAAGCCAACCAAGGGAAAAGAAAATCATGCGATGAAGCCCACCTTCGACATTCCATTGGGAAGCAAGAGCACGTCGGCAAAGAGTACCTCTCCAGCTATACCATTTCGTCAGTCCCAGTTCCACCTGCATTCCGCGGCATTGAAAGCCTCACCCTGTCTCATGAAGTCCTTGAGATGGTGCCACTTGACATCATACGAGAGGTTGCCGACGTAGACTCGGCGGTCCTGCTGGGAGGTTTCGCGAATATTGTTCATCATTTGTTCTCGAGCAACGGCTCTTTCTTCGTAAGATCGGTGCGGTGCCTGTCCACCGTATCCAGCACTTTGTCCTCCACCTGGTGCGCCTGTGCTAGTCATGGGCGAGCGATCACGATTTCGTCGATATTCGTCGCGGCTTCCTGATCGGCTGCGAGGAGAGTAGGAGCGGCGTCGATGCGATCTATCAGGGCTTCTGGATCGTCTGCGGGGAGATCGTGACCTCTCACGCTTGAGCTTGTTAGCAGGTAAAAGTACAAGTTGGGGTTCCATGCTCAGGTGCAACTATGGTGGGATAGAGAGCGCTGGTGCTTTGTAGACGGAGGGTTTTGTTGGACTGAGATATGCCAGATACATCAAGTGTGCGCGCGAAGCTGAGTTTGAGTCACTGCAACTGCCCGCAGCCGCTGACACTGTCAACTGGCGAGACGGTAGCCGTTTGCCAAGAAGTGCAGTGCCTCTCCAATCAAATGCTTCCAGACATCTTGAATTGGAAAGTGCAACAGGAATTAAGCGCGCCTCGACGGCCGATCTCGGATGAAAGAAGCTAATGCGAGCTTCTTTCTTTCTACCGCTGATGTTGCGATCAAGGTGCTTGGGGTAGCAGAGGCCAAACGACCCAAGATAGCAACGTCAACAAGCGCGGGGGAGCGCACAAACTCGGCACGGCGATAAAGCCAATTGCGCCAACGGACAGGCAATCTCAACAGGCAGCGCAGCTCGAGGCAAGGTAGAAAACAAGTCAGAAATGAACATATGTTACTTACGGGTCGATAAGTATCACCGGAATCAGCTATAGAAAGGTGAGCGTCAGAATGGGCAAAATTCAAGAAAGGATAAACCTCTGCGTAAGATGCGCAACGGTGGAAAATGGTGAGGAGAGGAAGAGTGGTTGAAATAACAGGGAGTGAGGGTAGCTTGGTTGAGGTAGCCAGACGAGGTCAACCTGTCTAGTGGAGGGGTGGTGGCAGAGTCGAGTGGACCTTGGCGGAAGATGCAGGTAAGGGGGCTCGATAATGCAATGCAATGGATGGGGAAAGACGACGCGAGAAAGAAGAGGCGGCTGGAGAGGTCTGTTGGAGTGGAATGGGGGACCTCGGAGGCTGCATCAAGCAAGAGGTGGTATCACATTGATTGATGAAGACACTCCAAGGAGTGGGAGCGCATGCGCAGATACAACAACAATAACAACAAACGATGCAAGACACAGCAGAGACAGACAAGGCTTGAGAGCACGTTCAAGATCTGTTGTGTTCGGGCTTTGAGATGAGTATGCTCAGATCATGGATAGACTTGGGCTCAACCAGGCTCCGGGTACGATGGACAGGCTGGGGCAGCCGACTACTGCCAGAGTCCGCCGAGCCTCGAGGGGCCATTGAGGGCAATGGGTACAGTACTCTCGAGCAGAAACGGCAAAGGGACGGCACGCACGTTGCCTCGATGGGCGCAGACGCGTGTGTCTATGGCCGCGCATGATATAAAACCACGATGCGAGGAATCAAGCAAGAAACATCTTCAACTTACCCATTGTGACTGCGGTTTGAATCGTGTGCGTAGTACGTCTGGACGTACAGAGAGAAAGCTCCTTTTTGGATGGGGTGGGTGGCCTTGTCGCGTAATAAGTTGGTAAGGTAGGTAGGTATTGTGAGTGACGAAGGACGGACGGGTGCGAGTTCGGACAGTAGACAAGCGGGCGCGACCGGTTTCTAGGAGAGGTAGGTCGCGACGTAGGGAAGCGGAGACGGGCCGTAGGTGTCCACGTTTCGTAAGGCAATGTAAGGTAGTGGAATATGAGGATGGCGAGTGATCGATGAACGTGGATAAGCAGCTATGGGGGCGAAGAGGACGGAGCAGCTAGGTAGGTTAGGTAGTAGCTACTAGGCAAGGTACACACTACCAGGGCAGCAAAGCCAAAACCAGATAAGCTGAAGGGATCCACGGTCAGTCAACCAAACAATGGCGATTGTACATTGAGAAAAATGCACGACACGGATGAATCACACAGTTACGTGGACTGGGCTGGGCTGGGCTTAAACTTGCTTGGGCTTGGCTCGCTGGGCTGAAAAGGGCCTCGGCGTGCGGCGTGGTGGTACTAGATACCGACTTCTGGGAATGGTCTGGTTTGGTTGATCGACTTTTTTCTTTCGCCCAGACGGGAGAGTGTCGACTTTGGTGTCTTTCAAGGGGTCTTGAGGGACTCAGCGATGGAGAGACGACGGCAAGAGGATGGCGATTGTGGCTTTTCGGTGTCTGTGGCTCTTTAGTGCTGACTTTCAAGGTTCTCGCTCTCTCCCTCTTCTTGTGTCGTAAAAAGAAAAGAACGCGTTGGATGAGAGATGAGAAGAGACCAGGCGACGAATGAGGACACGGAACCAGGGTAAGACCAGGGACGGTGGACGTGATGGGTTCCACATCTAAAGCTTACTGGACGTGAACACGATAACACGAGGTACCGTAAAAGTTGCGTTGAAAGCTTGGTGTATGCTCTACAAAGCGTAATGCCGGAGATATACTACATGCAGCTTAATTATTGACTCCTCGATAGCTGTACTACCTACCTACCTACTAACTTACTAGCCTCCACTCACAGAGACCAGACTTTCTCCTTCCACGCGCTGCGTAAACAGAAAAGTAGTTATTATTGACGGATACACAATGGGAGAATAAGAAGGCGGAATAAAAGCTAGAAGTTGCTTCTGCCCAGGCTTGAACTTCATTGATAACTGTCGGGTACCTTGAACTTCCCACATCACGGATACTGCTTCTCACTTTCTTGGTTCTTCTTCCGAGAGTTGTATCCTGTGGCGAGCCTCGGGCAATCCTTTTCCAGTCAACTACCTACTTAATTGCTCTTGTTCATGAACCCAACAGGTTCGAACTGGCAGACAGTCAACTCCCTCGCCAGCCCCAGCCGATACTACACTACGCTGCAACTCGAAGCCGGCGGATATATCGAACACATGTGTGAAAAAGGCTGGCGTCAGTCTTCCACCAAACTTTCTCTATCAATAATTATGTAACTAACTACTCCTACTCATTGGTTTTGTAAGCAATTTGTGATAAACTCTGGCTTCATGTAGTGGACCATCTTTGCCTGCACGGCGCTGCACAGTGCTGCAAGCGGCCTGATATTACAGTAGTGCAAGTAAATATCCTTGCCTGCATTCTTCAGGGTTCGCCCACCATCCGTTCTCCATCGGTTGATTGATTGCAGTTTGCAAATCGCCGCGCCGTGGTCTTCGACTCTCCCGTCTACCCGTGGCCCAGCATCAGTAGTCGAAATTGCATTGATGCCAGGTTTCAACACCCAACCTGATGAGATCCTAGACCTGCCATTGGGCTACGTTTCTTCCGCCTGTTGGGCTCAAGCGCACTAGCAAGTACCAGGAGATGTGTGCTTGCAGCATCAGGGATCTGTTGTGCTTGGGTCATTGTCAACTTGAGTTATGAAGCTCTTTGACTCCGTGTCTACGGAGGTACAGCTTGGATCTGTCTTGCTTTTACTCTTACCACATAGGTAGTCTATGCTGTTGGTTTGACTTATAAGAGAGTCAGGTACTCGTCACTCATTTAAGCCGCCATTTTCGGATAATTGTGAGGTGAGCTCTTTGAGCTCTCTATTCTTCTCTAACTACATGGCATATTGATCAATCCTTGTGGCCCCTACTCAACACCCAGCGTCTCATTCATCAGCCTACGTTCTTACCTCGTGCGTACCAGTATGCTTGCTCAGTATCACTCACATCGAGTGAGCTTCAGAGCACCGCAGGACAGTTTAACAACGCGCGGTCGAAACTGTGTCAACTTTGCTGGCAAGGCCTGCGTAGCTGAATGTATGAGACCAAGACAGTGATTGGCCTGCGCAACTCCTACCTTGACCTCCTCCAAAGACTTTCGTGGTTACACAACAGCCATCGCGCCAAGTTGTGGGACAAGCCAGCCAATAACTTCCGCTTTATCAAAGTCAACCCCTCTCAACGTGCTGAGGTTCAGGGTTGTCAACTTTTTTTTGTCTCATCAATCTCACTCTTTTTCTCCAGGTTCGACATGCCAGTCTGTCGAGCTGGTAAGACGACTGAGCTTTTGACATCCCTTCCAAGGCACGTTGCATCTAGAGCAAGGGTACGGAGTTCAGATACAGGCTTTGCCCCAACACTTGTCGTCGTTATTGTCAAATCGTCTGGCATGGGCATCAACAAGCGCCGAGGTTAGAGAAGGCTGGTGATGATAGGAAAGGCCGCTCGATGCACGAGGGTCAAGCACTTAACACCCATACAGCACTCTAACTAATTACCAAGGGCCTCTTTTGTCTTTCTGCTCGAGAGATTGAGATCGTGCTACTTTAATAGCGCATATTACTGCAGAGCATAGGACCAACAACCAACAACCAACAAGCCCAGAGAATGAATCCCGTCTCCGATCATCAAGGTTGTTGGCGGATCCCCGACGATGCATCTAACGACGCTCAGGCCGTTAGCAGCACCCTATGTGGAGCAACTACAGCACGCACTTCCAGCCTACAACCTTTACGACATCTGCCTTGTTGCCTCCCTGAAGGGCAGGGCATTAAGATCAGGGAGACGATATTTATCTTGATCTTTCCCTGGGAGAAATGCAGCAGAGCATCACGGTTTGCCCGAGACGCAGTGTTAATATGGTCAGATCAACTCCAGGGTTCCTACTCGTACTATGTATGTACTTCAACAGGCAGCCCAGACGCGAACCTGTTATGTCGAGGATCCTCCGGAAGATTAAGAACGAATTCGCACTAGTGAGACAAGGTCTGGTCCAGGAAAGGGCATGGTATCAGGCAGTTTATATCGTTTACAAGCATATCACACTGGAGCCAGCATTGTGTGTACACCTGGGGATGAGAGACATGGAGTGAAAGCACGACATTCTACCACCAGAACCCCGCCATCTGTTATGCACGAGGTCTGTGGTAACTCAAGGAAGATAGCGAGACTCTGCCCAGCATCGTCTGGGTACCTACTTGAGGGGGCCGAACATGAGGCTAATTCTTGCTTAGGGACTTATCCGACTCCCGAAACCGAGAATGTCTATGTAAACGCTTCAGCCCCGTGATTCAACGGAATCGAAGCTCGGATATTGTATGTATATGTATTGATCACGTTAGATTCTAGTTCGCACCACATGAGGCATTTTCTATGGGCAGTTTCACGAAACTGTCCAATATCAATGCCTTGCCATTACCTGTGGTTTGAGTATCGCATGTATTGTATCAGTCAGCTGGTCTAGGTAAGGTACCTACGTACCTAAGGTAGGTACTTAAGTCTGCATCTGCAAATGCAACTAAGGTAATCATAAAAGTACATACCTATGTACATACAGTACGTACCCCTTGACAACATCTGCCGATCTCGTAGGTGCGTGAGTGAGTGCATCGGACGGAACTAAACCCGCCGTCAACAATCTACAGCTCCCGGGGGTGGTCCAAGCGCTTCCACTGGGCGCTGTCCATTCTGGGGCAAAAGGACAACATGATTGGACAAGACGGTAAAGCATCTCAAACAAATCGCAAACGTCAACACAACAAAAAAAATAAAAATATATACCCATTTGGATGAAGCATGGATCTTTATCGAGGCTAATTTATAATTACCTCACCATATCATTCAATATGTCTACGTTCATGAGATTGCTACCAAGATCAGCCTTGCGCACTTCGAGGCTGACACAAAGCCTTGCCCGCCGACCCTTCCACTCATACGATCACCCACCACCACCAGGAGCATTTGGCGATGCTGAGAAATCCATCCTCGCTGCCGCTTATAAACACGTCCCGGAACATGGCTTCTCCCAGAAGGCTCTTAGTTGCGGTGCAAGAGACGCTGGCTACCTTGACATTAGCGCAAGCGTCATCCCCGATGGTGCCTTCGGCCTGATTCGATATCATCTTATTACCCAGCGAGAGGCCTTAGCAGCTCGAAGCCAGGAGCTATTTCCCGATCCCAACCAGCCTGGCATCTCGGCGAGAGTGGAAGAATTGACGTGGGAGAGACTTCTGGGTAACAAATTGGTTTTGGACCGTTGGCAAGAGGTAAGATACGTGCCCTGGCTCTCATGTTACAACTTACTGACGTTTCCGCTTCACAGGCATTGGCCGTCATGGCTCAGCCCAGTTACATCTCCGAATCTATAAAGGAGCTAGCAAAACTTTCCGATGAAATTTGGTTCCTTGCCGGTGACAAGGCCGTCGACCCTTCATGGTACACCAAGCGTGCCACCCTCTCCATGATATACAGCACAAGTGAGCTATTCATGACTAACGACCGATCTCCTGATTTCGTCGAGACAAGGCAATTCCTCCTGCGAAGACTAGGTGGGGTCAAGTCCATCGGCGGCATGGTCGGATCGTTCGGTCAGTGGGCAGGTTACACACTCAGTGCTGGTGTGAACATACTAAGGAGCAAGGGTGTCAGGGTTTGAGGGGGACTGGCCAGAAAGGAAGATGCAGTTGTAAAATAACGTATGAGACATGTGTACCATTATCTATGAATAGAGGCCTCAGCAGGCGCATGCTGTAATGACATCTAACGCTGGCTTTACCTGGGGGCCAAGGCGAGGCATTGATCGAGTCTGTACAAAATCCTTTCCGACAAAGTACGATGGTATCACTCCTAACAAACTCCACAATGCTCAAGTGCTTTTGTGTGCCCATCCTCAAAGCGCCTCCATAATAATCCATGTTCCACCTGACGCCCAACTCCAAGATGCCCGTGTCAAGTATCCTACATCTTTTACTGGAAATTATCAAGAGTTCGTTGACGAGGGTCCGTTAGCCTGAAAAGAGTCGTCAGTACTCAATCTTGCAGTCAATGAGGGGATACAAACCGAATTATCTTGACATCTTTGTCTAATCGTGCCCGACCTTCGATAGCATTAGGGGTAATAAGAATGTACTGTCTCGAAACTGAACGACGAGCAGCGTCCACCTGAACATTTTCTGTTAGCTGCCTTCAATCTCTTCCACGGCGGATACTGGATTACTCACCAGCATATTCGTGCTGATGGCGCGATTCACATTGTCCATGAAGACGTCAAACTCGTCAAGACAACGAATAGGCGAGCCAATCGCCTCCCAAACTGATAGAAGCATGCATATCGATGAAAATGACTTTTCACCACCTGACAGAGTCTTCGTATTCCTTCCAGCTGAGCTTTTACGTGTCTCATCTGGTTCAATCTGGAGAAATACCTTCCGGGCTTTATGGTCGAGGTCGATTTTGCCACGGAAACCCCGTTCACTGAGAAGGTAATTGAACTGGATGCGAATTCGCGCACTGATCTGGCGCTGAAATTTGCGCCAGAGTTCTAGGCGACTCCCAATAGCACGTTTGAGAGCCACGATAGTATCGTCAAGATCCTGCGTCTGTCTCTGAACATCCTCAAATTTCTCCTGAGCTTCTTGTGCGCGGTCGTAAATCTGTTGGTCTGATGCTCCAAGTCGTGACTCTCTCTGCTTAATTTGCTCCCGAATTTTGGTGTATTTCTGCTCGATGCTGCTGTGTGTCTCGTTATCCGGAATGTGAACTCGCTCCGGTGCTGTTTGCCTGGCCTGCTCTATGAAGTTGGCAACTTCCTCGGCCTTCCTATCCCTCTTTTCTTCGGCACGTCGCCGTTCGTTTCTGGCGATGTCAAGAATCTCAAAGGCACCATTCTTCTCCGCTAGAATCGACTTCCTCATGGCTTCAGATGTCGCAACCTTCTGCGCTGCTTTGTCGACTCGGTTTTGCCAGTCCTCCTGCTCGTTCTTTTCCTCCTCAAGCTTTCGCCGGGCTGTCTCGGCCTTTTGCTTGAGCTCTCGCTTCGCCAGTCCCATTTCTCCATACTGGTTCCCAAGCTGCTCCTCCTCGGATCGTCTGGACTCGAGCTCAGCTCGCAATATATTGAGTCTGTCATCAACGCCATCGAATGCATCCAACTCCATTTGCACACGTTCCATGTCAGCTTGCGTTCTACGAAGATCGCCCTCATATCTCTTGACATTTTTCCGTTGATTATCTAGCTCTGTTCTGCGTCGCTGAACTGCTTGTTGAGCCTGTCGCTCGTCGCGATTGATCTCAGCCATTTCTTGACCCAAGTGTTTGAGGTTTTCTTCTTGGATCTCAACCTGCTGACCAGCATCTGTTTGCATCCTAGGACGCATCGTATATGGTGGGACTGGACTTGTACCAACAGATCCATTCCGGTTGGTGAGTCTGAGGCCCCATCCTCGCTTCCCACGACCATCGTGAAAACAAAGACAAGCACTCACGTTACGCGGAGCCACACCTTCAACCATGACCCGTTCAGCTTCGACTCGATCCCGAATGAGAATGATTTTCTCGATTTGGTTGCTGATAATGAGTTGCGATCGGACAATATCGTCGTCGAACTGGAGAACGCTCAACATGGTGTCGAATCTAGGATCAGGTTCCTGGGTACTGGTGTCAATCCTGCCTCCATAGGCAATGTAGATTGGGGGCTGTCTCTTCAGGCGAAATCGACGCATCAAATTTGCGAGTCTCGTTTGATCCGATTTACTCCTGACAACGAACGCGTTCAGTCCTTCGCCGAGTGTTCGCTCTAGGATCCCTGACCATTCCGGCCTTGACAATCGGATATGCGCTCCAATAGGTCCGACAGGTTTCTGCTCCCATCCTCTCTCATTCTCGATGGCTTTGACGAGGTCCTTGATCTCTCTGTCGTAACCATCGAAACGACCTCCAGTAGCGGCCTTGAGTTCTCGAACTTGTTGCTCCACTGACACGATCTCCTTGCGTTTGAGGTCTTTGTTGTGTGAAAGTCTCTTAAAGTGTTGCTCAGCCTCGCCAAGTCGTGCTGTAAGGTCAGGAAGCTTGTTTTGAATTTCGTCTATCTGTTCCTTTAAGAGCTGTTCCCTCTTTCGAGCATTTTCTAGCTCGTTGTCCTTTTGTGTGCGGGCATTTCCTGTCGATTCGCCTAGCCGGCGTTCTTCGTCCTGGATCTTGCGCTGGCAGGCCTTCATATCGTCTTTGGCTGTCTTCAGGCGTTGGTAGGCATCTCGTTCCTCCATGAGCAGCTCTGACTCCTCCTTTTGCGCCTTTCGATAAGCAGCTGCGGCGTTGTCGATACGTTCCTTGAATGTATCTCGATCACTCTCAATCTCTTCTTTTGCCTGCCAAAGCCTCTCGATCCTCTCGTTGATATTCTCGAGGGCTTGGGTCGATTGTTCGCATTTTTTTTCCGCCTCGGTTATGCTCTCAGTGCGTCGAGCGATATCCTTTTCGCAATCCTCCAGGAGACGTTCCTGCTCGACGACCTGAGACCAGACCAATTGATTAATGTAATGCCGTGCCTTTTCACGAAGATTCTTGTTCTTTTGCGCGGCTTCGGCAAGCCGGCGTGCGGCTTCCGACTCTTTTTTAACCTCTTCGATCTTGGCACTTAAATCGTCTCTAAGTATGAGGGTCTTGTCAAGCGTATCTTGCGACATCCTGTAGTCGTTGTCCAACTGCTCTAGTTGTACACCAGACACGAAATACTTGTACTTCTGGGCTGGAGTCGCCGCGTTGAGAAACTGTCGCGCGTTGTCCTGTGACAGAACGGTGAGGGGGTTGCCGATTTGTAGCGCGTACCATTCTGAAATCTCATCTACCTCCTGCTTCTTGGTTGAGATGATTCTACCCAGGGCACTCTTGATCTTGAAACCACTACTTCCCGATTTAGAGAAGTGGCGCTCAACAATAATGGTTTCGCCATAGATATCGGGCTGATAGGCATCTGAGCCGGCATTCTTGATCTTGACGACCAAGCTACCCTGCTCGCAACCCTCCTTGACAAAGGACTTGAGACTTCCACCTCGGTTGGTATCGCTAGCCTTGCCACCCAGACAAAGTGTTAGTGCCGTCAGAACAGCACTCTTTCCACTACCATTCTCTCCGACAATGAAGTTGATCAGTGGCCCTAGGTCAACATGTAATCGCTCGTGGCACATGAAGTTGAAGCAGGTAATGCTCTCGATGATACCACTCTCGGATACTACATTGTTGCCAAGATTGATGACCCGTTTGGCGAGCTTCTGAGTCGCTTGCTGGTCGTCCCAGTCGGCGTGCTCTAGATGTTTGAAGCCATTGTCTCGCATGATCTCGTACTGGGTCTGCGGTGGTGCGGCCATATTTCTGCGGTCTTCGTCATCTTCGCTTTGGTCACTCGGCGTGTGTTCTCTTTGAGGGGTTCCTCTGGTCTGAGTGTCGTCTGTGGTTACTCTAGCACGCTTTCTCTGTGATAGTACATGAGTTAGATTACATGCTGCATGGGGGCGGTTGGTGTATTCCTTACGGTATCTTCTCTCGAGAAGTTGGATCGCGCTTGTCGTACATCTACTATGACATCGTCCTCTTGTTCAACGTCTCGTCGCGATCTCTTGGTGGGTGCCATGGCTGCGATGCTCACGGCAGCCTCGTGATGGATCGATTGATTGCAAAGCTGTTAAGTTTTGTCACGGGGAAATCCGCTTATGTTCCTTGGTATAGGGACTTGTCTGAAGAGCGTCGTGGACGAGAGGCGACAAGGACTGTTCAGTCTGTATTACCAAGAATTGTTGCGATCAGACATGGTCAAGAACGGTAGTTGCGTCCGAAGTATCCCACTATACGCGTCTGGGGTGGAAGGGACGTGACAAACGTGTCGTACAGTGGGGGCATTGTCCAGAACGGGGCTAGCGCAGATCTGCCGCAAATGACACAGAATTCCAACATCGCTGTAGGCTGCTTACCCGGTAGCTTTCGTATATAAATAAATGAACTCAGAACCCCAACCTAAGCCTCCCTCGACAACTCATCAGGAGATGCGGTTGATTAGTGGCATCGTACAAAAGTCATGTCATTCAGGTCACCAATTATAGAAGACGAGGGATTACCTCAACAAACAGGCGATGCGGAAGAGCCAAACTTCAAGAATCAACTGCCAGATAATTGCGTCGAATATCTTCTTTTTTTCATAGACCCTCAAGTCGACATTCGCAAACAGCTTGCACAAATCGAGGATGTCCGGAAGTCTGCCATAGAGCTTGCTGTCACACTTACCAAAGACTACATATGGCAAAAAGATGAATTCAATCTGGCCCTTGAAAATGAAAACGGTGAGTGTCATCGTCACAACGTTCACCACTTTCAAGATACCTGCTGACATCTCTGATAGGACTGCTGTACCTCCATGGTATCACTGATTATAGCGATGCCGTAGAAGACGAATGGCTCATCGTATACATACTAAGAGAACTGTCGAAGTCCCACCCTAACCTCTGGATCCGAGTATTTGACACGGACGGCGAATTCCTCCTTGTCGAAGCAGCCAATGTGCTGCCCAGATGGTTGAACCCCGAGATTGACAACAACCGAGCCTGGATCAACAAAGGAAACCTTCTTCTCATCCCCGTCAAAGATGAAGAGGGACTCAGAGCTCGCCATCTTGAACTACCGGACGCAGTCCAGGTGATCAAAACGAAACGAGATGCACTTGCTCACTCGGGTTTCGTCGAAGCCGAAGCCTTCTACAGACTTGAAAAATACCCAAGGCAGATCAGTGAATCTCTACACCACTCTCTCATTACGATCCCGAGGAAGTTAGCGTATATCCTCCACTCCCTCCCTAAATCGGTTGCACCAGCAGTTGAAGAATTCTATCTCCGGGACCCGATCGCCTTGAAACGTGTAGTCTCACCAACCCAACCATTAACATTCCCCCCAGAGGACCTCATCACAGTATCTGTCAGGTTCAGCAAGGTACTTTTCGCTCAGTTGCGATCTCAACGGTTCGATGCCCCGCCGAGTTGGAGCGAAGTCCTTCGGAAAGCGCGGAAGGAAGCTGCTTCAGGCGAGGCAGACACAGTCATGGCGAGATTGGATATTGGGATGAAGCTCACATGTGGATTCGAAATGCTGGCTGCGAAGGCTGAAAAGAGCAAAAGCAGAGTTGTCCGCGAGCTTGCTATCGAACTTGAGGATCTCGCAGAGGATGGCAACGAGGCTCTCCCCTCAGATGAAGACATCAAATCATGGACGAATCATGACCGTGATGATAGTGAAGCATGGATGGAAATTAACTACCAAGACTTTGAGAAAGAATTGGGTGGCAAAAGAGAGAACGCTTCCTCCAACTCCAAGTCAGGTTTTGGAGATGCCAGTACGCAATCTGACCTTCGAAAGATTGTGTCTCGCTTCGAGGCATTTCTGAATGATGACAGTGCTGGAATGGACGGCGCAGAACTCGACGAAATGGATTATGATGATGATGATGACGACGACGACGACGACGAATTCGACGAAGACAGCGAGTCCGAGGATAAGGAGGTTAGCTTTGACGAGGAGGAGTTCGCTAAGATGATGAGAGAAATGATGGGGCTACCATCCACAGGCCCAAGCACAAACACGGCAAACAAGGCCGCGACCCAGCCCAACCCCCCTGTAATCGATGAAGAGGATGAAGAGATCCAGAAGCTCACCACGGAGTTCGAAGCAGAGCTCAACCAGTTAGGTGCGCTCAAGCTCGACCCCGTCGAGAAGCAAACCCGTCTTAATGATGCAACTCAAAAAGAGGGAGAGAGTAGCCTAGCAGACATCAAAGAAGAAGAAGAGGAAGAAGAAGAGGAAGAAGAAGAGAACAGTGATGAAGAAGTCGATATTGACTACAACCTGGCAAAGAACTTACTCGAAAGTTTCAAGAGCCAGGCCGGTATGGCTGGACCGACTGGTAACTTGTTGGGTTTGATGGGCTTTCAGCTACCACGAGACGAAGAAGATGAGAATGAGAAGGAGGATGAAGAGACTGGCCATGGTTCAGCAAAAGGGAAGGGAAAAGCAAGAGCATAGTTTGTCGATGGACATGTTGCTCATTTTATTCACGAGATATAATTCTTGCATTCAATCATGCCTCAGTGAGGTGATCATATTATGTATCTATTCGTGTATTACTCGCACCGCTCACATACAGCTAGTGGCCTGTGAATGTGGCCGTATATAATCAAGGTTCGCTATCTTCGTCGCTCTCCTGTCCAGAGCGCGGTCTCTTCGCAGGTGACATCTCACCGCTCATACGCCGACGCCGTACCTGGCCTCGATCATCAAGTTCTTCAAGCTGAGCCAGCACATTGCCGAGATGTTTTCGAGCTGCAAGTTCTCGCATGCCGCTGTCGGTCTGCGGCCTGTAGTACTCTCCCACTAGAGTGACCACCGCGTGATAGCACTCGTAGAGCAGCATGCGAATGTGTGCATTGTCCCGATCTTCGATGATGCTTGCCGTAGTTTCACCTGGTAGTGGGTTGTCGAAGCCTCGCCAAAAATCACCTGAAAGATGTGGTCGTTTGCTGAAGACGGTGGCCATGAGGGGATCGCCGAAGATGCAGTTGCTCCATTGTCGTAAACCAGTTACTTCGATGGGGTTTTGGCTTGGCTCGTCTGCTGTCATGTATTCCTCCTTTCTGCTGGTATCGCCCTGAAAGACTATCCTGTAGTCCTGTCGCACCTTTCCATCATTGTCTAGTTTCCTCGAAACCCCCTTTCCTAATTTCGGTTGTGGCTGACCCTCTATAGGGAGTATGTGAGATTTCTTCTGGCTTTCGTATGGGCGGTGTATTAATGTATTGGAGTCTTCGCCGGCATCTAAGACAACAAGTCGCGGTTTCGTTACTGCATCAAGCAGATGTTGGAAACGCTCGAAATGGTGTCGAATGTTATTGTAATTGAACATAATGGTCAAGTCCTCTCCATCTCGAAGGACCGATTCCAACAGACTATGAAATGCTACTCTCCAGGAGTCAGCGCCCTTTGAATCAGTCAAGCTTCCTTCAAAACGTCGTGGGGGGTGATGGACAACGGAGGGAGGTACTGAGAGGACATCAGCGGCAATACCAAATCTCCTGGTTGGTGAAACTTGGCTGGATATCCGACGGAGTAGCTGGCCTGTTTGGAAGTCCACTGTCCATAGCTCGCGTGAGTCTAAGGGTCCTGATAGTGCGGATATGGGATTGCCTCTGGGCGGCCGGATGAGGTTATATTCAACTGGGAGTACACCACCAATAGACTCATGCCGAACAAGGGTAGGTAAGTATCCAGCCAACAGTTGAGGATTGGTATCATTCACTAGAAGGGTTTGAGCTGTCCTGCTTGTAGGCTCTTGAGCCCCGGCGTCAAAGCAGATTTTCCTCTCCCTTACAACAGCGGAAAGCCACTTGAGTACAGCAGCTTCAGTACCAAGGGTTGACTTTTCAGAGCGTAGCAATCGTATAACCGCAGGCGGGGGTAGCGCCAATAGAAGACTCGGACCCTCTGTAACCTTGACATTATAAAGACGCTGCAGTCGAGCCGAAGGAACAACCTCGAGTTCCTTTACCGCCAGACGAGGGCTGATGCCGTTGAGCAGGGAGAGGACAGAACTCTCTGGCGGAGCAGCCGCCATGGGACTGAGAGTAGAGGTCAAAGAAGAAGAAGAGGAGGGGGGGATAGAGGCGTTTGGAGAGGGTTCAGTAGAGGTCAGGTTTCGGGCCGAACGGGGGATATTGTCATGTACAAGGTTGCAGCTTTTTTGCGCAACACAATGGCTCAGGAGAGGTAGACTGCCGTTGTCCCGAAGGGTGCATTGGTACGACATTCGAGTCATAGGGACGAGGATATATATGTAGGATGTGATAATCAGGAGAACGGCTGATCTGATCTGCTGTGTGGGTTGAATCGCTGGCGAGGTGGAGGGAGTCGGAGAGAACGGCTTTAAGTAGGCGACAGCCTTTAGTATATAGAGGAGAGAGAACAGTATGTTCTATTCATGCCTGGCAGGATACTCTGCAACACGAGATGAGACAGTAGTTTCGATGATGTGAGTAAGTAGACTCTTAAATTAGCCGTCTATTATAGCTGAGTAAGGAAGGATGACAGCTATGAAGAAGTGCCGAAGACAGGTAATTATCTGGAAGACTGAGTAGATAGATATAGGGCAAGTGGTAGAAAGTGATATATGAGAAGGATCAGGATAGAGAGGATAGATGGAGGATGTAGTGTGGTAGTGGAGGTTGTTATTAGCTTCCGCGATGTAGAAGCTAGATTCGCCTTCTCGAACGCCTCATGCGTATGCAAATGCAAGAACAACAAAATGAAAACCCGGCAGGCAAAGAGAGCTAATCAGAAAACAGGAAGAAGAGGCATAAGAAGGATTGACAGACAACGGCTGCGCCAGCATATCTCTCGGGTCCGAGAATAAGTGACGAGGATGATGATGGGTGGGTGCATGCAGTGAATGGACGAACGACAGACAGACAGGCAGACAGACAGGCAGATAGACAGACAGACAGACAGACAGACAGAGTATTTACATGGATAGAAGCACAAGAAAGGCGGAATATACAGGGATAGAATGTCACCGCCTGGTCAGCAAAACTGGCCATGACGAGCGAGATCCAGAAGCAGAAGCAGAAGCAGAAGCAGAAGCAGAAGCAGAAGCAGAAGCAGAAGCAGAAGCAGAAGCAGAAGCAGAAGCAGAAGCAGAAGCAGAAGCAGAAGCAGAAGCAGAAGCAGAAGCAGAAGCAGAAGCAGAAGCAGACGTACACGCAGAAGCAAGCGAGAATCATGGGGAATGCAAAGAAGCTAACTAACTAACTTGGTAGTTAGTTAGTAGCCAAGGGACGGACCCTACAGAAGAAGGGTCCACGCTTGCAAACGAGCGAGCGAGCGAGGGCGGAATCGAGAACCGAACAAAAAGACGGGGGCGTAAACGGAAAATATAAATGGTCGACGTAGCGAGCCAGTAACTGAAGGGCCAGAGGCACTTTTGTTTAGTCTTGTAGTATTCTTCAACAACCTTGAACAACAGTGACAATGAACTGCTAGCAGACTGAATATAGAACAAACAGATAGATACTTGCTTGGCCGGAGCAGATGAAGCCACTCGATCCTAAGGACAACAAATAGATCAAAGGAAGAAAGAAATACAAGCAGAAACCATTCTTGACCGTATCATATGGTGATATCTGCAGCATCAAGCAAGCAAGAATCTAGTATGTATGTACTATGTATGTATCTATATCTGTATGTGTGTGTGTGTGTGTGTGCACTACATACAGTAACAACACATCTCTTACGGATAGACACTCGATCCCGCCGGAACGGTGAAGCCGAAACCCACAAGCATTAGGAGCCAAGCAAGCGAAACCTTTTAGAAGACCACAGAAGACGAAAAGTACGTATGTATGTGTGTACATTACATTAGTAGTAGTCTATGCAGCACAAGGAACAAGGAGCAAGGAACACAAGGGGGTTACCGAGTATGGACGGAGTACATATGTATGTATTGTAGAAAGACGCCCGCTGCCGCCTTAGCTCAAGCCTCTTTTCTGCGTAGGTATTACGCCAAGAGGTGAGGACGGAATAGACTCCGAACGACTAGAAGGAGCATCGAAGACGGGCAGAATGCAAACTGCAACCTCCCTCACCTCAGTGCTTCTACATATCCTGTAGGGCTTGGTTATGAGCTGAAGTTAGTGAGGTATACTCCGTACCTTGGTACCTAGGTAGTGTGCTTTGCTAGGTAGATCGACATCGAGAAGCGCGGATCGGAACGAGAACCGCACAGCCATTGGACCATTTGCGAGTCTCCAAGCGAGCCATTCCCCCAGCCAAGCTAAATAGGCACCGCATTTGCAGTCTCTGATCTCAGGTACCATTCCCTTGGGATTGTAGATTCTGAACGTGACCGTGACCGTGACCGTGACCGTGACCGTGACCGTGGCCGTGACTGACTGTGCAGTATACCAAAATACTTTGGTAAGAGCCGACATCCATATATCAGATGACATTATTAGGCGCCCATCGCCCCTTGTACTGGTAAGAGGGAAAAAAAAGAAGAAGAGCGGAATGTCAGACTCTAAATGATGAAGCCTCTGGCGTGCATCGAGAAGCGAGTCGGGAAATTTATGATTGGCTACCACAAGCGAAGCTGACCTGGGTCACATTCCGCTAACGCAAACAGCCCCTGTCTAGGTAGGTACCTAGACTCTAGTTTTTATACTGCAGCCTAGACTAACTACCTCCACTAGCTCCACTACCTCCTACATACTCCGTAGTCCATACCCTCACCCTCACCTCATCATCATGATCATCATCATCGTCGTCACATTATCGTCTCGTATTGGACCCAAACCCACCACAGAATGATTCCGCTGTCTTGTTTATCAGCCCCTAAAACTGCACCAAAACAAAACCATCTTCAGCCACACCCGCTTGCTTTAATTAACAACCTAACACGGGAATGTCCCGGGAGCACAAGGACAGGCCAGGGACAACTGGCCCGTAACTTCGGGGCCGAAAATCTCAAGTCATGTCTATGTAATTCTAAATCTCTGATGGTCATAATGGAACTCGATGTATTTTCGATGTGACGTGACTTATTTCAAGGTACATACTCCGTACATACATACATCCGTCCAAACCTTCCATAGCATCCATCGCATATGAGGTGGGTATACATAATACCATAGTTACCTACTTCAACCTCAACCTCAACCTCAACCATGACCTTGATCATTCTACTTCAGACTCCTTGTCAACGAATGCAAAGAATGCCACCCCTTCATCTCCCACTTCACCAAGTGCCATAAGATACAGTACATACATAACTATAGTAGACTGCACACTTCTTGGCCTGGCTTATTAGCCTTGCGGCACGTCCCACATCCCGTGTACGGCGAAGCCACGACTGATCAATCTCCTGAGCTTTGCGCCAGAGCCCATCTCTCGATCCCTAATCTCGGGGTAGCTTGAGAGCTAGACACGATAGATCGTACCTAGTAGCTCAGCCCATAATAGCAGCCAGCAGCACATAGACCTTTTCTCCACCGTGGATCAGCAGCCGCTCAAACGCATCATCACTCATTCGCAAGTCCTTCAAGACACTCTGGTACAGAATCCCGTTCCATTCACCGATATATGCCGATCCTTCTCTATCCCCATCGCCGTGTGACCTTTCCAACTCCTTGGGGGAAGAGAAACCCTGCACTTTGGGGGTCGTATTGTTAATCCTCCTTGTTGAGTTTGTTACAAGACCCCATCCATACCCCCAAATGGATTGGATACATGAAATACTTGGCTTTCTAAGCACGGAACTTTGGACATCAAAATTCCATTTCTGCAGATAGGTAGCCATGACATGTTTCCACCGACTGTGGATGGATGGATGGATGTCTAACACCACACCACGTTGAAACCTAAGTGATCCTGCTCGAATCAGACCCCAACGGTCTCCTCTGTGCAGCCACGAGGCAAAAGGGCCTCGGTTCGTCTGGAATGTCCAATACTACCCATTGGCAAACACACCTCTCACACGCGAGTGGCTCAAAAGCTAGCTTACGTTGACTCCGCGGCTCCCTCGCCTTCGGGCTTTCACTTCTGCTTCTTATCCTCCAGGGCCACCTTGTACAGCTCATTGAGATTGTAACGCTTCAGCTCCTCGCTCTCCTTGCCATCAACAACCGAGACTCCGCAGAACGTCTCAACGCTAGTTAGTCAAATGCCATCGCGATAGGTCCAATACGCGAGGGGAGGGGCCGCTTACCTGGAAAATCTCAACCAATACCACCTTGTCGGGACTCGTCAGGTTGACCTTGTGCTTAGGGCTGACCAAGTCCGCAATCTTCTTGATCACCTCGCTCGACTTGAAGGCGGTGTGATTCCGGATGTTATACCTGATGGCGTACTGAAGGGGTCATCGTCAGCTTCAAATAACGATGCTTTCCGCGAATCACATTGTCTACTTACCGTGCAGGCTGCAGACCCCTCACCGTCTTGTTCTGATGTAGCGGGCTCTGCGGAAGCTTCCTCTCCCAACTCGCTTCTGAGCTCAAAGTGAGGCTCCATCACGCTGCGGGCCACGCGTTCAATACCCTTGTCTGTCGCCTTGTCCGTATCAAAGATAGGCGTCAAGCGGTTGATGTACTTAGTCTTGCGTTGCATAGGATCCGGGCAGTCCTTGGCATCCTGAGAGGCCTTGGTAACAAGCTTGAGAGGATCAACGGGCTTGACGGTCTTCATGAAGAAGACACAGTCGAGGCCAGTTCCGATGGGTGTGAAGGTCTGCTTCGCCTTGGGCTTTGGCTGTGCCATGCTGGCCAATTCCTTCTCAATAGACGCCTCAATGTCACCGGCATCCTCATCATCCTCTTCCTTGTCTCCATCCTCGTTCGGGGGCTTCACTCCGAACAGTGACTCTCCGTACTGAAACACGTTAGTTTACCAAACCCAACAATAGACTGTGAAGAGATTATGAGCGAGTGCCATACCTCGTTACAAAGGTTCTTAAACTCCGTAATCGCTTTGCCCTTCATTCCTCTCGCGTAAGTTACCCAGATTCCGGCATCGTTGACCTCCAAAGTCCTTCCAAGCTCGACCTGTGCAGTTTTCCTGGCTTTTTGGTGTGGCGTTTGCCATTTACCACCACTGCCTCCCTTTTCAAATGTTAGCCCGGTCTGTTCAATAAAGCTACAAAACAACCTCCCAGGGTTGAACAAGAGCCTGATCGCCGACAATGGCTCCGTATTTGCTTACTTTGCTCTTCTTGGTGGCTGGGCCATTGCCTCCTGGACCCTGCTTTCGCTTTCCAGCTCCGTCACTCATGGTCACGTCTGATATCCTACTGTAACCGATAAATTATATGCAAATAGATATTCGTGACGCCGTGGGAGCCTTTTAAAAAATGAAACTAGGAGAGTGAGCCTTGTCGCTGTTGAGCTAGGTCGTTGCGCGTGGAGAATTTTGGTCGAGGCGAATCACGTGTGCTGATTGGTGCCTTTTATAGTTGAGAAAGGCGATCAATATTTGAAGAGAACCTAAGCTAAAACATGTACTTCTGAACTATACTGACGTATTTTTTATACCATAAATGAATGTCTCTTATATTAATTCGAGTTAATTAGAAAATAATGGATGAATATGGCTTAACATGCCATTGAGTGTAAAATCCTAATAAACCGGAGACTTCAGATCCCGAATGATAGCACATCACAGCTCACATCTCCAAATGGCGCAGACCTCGAGATAAATGGTTAGCCAGTTCATAAGTTATTCTTCAATTTCAAGTTATCTCAGCAAAGTATGAATGAAAACGTTATGCGTCACCAGTTATGCAGGAGAATATTAAAGATATAAGAAAATCGCTTTTCAATTTGAGGTACATGAAACATAAACCATAAACCACTTAAATCATTATTATGTTCTCCAGGAACGTTTTCCAAAACCCTGTCTATCAAATTTCACTCTTTCTCGGGTGCCCATTTAGTGCTTCTTGGCATTGTTCCTAGCGCTGGCCTCGGCAGTCATGATGAGAGCGCGAGGAGCATCCTCTCTGGGCATGTAGAGCTCGACGAATTGCAAGCACTCAGCAGCGTTGAACTCCTTGTTGGTGAGAAGCTCGTTGAGCTCAGTCTTGGTCTTGATCTGGAAGGTCTTGCAGGTCTTCTCGCCACCGAAGACACTGACGAGGTCCTTGTACTTCCAGTTGTTGATGTCGTTGTAGACAGCATCCATACCGTGAATGAATCGCTCGATGGTGAAGCCATCGTTGCAGATGACGAAACTAGAACAAGAGTCAGTAAAAGACGCAGGGGATGGTCAGTTTTGAAAACATACATTGTGGGCTTGAGGTGATGTCGGATCATAGTGCTTAGCTCCTGAGCGGTCAACTGGAAAGATCCATCACCAACAAAGAGGATTGTTCGGCCTTCCTTGCCAGCATCCTTAGCAGCGAGGGCAGCACCCTGGCAAGCACCAACGGACCAGCCGATGCTGCCCCAGAGAACTTGGCTGAGGGCGGTAACATTGCGGGGGAATCGAGTGTCCCAGATACCGAAGTTAGCGGTACCAGTCTCAGTGACGACGATGTCGTTGGGGATGAGGTATTCGCCGACACGGGGCCAGAGCCAGGCCTGAGTGATGATCTCAGAGCCGTCGGTGTTCTTCTCGACCTCGTTTCTGACCTCAGGGATAGAAGGAGCGGGCATAGACTTGGGGTCGACTCGGTCGATGATCTTGCGGAGGACACCACGCATGGCAACGCCGGGATATGTGGAGTAGCGGACCTTGCAGTGAGTGCTGTGGAAATCAACAGAGTTGATTTGTGATGTGCGGTAAGAGAAACCAGTGGTGTTGAAATCACTCTTGAGAGCACCAATGGTGAGAAGAAGATCAGAGCCCTCAACGATAGACTGGGCACGAGCGGGATGAGAGCCGTCGCCAGCGAAGACACCGCCATAGTTGGGGTGGTCCTCGTTCACAGCACCCTTGCCCATGGGGGTAACAAAGACGGGAAGGTCGAGCTTGTCAATGAGCTGGTGAACCTCCTCGACAACACGGTGACGGATGGCACAAGAGTCGACAAGGATGACAGGACGCTGAGCAGCGTACATAGCCTTCAGGATCTCATCAACGACGAAGTCCTCGTTACCGGGGTCGTTCTGAGGCTCAGACAGGTCAATGGGGGTGTCAAGTCGAGCACCCTCAACCTTCTCCTGGACCATATCGGTAGGGACCATGATGTAGACGGGACGAGAGCGGAGCCAGCAAGTGCGGAGAGCAGTATCGATCTGCTCGGCAATCTCGGAGGGTTTGTTGAGCTTGGCAACGTTGCAAGAGATTTGAGCGCTCATGTTGGCAAAGACATCAAAGTCACCGTTTCCGAGAGTGTGGTGAAGAAGCATCTGGTCACGCTGAGAGATGGTAGAAGGGCATCCAACGATGTGGACGACGGGGATGTGCTCGGAGTAGGAGCCAGCAACGCCGTTGACGGCAGAGAGCTCACCAACACCGAAGGTGGTGATGAGAGCAGCCATCTTGGTGACACGGGCGTATCCATCAGCAGCGTAGGCTAAGGTTGTTATGTTAGTGATATGGTGCTCTGAGGTCTGTTGATGAAGTCATGATGAAACTCACCAGCGTTAAGCTCGTTAACACTGCCGACCCACTTGAGGTTGCATTGAGGAAGATAGTCGAGGGCGACGAGGTTGTAATCGCCGGGAACACCGTGAACAGATCGAACACCGACTTCGTAGAGACGCTTGAAGAGGTATTCAGCCACGTCAATTGGCTTTTGGAGGTTGGTGCTGCTCATGATTGCGGATTTGGCCGGCAAATTGTTAGATGAGATAAAAGACAAGGTTGATAAGGTTGATAAGGGTGATATGATGGAGGTGCAATAGAGGAAGCTCGAAGCGTATTTGTAGGATGAGTGAGATGGTATGAGGATGGGAAGAAGTTGATATGAGATGTCTAGGTTAAGAAGTAACCAAGACAACCAAAAGAGGAATGTGATTGATTGATTGATCGATGGAATGATGAGGAAGGAAGAGTAGATGTTTTCGGTGGAGGGGGAAGGAGGTGTTTATACGTTTGATGCTTCACCTTCGCTACTACGTACGTACGTATCTGTATGCAGTAGGTAGGTTAGGTACCTAGTAATGGATGTCAGTAGGTAGAGAGAGCTACCTAAGGTAGGTATGACTACTAACCTACCTATGAGCAATACAATTGTTGACAGGCGTGCACCCTCACAAATTGGGTGTACACTCAGCAGTTTACCTACCTTGCCTTACAGTGTAGGTAGCTTGTCGCCAATGATACCCCTTGCTCTTCCTTGCTCCTAAACCTCAAATGGGTTGATCTGATCTGATCTGATTGATTGCGCCAAAAATAAGACCATGGTCAGAATGGTCCTGTTCTGGCCCTGTAAGTGTCACTAGAATCGGACCTGTCAAGGAGACAGCACGGGCATAAGCGGCAAGCCCAGCCCAGTAGCAAATTTTGGCCATTATTCTCGGCTTCAGAATGTCACGATATCTGCTCGCTCGCTCGCTCCCGACTTACCTACGTTGGAAGCGGCCGAAACCGCGATAGTGAGAGACAGCACATACTGGTATGTACTGTACAGTAAAAGCTACGGTGACGGCGATAAAAGTCCTCTGATGGTGATGTAATGGCCCTCCCATGGGCTAGCTACCAGAGTCAACGCCACGCACACGGGAGGGCGGCTCTTTTACTGCGGACTAGCTTAGTGGGCTCTAACTCTGCATTAGCCTCAGCGATTTTTTTTCTCTCTCTCTCCCCTTCTGTAGCAGATCGATTGTATGCGTGCATGCGTAGGTAGCGACCGACAGTCAGAAAATCATATGATGCCATTGTGCCCTGTTTACGGGCCCTCCCAATCGGGCAGACTTTGTCGAGGGTGGAATCTTGATGCTGACTACGGGTCTAAGAACGTCTAGAAACAATTCAATGCCGCAGAAGAGTGGATACCTCGATAGAAATCGGATGCTTCCTTTTTGACGATGACAGGGGAACGACGGGACGATGAGGAAAAAGAAAGGAAAGGAAAGGAAAGGGTGCCAGCGCCAGCCACGATCAAATCTGCCTGCCTGCATGGACCATGGATCCAATGGGTGGATGGATGTGATCACCCTCGACAAATCCTTGGCGTGCCTTGTCTTTGCTTGCCAGAGCCAACTCCGGCCATCCCGGCTAGTCCGGACCTGTGCAACCGAGCGACCACCGGCCGGGATCATAGTCCGTCCGTAAAACAATACTGTACCCGGAGATGCTAGTCTGCGGTTGGAATTGGAATGGGATGGGTATTCGGAAATGGCGTTGTTTTCCCTCTCGAGATGCTTGCGACCGGTAATCGACAAGACAACGGGGGTCCAACTGCGTATGTACATATTACATATGTGCGCATCAAGATCCAGGGACCTGGTGGCCTGGATCACCATCATTAGTTAATAATCTGATTATTTCCATGGATGTCGATATCGTTATCGTTGCAAGGTCTGCGGTGGTGGATGTCCATGTCGACCCTGAATAACTACTAGGTAGCCTCCTCATTCAAGGACGACATAACGAGACTTTCATGTCGAGACCTTAGTATTCTTCATTGTCCAACTAACTGTACCTACCTATCTTTACCTCCTGAGTCACCGGGTAAATTGGGTACGAACAGCAAGCGTCACAACTTGCATACAAGCGTAGCATTCATGAACATCACTGGCGTACGTAACGCGTATAGTAATGCTGAGGCAAGACATTACTATGCATTAATCACATTACACCAGGTACTGAACTCTACTTTACTGGGGGGAAAATATCTCAGCCAACTATCCATTCACAACTCTTTACGTATACTGGTAACACTCCAGTCGATGAAGCAATCAACAGGAAACCAGCATCAAGCGCAATTCAACAACAGGGATCTCGTGTCCGTAAAAGGCCCTTTCACGCGTACTCTAACTCGAGGACATCCCGTAATCGACATCCGATTATCACGACCGATATCATCTCAAGCCTCTTCTTTCCTATGTTTTCCGCTCTTTGCCGTAGAACCCCAAACCGATATCGTGTTACAATAGCGGGACGATATCAAATCTTTCTTCATCAACGGATAAAGAGCGTGGATTCAGAGGGGCCATGACAAGCATTGGCTGTGAGATGGGATGTTGCAGGGTAAGGTAACCTGAGATGTTGGGAACTATCTATACACCACCTTGGCCCTAGCTATGACCATGCCGCTCGGAAGAGAGCTGTATGTATGTAGCTTGTGGGTTTTGGCAAAAAGGCGACCCGGTAGTTGTGTTGTACATCCCTGTCATGGATGTCAGATCATTCTTATCGCCGCCTAAAGGGAGTTCACCGAAACGAGCAGGGATGTGCAGCTAGGGTGGTGAACTGGCGAGACCAGCTCCCTGGGATATGTTACTTCCGCTACTCTACGTTCATGAACTTGACCTCATTCAATAAGGTGGCTCAACTGTATCGAGCTGACTCAATAATATCGCACTCACCCTGCTTTACCTACCTTACAGGGCTGGCTTTGTCTATAAGACGAAGCTATAACTGCTGATGTCGGAAATTTGACACAGCTTCAGAGCGGTGTACAGAATTGACTATGCCCATATTGACAGACGGTGAGACTTGATGAATGTATTGACTTCATGATATGTTACATTTCTTATACATCTATCTATCGATTGTCGTGAGATGAGATTCTATGTATGCATGCAGTCCTCGCTCCGCTTCTACTATACAGTTCATGCCCCGTCATGAAATATCCATCTAGAATCGGCGATTCCCATGCTCCGCTCATAGACGTTTCAAACCATCTTGCCCATCATTTCTTCCTCTGTCCATAGAAAAGTCATTGACATCCCACGCCTTCATCGGTCCGGCATTGACCACACGTGTATGCATGTGTCCACACAACAGCCAACGGCCCATCGTGTCATGTCATTCTCCAATCGGTGTGCAATCGTTTTGGGGCCCAAATATCGTACACCGCACACCGAAACCACAATGAGTCGAGGCCTCTGATATACTGTATTGGTAGGCGCGCGAACCTCCCGGTCCGATCCAGCAGCCAGCCTCAACCTCAGCTCAGAAGCATGGAGCTCAATCGCATCTTCCATCTTTCCAGCCTGTCCGCCACCGCTCCTCCCACTTGGAACAGTCGAACTCGGGCTTGCCCAATTTGCGGTTGACTTCGTTGTGTGCGCCGCACAGCCACTTGCCGAATTCATCACGACTGTTGACCTGTGGCGCTTCTCGTTTTAGATAACCCTGGAAATCTTCTGCGCAGACCCAACAAGGATATAGCTTAGAGAACAGACCGACAAAGCTGAGAAGGTCTGATTTTTGGCCGCTTGAAGGCTGTTCCGGATACTGAGCGGCGATAGAGTGAAGCAGTGTCCATGTACTGCGGCCTAGCACCTCGACATCTGGAGGGCAGCCGGCCGGGGGACCCTTGGCCTTAGTAGCATCCTTTTTGAGAGTACTCTTTGTCTGGGAAGCCCATGCAGCAAACGACGTACAGTTCCGGCATCTGAGCAAGGGTCAGTCGAATAGGGCTCCATTTGCAGGGCGTGATGATGAAACTCACGGTTTGCCGTCAGGGCCTAGTACCACTCCCTTGGGGATCCTCTTAGGCGGCTCAGCAGAGCCTCCTACCGACGACGCAGGGGCAGCGGACACAGCCGCCTGCTGTTGATCGTTTGGGTCGCTCGACATTGAATGGCGCCACTTGTGGTGGTGAGATCTCTGACTCTGACCCAACTTCGACTTCTGAGGCGAGCTACCGCTAAGGAATAAGACGGGAACAAGCAGTCGGCGCTTTCGGTGGAATTAGTAGGGGACTGAGTAAGTGAAACAGATCAAGTAAGCATTCGATCTATTAACGAGCGAAAGAACGAATGAATGAACGAATGTCAACGAACGAAAGCTTACGAAAGAATCCAGGGGCTGAAAAGAATTGGGATCTCGAGACTTTTACGATTGTTGTGGTGTGACGTCTATTTGTCAGCCTCTGTCTACTAACATAACATACGTACATATGTAGAGAGGAAAAGAAGCTAGGTACCTAGGTACCTATCTGCCAGGATGTTGAAACGGTCTGGTCTATTATCAAGTGTCCATCGACAGACAGAATTCGAGGCTACTGCTTATCGATAAGCCACTGAATCCTGGAAGCTTCCAGGGGCAGGCCAAATTTATTTAGGCCGGAGCAGCGCCGTCTTCCGGGTGACTATGGGGCGAGGCAACCCACCTACCGTCAACCCGTTGTCTATGGAGCTTCTCAGGTAGCTAAGGTTCTTTATGTATTAAGTTAGTGGAGGATGCGCATTCTTCACTCTAACATCATTTCCGGTCGAGTTTTGTTTTCGTCTCTTGAAAATAAAAGATTAATTCATGATTATACAGAAGTGGCGATTCAAGCATCTCTGTCAAATGTCTTCCTATTTGCCAATGTCTTACTTATGATAGTCAGTTCGTGTTGCTGAAAGGCGAGCTTGACAATCCCGTTGCGGCTGTATCATTCATGAACTCATCCATGACCTTGCTCAACGCTGTCATGTCATCGCCAACTGAGAAAAAGGACGGGTCCAACGCCATGGTTTGACCGAAAGTGTTATCAAAACTGCCAAAGTGGTTCTCCGCGGGTGGCAGAGATGAAAGGTTGAATGCTACGCACAAGACTCAGCAGCAAACAACGAGACTTGAAAGGTAAAGAGACTTACTGGTTGATGGCGATGAAACAGAAATCGAACTCTTCCGATCTTGCTCAAGCATTACAGATATTGCCTTGACAGCTCTCTGAGCTTCAAGAGATTCGTCGGATCTCGTCTCCCAGATGTCCTTTGCTACAATTAAAGCCTGCAAGATGTCGCTTCGCCTGTGCAAATCACGTCCTGCGTCGTATCTACTCAACGCAAAGCACAGCATCATGGTAGCTTGCATGAACTCGGATCTAAGTGGTGCGGCAACTCTCCAGCGTATGTTGTACATGAGGCCTCCTGATTGAGTTTCTTCGTTCATGCGTCGTTGGTGCTCCAGGATGGACAGGGCAGCCTTGACGCATACCTCGCTGGATCTGACACTCTCTTCCCCTGCCGATCCTCTGACGAAACTGTGTCGATGGAGGAGATAGATGGCCTTCTGAGTGATGATATCAAGCATCATTCTGTTAAGGATAGTGGCTGGACTGTCCGCAATCGACTCTTCGAGAGGTCTTAGCCTGAGCCAGTCCGGCAAGGAATCTGTGGCTCTCTCAAGCTTGGCTTGTAAGGTGGCAATGGTAGCTGGTGAAGGGGGCCCTGCTTCGGTTGTGTCGTATATCTCAGCAGCAACTTTGATGACTCCATGCCTGTGGATATTAAACGCCAACATGGAGGGCTCTGAATGTGGCCTTTCAGGCGGTAGGGTATTGTGCTCAAACCCAATATCGCTATCCAGAAGATACGACGGCGGGCGAGTGTCGCATTGGGAATCTTTGATAATACGTGGAAGCCCAATTTGGGTACTGGTGAAGAAGTCGATGCTGTACAAAGCTGTCCACGCTCGTCGCCGAAGCTCAGCTTGCAAAGGTCGGATGCTTGGCCAGTGGGATGGCTCACGATGAAGACCCATCCGCATGGCTATCCTTATGATAACACCCATCAGGACCCAGTTCCCGATATTGGCATCGGCGTCGGCCTCTTGGTCAACAGCAAAGTGCAATAAAAGCGTCTCAACCGTGTGCGCGCTGGAACGAAGGTAATCTCCAGCAACTAAGCAGTGAATAGTGAGCGTTCGGTAAGTGTCCAGCGTTGTTTGTAGTTCAGATGCGGACAAGCCATGCATCCCTGCCTCCTTCTTCTGTAATGATACAGCCATACTCATGATGCTGAACAAGAACCCGACCCAGATGATGGAGACAGCTGAGGGGTTTACCCAGAAATTTGCATACTATGGACAGATTAGCCATTATCTCGTCAGACGTTTGTTATGTGCTGACTTCTGCGAGGAATTTGCCTCGATGAAGGATGACTGGTAAGTCGGAGTTAGTAGTTGACTGAACACGAAAGTCATGACTTACTTGAGTCGAAGGTGTTGAAGTACTGGAAGATGTATCTGTCAACTATCTTGCGAGGAGGAACCAAAGCGATAATCTGGTCCACGGGCAGGCACGAAACATTGGCAAGTAGAGATATTCTCGGTGCTAGAGACTGCTGCGTCAAGCCACTAGCAAAAGGAGAAGACCCTTCACTGACGATGTCGGAGCCATCATCAGCGAGCTCATCTCTGAGTTGTTGAATCTAGGGTATCACGTCAGTTGAAGGTCTCCATCATGAATCTTGTTCTTACATCTTCCAATATTGTAGCCCAATGTGAGCTTCCTGTGTACACAGCCTGGTTATCTGCCAGGTTGAGATTTCCCATTCGAACACTGGGCGATGTGCCTGATGTAGTTGGCTCAAAATGACTCGAGGCATTGTCTGGTTGGATTGCATCGTTCAACGATTGGTTTGAGCTCTCAGCCTTATCTCTCAGTTCCGTCACCAGATTCTCAAGACGAGCTATCCTCTGACGAGCTTTCTGATTTCTGTTATGAGGTCTGTAATCTATGGCATCCTTGCGTTCTTGTTCCGAGCAAGTAAATATGCACTCGTTAGGTTTTCCGCGCCGTGTGCAGGCGCCGCAGGGTGACTGTCTATCGCATCGAAGTCTGCAGCAAAGTCAACACCATACCGGGCTCCTCTCTGGTTTGTCTGGCTCACTTGCGTCCCCGGCAGAAAACACAGCTCAGAATTGGTTTCTCGCGTTTCCTTGTTTGGGGTTTAGACTGTGCTTGATGAGTTTCCATAAGTTAGAGCGGTGAGGGCTTATTCGCCTCTTGATCCGACATAAATGATGAAGCTAGTGTGGACTGAAGTTTGGCTACTGGATGTGAAGTCATTTCACTCGTGATCCTAGGAGTCACACGTGATTCAGCACCGATGATACCCAACAGAAGACAACGCAGTAAGGTATGTTGTATGTATATTTTGTAAAATATAATGTCTGAGATACGGTTTAATACCCATCGTGAGAAGCGTAGCTCGTTCCGGGAATGTGCCTTGCAAGAGCTGGTCTCTAATTTTGGCGGTCGAACAATTACCATCAATCCAATATTCATATTGATCAAGACGGATAAACGGAATGCAAGCAGTTGAATAAAGCGGCGGCTCAGCCTCTCATCTTTGTTTCGAGCAGTAATAGCGGACAAACGAAGGATTTTCGGATGTTGATCCTTCGTGGAGGGCGCCATTCAGCGGACGGTCGGACGGTCATGGTGTAAGCTCATTGGCCAATTATGACTGTCCGAAATACCATCTCTCTATGTACGGACATTGTCGATGGAATCCATGGCGGACATTTTGTGATATACCGATGATTCTATATAACAACAAGATAATTTTCTGATTCCACTCGATCCAAGTCAATCACATTCTACAACTGTATAATCAGCTTGCCCTTTCACAATCAACCACGCCCCTTTAGACTACACTTCCTTTACACAATCACATCACAATGATCGCCTCAGACAATGCCTCGGCGGATGTGGTCTATTCAAAAGGCATGAAGTTTGCGATATTGATGATTTCACTCTATATCAGCATGTTCCTGGTTGCCTTGGTATGTCCTGTAATCAATCACTCGATGCAATCAACATAACTAACAGTCTTTAGGACAAACTAATCATCTCGACTGCTATTCCCGCTATCACGAACGAGTTTCACGCTGCGAGTGACATTGGTTGGTACGGTACCGCTTACCTTCTTACCAACTGTGCATTCTTGTTAGTATTTGGCAAACTATACACCATCTTGGATATCAAGACGACCTTTATGACTGCCATGGTACTCTTTGAGATTGGCTCAGCTATCTGTGGTGCTGCCCCAAACTCGATTGCCTTCATCATTGGAAGAGCTGTCGCAGGTCTAGGCGGTGCTGGTACGCAGTCTGGTATCGTGAGTTGTTCCCTAATACTCCGAGGATAACACCCTTGCTTACGCTGTTAGCTCGTCATCATTGTCTATGCTGTCCCCCTTGAGAAGCGGCCTCAGTACCAGGGTCTCTTCGGTGCAGTCTTTGGAATCGCTTCAGCTATTGGACCTGCCATTGGAGGAGTCTTCACAACCCACGTCACTTGGAGATGGTGCTTCTACATCAATCTCCCCCTTGGCGCCGTTGTTTTGACTTTTGTCTTCCTATTTCTACAAGTTCCTCACCAATCGACTGCGAAGACTGGTCTCATGTACAAGCTCCAGCAACTGAACGTGTTCGGCCTGATTGCTCTCATCCCTGGTGTCGTTTGCCTCTGCCTGGCTCTACAATGGGGTGGCTTCGAGTATAGCGTAAGTGTTCGTCCCCTGTGCTGCAAAGACTCAACTAACATCACTTAGTGGAACAATGGTCGTATTATTGCTTTGCTCGTGGTTGCTTTCGCCCTCCTCATCGCCTTTGTCCTCATCCAAATTTGGATGCCCGAGCAAGCAACAGTCCCTCCTCACATCTTCGCCAAGCGCAGCATTTTCGGCGGCTTTTGGGTGAGCTTTTGTATCGGTGCCCATCAGACACTGTTGATTTACTTCCTCCCTGTCTGGTTTCAGGTCATCAACGGAGATTCTGCCATGAACAGTGGGATTCATCTCTTGGCCATGGTACTCGCTCTTGTCGTTGGCTCCATCATCAGCGGCGTTCTCACCTCTCGCATCGGATATTATATGCCATTCCTCATTGCTGGAATCTGCATCTCTTCCATCGGCGCTGGCCTTTTTACTATCCTTGGTACCAATGCTTCAGAAGGCCAATGGATTGGATATCAGATTGTTTATGGCTTTGGTCTCGGTGCCTGTTCCCAGGCTCCCAACATGGCCGCCCAGACTGTTCTTCCGCGCAACCAGGTATCGATTGGCGCTTCGCTCGTCATCTTTGCCCAAACACTCTCCGGTGCCATCTTCGTTTCTGTTGGCACTAACGTGCTCGATGGAGAATTGGCCAGGCGTTTGTCCGCTTTCACAAGCGTTACTCCCAAGCAGATCGAGTCCGCTGGCTTAACAGGTCTTCTCAAGACCATCCCTGAGAAGTTCCACAAGGAGACGCTGACTGCCTACAACGATTCACTGCATGTTTGCTTCCGCGTCGCACTCATCATGGCTAGCCTTGCTATCTTGGGGGCGTTGGCTATGGAGTGGGCCAGCGTGAAGAGAGAAGTAGTTGAGACAACAAAGGAGAATGACAATGAGGTAGAGGAGAAGTCGGTTGTTTGATTGCTTGTAGCAAGGCGTTGGAGTTATTGTTGATAGATGGTTGTTTCTGCACTGAATACCCAGCTCGATAATTAGATCTCGCTCACTATTCACACGATTCCACGTCGTTGCAATTGGATGACTGTATTTGTTATCAAAAAGTCGCCTTGATATGGAAATCACTAAAGATACATACCTAAGCTAAGATACACCTTATCCAGTGGACAACCGGGAAGCTCTTCAACTGCCGTCTCTAGGTAGGCGGTACCTTAGTTATCGATAAAGCTGTCGCCCACTTTTCCCATGAGCCCCTCACCTGCATCCCACCTTCCGAGTCCCCGAAAGTTGCTGATCTTCCCACCTCATGATCTCGACTTCGTTCTCCCATTGACTACCTCTCCGCCATTCCCTCACCTTACAAACAACGCATCGATAGTATCGCCAGCCGCATGAATCCATGCATATACGCATGAGACCAATCTCAGCTCATCATGACAACTACCAATCCCACCACGGAGCAAGCCTCCAAGATACCTATACTCTTACTGAAGACGAGATCGAGCCCTGGCGATTCCTATGAAGATCTTTTCTCAGAATCTAATGTCAATGGGAGTGGCTTTGCGCCGCAGTTCGTGCCTGTTCTTTTGCACCAATTTCACACTGACGGCATGAGCGAGGTCGCAGCGCTACTTCGTGATCGCCGCATCGGAAACCAGGAACATCATGAATACGGCGGCTTGATCTTTACATCACAACGCGCCGTCGAAGCTTTTGTGAAACTTGTTGAAGACGGAAAGGCCGGTAAGTCATAACCTTGGAGGAATTATATCTCTAAAACCATCTTGGCTAACACAATCTCTCTTGCAACAGATGACATTCCCAAGCCAGAAGAGAAAACCTCATGGCCCCATCTACAGAACATTCCTGTCTATAGTGTCGGCCCCGCCACTACTCGCGCTCTCGCCGCTGTCCCTCAAGAACCTCCTCTCCAAGTCTTTGGTGGTCACACAGGCAACGGCGCAGCCCTTGCTCCTTTTATCCTCGCCCACTACTACGAATGGTACGGCGGCCAAAAACGTGCGACTCTCCCGCCTCTTCTATTCCTCGTTGGAGAAACCCGTCGTGATATCATCCCCAAAACGCTACAGGACGGCGCACTACCAGATACAGAACGAATTCGTGTGACAGAGACGGTCGTCTACGGGACGGGCGTCATGGAGAGCTTTCCGGTTGATCTACGCAGGGTCCTCGGTGAAACGCGCAATGATTCTATGCGATGGATTGTGGTATTCTCGCCAACCGGATGCGATAGTATGCTTCGAGTCATGGGAATCCTGGATCCTGAGACCAACAAGGTGTATAAGGGCTACGAACGGGACGGCAAGACGTTCATCGCGACCATCGGACCTACGACAAGAGATCACCTCCTATCCTTTGGTTTCGAGCCTGACGTGTGCGCCGAGTTACCGACACCTCAAGGAGTATTGGAAGGGATCCAGGCGTTCATGGTCAAAAGACAGAGCTGAGGCAGGGAGCAATAAACAATTGACCTTTTTGTGAGACTGCGTGCGGGTTATAGGGGCCACTAATCGTCTAAAGAGTTGGGAGTATCAGCTCCGGGTATCATTGATTTTTTACTAATCTTGCCTTGAATATTTTTTTTTGCTGTTGTCCTCCTTGTTATATACCCAAAAAAGGCTTTGTCCAAACAAAGGTCGTTCTGCCTTCACATCAAATAGATCTTCCTTCTTCCCATAGAGCTTCAATTTAATGAGAGACCCATCCGCCTGTGAATACCATATCATAACACCGAGCGCCATGCAAACCCGCGAAGCCGTAACGAGGTAGCATCGTCATCATCATACGCCCATAACCCAGAGTTCGACTCCGATGACGCCAAATTTGGTTCCCTCATCACTCAGAGGTTCGTTACCAAAGGTCTCGCACCTTGAGCTATGTCCGTTCTCAAGCCCATTATCTAACCACAGCCCATAATGCCCGCCGCCTGATCCAACACTTAGAAAGCCGGTCTCGCAGTTGATGCAGAAGTCATTCAGACCGCTGTACGGGAATGCTTTGAACCTGACGGCTTCACTAGGTGTAGGCGACGGCGCGCGAGAATGTGTAGGGGTGTTGCTCTCTGACGAAGGCGGTGGCGGGGCGAGCGTTGTAATTCGAGAGTTCAGGTTTGTCGTATCAGCCGACGGAGGTGGAGGAAGAGGCGTGATAGTCGAGGCTCGCCAGAGGAAGCATTCACCGTTGCCAAAGTACGAATGCGCAGGATGAGGGTACTCGGATAGGTATGCGCCAAAGATCTGATCATGTCAGTTAATAGGAGAACGTCATATGGGCTCACTGGACACGCACCCCTCCTTCTAGGTCTTTGACGACCAGGACAAAACCAGCTCGTTTGCCCTCATATTGTCGACAGCGCTGATAAAGAGTGGCTAAACTCGCGCCGTCCTGCTCGAGGCTGTAGACCAGATGCCAGCTGTCTACGATGCGCAGACGCTCAGGGACCATGGTGCGAATCTCCTCCGCGACAGCGGCTGTCAGCAACTTAGCCGACGTGGGCGTACCCTGACGATAGCCTTGCAAAACAAGAGGATCTAACGGTGGAGGACGAAGGGGGCTCGCTGTACGGCGAACGGGTGTGAAGACGCCGTTTATACCGTCTTTTGTGCCATTGCCATTGTGGTACTTGTAGTCGTCTTCGTAGGCGGTGTCGGCCTGGCTAGGGAACGAGCCCTCACTAGAGAAGCGACGGATGAGGCCGGTCCACATGTTGGTGATGTATGATGCAGAGGCGCGATTAGGATTATTGGGTGTAGCGGCGCCAGAAGATTCGGGAGATTCAGGGGATCCGTTGCGGTCAGAAGAGCTCATGACGTGTAAACACGGAGTCTAGTGATAGTGATGCTCAAATGAGGAAGCGCAGGAGGTCATAGACGCGAGGTTTGAAGCATTCAGTGATCAGGAAGCTAAATAAGAATAATGCCGTTGCTAAAAAGGAGGCGGGACGTCGATATGTAGTGTTGAGATCTGAGACATTGGAGGGAATGGATGAATACCTAAGTTCTGACGCTGTTATGGTAGTGGAGGGTACCTAGGTGTTGGAGATCCTTGGATAGAAGGCATCCATGAGATTGGGGGAGCTAGTGGAGCTAGATATAGCGGGGTTACCGCCTAGAACAAGACTTAAAAAGAATGGAACACGCGGGATCCAATCTTGAAAGTCGATGCACTGACATTAATAAGAAGTTCCAACTCGCTTCCACGGCTTGAAAATGTATACATAGCTTTAAGGCAGCAATTGCCACATCCTCTGCTGGATGCCTTACTCAACGGCTTACAACGAATTGCGTGGTGATTCATAAGCCTGTGGTCTCTTTTACTGGCCACATGCGTGTATGCACACCATACCTACCTAGTATACCCACGCTGGCAAACTTCATGATCGTCATCAACACCAGAGCCTCAAGCACCAAAACGCTAGCTCGATATGGCCAGCGGCCTATCACGGCTGAAATGCTGGTTCGGTCTAGGCCTTTTGATCTGTTTTCCTGTCATTCGGACTCTCTGGTTGTCACGTTCCTAAAGGTAACTTGGCCGATGAGGATTGGGTGAAACAAAAGTCATGATATTACTTGATGTTTCTATTTGACTAGTGGTCTCTCTCAGCGTGGAGAGTTCCTGATATGGATGGAGTAGAGAGAATGGAATACTCTGACATCTACTCCGTAAATAAGTTTGCTACTAATGAAACTCTGATTTACTAGTTATTGATCACCTGAGCATGCTCAACACGTATCATCATGAATTCCTTTTTTTTCTTGGGATATAACAACTAAAAAAAGAAATGGCTGCAATGTGCACTTCATCAAATCATCTTCAAGTCCCATGTTTGCCTTTCTCAGATTCAGGCCCTGATCCTGGCTCTGGCCCATGTCTTCGATCCTGTTTCAACATCAACTTTGCCCCAAAAGACCCATGCCATTTGCATGCTATGCAGACCAAACTAGTAGGTGATTCTGTGTATGTTTGCGTGCGTGCATGCGTGCGTGAGGGTTGTGATGTAGTCTATCTATCTTCTCCAAATTCTGCCATTGGTCTTCCTCTCAAAAGGTCACAACTGCGTATGAGCACACCTGCTAGCAACAGATGGCCCGTCAGAGGTGTCTCGGATCGCAGATCCTAGGTACCTCACCCATCTTCGTCATCATACCATATTTACCTCATAATCTCTTGGTAGATCAACTGCTTCAGCTGCTCCTTGCTCAGGTTGTCTTTGTGCTTGTCGAAGTCAAAGAACTCCTCGGGGATCGGGGGAGCTGTTGGCTCGTCCTCGGGATCGTGATAAGGCTCAAGGTATGGGTGCTTCAGAGCCTCCTCCACGGTGATGCGCTTAACAGGGTTGAATGCGAGGAGCTTCTCGAGCAGGTCGAGGGCCAGATCCGAGGTCTTGGGGAATAGAGTTCGGAAGGGGACCTTCTTCTTGAAGGGAAGCGATCGAATGTATTCTCGAGCGCGGCGCGACTTGATTCCGTAGTAGTCTTCCATAGTGGGCGTGCCCAGCACGTCCAGAATGAGTGTCAACTGGTGGTGGTCTAGCGGTCAAATGGTCAGCAAAGAGCTCTATCGCCTCAGGCATTTCAGCAATCACTTACAGTCCTTGCCAGGGAACAGTGGCTTGCCGCTGAGCATCTCGGCGAGAATGCAGCCAACCGACCACACATCAATAGCCTTGGTGTACTCCTTGAAAGTCAACATGATCTCGGGCGCACGGTACCATCGAGTCGCTACATATTCAGTCATGAAACCGGAGTTGTCCTCCTGCGAAGCAGCGGATCGCGCAAGACCGAAATCGCAGACCTTGAGATCACAGTTGGCGTTGAGGAGGAGGTTGGATGGCTTCAAGTCTCGGTGCAGCACGTTGGCTGAGTGCATGGCCTTGAGGGCGCGGAGGGTCTGGTAGATGAAGTACTGGCAGTGGTCGTCAGAAAGGTCCTGGGTGCGGATGACTCGATGCATATCCGTCTCCATCAGCTCCTGTGTCGCTCGTTAGTCTACTGTTGCTATTGCGACTGAGCGCTTGTGGTACAAACCTGGATCAAGTAGACTTCATTAAATGACTCGTAGTTTCGGGGCTTCTGGATATCGAGAATGGAGATGATGTTCTCGTGGTTGAAATATCGCAACAGCTTCATCTCTCGCAGGGTTCTTAGACAGAACATGGAGTGATCGAAAGGGGTGATCTTCTTGATGGCGACCTTTTGGCCGGAGGGCTTGTGAATGGCAGAGCTGAAGGAGAGTTAGAATTTGATACACTGCTTAAAGCGCACGAGATAAGAAAACATACCAAACAACACCATAGGCGCCCTCACCAACAACATCCTGAATATCATACTGCTCGCTCACGTTGAACGAGATCTTGCGGGACCCCGCAGCGTTAGGGGGGTTCGATCGAGACATGACCGCGGTGAGAAGGAGGGGAAAGCTGAAGAGGATTAGGGCGGCCGAAAAGCTGCGACTGATGCTGTGTTGAGAAGAATGCGCAGTCGCTCGATGGGTCGGCCGGTCGAGATGTTGTAGAAATAAGGTAGAGACAAGTCAAGAGCAAAGAACCAACCAAGCAAGACTACTTAAGAAGACTCCTTTGTTGGTACTTGAAAGTTGAAGGACCTGGACCTGGACTTGGACCTTGAACTGGGCTGGGCTGTGCTGGGCAGGACTGGACAGGACAGGACAGGACTGGACTGGGCTGGCTGATTAAGGATGATTTGAGGGGTTAGGTATTGAGCTCCACCCAATACTATCTCAAGATTTGATTATCGACGAGGCTCAACAAAATCAAGAGAGATATGCAGCTGATGATTTATAGCGACTGAGGCAAGAAACGAAGCTGAAAGGTGTAAAATATGTAGGTATTTAGTATGAAGAAAAAAGTGTTGGCAGCGACGGGGAGTTATAGTAGCGATAAAGTAGTACGGCAGCTAAGGGTACCCACCAGGTAGGTATAATAGGTACCTAGGTAGGTAGAGATGGAACAGAAGAGCTCCACGTCCGCTCGGGCCGTGCTGATGCTGGTTCGCAAGTTGAGAGCGCGGGGCAGAAGAGGGTCTTGCACTGCTGTAAAGACCCGTACAGAGGCTAGCGCGTCGTGGCAGAGGCCCAGGTTTCAGTTCGGTTCGCCGTCGTCAACGGTGAGTATAGGTAAGAATGGGTAAGGATATCGCTGCACGGGCTAATTCTTAGGGGGGCGGAGAGGGAGAGAGCCTAGAGAGTCTTCCGAATCAAGCAGTTGAATTGATAGAGAGAGACAGAGAGAGACAGAGAGACAGAGAGACAGAGGGAGAGAGGGAGAGAGGTATTGCCTCTGACTGGGTATTGATCTGACACAAAAGAAATGGGGGACAACTTTTAAAACAAGACAGCTTGACTGAGATGTGAAACAAGCACGATGAGTCAAGACAAGACGGACGGAACAGAAGGGTAGTTATGTAACTACTAGAATTAAGATCACTAGTCCAATCAATCATTTCTTTCGTCATCTGATTCTTTATCCCGTTGGGCTGATGACTCTGAGATGTGATAAAAGCCAAAGCTGGGCGGCTAAGAACCAACAACGACTTGCTCAACTCAAGCTGGTGGAGGTGACACCTCAGCCCGATGGGAGTCGGTAACTACCTAGTGGACATCCAGTGACTTGTCCTCAATGCAAAAAAAGGGCTCAAAATACGTCAGAGGGTCCTTTGAGTTTGCCTAGGTACGCAGGCAGATACATAGATAGATCTCTTCAATCAAGGGAATGCGTGATCGCAAGACGAAACGAAACCCTAGAAAGAATAAACCAAGGTTCATGGTTCATGGACAGGTCCAGAACATCTGTAATGATCGCCAGGAGGGGCATTAACAACGCCAACATTGCCGAAAAGCTATTGAATAAACAATAGAACAGTTGAACCTGGAACAACTGCCTACGTAAACACAGAAGAACGGAACGACAGAGCAACTAGGTACCCCATCGTCTCGGATATTGCAGTACAAGACTCCTTGGATATAGTGGATGACCCTGGATTAACAAGCTTATAACTTATAAGGGTGATAACGGTCGAAGGAAGACAAAGTGGGGGACAGCTCGCCCTCTGATTGACTTTTAAGTTTTACCATTGGATGAAACCTGGAACGGGCGGGACGGACAGCTTCCATCCCGTCAAGTAAGGTAAGGTAAGGTAAGGTAAGGTAAGGTAAGGTAAGGTAAGGTAAGGTAAGGTAAGGTACCTACCTAGGGTAAGGTTAGTAGGTAGGTTACCATGGTACCTGACGATACGTGAGAATCACGAAAACAACAGACAGTTACAATGTATCCGTCTGTAACAGACCTGAACGAAACGAAGACACTGTAGCGTCAACCTTCTGAGACGAAACGTTACAGAACCTCCCAATGACATGACACTAGCGATTCAAAATACTGGGCGTTGAGCATCTGACAGCCCCGAAACATGGAGGATGCTACCTTACTCTGCCCTCTCGTCTTCTTCAGTGGATCGCATCAACCCCCTGTTCGACAAAGATCCCTCAGGTTCAACATACCTCTGAACTGGATCCCCTGGATAGGTAGGTAGGAATGTATAAAGAGAAGCACCGTGTCTCGGTGTTCTTAAAATAACCTTCCCCAGCGCCTAATCCTAGCTATCATTGGCTACTTGGCTCGTTAGGCGCGTGCGTTTCACACCCACCGACTCGGCGGCGTTTCATCATTGGATAGCGAGGTCCTTGTATCTCACGTATGTACTGTACCGCGGAACTCAGGGAACATTGGATGGCTTGTGTCTGCGGCTGCGTCTGGTGCCTGTATCAGATTTCATTCCATGGGGGCCAAACCAACCCCTCGGTCATGGACTCATCCAGGGAATCGGGTCTCCTTTCCGTTTGGTTTCTGGAGGAATGCACTTCTAAAAATATCATGCATTACTATGCATGTCAGTCTATCGTTCTTGGTTGGCTGTATCATGTCTCGGCCCTGGTTGTGCTGTTTAATGCTATCGTCATGATCATGATCTCAGCATCACCCTGTCACGTTCAAGGCAATATTCACGATTGCTCACAAAACAATTCATTCACTCTCTCACTCTAGTTAACACCATTCGTCCTCCTCGCATCTCTGTTACCAAAAAACAGCCGACTGCTTCTCCAGGACCTCGACTCCAGTCATTGAACCCACCTCATCCCGATCCAAATATTACAAGGACAGATCCGACCCACTCCAACGTCTACAAACGCTCGACTTTTCGTGGGCTACTCTACTGAACAACCTTGAAGCAAAAGTTAGTTTGTCATGCCATCTCAGCCAATATCATCATCCATCAACTCACCTTTTCTCTCAACATGCCTAGCCACTGAGCTGCGCTTACACCCTGGTCGGCTCGATCCTCCACGAGTAGCGTTTGTGCCCAGAGCTTCAGACTGGGTTCTCCGTCTTCTCGCACGATATACAGGTGGGGCAATGTAATGCTGCCAACCCCTAGTGACTTGTGGTCCCGGCTCTTCTGAACAATAGCTCGCACCCGTTCGTTGAAGTCTCCCTCAAGCTCGGGTACGCGACCCTTGCCGACCTGGATCTGGCCTCTGTCTTCCACTCCAAACACGTCTTGCACCAATTGCGGTACGGCATCACGACCGACCCACAAGAACTGAGTTTGTCCATCATCGATCAGGTACAGGCCGTAGGGCACAAGCCTCTCTGAAGAGAGGTTGAGCGCAGGAGGGAGCGCAATGTGGCCCGTCTCCTGGTCGGGAACTCCCGCGTTGTCGGGCATATCATGTAGTGAGTAGAGTCGTGGGTAAATGCAGCGCATCAAGAGAGGCACAGGAAGTGTTGACAGAAGGCAGAGCGCCGCTGATCTGATGTCGGAGGGGATTTGAGATGACTTGCGGAGACCAACGTTCTTGATCAGCCCCAGGAACAGGAGGGGAAGGCCACGGAGGTTGGCGGGGAATTGCAGACCGCCACCCATGCTGCCTCCAGCCAACTCCTTCTTGAAAGTCTGCAGGAGCTCAGTAACCTTGCTCTGCAGAGCGTCGCGGGCCGCATCTAGGCCGCTTGAAAGGGCTCGCTCCACGGCCTTGTGGCTGAAGTAGGTGGTAATAGCACACTGGTCCGCTGAGGCGTACATATCGGATAGGTTGGTCGTTGTAGGAAGGGCCAGAGTCATGACTCGGATGCGACGCTCACCATTGCAGGTTGTGTGTAGCACTGCCGCTTGAAGGCAGATGACGTTCTTAGTAAGATTCTCATCAATAGCCACCTCGACAACGTAACATTGGTCGCGGGGGAAGGCGGGGAAAGCGCATAGATCAGAGCTTCGGTTGAAGAAGTTACCGTAGAATGTATTCATTCTCAGACCACTTGTGGCTCGGACTCGGAGGACAGCCTCCAGACCAATTTCCGACGAAAGATAGTCGCTGAACTCGGAAGCAAACTTGAGGGCATCCTCAGGTCGCGAGGCATGCCAGCCTGGATAAAACCAGGTCTGGCCACCAGTGTAGCGAGGGAGGTTACTGAGCGAAGCCACATCTTGATACTGTGACGAGAAGAGGAACATATCGATAGAGACCTGGCTCTTTGAGCATTCGACAGCAAAGCTCTTGTAGAAACTGTTCGCTGTTTGGAGCAGAGCCCCCTCCTTTGATGTGCCAAGAAGCTTCTTATCCTCACGCATCTCGAGCTTGCCGACACCAAGGTTGGGCAGGGAAGCAGTCAAAACAACAATCTTACCTCCGAGGGTGGAGATAAGCTTGTGAGCTGCACGCAGGGCCGATCCCATGCATGAACCATTGCTCTGGTTGTTCTGGAACATGTCGGGAAGTTTCTGCAGGAACTTCTCCACGCTTTGCCGGCTCTCGCTAAGAGGAACCAGGAGCTCGTTGGGGATAGGGAGGAAAGGCTCGTCAAGATCGCTGACAACCAGCATATTGGTCTCGCCATTCTCATCAGTATCTTTGGGGATCGAGAAGTAGTGGAGGCTAGAGTCCACGGCCAAGAAACCAAGGCGCGTGCGGCGATCAGCATTTGGTATCCTGTCAAGGCTGTCCAAAATGGTGCGGGCCGCGGTGGCCACGAGCCCGGTCGAGACAGCAGCGTAGCTGACATCGAAACAGAACAGGTAGATGAGGGGTTGAGGTGGGCGAACCATGTACTCCTGGGGAGCAACAAACTCAACAACTGCATGGTTCAGCTCGGGTCGCTGCCATCGGTCAACACTCTGCTGGGCAGCGGCATCCCAATCGAAAGCCTGAGGAACGTCGTTGGTCAGATTACACATATTACACCTCCATCGGTGTCCCTGGTCTAGGAAAGTGACGTAGGGGTTGATATATGTTCTGCAACGTCGGCAACGCGAGATGACTTGATCCTGCACAACAGGCACGGGATCCTCATCGTCGTGGAGAGAACCGTAGGGCTGGATGACGAGTGCAAGGGGCAGCTTGGACTTCTTGAGGAGCGAATGGGTGGTGGGAACAGCGTTGAGAGTCGATCGGAAATATCGCGGGGAGCAGTTGGCGTCCGGGGACGGAGTAACACTCGTCTAATAGGCGAAAGTTAGTGATTGACAATATCACCATGCCTGAAGATCAGCAACTCACGTTGGGAGGAAGAACGATCGGGGGCGGGGGAAGGTCGAGCTCCGAGACATTGAAGGGCTGGCTAAGGAGATCAGTTGGATAGAGCTGGTTCAGAACGGCAGGGCGAGGAGGCTGAGCGGCCTGGGGTTGTTGAGCCTGGCCGCCAATGTTCATGTTGCCGACGCCTTGGGTAATGCCGCCAACTCCTGGCGCGGGCTGCTGAGCGCCCGGTGCTGGGTATCCTTGATCGGGAGCTTGGTAGCCATATTGAGGAGCCTGGGAAGCAGCGGGTTGCTGTGCGCCGTATCCCTGGGGATATTGGTATCCTTGAGGGGCAGCGGCTTGAGGTTCGGCCTGATAACCTCCATAACCTGGCTGAGCGGGAGGGACACCGAATTGCTGAGGAGGTCCGCCGGTCTGAGCACCGGCGACGGCGTTGGCACCGGTACCGACCTCGAAAGCCTGAGCCGCATACCCTCGCTTCTTCTTCTTGTGGCCTTGATCGTGGGGCTGTTGTTGTTGTTGTTGGGCGGCGGTAGGGTCCTCGTAAGCTTGTTGAGATGGTTGTTCTTGACCAGCATATTGATCGTATTGCTGGGCTGGATAGCCGCCGAAGCCATCACCAGGAGGGGGCATCGACATGGTTGAAGTGTGAAGGGAGCAGCTTCGCACCCGAGGTTGAGGTAAGGTATAAACGGATGTGGAAACGGTGTCGGTCAATGGATCGAAAAACGGTTCAAAAGGCGCTGCAGAGGGGCAGGCGTTTTTAGTAAGTAACAGAAAAATGAAAGAGTAAAAGGCGACTCCCGATCCGAAGCTCCCAGTCGACAAGGTCTATATGTTGAGCTGGGATGGAGGAGGATAAATGGAGGTGGGTGTTCGGTGGTTGATGAGCTCAGAGCTGTTAGGTAGCGTAGCCTGTGTTCTGCATGTCTGCATGTCTGGCCTCTTCGCACTGGTCACCGCCACAGCGAACAAGCCAAGAATCCTGTGGTGCCAAAGGAGGGGCTACCTACTACCCAATCTCATGGTTGCCTTAGCCACGCTATCAGATGCCAGAGACGGCGAGAAGAGGACAATGATATCCCTACATATCCTCACGTGTTGATATGAGTCAATTCAGAAGAGCAACCCATTAATTATATTTTACAGATGTGTTCATACTCACCGATATTGCAAGCTTTGAGCTAGGTGGCGTCAAAGCTTAGGTTCATTGGAAGCTCCCGTCCCGTCTTGGAGTGCACAGCCACATCCATTGTACCAGATTCAGAGCCATGGTAGTTAGGTACTAGGTAGGTATGTCTTACAGAGTAAAACTTATGTTACTGTGCTAGTAAGCTAGATGCGTCTCTTCTATGGATCATACTGATTGGAGTAGTATATTTTGTTCTTGGTGTGGATAATGATAGATGGGTAGCCTCCAACTCGTCGCCCTATCCAGCGTAATAAGTCTTGAAGTCGGTGGTTGATGTTGAGTTGCCTGCATTGACTCAAGAGCGATATGCTTTAGGCTTGTATAATAACTCAATCAAGCTCAGCCTTGATTGGTTTTTCGAAAGTCATGTTGATTTCATATCTCCTTCGCTAAAATCTGTTACGCAAGGAACTCTGTCTCAGGCCAAATGAATACACAAAAGCGCAAGTCGTTCAAAGAGCAACCTACAGGTTACTCCTAAGGCCCTGGTGATTTCTTCTATACCAGGAACTTCCATGACTTCAGAGGTCACTGAAGTGAAAGCCCAGTGTTGGCCTGCACGAGACAGCGCATGCAAATCTGGGCAACCATAAGATGTATTCAACAAGAGTGTCTTATAAGTACCTAGATGAGGGACACATCTCAGCCAAGAGGCGTTTCAGACAGTGATCTCGGTCGATATGCCATCATGTGGTGGGTAAATTTGGCTAGTGTTGATAGATTTGAACTCCTCACTGTAGGTAGTGTGAGTGGTCAATTTTGGTGAAGCATAGAATCATGTGACTCAGGTAAGTAAAACTGGTGATGAATAGTAAAAGGATATAAAGCCTACAGTAATCACGTTACTTACACGATACTAAGCCGTATGGGTCGGAAAATAGTTGACAGTCCTTCCTCGTATCGCGCATGTCCCGAGCCAAGGCAGCTGATTGATGAGAGTTGGCCACAGCACAAAGAATGTCACCAATCGATATATATTTCTGACAAGCCTATACGTAGACAGGTCTGTACCCTCTCTTTATCCTCGAGAAGCTCGTCACGGGTGTGTGTATGTCACATCAAGCCGTAAAAACAATCGCTCTTCAAAATGTTGCACGGATCGTCAACGTTGTAGTTTGGTGTTACCTGCTCTTAGGTCAGTGTCTCTCTTGTGTTGTCTACGGGATGCCTTGGGACTATCAAATCATACAATTGCTTGGCGGGTTCAGGAAACTCAGAGTGATGTTCATGTGCCTGTACTCTGGCGAGTAACCAAATGACGAGAGGAAGCACCGGCCACTTAGGTCAAGCATGAGGCAATGTACCTCTGTAGTGTAGCAAGAGTTGATATGTTCCTTTCCCAATGAATCAACTAGAAGCTTAGTGATCAATGTGGTTCCTATAGGCCTGGGATGTCGCCCTGTAAAATCTTGGTCTTACTGCATGTATGCGAACACACAGACTATCAACCACTCCCATCACCATCTGGATTCCACCTGATAGTAAGATTGCTCTGTAAAGATAGAATAACTAGCACTCGGTTCTCATGCGTAGTCGTTCTAAGTGTCAGACAAAAACACCATGATTGCTTCTTCAAGCCTCACACAAGCCCCCTGCATCACCACACCAACATAGACTGTTCTCGGTTCACCACAGGGGGGAAATCAGTCAGCCGCCACCAAAGCTTGAATCCTTCAAGCTATTAACAATTAAGGTATGACAGGTAGCTCTAGGCAATCAGTAAGTGTTTGCAGGGCAAGGCATTGCCCATTCCGTACCTATTCTATTTTATGTGGTGGTTTATTTTTGCACGCACTTCATCTCATCTTTTGCACTGCCACTGCATGGATCGCATGAACGGCAGCGGCCCGGGATAGTTTCTTGGCATTCTCAGGTATAGGAACATGTTCAAGAGCACGATGCTGCACTGAATCAAAGCAGCTTGAAATGGAGAAGCACTTGTTTCCGTCTCACAGACTTAGTACCTACCTACCTAGGTACTAATCTACCTCACCCAAGCTTCCAATTGTCGCTCGTTCCATACGACAGCCTACCTAGGTACCTACCTACCTAGGCATCGAGTGTTTCGATCCATAGGTACACTGTCCCCCTCCAGGGTCCACTAACATCAGCCAAAGTTACAGGAGGGCAGCCCCTCAGACAAGACCTGAACCCTGTTTTTCGACAGGTGCCGAACAATCCAATTGGCGATCCCCGAACCTACCTAAGTTCCCTTAACGGGCGGGTTTTCGCGAATACCTTAGTTCGAGGGCGAGCTAGTCCAGGTACTTGGCTTTCCATTACCTCCACTACTTCTACTACTGGAGTCGCTCACATGCATCCCTAAGTACCTACTCTATCCCCCAGATCCTTCAGCTCTTGGTCCCCTCAATTCTTTGCGCAACCCCCTTTCGGCTGCCTCTCTCTGTCGCTCTATCTCTTCCCTCCCTCTTCATACTCTATTCTTCTTTGCTTCTGCAACTGCGTTGATCGCATTCTTCCCTTCCCTTCTCTTCTCCAGTCCAGTACACATTTCCTCACCACTGCCAGTCGCCGTTTTCGCATCGCACGTGTCGCAATCAAACATGGCCAAACAACCTTCAGCTCTCAGGTACAGCTACAAAGCCAGTGCTCACTTCAAAGACGGTATCTAATTGACTCTTACAGCCAGGTTCTTCCTCTCATCATCGTCTTCGCTCTGCTCAGCGTAGGCGGCTGGATCGGCTACCAAGTCTACATCAGCGTCGCCAAGATGTCCGATGCTGCGTCCGAGCGCATGGGCAAGAAGAACGTCGTTTTCACAAAGGATGGGGTAAAGGTTGGTGTCAAACAAATCAAGAACGAAAAATATGTCGATGCGACGCAGAGCTGGTTCGTCAAGGCGTGGAATCTAGGCACGACATCAGATGCTAGTCAGAGGTGCGTACAACATGGTATCTTTTCTCGCGGAAGTGGAATAGATCCTGACTATGTCGACAGCAAGAAACAAAAATAAACTCGATCACCACTCCGTCACGAATTTTCTATCTTGTTGGTTCGAATATGCTATGGGCATGCATGGGTAGCACGCACGCACGCAGACATCCATAGGACTGTTGAACGAATTTCTTTTCATTAGGACAGTTTCTTCAAACTTGGCTCATATTAGGCCAGATATCCGGTTGCAAAATTACTCTATAATACCACAAATTGTTTTTGAAAACGTTCGTGTGATCGCAACCTTCCAAGCCATAAATTACCATCCCATGAAATTATCCATGGATATCCACTCGTCGTCTAACACATCCAAAATGGCACCAGTCAAACCCCTACACTTTCGTTTCGAGTATCGGATCTGCAATTGCACAATCGAGCTTAGATCAAACAAATTCATGGTAATCTTTGAACACTTGGTACCCAATCCAACAATGGCATACAGTGCCAACTTATAGACTAAAAGGCGACCACGGTTGTTCAGGGCCAGCCATCCTCTATTTCTTAGGTTATCCAGAACCTTTGTAACGTCTATATGGCATATTTGGAGATGAGATGCTTTCAAAATTCTTCAAAATCATGTCTCCAGTATCCCATAATCAACTCTGAAATTGTAACAGGCCGTCGGCTACCCTCTCGTTATTTGGTAAGGACCCCCTGGCTTTACTCAGTAGCTCCGTTTTCTGTTTCTCAGCTCTCTCCTTCTGCATAGCTTCATGCTGTTGTATTGGGTTCAGAGAATATCCTGCCATCGCTGGTGCCGTCTTGGATGATAAGAGCTTTTCAAAATTGTAAGAGGCAGGGTATGGGTTAGCCATCAAGCCATCCCTGCGGATGAGCATTGACGGAACACGAACATTGAGCTGTGGAGAAGTGTCAGTTGGCCCTGAAGATGATACCAGAAAAAGCAACTAGTGTGGGGACAGATAAATGCTGACAAAGGAAAAGAAGGCGAACAAATAAGGAAAGGAAACGAAATATCCAAGCGGAGGCAAATAGCTCCAGGGATTCAGGGATGATACTCACTTGTTTAAGCACATTGGCGTACCTAACACCAAGATGATTACCAATAAACTCAAGTCGACCTTTAACCCATGCTCTTTGTGCATCAGTTGTATAATCCTGACCCTGGACACAAGTCAGGGGCCAAGTCAAGAAGTATCCTGGCAGACCTTTTAGGGCATCTTCCTCTCCACAGCCAAACGCGGAGAGGTTAGCACGCTCAAGAAGCTCCCGGCGACTGGAGAACCAGCCCAACTGGTAGGGCACCGAAGAAATGATATCCGTGATGGTATCAACACACGTTCTCGCAGCTGTTGCGTATTCGGGGGTTGTTCGATAGTCAACCGGGGCGCAAACCCATGCAGCACAGCGAACAATCAGTGACGCGAGAATGATACGAGAGCAACGCATCAAGTTCCATACGCTGACAACCCAGAGATCCTGATATGCGTCTATTCGTCCTGGGAAAACCTCAGCCGCGCCGTAGTTCCCACTGGGAACATTGTCTTCCCAAGCCACAGCTTTGTAATGGAAGTATTCGGGCAACTGGTTTGCCCAGGCCACATGTTGCTGATCGAGAGTCTGACATCGGCGAATAATATCCAGAAGCAGCTCAATGTTCTCGGGGCTACGGGCCAGGGACGCCATCAAGCGGTTGGACTCAGCCCTGAGCTCTGCTGTACGAATGTTAAGTCGCTGACACTCGGCTCCGTACTGATTCTTGTAGCTGTCCGTAATCCACCATTCAACTCCCATGGCCGGGGGTGTGCCTGTGGTCAAAGTGTGAATGATCTAGTCGCTCGTTAGATGGTGGTCAGCAGAGGAGTTTATAAAGGGCGTACCATTTGCGTTCTTGTGGCTACAAAGAGAGCCAGGCCTGTTTTCGTTCGCATCTGCTTCCTATCTCTCGACTTAACTAGTTGAATAGCTCCTTCAATGTGAGAACCCCAAGCGAGCATTCCCAATTGCTTTGCGGTAATGTTCTCAAAAAGTCCCAAAAGCAGCACAGCTGCTAAAGTTGAGTCCTCCTTGGATAGAACGGGATCCTTCAGGGCGCTGAATGTGGCGGAAAGTGCTTTCGTATAACATCCTAAAGCCTTGTTCTCGAAATTGCAACCTGAACCTACACGGTTCCCCAGAGATGCCATGGCACATGCATCAAACGCTAGCTTGAAATGGGACGCTTGCTTCTCGCTTTTAAGGAGAGGCACAACGAATTCCATCCATCCGCGCGTGTTATCATGAGAAGGCAGCAGAACGAAGTTCGATAGAAAGTGGCATGTTGCCTGCTGGTCCACCGGAAGTTGGAGAGTAGATATGATAGACTGATCGGGTGTTGGTTTGTGAATAGCCACGGCCTTTGAAGGTTTACCCTGCTTCAGCGCCGTAGCTTTCTTGCTAGCCTTGCGAGCTCTTCGTTCAGTTGCCTGAGTCTCATTGCGGAAGACGAGATCGAATTCATCTTTGTAGCCAGGGCATTGTCGCCTGGATTTGGCGCATTGATTACAGGTTGGTTTCGTTTCGTCGCACTATGACTGTGAGCTGATGTGTCTAGAGGGCCCCAGGAAAAATCTGCACAAGAAAATCCTTGCAGCAGCAAAATAGCAACACACCTTGATTCTTCGGGCTCTGCACATCTGGCAACCCCTAGAGGGCTTGCCACAGTAGACCATGATTAACCGTGTTTCCTGATGAATCCCAAGTCCGACGATCCGATCACGACGTTATGTCAAAATTCCCAGCGGGAGATATTGACAGAAGTGGAAAGAAGATGGGGGAGGATTACTGTCCAACAGCTGACTGTCCAACGGCCTCCTGGGAGGACAGAGTAAACGAGAACCGCGGGATAGGGCGTACGAAGACGCGAGGTTGCATACGGAGATGGAGATGAAAGAGAGCGAGGGCCGTAGCTGGTCACTTAATGTGACAGATCCAGTGTGAACAGTTCAGTCTTTTGAAAGAGTGAATGAAAGTCTAGTATATGGCGATGCTCTGCTTGGAGATGGTCAACACCTAGAAAGTTTGAGATAACCAAGCAACCAAGGGAGAGTAATAGTGCAGCTCTCAAGAGATGAAGGACGAGTTTAATGAAAACACTGACTAGCCGGTGGCAAAGATTCCGACTGTCGGTGGTTCTGGTGTTAAAAGAGTTCGTCTTGTATGGATGTATGTACGTATGTATGTACGTGTATATGACAAGGTATGACAGGGGACGATGATGGCTGACGGGGAAGGAAAAGCAACAAGAGGGTTCCAGGCAAAGAAAGAAAGAGAAGGGGGAAAAAGAAGCAAAGGTGTCCGAGAAGCCGTATCCGAGACGAGTGAGGACGATGGATATGTTTGCTTCGCCTTACACAGCGGGGGGCTAAACAGACGACAGCAGGTTGGCGGTGGAACGTTGACGACGAGATGGAGGGGAGGACAAGGGGGTCAACGTGATGACAAGCGATGAGACAGTCCGAGTTTGCAAGCTTGGCTCAGGTTGTCAATGCGAGTGAGTGACAAACGAGGTGATAAGTGACAGATGACGATAGTACAGTAGCTCTCTAGGCTCTGTACATACCTACCTACATACATACATACTGTACATACAGCAGATGCGGCCAGAAGACGGAAGAATTGCTTTTTTAGCGACGCCGTTGGAGGAGAGAAAACATGGCAAGAAAAAGTATCCTGACAAAATTGGCTGGATGCAATGCAAGGCAAGGCAATGCAATGCGACGACGCGATGCACGAAGATGGATCGTCAAGGCCCGCTTGAACGGGCTGTCAGTACATATGTAGGTAGGTAGGTAGCTGGAGGTATGTACTCCGTACGTGTGTTGGTATTGGATGGATGTTGGTAGATAAGTACCTACCTAGGTAGCAAACAATAGCGGTGTTTGCCGGTGTAGCGAATGCCAGATCTGGTCAAATATGCCCCAATGGATTGAAAGCCTTGTCGATCAAAGTCAAAGTCAAAAGCCAAGGTTGATGAAGGGACAAGCTAACAAGTTCTGAGTCGTGGAGTTCTGGAGCCAAACGTTTTAGAATAGAGCGGGAAGACGGGATGCCGTCCCTGATGTGCACTCAGGCACTTCCCTCTCCTACCTAGCCTAGGTAGGTAGGTAGGCACTCCAGCACTGTAACTTAGTGGCCTCTGCTAATGAGTTAGCGAGTCTAAAGGGCCACAGCCAATTGAGTCATGGCGGGGACTGAGACCACGAACCCGCTTCCACTGATGTGAGGTACCTCCATAGGTAGCTGGAGCTCTACCTACCCTACTACCTTATCTTTCCCTGTGGGTTACGGAGTAGAGTTGGAGGCTTGAGCGGGGCTCATTACAGGGGAAGCTCAAGAACCCTGTAGCCTGAATTGGTGGGTGGATGGGTGAGATTCCATACGCATACCTAGACAGACCAGACAGGATGGAGGAGATCAAGAAAGATGAACCTCGGCATGTCATTGTAGCATTGAAGCATGGAATGGAAGCATACTCAATTGGTTCAGGACTTGTCACACCTTTTGATATAAAGTGTGTGTATGAATAACTGACGTCCCAAGATTACAGTATAGTCCAAGTTGTTGAGCCGAGGTTCATGGTTAATATACTCACTAGGGTTGACGGGGGGCAGCTAGCTACTACATAGTAAGTCAACAGCCCGGCAAAAAGACCCAATGCTAGTGATGAACGCCATGCAGAACATCAGGTAACTCACACCTAGTTACATGGTGGAAATAGCGGACATAAACATCCATCCATACCTCTTCCTGTCACCGCTAGTGACCTCCAACCTACCCTCGGGGGGAAATAAAAAACGAGACTGGATTTGGTGGTGGATCGACGGATTTTGGTGTAAGCCAGTCTCGTTTTTTATTTCCCCCCCTAGCCTACCTAGGTACTGTACAAACTGTCCGCCGCTTGGGAGGGGAAGAACAAGAACCCAACCAACATGAACTAAGAATCGAGGCGGCCCAACATCCATTGCCAGGATCCTTATGCAGATACAATCTGATCACTATGTATAGGACGGACAGATATAGTGCATCATCCAATGAGACAAGATCGACGAGGGTCGGCATTTGTGACAGTCGCGCTATTCGATGGATTATTCGAATGGAATATCACCCTTGACGATAGACTTGACCCGACGTCCTGATCACGGGACCTTTCCGTTGATGCCCGTAGTCAAGGATGCTTTACGTGCTGTTAATCCTGTTACTATTAAGCAGGCAGCACTCCTCTTTAAGGGGATATAATATAATTTTTATTATATTTTTTATACTTTTATTTATATTTTAATTACCTTATATAATTAATATTAAGTTATTAAAAACTTTTTTTTAAGTTATATTATTATTATCCCTAGTTTAATACACTGCTTCTTTACTAATATCACTTTATCTGCCCTCATACGCAAGGTCAATTAATCACATGCCCCGGCACATATGATCAATTAGTAGATTCATCATTAACTTCAGGTCAATTTAGCTTTCACCAACTAACTTATACAAACAGAGTCAACCCAATTCCTTCAAACCTTCAGTCCCAGAACCCCACTATTACCCCGCCTTTATCCTTACATTAAGAGCAGCACCCCCTCTACCGTAATAACCCTTTTAGCTACATTAAAAAGCCACTCTTTATATGCATTTAAGCCTATAAAGGTAATAAGGAATATAGCCTAGTCTAATTTAAAGGAATAACCTTCCCTTAAGACCTTCTTTAGGTCCTTTAGACCTAATAGCTTATTATTAACCTAGTTTAAATTAATTAAGCTAAGATAGCCTATATAATAGATTAACCTAATTAAGTTATAATTAAAGATAGCTATCTTAATTAGGTTAAATTAGTATCTTAATAAGAAGTTCTTCCTAATAGTAGCTATTATTATATAGATCTCTTTTAGGTCTTTCTTATTAGCTCTCTATAAGGCAGGCCTAATAGCTATATTAAGGTTATAGCTAGTTATGCAGTAGGCCTGATTATATGGCTATAGGCTATTTTATATAGCAGGTATTATATTAGTAGCTATAATTAATATTAGCAGCTATAACCAATAGAGGGAAAGTCAGATCAGGGAATATACTTTATAATAAACTTAGCCTGTCTTTTAGTTAAGGTAAAGGAAGAAGGCTAATATAGCTACTAAGGAATAAGCAGTATTAATACTATTTAGTTAAGGTAATAATTATGCCACTAAGGCAGATAAACCTTATATAATTCTGACTTTTAAGATATAGGCCTACTATAGGGGCCTTATTATTTAAGTATTTATATAAAAAGTTAGAAGCTTAATAGCCTTATTAGGCTAATAGTAAAGGAAAAAAAAAATATTATTATTATTTAATTTTATTTTATTTTATAATATTATATTTATTTAAATAATTTTAAAGTTATTAAAAATATTAAATATTTTATTATTATTATTATTAAATTTTTTAAAAAATTAAATTTTTAATAAAAAAGTTTTTAATTATTTTAAAAATTAAAAATTAAAATATTTAATTAATTTATTTAATTTTTAAAAAAGTTAATTTTATTTAAATTAAATTATTTTTTTATAATAATTTATAATTAAAAGTTATTAATTTAATTTATATAAAATTATTAAAATATATAAATAAATAAAAAATAATTATTTATTTATTTTAAAATTATTTATAATTATTTATAATTAATTTATTAATTAATTTTATAATTAATATAAAAACTTTTTTTAATAATAAATTTTTTTTAAATAATATTATTTTATTATTTTTTTTAAAATTAAAAATTGAAAAATTTATTTATTTTTTTTATTATAATTATATAAAAAAAAAAATATAATAATTTTTTTATAATTAATAAATATAAAAATAAATAAATTATAATAAAGGTATATATTAAATAGCTTATTTATTAAAAGTTAATATTAAATAAAAGATAATTAAAATCTATTTTACTTAAAAAGGCTAAAACCTAATATATTATTTTTATTAAAATACTAGAATCTATTTAACTAAATGGCAGAAGGTATAATTAATTAATTAAGCAGGCGGCATAGTCACATCGGATGATCCTGATGATCTTGGGGTTTTTGTCAATGTCAGTCAATGTGGGATATCCTCGCGTGAATCTTGATGATCTCTAGGGTCCCTATACAACTGTCACACATATATATATATATAAGCGTTTCAGTGCCATTAATATCAAGGAGCACCCTGGTTATCTGTGCCATCGATGAGATAATGATCGATCTCCCTCGTGTATGTATGTACATACATACAGGACGCCACGCAAAAGCAAATAACTACATTCGCCATTGGTAAGGCTGGTACACAGACAGTTCTGACTCTTGAAGGCTCTAGAGGCTCCAGAGGCTCCAGAACATAACAAGGCTTCGCTTCGAGTGCCACAAATCGAACGATGGGTTCATTGCCGCTTCTGGTAATAGCGGCTAACGTTAGCCCATGTGGGATGTCTCGGCCATCAACGCCTCATCGCCGTTAAAGGTTTCACATATCCAGCCCTTCGTGATCCATATTCTCAAGCTGAGACATAATAGAGGCTGTTATTAGACTTGGCTGAGTTGATGAGCCACCTCAAAACATGTTTTCTGCAGCAACAAGCCGAGGCATCTCTGCTACCAAGGTCTCCCTTGTAAGGCTGCATCAACCTCAAACCAACACATTCAGCCTCCATTCCTTCACATCTGCGATGGGTGGGCCACGCGGCAATAATGAGGCTTCGTGCCTCGATCTTGGACATAAACGGGCGTCTGCATTTGGTCGATGCTCATCTCTTTTGGATGGCCTCAATGCGTTCTCCGGATCGCTGGCTTCTGTGCCGGTTCAGCCCTAATAATAAAATATCGAGGGCCTGGGTCTTCCACGAACAGCCCCTTGTCAAAACTCCACAAAGGACGCCTCCCATCTCTTTTGGAACAATTTCGTATTTCGCGCTTCGGCCTTCACATTTGCGCGAGCTTTGAATTGTCCGATCGCTGAAGGCCTCATAAACCATGCTCCTCCTCGTGCTGCGTGAGGGGCAGAAGCCTGTGAGGTTCAAGGAAGTGCCGCTGTTCGTTTATCCTTAGAGTATAATCATAGGCCATTCAATACCAGTGTATTGTCGGGTGCTATACCGTCAAACTTATACTGTGTACACTCCAGCCAGTGATATCTCGGCAAGCGTTTCTTGTGTAACTTTTCAATGTGTTCTTAACCATAAGTAAGTAGTCCAGGTCATGCGCTACCGGTATTCCCAAGAGCTTCAATCTGCTTAGATCAAATTTAACGGTTTCTGTACAGGACAGTACCGGAATCAATGGATACCTAGGTATTTCTGTCAAGCAGTCCAGTCCGGGCTTCACCGGCACGTCCTTCTCCACCTTCGGTGTGCCAACCGGCATCCAGATTCGGCCACCCTAGACCGGCACCGGCAAACGATCGTATTATCTCATCAATGTCCAAGTCAACCACAGGGCGTACTCTCCCTACAAATAACCAGTAAAATACAGTCATTTGAGGGAAATAGACAAGCATCATTCAGTCATCATCGTTATAATTATCATCTCATCAAGAAAACTCTGTCACCTTCACCTTGAAAATGAGCAAGATCTCCGACTTTAGCCTCCTCTCCTTCGACGTCTACGGTACTCTTATCGACTGGGAGACTGGTGTTCTGAATGGCCTCAAGCCCCTTCTCCAATCCAACAATGCCGATGTATCTCGAGAAGATCTCTTGAAGATCTATCATGAGGCTGAAGTTGCTCAACAGGAAAAGACTCCTGACATGGAGTATTCTGAGCTTCTGACTACCATCCACCCTCATGTTGCAGAGCGTCTCGGCTTCTCTAAGCCCACATCTGAACAAAACAAGGCCTTTGGCGATTCAATTGGATCATGGCCAGCATTCCCCGATACCGTTGATGCTCTTCGTCGTCTCGGCAAACATTACAAGCTCGTTGTTCTGTCTAATGTCGACCGCGAATCCTTTTCCGGCAGCAATGCAGGCCCTCTTCAGGGCACTCCCTTCGACCTTATTATCACTGCACAGGACGTTGGAAGTTACAAACCCAACCTGAACAATTTTAAGTATATGTTGCGGGAGGTAGAGGCCAAGTTTGGTATTCCCAAGGAAAGGGTGCTGCAGACCGCGCAGAGCCAGTTTCATGATCATCAGCCTGCGAAGCAGATGGGCATTAGATCAAGTTGGATTGAGAGGCCTGGAGCTAGTATGGGCAACACAAAGGATCCCTTATATGATTGGAAGTTTGACACACTTGGAGATATGGCTGATGCGTTGGACAAGGAACTTGCTAGCAAGTAAACGAGCTTAAACTTGACATATATCATGTAATACAGGCCATCCAGGGAGACTTTATCCAACTTCCAACCTTGGATTGTACTTGATCTGTGCACTGTTCAACTCAGAAATGCCCAAGTGGTTGTTGAGTAAGAGTCATTGAATCTTATCAATGTGGCTCTGAGGGGGTAGTTGCAGACTGGTGTACTGAGCCAGCCAGGAATGTTCCAGCTAGAAGCCAGGATAGTTACGTAGTTAGAGATAATTAAGCTAAATCAAATCCAAGTCGTTGCACCTGGCGATGGCCTTACTTGCATGAGAAAGCTTTGAAAGATGTAACGCAGTAAAGTTTTAGTGTACATAGTTGGAATGAAATTCAATATCGTAAGTCGTAAGTCATATACCATCAAGCCACCGGCTGCTCAAACCCATGATCAAACCAATCTCCTAGATCTGGTAGTGAAATCACTTCCGAACGCGCAGGCAGAGAGCAACCAGCCTTGTAACCTCCGGCCATACCAGAGCACTGATACGTAGGCGAAGGCCCTCCAAAAACATCTAGCATAGAGTTTTCCTGTCGAGGCAGCTGAAGTGATTCTCCTGGAACAATCTGCTGCATGGCTACCCAATTTCGAAACTGGACATATCCATCTTCGTCGAGCTTCCCATTGCTGTCTCGTTTCTTTGCGTGGTTCAGTCTGTCGAAAGCAATCTCTAGCCCTTCTATTGTGCGCTTCTCACCACTTGTCGAAAATACACCGATTGAAATTTCTCGCAGTAATTCCATCCCTTTCTTGCAGGCGTCCTTGCAACTGCTGCTCCTGTCTGAGACACATTTTGCTACCAGGGCGAGAACAGCAGCGCAGCAGGAGCTGAACTCCGTGTAAGAAGATTTTGAAAGACTAGTATCATCATGCAGAGTTTGACAAAGGTGAATAGTGGTGACGGCACTGTTGATACAGTCGTTGACTAGTTCGCTTCTGAGTTTCGTCCACTCTGCACTCGGCGTGTCCTTGGTGTTGATATTCAGCTCGTCCAGGATAAAAGACCGGCCAATCAGGATGTGTATCAAATTATATGTTAAGAAGAGGTGTATGTTGGATCGGAATAGTGGTTTGCCAGGTGTCAGGTCTCGACAAAAGGTGTCCTCGGAGAGACTTTGCCAGTAACTGCGAAGTGTCTCCTTGAGCCGGACCATGTTTTGAAATGCTTTGACTTTCTGCACTTTATCTCTGTTCTTCAAAGCCAGACTGGGTCTTGTTAGTTTCTCAATTTCAAATAGGGTTAGTCAATACTGCTTACATTCCATCTCGAGCATCCTCCATGAAGATAGTCAGCTTGAGCATGGCCATGTTGTTTTGAAAAGTGTTGATTCTCTCCTTGGGTTGGAGTTCTTCCAAATCAATTGGCAGATTGGCATCAATATCTAGTCTTGAAATAGAAACAGGTCGTCCGTGTAAGATGCAAATCCGGCTGTTGTATGTTAGGTCTTGTAAAAGGTTTCGCTGACTCCTGAGTCTGAACATACCGTTCGAGAGCATAAGCAGTCCACCAAACTCTTTTCCTCAGCTCTACTTCTCGAGGAGATAGATCTCGGAGAGTCTTCTGATGAAGATTGAATTGTGTTGCCGCCTTGATAGCAATTCCGAAGTAGGTACAAGACAAGCCAGCTGGGTCGGTAGGAAGGACATATATGCCGAACAGGAGAAAGGCTTGCACGCTTTCGATGCAGCCCATACCTAGAATATCAGGGATCAGGTTTGTGGCCTTTCGGTAGAATGCCGATGCAATAGTATCGTCCATGGTCTGACAGATATCATGGGCATCTCTCATGAGCTCCCGATTTGAGCCCCTAACCGGAGGCTGACAAAGATGCGAGAATTGTGTTCCGAGCGCAAAGACCATCAACGCGACAGAGACCCAAGGGGCATCTTCGCTACCCACACGCGTAGGACAAGAGTAGAACTGGTCAAGGCGTTGTCGAAGTACCTCCTCGTCGGTATAGAAATAGTTTGTTTGGGCGATCTCAAAGAATACTCGCAGGAGGGTCAGTGCAGAGGGAGCCGGCGGGAACAACGACACAGCTTCAAGCACTGCTGAATCTCGAGAGAGAGGCCGAGAAGCATTTGCTTTGTCGCTGACTGCCGTGTCTGTCCCTGAGTCCTGAACGTGTTGTTAGTGGACACCGCCTGATCTATGTATGTATGGGACGGGACGGGACGGGACGGGACGGGACATCCTACCTCGAACTCAAAGTCGGTCAGCTCATCTTTGACCTTCTTCTGCACACGACGAGAGAACTCGCGATGAGAGAACTCTACGTTTGCTGACAACATGTTAGCCCTGGTTATACACCGCTCGAAGCAGAACAAGACCTACCAGTTGATGCTGTACTTACACTCGTGCAATCCCTCCCATCACAACTCACATCATCGTTCTCAACCTCAATCATATCTACCAACTCCTTTTCTTGATTACGCAGAGGCAAAAGATGTGCGACGACGTTCTCAAGCTTCTCCCTGCTGAACTCTTCGAGCCCTGTGTAATGTCTCACGATATGCTCCAGCGCCTGGATACGTTCCGCCTCAAAGTACACAGAGACATCCTCAGACATTATTTCCACCGCGGATGTATTGACAGTTTGTACTGCTGCACGAGAAGCTCGGCTTCTTCTGAACCTATCGCTGAACTGACAAGACCTGCCAAAGTATTTGCATCTGTCGCAGGGCATGGAGCCGATACATTTCTCCTTGAGTCGGCGACAATCATCGCACCTGTGTAGAAACAATCAGTTCATATCTTTGGCTTCAAAGGCCATAGAGCAACACCCACGCTCTTGTCGTTCTTCTATGCGTCTTCCGGACAGGGGATGTTGGTCGGTACTCTATTGTATCCATATTCACTCAATCACTGGTATCAATTATGACGGAGCCAAATGGGGAGAGAATGAGCATCACTTCAGTCGCAAAAGTCTCTAGAGAAATCGTGGCAAGTTCCTGATTTTATGCCGGAACTTGATGTCCAAGAATGCGCCGGCTTAAGCATACCTAACTTAGTACTTACGGCCCGGTCCCGGGGAATCAACCGGCGCCAGCGACGGACGGCCTCAAAACAGTACCATCTTCATTTGAAGAGAGGCAGAGGCACGTGAAAGTGGCCGAAACGCAAGACAGAATTTCCTCCTCGCTTTGCCACTTCAAAGTTCAAAGTCAGCTCATTAATCTCCGGATCCTGCCAACACTGCCACCGCCGGTTATAAACCCACAAGCCTCATATGCAAGGATGCCGGATGCCAGTGTGCCACCCTCTTCTCCAATCTAACTAACGTGTGATTGACCTTGCAGCTTTATCGGGTGCTTTCCCCGGTGAACCCCCATAAGTTTATATCTCCAGAGTCCAAAAAAACAGCCGACGTCATATGTACAAAAGTCGGTCACTTATTCAAAAGGGGGAAACATGTGCCGGGATGGCTTCCAAGTCCCGGGCCGGCCTGTACATACTCACCGGTTTCCAGATCCATAGCTGAGCTATAAGAAATGTTTCGCAATGGACTGATTATTGCTCATTGTGGCTGTATATGAAATGTCATTGCGCATTATACCAGTATGCAACCGGCCTCAGAAGTTGCAGACAGAGCCAATGCAACATGGCATGATCACACGTCAACCTCAACGCAAGCAAGTCAAATAACCCCAAGTAAAACATGTCAATTCTCATCCTAGCCTGACCCATGCTCGCTCTAATATACTCCTGATGATTCATTCCAGATTCTTCAGTCCGGTCCTGTCTATTGTTCCTCCTTAACCGCCCATCTCTATTACACCGCCCTGAAGCTCGACGATGAGGGCCCTTGGCCTGAACATGCAACTTCCATCCGTTTTTCTTTTCCGCTCGCGGGTCTAACTCAGGTACTGTCCACTCTCATGTCGCAAGGCGGATTTCTAAAGGTATTGCTGCCTCTGAGGCAACAGTCTCCCCCTCATGGAATCCTTAACCCTCGAAAAGATTCGAGACGCCCTCCAGTGCATCTGGTGTAGCCCGACGAGCCACATTCATACCTGAACGCGTCGAATCCTGTCCTGACTGCTGGTCGCTCATGAATTGCTGTGCCATCTTGCTTCGGTTCGTTCTCTTGCGATTGGAACCACCAAATCCACTGCTCTTGGGGAGTTTACCCATCTCGGACACACTCACACCCTTGAGATCCTTGAGCAGATCCAAAACCAGAGCTCGCTGCTGGCGAGTATGTGCACCAGGCTTGGCCATGTACGTCGACAGCCGGTCCAGATCCGTCATGCTCACATTGGGTAGTGAGAGAAGCACGTCCCTCGGTGACGACGTGATGGGGCTGTAGTAGACAACAATTGTCGCGATCAGCGCGGCCAAGTCCTTCTGTAGTTCCACAAAGTAAGGCTCATGGAACGATGTGATGCAGGCTTTCAGCACGTCGAGCGAGATATACTCCCGAATAGCCGAAGAGATTCCTGGCGGGATAGGAAACCTATCTGTCGCAAGATGTGCTTCCATTGGGCTTTGTAGCACAGACTCGGGCAACTGGCCATCCACGAGATGAAACTCGGGAACCAACGATATGAACAATCGCAGAATCATGGTACAGCACCTGCTGTCTCGCACGCGAATACCATGTGTGCAGAAGACAAGTAAAGGCTCTACAACCTCCTGATGAGTGAGACAGAACCGCCTAAGGCTAGGGTAATCCTTGTCTTGGTCAACTCCCGAGCTGTTGTCTCCATTCTGAATCGGACCATCTAAGGAGACTGTTAGTTCATTTGCTCTTGACAAACCTGAAACCTCCTTGAACTCACTAGGTTTGGTGGGATCGAGAAAGTCGGCCACCATCAATACCGCCGTGTAGGTTACTTGTCGAAGAATACTCTCCGCTTTCATCTCTTCCTTGAGACCGGCCTCGCCATCTGCCGCCACCTCCTGCTGGCGCTGCATCTTTTCCCATTCCCCGTTAATCTTGGCATCCATTTGTTGGAAGCATGCCGCTAGTAGCTGCGGAAGGAAATGCTCTCGGCAGTCAACAGGACAATCGTCAACGAGGTATCTAACCAGGTTCAGCAAGTTACTCTGCTGGTGTGTAGACAACCAAACTGAGTCTGAGAATAGGGCCTTGGAGAGAGGCGCAGAGAGTCCCTCGAATCCGTAGAACTGCCGTTCCAAGCGGCTCATGCAATAAATAATAGCATAGGCTGTTTCGCGAACAAATCGAACGGATCCTCGGATAGTTGAGGCGAGACCTTCCATCGTGTTCTTCTTGTCCATGACGCGAGCATAGAAATCGTCTTTGCTGCCCTCGGAAATTCCGGCTTGCCAAAACCGATCGCTAAGTATTCGGTGAACAGTCGACACTGCTTCACCTGGTAGTCCGACCCAATTGTCAGGTTTATGCGACGCATGCGCGTAAGTCAGGAACTTGAGCAGATCGGCCAAGATTTCTGGGAATCCGTCTTGCCAGAGAGCGTACGAGGCTTTGAAAGCATCTGACGATTTATCAAGTCTCTCAACTGAGAAGGCTAGAAAGCTCTTCGTCGAACGAAGCGGAAGAAGTTTAAGTCGTTCCTCGAGTTCATTCTGAAGGGCAAGTCCTTCAGGGTCGAGTTCTTGCGAGCCCCAATCCGCGATCTCATGTGCTCGGCGGTTGGCCATGTAGTTTTGAGCCTTGTCTAGTCCTAGTAACTCACAGAAGCTAGCGTACGACTCCAGGGAGTTGCGCACGGTGTCGGTCTGCCATTGAGCCTTTACAGGGTCAATGAACTCACGCAGCTTCTGGATCTTGGCCTGAGCATCCACACTGGTGGCTCGGTGTCTGTCAAGTGGTTAGTGAGCTATTGCTGCGTACCGTCACACGTATACTGACATAATGATGAAGAGAAAGCTTTTGTAGGCAATGGAGCGCTTCTCGTCAAGCGATCCAGACGACATCATTTCATTGACTTTGCTCTCTATTTGGTCATACACGCCCTGCGAGGTAATTAGAATGGGGCCCAAGACCAGGCTCAAATCAACTTACCAGCAGATGATCTGGCATCTCTGACGCCAATCGCTGCAACTCGATCATGCTTTCACCCTGCAAGTCCTTGATAGCGTCGTTGAAAGCTCGGTATTCCGGCTGGAGAGCTGGCCAGGTCATTAAGATATGCTCCAACACCTTCAACATGAATGTAGCGTTCTTATTGAGCGCGGTAGTAGAGAAGTAGACAAGCAGCTGAAGGGTTCGCTTTCGAATCATTGGGTCCTCAAAGCTCATTTCGAGCAGCTTATTGCACCATGACTCCAGATTGGCTTCAATTTCCGGCCCTTGTAGTTGATGCTCTTGGGGCCGATGCTTGCGCCATTTGGAGTACCCCTTTAGTGTGGCCTCAATGACTGTGAACTGAGCATCGACACGCAGGACTGGCATGGAGTGCTTAAAATAGTTTGGCTTGTCTAAGGGAGGCTGGCCGTCATAGAGATGCTGTAAAAGATCTTCTGTGCGGCCGAGAATGTGTTGTATCGCGTCAACCAACTTCAACTGGACAACAGCCTCAATGATCTGAGAGCTATATCGGCGGTAGTTGCCCAAGAAAGCGTGTCGTTCGGGGACCGTATCTGTATCTTCCATGAGGTAGAGTAATGTCGCGTCTTGAGTATCCTCTGGGAGATTCTCGAATCGAACCAATCTCGAACTGCATGTCTCCAACAGGGGTGGGATGAAGGCGGAAACAAGCTCGGTTGGGCCAATCAAGCGGTTACTGAGGAGCCGCGTCCATGTGACAAGTACAGGAATAGAGACCATCAGGCTGTGATGCTGCACAACTTGTACTAGGAGCGCCAGGAAGTCTTCCTTGGCGGTATCAGCAGGCAATTTTGCAAACTTCCTGTCGAAGTAGTCCCCGAGGCAAGACAACATCTAAGCAACAAGTTAGTATGGCTTTGGAGCTATGCGCCATTCGACGTACCTCTGATAGCTTCTTCAGCGTCTGGTATTTGTCTTCGTCAACGTCCTCAGGGTCAACTGCTGACCACTCAAAAAGTTGCTTGCATAGTTGTATTGACCCGATTCTGAACATGGGGCCAACTAGATCACGAAATTCCTCGTCGTTGAAGTTAGTTCTGCAATACAGAGCATGAAGACCTTCCAACGCAGCCTGTGTTTTGGTCAGCGCAAGTCATTCGTGTACTATTCGAATAATTTACCTTTTGAATGGTGACTTGTGACGAAGCTAGCCCAGCGCACATAACGTCAACGCAGCGAGCCGAGGAAATAGCTTTCGGGATTGCCCAAGGCATGAGTGATAAGAACACAGACAGGCCCTTGTGTATGCACATCTTGACATCCTCGTTATCCTTGGGTGCCTGGTTCAGACAGTAATCCAGGAACTGGGACAACCGGCTTAGCCAACCATCGTCGCCATATCGCACCGGAGGACCAGGCTGACGGTTAGGGAAGGCCTCCACTAACACCGCGGTTGGAGTAAAGATCTCAACACAAGCCTTACTCAACACACCTTCCCGCATGGCGACAACTGAGTCGTCCCCAGTGAAAACTTCGTCAGAGAGGTTCTCCAGGACAAACATTACTAGTTCCTTGTGCACTGGGGAATCGGCAATGTCCCATAGTTGATAAAGCATAGAGTCCATGTCCATCCATTCAGCGCCCCAGCATCTCTTGGCGACCTCGACCCAGAGTTGGGCGGTCTTGTTTCTGATATAAGCTGGATCCTCCTTCGCGATGGCCTGGCCAAGGCTTAGTACCCATTGTCGCAGGGTATCCGTCTGTTCTAGGGTGTATGTTGACCATCGGTACCGGATCGCATGCTCTAGCAGAGAGAGGGCGTAGTGTCGAACAACAGGGGATTGAGCCTTGTCGGAGGCGAGGTTATAGCCTTGCATGGGGGCTTCGTCGAATCCCTTGACCTCCTCGAGGAAATCCTGGGCTTGCCTACGGGCATCGTTGGATGAGTACGGGCTATGGACGACCTCAAGCGCCTGGTGGATTTTGGTGAGCACTTGAGATTCACCACCGGCGCCAGCCGAGGGCATTGAGCTCCCGTTGGCCGCCATATTGGTGCTTTCGTCTGGCGGATCAATACGCTAGCGATGGATGGCTGGCGAATGGAGGGTTCACGGAAAAGTAGAGCAGAGCAGAGCACGGGAGCAAAAGCGCTTGTTCTACGCAAGCTTTGTAACGGAGATCTGGTCACGGAGAAATATCTAGGCCACAGCCATGGAGAAAGGCAGAAAAAGGCGGATCGTCGTTGTCTGCTGTTTGGGGTTCACGGGTTCGAGGGTTTCGTTTGCGACGGCGGGAGCAAGATGAAGCAGATAGCGAAGCAAGCAAGCGAAGAGCCGGAAGTGACTGGGGGCAGATGGCAAGATGCAAATAAGCAAAGTAAATTATTTTTTCCCCAACAAAGGCGGTGAAGCAGAAGATAAACCGAGAAGAAAAGATTGGTCGCAGTATCGAGTTGCTTTGGAGATGGATGGTGAGAGAAAGTCAAAGTGAAAGTGAAAGTGGTGAGAGGGAAGTTAAGTGTTGGGCTAAAATTCAGAGCTCTCAGGCTGAAGAGAGCCGAGAGTGATCAGTGAGCGAGCCTAGACCAGCTACCTAACTTAGGTAGTACATCCAGCCAGCCATTGGTGGCGGGGCAGCCCCATTTGAAACAATTCACCTTGCACGCTTCATGCATGAATTTGGAACTGACAAAGAGCTATTGCCCCTAATAAAGTGGGAGCTGAATCAGAAAAAGAAAACAACTACAGCTATGAAGTCTCAATAGGTCTCTCCGTACAGTCTTGGCTCAGGCTCCCCAGAAGCATCACAAAGAGAGCATCAGTACCTATGTGACTCCGATGAACCAATGTCAACTTATTTCTTACCGTCCAACGTATCAAGCTCCTCATGCATGTATGTCCATGGTGACACTTACAGCTGGCCCCCAGTCGTTGTTGGCGTCCTTTGTTTCTGTGTGGTTTAACCTCCTGTATGATAGGGGCCCGGCCATTAACCAAACTGCAAGGCTGAAAAGGAGATCGATACTCTGTACGGAGTACCTAGGCTTTGATTCTAGCTCATGTCACTCCTGTAGAGGGGTTCCCGACCATCATGCCACTATCCAATTTCGTCCATTTGCTTTATTTGCTGTTATACTCCGTAAGTATCGTACATTTCTTGACCTGAGATTTGAGCCGTTAAAACATTAGTGTCTATCCAAGGCAGAAGTTCATTGACTACCTATGCTGATAAGTGCTTTTGAGTTACAGAATCTCGCCCACTCAGCAAATGAAAGCCGTGAGCTTCATTTGTAGACCGACTGGTCTGAACTGGTGCTCTCTCCCAAAAGTGATGAGAATGAGCTAAGCATATTTTCGTGGCATGAAAATACGTGCACTCTTACTCTGAGTTCTCTTTATTGGCTGGCACATACTGCCAGAGACAGAGCAGCTTATCATAGAAGCTTGTCGAGACACACCGTACAACATCAGAAGGCTCAGTATCCCGAATAAAGTCACTTCCATAGTTCATGCTCTTGTGCTCTTCAAACCTTGCCAGAATCTTGCAACTCCAGTCCTTGTCGTTCTTGACCTCCAGGTCCAAAAGTCTTGCGCCTGCATGCATGCATGAAGCGAGGATCCTCACTTTTATAGATTCTTTCGTATCTTGTATCTTAACCATATCCAATCGCCAGACACCTCCTCCTAGGTTTTGCTCGAGCACTAATTCGACCTTTTTTATTCCATATGATTCGCGCAGATCGTGTATAACGAAAACACGTAGATGGTCGTCATAGCTGCCTGTCACAACTACTCTGCCTGAGTTCTTTGTGAGTGGGAAAAGTGGCAGAATTGATGTGACCCCTGCATCATGTGTCCCCTTGATAGTTGCGGGCGAATATGGCTCTTCGCATGGGGCACCAGGCTCACTTGAATCCCAGATGCAGGACGTGTAGCGAAGCATGGAGTCATCTCCACCGCAGTAAGCTGCGACTTGGGCCTTATTTGTAGTTGACTCTGGTGTTGCCGGTGAGAATGCAATGCACCAGGCCTCGAGGGAATTGGCAATGCTGAGATCAGCGTAGTTCTGAGTGATGCGGTACCCTTCGTCCAAATGTAAGATTCGGGCAGAGCCTGTCGAAGTTGTGAGACCAATCAGATGTGGGATCTCAGGGTGCCAGCTGCATTGTAGGAACAAAATATCATCTGCAATATCGTCACATCTGCTTGTTGATATATGCTGTAAAGGAGCTGAGGGATTTGTCTTCGGGTCAAGTTTGAACACAGCCAGTGTTCCAGTGCTAGATACTACAGCCATAATATCCTCTCTGCCTTTGTGAGGGTGGAATCGGAGGTCTAGAATAGCTGAAGGCTGCGAAACTGTCTGAACTTGATGACTATGATCAAACACGTCAGCAATCAATCGGGCCTGGGGGAAATGAACTCACAAGTCGTCACCAACGACATTGAAGACCAACAGGCTCCCATTGCGGCTTTGTGATGTCTTGGTCGCGGTTGCACCATCAGTGTCATCGTCGTTGTCTGTCTCCTTTTGGGCATCCTCATTTCTTTCGAGGTTATAAGTTCCTACCACGAACAAGTTAGGATGCAGTTTACAGAACTGGATACAACTAGGAGGCAGATCCAAGGTTAGGGAAACCTTTGACGACACGATTTTGGAATCATCCATGGGCAATAATGGATATCGAAGTGATATGCAGGATTTGACTAGGGCAGAAGCAAACAATCAACAGAAAACAAATGGAGTCCAAATGGTGGGGTCCGTCTCTTTATTAACTTATTAGCTATCATTGCATTAATCCATTAACCCATTAACCCATATGGAGGCACGATGATTGCCAGAATGCACAGTTGTAATCTCAGATGCCAAAGAATTCTGTAAAGCATCCAGTCACCTTTTCAACTACCAGACACCAGACAGAGGCTTCATATACAGTGATTGACTATTTCCATTATCAACTTGAGGCGCAATCTACGCTACAGGGTATAAGGTAAGGTAAGTTACGGGCCTCAAAGCTTAACTGCCGGACTAGCGCTCCATCCATCCATTATCAACGCGAACTTGCTTCTGCGACTCCATCCCCTCGTCTCGTCTGGGGTATTCCTCTCCTTACGTCAACACGTGTATTTTCTCATCAATGACTTGACTTTTTGACTGATAGGACGGCCGAGGCGGTGATTTCATTTCTTGCGTTTACAGCACTTTCGCCTTTGAATTCTGCGTGTTGCCCAGCTTGTATTGTCTACAAAACCAACAGTTCCAGCGCCATCTATTTCCGATTAATCCAAGGATCTGCTTTGTTCCGACTACATCCTCCTCAAGCTCAACTTGAATCAACGTCATGGAACATTCCGATGATTCTGACTTCTACGGTACCTCCCACCGTTTTATCAACCTCTCATTAGCTTACAGTTTTAGGGGATGATGATATGGTCATGGACCTAAACCACCGTGTACAACGCTTTGATGTTCAGAGTTGGATGCTCGAGCAACAGCAAAGCCCTGGAAGACCTATTCCTGACACGACCATCGTTCGCGAAGCATCACATCTTCACAATCCCTATGCTGGGGTAGATTATGCATGGCAGCTTACTGAGACGGTAGATCAGTTCCTCGCACGTCTCCCACCCAGGACAACAGACCTCACGGAGGATACGCCTTGGATCTTCATTTGCAATCCGTACATCCCCCGCGTCGAGAAGTCTATGGGGCAGAACCAACTTAGTAAAGGCAACGAAGATGAGGCTCCCGAGGAAGAAGGCAGCAAGACTGCGCTTGTCATAGAAGGTGGCTTGGAGAGACTAGAGCTTCTCTCCAGTTTCAAGGGCGGACTGAAGAAAACCAACAAGGTTCTTGCAACACAAGAGCGGGAGATTCGAAAGGAAATCAAGAAAGCCTCGGATGATATACTGCACCTGGCGCACGCCGCCAAAGTCCGCGCTGGCAAGGTTTGTATCTGAGGATGTTTCGCCTAAACACCACTGACCCTCGACAGTGGATGTTATTCTGCACACCTGCAGAAGTAAACGACGTGTGGGAGATTGTCGCGAAAGCGACTGCCAAAAACGAGCTTGGCATTGCCGCAAAGGTTGCTCCAAGACCAGCCGAAGAGGATTCTCGAAAAGATCGACTCATCTGCGTGTACACGAGCGATTTCGCAGACAAGGCCGACGTTGGCAGGGTACTCCAGAAGCTTCGAGAGCTCAGATTGGTTGAAGCGCGAGGAAGACCTATCTACTATAAGCCAGGTGAGTCATGGTTTCGTATCGATGTCAATAAAGTGAGGCTGACGCAGGTCGATAGATGCATATACGTACATAGGGATATCGTTTGGGAATCCCTGGGGTCTGAAAGCGTCGATCTATAAGTCATCTGACATCTTCCAGACCTAAAGACGCACAACAAATGACTCATCTAGCCTGGCAGAACAAGGGGGGAATGCTCCATCGTGTATGGAGGATCAAAATCAAGAACCCGAGTGAATAATATGGAGAGAAACAAAAAAGAACAGGATCGTATCGTCATGACCTTCATAACCAATATCCTAAACGCCCATGATTCCAAGAGATGCAATTCCGCTTGACGCTCAAATGCTGTCGCTGACCTATGCCCACGGTGTCTGTCTGCCCATGCCCATCAATAACCTATAATCACTGAATCCCGTGAAAATACTATAAAAGCCCATGCAGCCGTGAAAGCTTATACATCGATGATTTCAAGATCGTTAGCGCTGGCGTCAAGGTCGATGTACTTGAGCGGCAGAACAAGTCGATATGCACTGTTACCATTGAGATAATATCGGTGTAGCTTCTTAGTGCGTAGAAAGCCGAGCTGTTCGTACAATCGCATAGCAGCAACATTTGTCTCTTCAGTTTCGAGGACAATTTCGTCCGCATTGCGCTTGGTCATGGCATCGATGGCCTTCTTGACGAGGGTTGTTGCAATACCATGACCACGAAAGTCAGAAGCAACGGCCAACATGGCGATGTAGCCTCTTCGAGTGGGGTTGGAGTGTGAAGCATGGACTTCCAGCTTGCACACTATAACGCCGATGAGAGATGAGTCGACTGGGTTCAGTGCCTGAGGATATTTGTCAGATACCTTACTGGAGTGTCGACTTGAGGGTAGATTGCTCTTACCATGAAGCAGAGATGTGCCCACTGGCATAAGAAATACCGATATACATAGATACTATAGGGCTCACTCAAGTCCTTTGAGATCAATGCCCGGATGGCGGGCAAATACTGAGCCTCAAGGGCATGTTCATATTGTACGTAGCGTAACTCGCCAGGAATGCTGTCAATTTTGGTAGGGGCCATGGGACTATGGGGGCTTAAAGGAAATAGAAGAGACCAGACCGGATCTGGACAATCAGTTATACTGTTGAGAGTTGTGGTAGTAGAGTTGTGTCGAAGTTGATGTTTGGGTAAGAACTTAGATATGGGTGTCTGAAGGTTTAAAACCAGATCTTGACTTGACACCTGAAGAGGGGCAGGCAGAAATGGAGACTCAACCCGGTATCGGTGTGAGGGGTACCTCGACTATCTAGGTGCTGGCCTGGCCTACGGGCAGGGTGTCAGGGAAGAAAGGAAGAGGCACGTCCAATAGACAAGAGTCATTAATTCAAGAAAGAGGGTGGGAAGATCTCAAGATTTGGGGCTGGAGGTGGCAATATGCAATGCATTGGAGGTATCACAGCCAGCGCCTCTAAAAGCTACTGTATGTAATTGCCAGGTTTGGTAAACCGCACCAAAGAATTGATGCACATGGCCACGAGGGCGAGGCACGCAGGGCCGTTGGCAGGGATTCCGCTGTGTTGCAGAAGTCAAGGACGCTATTTTAGAGCCTTTTGTGATGCTTTTGTGGAGGGGAGGGGAGGGCGGGGGCATTGGAGTAAGAAGGTCCTGCATGGCTCTACGGAGTAGCTGCTGAGGTTTTGCATAGGTATGGTCCGATCAAGCCGATATAAGCGATGGACAAAGGCGTCTTTAACTTAAGTACCTACCAGAGTCAATTTGAACTGCCTTAGGAAGAGGGAGACGGGAGACATGGAGAAAAGGGTCTGTGTCCTTCATCATCATTTGGAGCTCAAGCATGTGATGATGGAAGCTCTAACTAAACTCCATCCAATAGCATTGGACGATGTATATCCCTTTCTCGTGGAATGGAATGGTCTGATCTCACTGCCTAAGTATCTAGGTACCTACCTAGCCCTTAAAGAAGAGGAGAGATACTGGTAGACGCTTGACTCTTCCGCTCGGCACTTTTAAGATAAGGTAGGTAACATTATCTTGGCTTTGACGTCAGGTTCCTGCCTAGGTAGGTACCTATCAGGAACGGCAAGTATGTCCTCCCTTTGAATGAGCTCCTTCCCTGGACACTTGACAATTTTCATGTGATGCACGCGACTCCCAAGCATGGCGCAACTCTTTCATAACTACGTACCACGATCCGTGGCTTTAATTAATAGAACTTCCATTATCATCCAGCGGATATTTTCTCACGTTCTAAATTAGATCAGTCGGCATATTTACTCTTCAACTTCCGCTGACAGATGATACGATTCTTTGGACTTCGGGCTTTGCGACCACCCCGTTTTTTGTTTTAGATTTAGAGCACGCGCCCACTCGTAGCCGTCCATGGGCGTCATAGCTACGAGCGACATTTCTCAAAACTCCAACGATTCCCCTAGTCTAGCTTGGTTGGGGGTATTTTTTCCCTCCCAAATAACTGACTACATAAAACAACGCCTCGCGGAGGCTTGTCCTTGCTCGGGTCGACAACATGGCGAAAAACCTGCGGCGCCGAAATGTTCAGGGTCAAGATGAAGATGCGAAACCGAACGAGAGCGACGATGCTTCAAGGGAGGAAAGCTCAGCGACCGACCCGACAACCCACGTTTGTGTTGTCGAGCACGCCGTTCCAAAGACCCGGAAGCGGCGCAATACCTTCATTTTCTTTCTTGGCAGTTTGTTTGGAATAATCGCCGCCGGCTTTTTCGCTTCCAGCAATGATCTTATCGACCTTCCTGAGTTCACCGACTTGTCCATGGACAATCTATTAGATGCTCTGCCAGCTGGATTGGTCAAGGACATTCGTGATCTAATCCAAGGCGAGCGCGACTTTGCAGAATCATATGAGCCTTTCTCTGTCGGAACCAAAGCACGAGCTGAAGGTCTTGAGGCACACCATCCCATGATTATGATACCAGGCGTTATTTCGACTGGACTCGAGTCTTGGGGAACAGCCAATATCTCAAAGGCTTACTTCAGGAAGCGGCTTTGGGGAAGTTGGACCATGATGAAAGCCTTGGTCATGGACAAGGAGGTCTGGAAGAAGCATGTGATGCTCGACAAGAGGACAGGACTTGATCCGCCAAACGTTAAACTAAGAGCTGCCCAGGGCTTCGATGCCACCGATTTCTTTATCACAGGCTATTGGATTTGGAGCAAGATCTTTGAGAATCTTGCTTCGGTTGGCTACGACCCGACAAACTCCTTCACAGCTGCTTATGATTGGCGCTTGTCCTACCCTAACCTCGAGGTGCGAGATCGATATTTCACCCGACTTAAATCACACATTGAAGTTGCGCTGGAGGTGGACAACAGAAAGGTTGTTTTAGCATCGCACAGCATGGGCAGTCAGGTCTTGTTCTACTTTTTCCACTGGGTGCAATCAGAGAGAGGCGGCCGTGGTGGTCAGGACTGGGTTGAGCGACACGTCGAGGCCTGGATCAACATTAGCGGATGCATGCTCGGGGCAGTCAAAGATTTAACTGCTGTACTGTCTGGTGAGATGCGCGATACAGCTCAGTTGAATCCATTTGCGATCTACGGCCTGGAAAAGTTTCTGAGCAAGGAAGAGAGGGCTGAAATTTTCCGCGGCATGCCTGGTATATCATCCATGCTACCCATTGGTGGCAACGCCGTCTGGGGCAATCTGACATGGGCCCCAGATGACTTGCCAGGTCAGAATCGTTCGTACGGATCTTTATTGAACTTCAGAGTCGGGTCGAACTGGACAACCCCGGATCGTAACTTCACTGTTGAGGAGGGCTTGTCCTACTTACTCAATACGACTGAGGATTGGTACCAGGATCAGCTCAAGGGAAGTTACTCTCGTGGCATTGCCCACACTATTGCCGAAGTCGAAGCCAATGAGCTGGACCCCAAGAAATGGATCAACCCTCTCGAGACCCGTCTACCACTTGCACCTAGCCTCAAAATTTACTGCTTCTATGGCGTGGGGAAGCCTACTGAGCGAGGATACTATTACAGGTCCCCTGACCAGCCTCTGATGACAAACCTCAACATCACCATGGATACGGGCTTTACCGAAGGCGACGTCGATCACGGCGTTATCATGGGTGAGGGTGACGGGACTGTGAACCTCCTCAGCACAGGTTACATGTGCAATCATGGCTGGAGCATGAAACGCTACAACCCAGCAGGCGTCAAGGTCACAGTCGTTGAAATGCCCCACGAGCCAGAACGTTTCAACCCTCGCGGTGGACCTCGTACAGCTGACCACGTCGACATCTTGGGGCGATACAACCTGAACGAGCTGCTGCTGCGGGTGGCTGGTGGAAAGGGTGACACGATTACGAACTATGTTGTCAGCAATATTAAAGAATATGCATCTAGAGTCAAGATTTATGATGATCACCATGAAGAGAACGAGGAGGAAAAGAGAAAGTCATAGATTGAGTGCCTCACAGCTTTTTTGGTAGCGGCCTTGGTGGTGTTGAGGTATTTGGTAATGACTCTGCTGTTTTTGGCAGCGGTTGTTGTCTGGCGTTTGGGAGCATTCACGTTATATGTTTTGCTTTGGCTTGGGATCCTCAAACCCTGATGCCAAATAGGGGCACCAAAGAGGGTCGCTTAATTTGTATCAACTAGTATGACAATAGCGAAAGCTTAAAGATTATGTAGATTTCATCTTGCATCTGGCTATACATTCAAGGCAACAACAGCTTTGGTTGAGTGCGATTCAATCTCCATCCAGCCGGTGTCTGATCAGACTGTAGCGGTGCCTATCGCAGTGATCGCGACATTGGATGACAGTACTAGCCACAATTGTTTACAGTAACAGGGATTCATAGGTCAGTTAGGCGGTGTTTAACTAGGTAAGGTACATACATACATGAGGACAGATGTTGATGTGAGTTGATCCACGCTTTGTCCGATTGCTACTGTTGCTGTGTGGTCCGCCAAGCCAGCGCTCAACAGGCCTGGATGAGGTCACGGTACAGCTAAACGGACGGGCTTATAGCAACAATGGAGTCTCGACCCCGCCACCCGAATTCTCGAAACTCAACCATAGCACAAAATTTGGCTTCGGCTTTGATTATCTTTTGCTCCATCTCAGGTTCTGGTCCCAACACCTCCAGGAGATGACCACTGCGCTCGCGTCTATCCCTGGAAGCCATTGTCAATTGGCCCGTCGTCCCGTCGTATCTACCCAGCGCAACATCCCCGGCCAGCTTCGTGCCACGCATACCCAGTCTCAGCAGGACTCGATGCCTTGGTCCCTGTACCCTTACGGAAACGAGGATCATGGCAGATTTCGAAGAAGCTTCCTACAATCATGAGGAGGACGAGGAGCAGTTATGGGGTGGTAAGTTTTGTTACAGGGGTTGCTACTAAAGAAAAAAAATGAAGGACACGAAATGACTGACATGATTGATCCTTTGTAGAACTTGATAAGTGCGTTTCGAGCAAATGCGATTCCCACGAAACGATCGACGATGCCCTGCGTACATGGATAGATTTAACTACACGCCTTCGCGACCATCTCTACGAATCTCAGGAAGAAGTCGTTACTTGCACGCGGATGCTTCTTGCTAGCGATCTATTCCAGGCCAACAAAGACTATGTTCGCACTCAGATTATCTATAGCTTGCTCCAAGAGGACGAGGCTGGGCCTCTGCACGCTATTGTTTCTCTCCTCCTCCTCGACGGGTGCCAGGATGAGACCATGTTCCCTCGCATGGTGAACGAGGCTTGCTTCCCCCGGCTTTTGGAGCTGATCAACGGTCGCCGAGATCAGGACCCTGGTCTGCATCGCCTTCTTCTGCAGCTCATGTACGAGATGTCGCGTATGGAACGACTTCGGGTCGATGACTTGACCATGGTGGACGATGAATTCGTCCATTATCTTTTTGCATTGATTGAGGAATTGTCTGACGATGCGCATGATCCTTATCATTATCCTACCATTCGTGTTTTGGTAAGCAGCCTCCATCTCATCCTAGCTGCCATTGCTTACATAGACGCAGCTTGTCTTGAATGAACAGTATATGCTTGCGTCGACAGAAGTTGGCGATTCTGCTTTGCCCAATTCGCCTCTAACGAACCGCATTGTGAAGTGCTTGAGTCTTCACGGAGCTTCGTTCCGAACGTTTGGCGAAAACATCATTTTGCTACTGAACCGAGAAACCGAAACATCACTACAGCTACTAATTTTGAAGCTTCTGTATTTGCTATTCACGAACAAGGCGACATACGAATATTTCTATACAAACGACTTACGAGTGCTTTTGGACGTCATTATTCGAAACTTGATGGATTTGCCAGATGAAAAAATGTCCTTAAGGCACACGTACCTACGAGTTCTCTACCCGTTATTGGCACATACGCAACTCAGCCAGCCGCCTCACTATAAGCAGGATGAGATTCTGCGTGTGCTGAGCATTCTCCGAGGCTCGCACAATGTTCACTTTGCACCAGCAGACGACACAACGCTTCGTCTGGTCGACCGTGTATCAAAGGTCAAGTGGATAGAAGAAGCGCAGTCCCCCACGGTAGGATCCGGTGAGGCTGAAGTTGCCCGCAGATTCCTCGGTATAAGTCTATCACGATCGCAAACGGCGAGTAGTATCAGTGTAAGCGACGTAGCGGCAGTTAAGGAGAAGCCGGGAGTGCAGACACCGAGTCGATCAGGCGATGGAGGCGAAGTCGCTACAGATGATGACAACATCACAATGTCTACTCGACCCAAGAAGCCTTTGCCAGAGGTACCAAAACACCGCCATGGAGTGCCCTTTGCGCAGAAGTTTGCCAACGGAGGACCGAAGAAGACACCCCCTAAGGCGCCCCCACCGCGACGATGGGGACGTATGAAGACGGTTGAAAAGCCTCCTATTGACCCAGTTCAGGAAACGGTCCCAGAGCAAGAAGCATGATACTTGTGGACAGCTATTATCCTCCAGGACATGAACTTTAAATAAGAAACATCCCGCTGGGCGGAGGGCACCGGTCGATAACCGTCACTGTGCGCTAGGAGAGACTCTCGGTTTGAAGATGGCGTTTGTGGAGCTTTCTACTGTACTTGGCTGGACACAAAGCATAAGGAATGGCGTTTTGGGAGGGGGAGGCTTTGGCATTGGTCTTGCTTGGTAATGGCTTTGGGGAGATTGTAAGTGAACCGCGGCAAGTCTCTTTTTACGTGCTACTTTGTAGCAATAACATTGTAGAGTTAGTAATAGTGAAGAGAATGATAATTATGTTCGACAGTGGCATGTGATGATGGCATCATTGAGTGAATTGTGTAACTTGGCAATGTCTTGAAAGCTGTGATTGAGGAACGATGAGCTGAAGCTATCTAAGCCTTCCTCGGACGCCTCTTGTTAATATCCCTCAAGGTGGATGTCATCGGCAGTCACTTTGCAGTGCCGAGCCGGGATGCGGCTCGTACAGTACAAATCAAGATTAACTCAGATTTCATGGAGTTTTGAACACGGGTTATCAAGATCCACAATCTCCATGCGGAGAAGATTGCAAAGTCCTTCCTAGTTCGAATGTCTACTCCGTACGAAACACCGAAACAACAAGTTGCAGATCCGGGAGACGGCGATGCCGAGCAGATCTCAGCTTCAGTGGTGAAGTGGATGCACCCGTGGGAGCGACAAGTCTTGTTGCGGTTGAAGGGGATTGGCCGCATGAGAGATTGGGCACAGCCTGGGCGGTAATGACGATCGTCGTTGGGTTAGGTTGTGTTGCGGTTCTGGTTAGTGTGAGGGCATCACCATCACTAAAACCAAAACCAAGATCAAGCAAGGGATGGACCCTTCTGGTGGCGCCCGTTTACGTCATTTGGTGGGGACGACGCGTTGGAAAACTGGCTGCAAGCAGCTGAGCTGGGGTGTTCTTTGGGATCAAGAAAGATACTTGCGAGTACTTATAGAAGCTAGGGCCCTTCCAGGTGCTAGTGACATTTGGGGGTAGATTCGTGTTCCCAGTTCATGTCGCTAAAGTACCCACAAGTACCGCTAGTAAGCCCATTCGGTGTAAGTGCCATGAGCTCTCTTGGCGTACGACTAGATGGAACTCAATGCCCCCCTTCTCCAAGCTCATCAACTGCATCATGCATTCATACCAGTAATAACAAACATCACGACCAGTATCACTAACACAATCTACATCTGGCGCCTCAAAGACTTGACCGTCCTCTAGGCCTACGCAGTATCGTTGGCACTGGTTGACTCAGTTGATTCCGACTACGCTCACTCTTTCTCTTCTTTAGGGGCCTTACAAGCTCCTCACTCAGACCGAGGCTTAACAGTGAGTTTGTACTGTACCTATCTCTAGAAGTCTCCTTCACTCTTTGCTTGCTTCATCTTCACCTGCAACCACGGACTGGAAGGCTCCTCCATTGTGGAACATAGATCTCCTTTGATCTTCAGTCTATTTCTATGTATTACCCGCTGATTCTCAAACCTGTACTCCACAGTTTTCGCTCGAGCTCCTCCAAACAGAAGAAGCCATAGAGCCAAGGTACGCACGTCGTCGATTCACCATCATCATTGTCTCAGAAAGTTCCTCCACTGCGATGTGCAAAGGAGACGCTAGTCTCACGCTTTGAACCTCAAGAAGCCTCCAATCTAGTGCTAGCGGCAATCTGCCAGCAGTGAGGTTGTGCGCCCATTGCGTCAACACCATCATCCCGCGAGCTCTACACCCTGATTTTTTTTGGTTCTGCTTGGACTGCCTGCACAAGCTCGCCCAACAACCGGCTCAATCCAGTCCATCCCAACTATAATCCCTCCACTCAGCGCCGTTACTGACTTTCTAGGCGATAGGTTCCAGGCTCTTCTCCCCTTCCGTCTCGGGTCCGTCCCCCATCTGCTCGTGGTCCATTCCGTCGTTTCTGTTTCTCTCCATTGGTCCTTGCTTGCTCTAGTTCAGGTTGTTAATAACCTACGGTACTCGGCTTGCGTTATACTGTAGGAGAAATAACAACGCCACCTCCGCCATGGATCTACCTCCTTCTCACACTCATCAATCCCAGCCTTCGTCATTTCCCCAACAGGCGTCTTATCCATACTCGTACGGTCACGATTCTTCTCCAGAATCATCCTCGGCTTCCCACCAGCGTGTAACTGCTGCTAATACCACCGCCAACGCACACACACAGTCACATTCTCAACACGACGATACCTATAATCTGTCAAATTCGATTCACGCGCCGCAACCGCTGTCGCAACAAGGAGGCCGTTTCACCGAGGAATGGGGTGCGGCACCGCGCGGGCCTTCAGTCCTACTTGATTATCCTTCACCAAGCGCAAACATGCAGCGCAGCAATTCGGTGCATAGCTTTGTGACTGGTGATGACCAGCAGCTCCCAGCTCGCCAGAACACGCTCAAGAAAAAGAGCTCTGTCCGCCGAAATGGGAGTCTCAAGCGTAGTAGTAGCCGTCGCTCTATGAGAGCTGGCAGCGTTAGGAGTCTTGCCTTGCAATCCTCGTCAGACCATGATGAGGCGCATAGTGCTTTCTATTGCCCGGTCCCTACGTCGGGCAATCCTACCGAGACACTCTCAAACCGATTCCAGAACTGGAGAAAGGTGCTCAAGGATCTGATCGCATACTTTCGCGAAATTCAAAACCATTACGAACAACGCTCCAAGTCGCTCCTCAAACTCGCCAATGTGGCTAACAATATCACTACCCCACCCGGTTTCCTTCAGTCAGCTGGAATAGATGATGCGCTCCAATTTCTACGAATTTACAACAAGAATGCCATCCTCGAGGCCAATAAGGCCAAAGAAATTGAAGAGGATGTTATTCTTGCACTCACGGGATTGAGGAGCGACCTCCAACAGAAGATTAAGGAAATCAAGAACCTTTCAGGCGACTTCAAGAACTCGGTCGAGAAGGAGATGGACCATACTCGCAAAGCTGTCAAGACGCTCAGCGATATTCTTGGCAGAAATGAGTTGGATGAATCCTTGACCACTGGGAAGCAGGATCCATATCTGCTGCGCCTGGCTGTCGACCGTCAAGTTGAGCGTCAATTGGACGAGGAGAACTATCTCCACCAAGCTTATCTCAACCTGGAGAATTCCGGACGAGAGCTGGAAGCGATTGTTGTTGGAGAGATTCAGAAAGCCTACAACGCTTATGCTGGCATTCTTAAGCGGGAGGCTGACAATTCCTATAACGTTATCGGCGAGCTTCGAGATGGCCCTATTGCCATGCCCAAGGACCACGAATGGATGCACTTTGTGACTCACGATGACAAGTTCGTGGACCCAAGCATTCCGCTCAGGACACCGGACCAGATCCATTACCCCGGACAGGACCACGAGGCAGCCCAGGAGATTCGAGCCGGATTGTTGGAGCGCAAGAGCAAATACTTGAAGAGCTACACAGCCGGCTGGTAAGTATAAATTGTCAAAACGTCGTGATCAGACAAGTTAACCGAGTCGCTAGGTATGTACTTTCCGCTACGCATCTCCACGAATTCAAGTCAGCGGACAAAGCGCAAGCCCCTATCATGTCTCTTTATCTTCCAGAACAGAAAGTAGGATCCCACTCCAACGAAGGAGGCTCTTCGAACAAGTTCATCCTTAAGGGCCGCCAAACGGGCGGCATGCACCGCGGACACACTTGGGTCTTTCGCGCCGAAAGTCATGACACCATGATGGCTTGGTACGAGGATATCAAGGCTCTCACCGAGAAGACTGCCGAGGAGCGAAGTCAGTTTGTTCGAAGCCATTCTAGAAGCCTTAGCCGATCATCCCGACGATCAGTTAGTAGCGATGGACTGGTCGACGAGGAGGACGAGGAGCCCTTCACGGCCGATACTGAATCATTTACCAATCCGGGACCAAGACAACATGAGGCAACTCCCCGGCGATCTCAAGCAGGTGGGCGGTTCCCATCTGATATCCAAGTCAATGCGCAACGTGGCTTACAGGCCCCTCATTCGCCTTCTAGTGTAAGCTCTGGCTTCCAGGACAACAGGGACCCCGCTGTACCACCGATTGTCACGGGTGCCCTTTCTGGTCCAGCCGCTGGAGAATCGGAGCAGAGCAGGGACGACCATCCGGGCTATGGGACTGTTCACCAGACGCCCATGGATGAGATGCCCTCGCATGCTGCAATCGCAAGCCAAAAGGCCCATTACGACGGTGTTAACCCTTATACGAGCGAGCCAGTCAATCAAACTCCCGTTGAGCCAGTTTCCCTCAACCAACAGCAGCAGCAGCTATACCAGTCACAGTATGAATCGCAGCAACCTGTACAGCTGTCAGACTACGTCGATCAACACCAAGACCAATCCTTTGTTCCTGTTGTGATCCCCCAGGGTAAGGATGAGCGCAACGGCCATTTTGCCAATAGTGAACAACGCCACTTTGATGAGCAGCCTAATAATCATACTATGGAGCCGCGAGAGGAGCCATATGGTGGATATACCATCAGTGGAGCTAGCCATGAGACCTCAAGCTATGAGCAACCTTTATATCCTCAGGCGTCATATGACAATCAGCCTAACCACAACTATGCCAATGGCAATGCTAAGGGCAACAGTTACACAATGACAACTGTGGGAGAGGGCTTTCCTAGACTTGATGGCGGAGCAACTGAAGAGCGACGACCGTCGACTCGAGGATGCGAATCAGTCTATACCGAGCGTGACTCCGTTCTTCTCCAGACAGACGATGAAGATGAGAAGCCTGTCCCAATCCGGCCATCCAGTAACAACCGGACTGAGAGTCATAACACCATCTCAAACCTGCATATTCCCGGCGGTTACCCCAAGAGTGCTCAAGCATAGGATGGGGCATCAGTATTCGAGTTTTCCCCACATTGTGTGCTGTTTTTGTTTTTCTTATTGTTGTTTTTACTTGGCTGTGATGGAGAGAAATGGTTTGGGAGGATAGTACAGCATTGACTGACGGGAGGCGTTGGTCAAATGTGTTGATGGGACGGTTACAGTACGGTTTGAAATGGAATATCCCTCGTTTGGCTTTGGCTTGGTTTCGCAAAATATTTACTTGGATCGGTGTGATTAGATATCTTAGTCTGTTTCAATTGATTGAAAAGTTCAGCGCGTATCATGAGCTTGCAATGACTTGAAGTTAACGACACCATGCACCGCCAGTCAAAGAAATATGTTCATGTGCGGAGTACAGCCCCCCGCGTCTCTAAGTTTGTTCTATCAATTACCGAGTATTTCATCTGACGTTCATCCTTAGGTACCTACTAAAATATCTGAGATGTCGGTAAGATGTTTTTCCGTCTCCTCTTGCATCAGCCAATCGGGCGGCTCTAAGCTAGCTCCCGCGAACCTTGGGTGGACACTCTCTTTGCAAAATTTCACACAGCAAAAAAAAAAGTTCAGCATTCGACCTACGCGGAAAGATTCCAAGGCCCGAGCGAACGACCAAATCCCCAGCTACGAACATCAACCGGAACAGAATCGAACGAGCCGCCGAATCGCGAAGTGATCATCTCTTGAATTTATATCAATTGGCGACACCGCAAACTCGATAATCATGTCTTTCCGTGGAGGTTCGCGAGGACGCGGCGGTAGTGGATTTGGAGGCCGTGGCGGTGGTACGTCTTTATATCTTCGTTGCGCGATTGATTTTGGGATAATTGGCTCTTGGCGATGCAAGAGACGTCGGAACCATGCGAATTGAGGCTGGGCTGGGAGTGATTAGCTCTAACAGCGGTGTCTTGCGGATTCAAGATCAACTACTAACGGACTGTTTCTAGGCCGTGGTGGCTTCCAACAACGAGATATGGGCCCTCCTGCTCAGATCCTCGGTATGTACATCATCATGTTCCATCTGGAATCCCATAATTAACACTCTCAGAAATGGGCAAGTTCATGCACGCTTGCGAGGGCGAGATGGTCTGCGAGTCCATCAACCCCAAGGTCCCTCACTTCAACGCCCAGATATTCCTCGAGAACAAGACTGCCGTCGGAAAGGTTGACGAGGTCCTCGGTCCCATCAACCAGGTCTTCTTCACCATCAAGCCCACAGAGGGTATCCAGGCCACCTCTTTCAAGGAGGGCGACAAGTTCTACATCGGCTCAGAGAAGCTTCTACCCCTCGACAAGTTCCTCCCCAAGCCTAAGCCCCCGCCTGGAGCTCCCAAGCCCAAGCGCGCCGGTGGCGGTCGCGGTGGTGCCCGAGGTGGACGGGGCGGCTTCGGTGCCCGAGGCGGTGGCCGTGGTGGTTTCGGCGGCGGCCGTGGAGGTCCTCGAGGTGGTGCTCGTGGTGGTTTCGGTGGCCGCGGAGGTGGCCGTGGCGGCAGCGGTGGTTTCTCACGAGGTGGAAGCGGCTTTGGTGGTGGTCGCGGACGTGGTGGCTTCAGCCGCGGTGGCCGATAATCCCCTTGCCACGACGACGGCTGCGGATCACTCCTGTCATTAGGGAGGACTAAGCGACTACGCGACCCATGAGAGCTGCTTAAAGGAAATGGGGATCGAAACCATGGAATCTAGGAGGAGGGAAAGAAAGAAGAAAGAAGGGATTGACATGTATTTCTCTGGCGTTGGACGGTATCTGATTTTCCAAAGTGTTTTGCTTGGTTTGGCTTTCCCACATGGCTCTATATCCCAAATCCCGCGATCGCCATGCTCGTATGATACGGCATCGGATTGGAGTTTGTATGTACAGACACAAGAGGATTCAACGAAGAAGACAAGAGAGAAACCGAAATGGACGGGCAACCTTTTAAACTGAACTCATGTCTTTGTTGTGAAATATTTACATTTTCTTTAGCCTGTCACTCTCCTGTCCACGCTCACGGGGTATATGTAAGGCTCAAAGTCTCTAAGCTCTTGAACGCCATGCAAAAAATCGAAATCACTCCCCTCGGCGTCTGAGTGACGCCGCGCACAACAGGCCAAGAGCCAAGATAAAGGCCAGCCCTCCTAGTCCTAGACCAAAGTAATGCGCATCTCGATATCCTCCCAAAGGGTCCTTGTCGCCGCTCTTACCCATTTCCACAGCCCCAGCCATACCCAGCCCTACTGAAAGGGCGAAAGCTGCTGCTGTGTTAGTGATGCTGTTTGCGAGCCCCAGTTGTCCCTCTGGCACATCTCGTCCGAGCACAGTCGAGGAAGCGGGAACAATCAAAACCATGCCAACTCCCATAAAGATGGCGCTGATAAACGAGTTGGCCCAATATGCTTGTTGAGCTGGGGCTGACGCCAGGAGAGCCGAACTAATCAGAATGGCGATTGATGATACCACCATGCTCAACTGTGCTGTAAAGTCGCGGTTCGCGAAGGGCCAGCATCCAAAGGCGATGATAATACCAACCACTAGTACTGGCATAAGAGCAGCACTCGTGAGAAGGGGGCCCCAACCTCTGACAACTTCGAGGAATTGTACGAAATACCATGCCCAGACGCCAAATGCTGCTGATGCAGCTGTCACGAAGCCAAGTGTGATACCAGCAGCCAGGTGAATCTGCTTAAATGGCACTAACGGGTGACTGGCCTGTGATTCGAAGAAAGTGAATAGTGGTATAAGTATGATGCCTGCAATGATCAAGATGTACGCCTGGGGAGTATCCCATCCCACAATGGGCGCCTGGTTCCAGCCAACGCTGAAAAAGATCAAGGCAGCAATTCCAAACGCGAAACCCAATATATCTAACCGCTTCCACAGGTTGCCTTCGAAATTGTAGACCAAGATTCTCTTTGCTGGGATAACGAGCACGCTTGAAATACCTAGGGCTGTACATACCGCGGCCATGCAGTAAAAGGCCCATGGCCATGAGGCGTAAGTAGCAAACAAGCCTGTCATGACCGATCCAATGACGAATCCGAAAGGGACAGAGGCATCGAAAAATCCCATCACAAGCATCTTGCGAGGCCCAGGAGGATAAGCCCTCACCAGCATTCCGTGTCCATTTGGAATAATGAGTGCGGGGCCGATGCCTTGGATAGCTCGACAGAAGCAGAAGAAGATGATTCCTCCATTTTCACTCGTCTGCACATACACACTGAGACCAGCAAGCAGACTCCAAAAGGCGAACCAAATATATCCAGCGACGAAGGTATATCTTTGACCGCAGACGTTCCCGATCCGGTTGCCAAAAAGAGTGGTCGCGCCGTAGCTCAGTGCATACGCTGATGTGAACCAAGCAAGGTGTGTTGTACGCTCTGGCAGCACGGAGAACGATTCTCCAATTCGTCGGGCAGATGTCAGTGTCTGTGAAAGACTGGCATATGTCAGAACCTGCGCCATACATATGACGACAACAAAAAGGGTTTCATTGGTAGCATGGTTGAACTCGACCATCCTGGCCCCCTCATTCAGAGGTTTCCTTCGCAAACCTTGACTTGCGGGTGAAGAAGGGTCTGTTTCGGATCCCGCACGAATGTGGGTGACCGTACCTAGTGGGAGAGATCGTGTACCCATGTCCGGCCTCAGGGCTATGTATTGGTGATGCTGCGTGGTTCCTCGGAAGGCTTCAAAGCGTCTGGCTGCTTGGACAAGTCCACCATGGTTGACCGAAAAGTCTGATGGCGCTGGGCCTGTAGTAACAGCAGGAGTTTCATTTGGGTGAGGCTCGGCCAGGTTTAATGGAAGGCTAAATCGTGGAGGTGGTGTATGAGGTGTATCTAATCGTGGCGGTAAGTTTGGTGTTGCCAGTCGAATCAAGTCTTCGGGGACTTGTGCTGGAGTCTCAGCCATTTCCGATTCCGCTTCACGGTCAAGGAGAGAATCTGTCTCGACATTCGGAGGTCGTCCTGGCATAGTTGATATAGGTATATAGCTGCCTCGATGCGGTGAAACGGGTGAAACAGTCATCTCTGATACACTCATCTGGCTCACTACATCCATGTCTAGCAAATTCACATTCTGGGATATGTCGCTGACGGCTGAAGGACTTCGGGCATGAGCATGCGAGTATAGTTGAGAATTGGAACGAGAGTGAGTGTAATCTCCAGGCTGAGAGTGAGAATTGGAGTTTGTGTAAGTGGGAGCCGGTGCTGTTGGAGAGTAACCCCCATATTGTTGTTGATAATGCTGGCGAAAAGACTCCGTGACGGCGATCATGGTATCGGTGGCATGTTGAACGGCAGAGTTAGATCGATTTATTTCTCTACGGGCCTCAGACTTTTCAGAGTCTTGTCGTGATACGTTCCGAAGCGGCTCCATTGTGAAGTTGGTGATAAGTCAGCAACGCTAGGGTTAGCAATAGTCGCCCCTCATGTCCTCGTTTGCAAATTTTATGGAAGTTGATTATGGCTGAAGGAAAGTTGGAAGATGTTATTAGTCAATAAAGCAGACGATCAAGGCTGCAGAACCCCATCATAACTGAATCAGATATAAGCGAAGAGATCAGAAATCAAGCAATCGAGATATAGTCAGGGACGCTTGGGGGTTTTAGTCAACGGGAAAGGCTGCGCTTACAGCTTACAAGGAGGGTAATAGCCCATGCCTCAAGCTGTAAGTAGGCATGTCGGCTCGTAGAATGGAAGTTCATCCATACCACTCCGTCAGCATTCAGGGCTGACTCGCCCCCGCATCACTAAGCTTAGCTTTTAAGGCTCAGACTCTGGTTCAGGGTCCGGAAGTTTAGGACCTGGCACTTGCATGCCTTGGTAGCTTGGCCCAACCATTAGTTTTTGAATCGAGATGAGGGTGGGTAGTGTAGTGTATGGGTAAGCCAGAAATAGAATCATCGATCTTGCAAGTCGTCACAAGCCGTAGGAGAAAGAGACTTTCGCCTCTGTGAGAACTCTTGTTGGTAGTGATCTGCTTATCTCGATAATTAGTCCTCCTTTTGGTAACGTCTGACTTGCATCACATGGTTCTGCACTCGCATTGAACAAATCTCAACTGGAGCGGGGATGAGAGAGAGATAGAGAAATCGGGCAGGCAGTTCAGAAAGTCAAGTCAGTGATGCATTGACACAAGCGGCGGTTACAGGGGTTCGCGTAAGAGTCTGGTTGGTCTATCGATCACGATCTTGTTGGTGATGATGGAGAAATGAAAATAGTGGTGTTGGTGATAAAGTACCAGATGTGGAAGGCACCTCTGATGGATCAAAGCGGCTACGACCAACACTCCCTACCAGGTAGGTAAGGTAGGTACCTAGCCAATGCAGCAAGAAGGAGTCTGCCTGTGTCCACCAACGAGGTGGCTACCTAGGTACCTTAGGTAGTAGGTAGTACTGTACCTAATGACCATCAATATGATTCTCCCTCTTATTCCCTCAGGACAGTGTCTAGAGTGTTACAGCATCATGGGTATCATCAATGGTGTAGGTAATCAACCCCTCAATTGGGTGGTAGTCCTCTCTCAGGTCCCGGCGATTTGATCTCCCATCCTTGTCTATCATCAACAGCACCGCCACCCGTCAGTCTCTGGAGCCTGTCTAGCGTGTTAGTCCTAGTCCAGGATCCTTCGACAGCACAGCCTCAGCGTGTCACAACACATGTCTTAGCCTTAGCACGTTCTTTGGGTCCTGAGTTTCTAGCTTCAACGCCTCTGACAACATGCTTGAGATAGAGATGGGTTGATTGACCTGTACCAAGTTGGTGAAGACTCGAACTTTCAATCATTCTGGTCTTTTTTGTGAGACAAATTATGTGACTTTCTCGATTGCCTCCACTCCCCGAAGATCTTCTCCGCAGTCTCGTCCTCCCAGTTCTATCCAGTACCGGGAATTCGGCAACCCAGCCTCATCATGCTTTGTCGATCCACTCACCGCAGAGCCTCAGATTGTGCGTAGGCATCACGTATGGCTCTATTTTTGGTCATACTCAGCTTCCCATGCCTCCTCATTACATCTAGAAACAGAGAGCCTACGAGCATATCCAAGCTTTTCCTAAACCTTATGCTGGTTGATATTTGGATACGATCAGCAGGAGATAGGAATTAATGGTCTTATAAGTTCAGATCCTCTCGAATTCCAAAAAATCTACTCACGTAAGCGTGATTCCCTGCTTCCAAGCCCCCAACGACAGAGAGAGACCTGTAGCAGGCACTGTTTCCTCATCATGAAATACCTTACCTAGAACTCATCATTGAGAGCCATGCGTCCGCACACCGTCACATCCATATCACTATGTAATGTAACATCAAGCCTGTCACGTCACACGACCAGATCATAATTGACACTATGGAGTAATTCAATATGGCCATGTCGTACGCGTCTATCCATAATGCTGTACTCATGAGGGACCCGATTCAGAGTTGTCACATGAAATCTAAGCAGCAAGATAAGGAATGTATGGGTATCATGAACTACCATTGTTTCAATAAGCTGCGTGAATCATGCCCTGTCTAAACCCCCAACCCCCAAATGAAAATGTCTACGTCCGTGTGCGCTGAACCGCTTTTGTCCCTGATGTTTGTCCTTGCGAACTTCCTGTTGAACCCACTACTCGATCCCGCGTTACCTTCAGTGATTGCAAACGTATGCTCAGATCCAGGCTAAATGACCTCTACCCCACCCAATTTTTCAGTGCAACTACACCAGACCAACATACCATGTTAAATAGTAATATCGGATGTCGCTTTTTTAAGGCTTGGGTATGCGGATGGTCTTGCTGGTCATGAGGCAGCCGTGAATCATGAACAGAATTACGGCGGGATGGAACTCGAAAACCGAATCCTGGAACCAAACACCAAAGGGAAGGTTGTCATGAACCCAGCGCTGCGAGAGCCAATAGGCCATGATAGCGTCCATGCCGAGCGAAGTGGGAATGGGAGTTCCTTCGAAATACTGGCTTTTGCCAGAGGCGTCCTTTGGAAGAACCGAAACGGTAACATTGAAGCGGGCGAGGCGAGTGAGGCCACACAGAACGAAGAAAGTAAGACCAACAGTGTCGGCGAGTGAACGGAAACCAAGAGTGAAGGCGACCATGGCGGGAGCGACGCCGAAGGAGATCTGGGCAGGATTACTATTAGTGGCCATGATAAGTAACAATGCATGCATTACGACATACCAAATCAGCAAGAGAATCCAATTCTTGGCCCATGAGACTACTCTTCTTCCTCCATCGAGCAACCTTGCCGTCGAAAAAGTCGAAGAACAGACCGAAAGGTAGGAAGAAGAGAGCAAGCCAGAGGTTGTCAAAATCCATGGGGTCGCCAAGTGCGTATCGTAGCGAGGAGAAGATGGACATAACACCGCAAGCACCTGTGATGACGTTAGAGTTAGCAAGCCATGTAGATTTTGTGAAAGAACGAAGCATGTCCAAGGCAGCGGTCTCTGTAGTCAAGGTGTACATACCGTTCATGAGAGTAATCAAGTCGGCAAGGTGCATGGCCCGCACGAGAGAGAAGTGCCCAACATCAGCAGACAGAAGAGTCTTTTGCTTGTCAATTGCTATAAGGAAGGTCAATGGCGGTTCTGGAAAGCCAAACTCGCTTAATTGTTTCATCCTTGGCTGAGGCTTACCTGGGCTGTTGGAGGATGTGACGTGCTTGGGGATGTTTCCATTGGAGCTCGACATGGTGTTGCTCCTTCTAGACATTCTACGACGATTCCAAAGACTGTTGTTCGATGTGAAGCTTTATGGAGTCGGGCGGTGCGAGAAGTCGACCTCAGCAGGGTTCTGTACAATAATCCAGAAGACGGGACAATCGTAATGAGCTTCACGGTGGCTGGAGGCGGTGTCGATGGATGCGAAAGGAGAATATTCAAAGCAAGCAAGAATACTAGCAAATGCGAAGTTGAGTGGTATTCCACGGTTCAGAACTTGTTGTGTTTCTCGTGGTTGTGTAAAGTTGCAGAGGGAGGAAAGAGAGCAGGTTTTCGACGAGTGGTTGACGTTGACGTTGACGTTGAGTAGGTACGTCGCGTTTACTGCTTTGGCCGCGGGACGTCCTGCTTTCCTTGCTTCCAGGTTGGGGTGGATGCCGTCATTGTGGGCGCTAGTGCTGGCCAGCTGCACGTGATGGCTATGGCTTAGACTCTCAGGCGTCCCTGATAAGTCACCAGCCATCACACGGCAAAGGTCAAGGCGGGTGTTCATGGTCACATTCACATCTACTAAGTTACATTGGATCTTTGTAAATCTAGGTATATCTCACTTGCTCACGGAGCGCGTCAAAAAATGGTACAGGATCTCTAATGTCAACAAGCTGATCTACAGCTCAACAAATTCAGGGTTAGAGTATCACATGTCAGATTCGTATCGTATTCGCACAAGCTCGCTCGCCGTCAGAACATTAAGCGAAGTTAGATGAAACTAGAGTTAGTACACACACGCGCGCACACAAATGTTCTAGACACATGCAGAGAACGATCGAAATGAGCACAGAGCGATGAAGACCTCAAGATCAGGCATCCCCAGCGGTGTTTATTCAGGTCCACGTCTGCTCATGGTATACTGCGTATGCTTTACCCCTGAACTTGATATGCAAGCATGTATGTATGCAAAGTGTGTAGCCTCCTTTCAGAAGCGGTAAACAAAAGAAAACTACCCCAACGCCGGTATCACATAAAAGTCCTGAACAATGCTTGCGGTATTTGCTTGGCCGCTGTAAGATAGGCAGGGCGTGTCATGACACGCAAATGAGTGTACGTCTCTCCTATGCTTCATAATTAACAATTAATGTTTATCCACAGACGGCTGGTTGTTATCCTGTAGAATGAGTGTGCAAAGAATCTGGACATCGAGTGCTTTTACTCCTGCTCATCGCGTGATGAGAACCGAGAAGCCATCCAACCATTGGCCACATGAGCCAGAAACACCACAGATGATGTATCCTCTCGGAGGTATCAAAGTGTGCCTAGTGAATAAGGTCAGCTAAGTTCGTAGCGACACAAGAATAAAACTTACGCATCTCCTCCATAAGCACTTCCATAAACGGGCGACTTGCGACCCAAACTCGTCAGAATTTGTAGACCATCGATCCAAAAGCCAGATCGCACGACGAAGCCACTGATGTATTCACCACGACGAACATCTAGGTATCCTATTAGATTCCTGTCGGTCCATCAATAAGTTAGAACTTACCAAACTCGAAAGTGTCCCCCCCTTCTTTGCCGCCTTTCTTTCCAAACAACTGCCTGGAATCATCATCATAAATGAATTCCATTCCGTCCACGGCCATCCCGTGATAAATCACTACACGGGATAGAACTCGGTCCTGCTTGACAGCACTCGTAAAGATGGCTTCCGTAGGCTGGCTTCCATCCATCTTAGAGCTACCCAGCTTCTGGCTTCGGAAAGCACTCTTCCCGTTCGATAACTTAATGAGAGACTCCTTGGAGGTAAACTTTTTGTAATCGTCAATCTCAAGTGATCCTCCCCCGTAGGACTTGACTGATATTTTGAGAGATCCCTTTCTTTTCTTCTCGGGCAGTCTGCCTCGCAGCTCACTCTCGCTGAGCGTGACTTGCCGGGAGGGCGTCCCTTGGTCAGTGGGATACTCGATCCAAAAATGGCAGACGTCGTCACCTTCCGTATAAATCTCAACAAAGAAAATTCCTGTGGCCGCCATGACAAGCACGTTGCCATTTTCGACAGGGAAGGCTTGAACACTACCGTCAGGGCTCATCGGGGGATCGTTGGGAAGGCGGAAAGACGGATGAGCTCGGAAGCGCAAACAGTCGAGGCGGTGCCATCCACATTCATCGGCCTGGAGCGCGAGACCACCTTTGGACTTGGTCCTTGTACAATAGGCCTCTCGAGCTACGAATGTGCGATTGAGCACCACGTAATCTCGCAGCATTACACCACTCTCCTGGTGGGGACATCCGAATAGATGGCCTGTCTCATGCATATGAGCGCCAATACCGATATTTGCAGCCTCCCAAGAACTGCCCGCTTCGTTGCAGTCATTAGCCACATGGTTTGTATCCGTTGGAGTACAGTCAGTGAAAGCAGGCACAACCTCTTCGAAAGTGGAAGGGTAACTGTGAAGGCAGTGAGATCCAAAAATGGCCAGTTGAAGATCACCATCCCCTCCTCCGAGAGCAGCATGGCCGGTCACGGTTTTTGCAGCCGTATCCCAATGAGAATCTAAGAGAAGACAAGACACGTATAGCTTTTGTCCTGGCAGCGGGTTGAAGTATTTCTTGACGGCCTCTGAAGCGATCCCGTACAAAGCGCCCTTGTCGGTCGCCTTCTCGTTTTGCTGAGCCTTGTTAAGATCTCGAATCTCAGCAAGGGTCTTGTCGGAGCGAATAATATGCACACGGGCTTCGGAGCGCATTGTGCCGTTCTCTTGGTCACGATAATTGGCCGAGCCTGTTGTCCATTCTTCATCAAAACGGAAGGCCCGTCGCCCAAGCTTGTTCCGCCACATTTGTTCCGACGTGAAGGCCTGCCACAGGTACGCTGCCATTCTGAACTTCTTGACAGCCATTTCCAGTCCATTTCCTTCCTTTTCGGCTCGGGCGGGCGAGGCATCGAATGTTTCGGGCGAGTCCTTTGCAACGAGTATCGCAAGTTGCAAGGGTGGTGAATTGGTTACGGGTAGCATATGAACAACAAGGTAGGAGGCATGGATTGGGTTGGAACTGTTGCTGTTCGCAAGTTTCGGACTTGAGAACTCGAAGCGCAATCTGTTGGGGCCCGGTTGAAGGTACACCAGTGCCTTGAAATGCGAGTTGCAAACGGGCCAGCTGATCGCGGGGAAGTTGTCGTCGAGTCGGCAAACATTAAGGGTGCCATCGAGGGGTTTCTCGGCGGCATTTCCGATTGTACCATAAACAAGAAGAACTTTTTGATAGACCTGCTGACGGTTAGCACAGCACTCCAACTACTTCTTGAGCGAGTTATGTTTGTTGGAAGTCTTGGCATAGCTTTTGTACCAATTGACCCCTGACGATATGGCTTGCATCTGCATACGCGCCACAAAGCCCACTAGCCATGAAACAATTCAAAAGCAAAACACCAAGACTTACCCATGCATTTTCGGTGATGTTGATCACTCTTGGAGCGTATGGTGACACTGGAAGGGTCTGTCTTCCATTGATAGACGGTGCACCAAGACCCGACATTCCGGAAACACTGTTGCGGTTGGAGTTGGACGATAGCGGCGGTCGCGTGGGGATGTTGAGTTGGCTCTGGCTCTGGGACATTTGAGACTGTCGGCGCTGGAGTTGCTGCTGATCTTTTACCTGCAGATGAAGTGCAGGATCTGACTGGTGATCAATCGAAGGCGGCGTTAAGGAACCGCTCGAGGGTGATGTTGCTTGGCTTGTAGCGCCATCACTGGATGTGTCGGTTGATCGATTAGTACGGAAACTGGCCCTCGATCGGCGGCGAAGGTTGTTGAGGAAGGTCGGGGCCATTGTCGCCGGCGACTAGGACCTGCCTTTTCCAAGATGTTATCCAAATAATAGTCAAAACTGTATGGCAATTGCGTCGTGGGCAAGCGAGAGACGGATCAAGAAACCAAGGCAAAATCGACAGAAAAGTGACCGAGGGAGAGACCGAGATTAAAGTAAGGTACCCAAGAAACCCGTGGTCGACAGAGGAAGACAGGAGAGCGCTCGTATTGCAAGTCTGGAGGAACGGATGGGGTGGTAGTTTAGATGAATGAGGTGGAGTGAGATCCCGACGGGGGGTGTAGTGGTACCAAGAATAGAAGCCGTGGAAGCTGTCAGTTGTCGACAGTTGACAGTCGACTATGTACCTAGGTAGGTAGGTACTACTTAGATTGACTTCCTCTTGGTCGATCGAAGGGAAAGGAAGGAGGAAGGAAAGGCGCAAGATTTCATTAGAGATGAGAACCTAGGTAGGTACTAAATGTGAGAGGGAGGTGGTTTCTGGGAGGGCCAACAGAGAAATAACAAATGAATTAATAAATGGAAATCCACTGTTTCGTTTCCAAGGATCTTCTTCACTGCCTTGGAAAAGATAACCCTCAGTCAAATGTTCCCCTCCACCCCTGTTCAATGGAGAACGGAGAAGGATGGATATCTTATTGGGATCCTAGACACTCAACGAGTGATGACAGATGACGGAAGATGTTCTGTATGGCCGGACTGGATGAAAAGACGGCCACAACCGATCCCAAGATGTGCAAAAAGTGGCTGGTGCTGCTAGTAATACACTCGCCGAGAACGAGGATGCTCAAGCTTGGGCCGGGGGATCCGCTGGAATTGGTGGGTTGCAGCCATGCGATTTATTATTGCGGCCGTTGCAAGCGTGCTCAACCAGATGGTGGCTTGCAGTGAGCGAGAGAGTGCTTGAATCACCCTCGGAGACATCAGACGGAAGACGGCAGTAATGGAATGAATGATATGATAATCCATCGGGAACATTGAGACATCGTGCATACTCCTCTAACAGTGTCTGCCTATCTCTGTTGATCGATCCAGCAGTATCAAAATGTCCCAGACTCTGGATCCTTGCAAGGTTATGGGTAGGCCACAGATAGGCCAAGCCTCACAACGTGCCGGGAGTTGAAAGCGATCGTGATCTAGGTGGGCTTGAGCGAGGCTCAAGTTGCATACAACCACAAGTTCAGTGGAGCTTGATATTGAATTCAACCAGCCGCATCCAGCGGAAACTCAACCTTTGAGGTGATCCCAGGGGCTAGAGCAGCTAATGGTAGCTCTTGACCAGCATCCAACTTCTTCGCTTAGGGAGGCACTTGTGTTCATCAACTTTGCTAGCAATCGTAGCATGCGGCTAATACTCGCCGCGCAATCCTTTTGATAATATAGTATATCAGAAGTCGCTACTATTTTGAAACCTTCAACCCTCAACTTCGATGACGTCGAGATAATAGTACGACCCCTGGCCTTGTCCAAGGTAAGGTATCTACCTAGGCGGGACCATCCCGTGCCGCCGCCGATAGTAGACCATCCAACGAAATTGCGTTTCCATTCAAAGATCCCACGTTAAACATAAAGACTGTTGTTGGTTGGTGTTCCCCAGGGGATGAGCCAGTTGATTGATGGTGCCATTCATCCATGATTGCGAGGCCATGCAGAAGTTCTTTTAGCACCTGCAACTAGACTAGCCAACACATTACACAGAACACTCTATCTCAGAAGTGAGTGACCGAATCAACGGGATTCAAGGTTTCTCCCATTCTCGAGATGGTGGTTGTCCAGACCTTGGCCATGTCGTTTCAGATTCGAGGTTTATTTAAGGCCACTACTCCGTACGTCCCCCTCCACTGGAACACCAATGAAATAATGTCGGTGATACTATATCTCCTCACTCGAAACTATCCTGTTTCGAGACCATAAGCCGAAAGATCCCACATCACGGTAAACAGGGAAGTAAGAATTGATCAAGGGAGAGCAGCTTTGCGGAAATGCCTTGCATCCTGAAATGATTAAACATGTGTCAATAATGGTGGGCAACTATCAACCGAAAGCAAAAAAGTCCACGTATGCGAAATGCAGCTTACGGGGGGAACATTGAACAACAAGCATTTTATTAGGATGGTGAGCTGATGAATACGATGATGACCAACTGACGCCAATGTCTCGTGTCGTGGGAATAACGTGGGTGTACAGAGTACTACACGGTAGCTTGGCCTGAAAGCAAAGACGCTGCCTGAGCTCGCAAGCAAGATACAGACTTGTGTATTCGTCATTCCAGATTTACCAGCATAAATCCCTTGAGACCTACCGAAGTAAACTCCTCGTTAAGGGGATATAATGTAATTTTTATTATATTTTTTATACTTTTATTTATATTTTAATTACCTTATATAATTAATATAAGGTTATTAAAACCTTTTTTAGGCTATATTATTATATTTTTTTTATTTTATAATATTATATTTATTTAAATAATTTTAAAATTATTAAAAATATTAAATATTTAACTTTTATTATTATTAAATAATTTCTTTAAGAAATTAAATTTTTAATAAAAAAGCCTTTAATTATTTTAAAAATAAAAAATTAAAATATTTAATTAATTTAATTAATTTTCTAAAAAAGTTAATTTTATTTAAATTATATTATATTTTTAAAAATAACTTATAATTAAAAGCTATTAATTTAATTTATATAAGATTATTAAAATATATAAATAAATAAATAAAATTATTTTATTTTTAAATTTTTAAAAAAAAAAAATTATATATTTTTTTAAAGTTATTTATAATTATTAATAATTAATTTATTTATAATAATTTATTTATAATAATTTATTTGTATTAATTTATTAATTAATTTTATAATTAATATAAAAATTTCTTTTTAATATTAAAAAAAATCCTTTTTTTTAATTAATTTTATTTTTTATTTTTTTAAAATTAAAAACTTAAATAAATTTAAAAAAAATAAAACTTTATTTAATTTTTTATTATAATTATATTAACTTTAATTTAATATATTACTTTTTTACTAATATTACTTTATTTATAGCTTTTAAATATAAGGTTAATTAATTATATACCTTAGTATATATAATTAATTAGTAAATCTAATTATTATTAACTTTAAGTTAATTTAGCTTTTACTAACTAACTTATATAAAAGTTAACCTAATTCCTTTAAACCTTTAGTCCTAAAACCTTGCTATTACCTTACCTTTATCCTAGAACTCTATCTATAGATATATTATCTTTATATTAAAAAGCCACTTTTTATATATATTTAAGCTACTTATAAAGGCAGTAAGGAAAACTACTTTATTTAACTAAAAAAAATAACCTTTTTTTAAGGCTCTTTTTAGCTCTTTTAAATTTAATAGCTTATAATAAACTTAATCTAGATTAATTATATTAAAATAGGGCTAATAAATTATATAACTAATTAACCTAATTAATATATAATTAAAAATTATTATTTTAATTAAGTTAAATTAATATCTTAATAATAAGTTTTTTTTAATAGTAGCTATTATTATATAAATCTCTTTTAGTTTATTTTTATTAGCTATACCTAAGGCAGGCCTAATAGCTATATTAAGGTTATAGTTAGTTATATAGTAGTTATAATTATATAGCTATAGGCTATTTTATATAGGTATTATACTAGTAGCTATAATTAATATTAATAGCTATAATTAATAGTTAGGTTAGGGAATATACTTAAGTATAATAAACTTAGCCTAGTATATTAAAAAGGTTAATTTAAGATCTTTTTAGCTAGGTATTAAACCGCTAATTAAATTAATGCTTTATTAAGGCAATTTCCTATTATCCTAGCTAGCTTAAAAAAAGAAGTAATCTAATTATATAACCTTCCTTATTAGAAAATAAGGTTCCTTATTAGAAAACATATTGCCTTTTATCTTAATAGGTTTAATATATTTCCCTAAATTTACTAAATTTAGCTAATCTAAAGCTATATCTAATTAGGATAAAAATAAGTAATTTTTAAAGGAAAATATAGGTTTTTTCTAGAAAATAATACTTATTTTAAGAAAATAAGTTTTATTTTAAAGAAATAAGATATACTTTTATTACCTTATACTTATTACTAGTTAATTTATTTTAAGTTTTAGTTATTAGGTTTATTAATAAATTTCTAGAATTTTAAAAATAAGGTTTAATAGTAATTTAGGCTAGTAGTATCTAGCACTGGCAGCTTAAAGAATAATAATTATACTATTTTTTAGTAATTTATTATTTTAATAAGTAAATATATCTTATAAAATTAAATCTTATCTCTTATTATAAATTTCCTTTTTTTTTATTTAAGCTTTATTACTATTAATTAATATATAATATCTATATATATATTATACTTATATTTTACTATTTTACTTTCTTTAAAAGAAGCCTTATTATTAACTTTTAAGTAATATTTCTAGATTTATATTTTTTTATATTACTTTTTCTTTTTTAAATTTTACTTTATAATACCTATTAATTTAAAAAAGTTATTAGAACTTTTTAACTTTTTTTCTTTCTTTAAGGAAAAGGAGAAAAAAGAAGAAAATAAGAATCCTAAAAACCCTCTTTAGTAAGTATTTATATAGTTTATTTTTTAGTTTTAAAGTATTAACTAGATTAAGTTATTATTATAATTTCTTATTTTATAAACTTTATAAGGCCTATAAAAAGAAATAAAAGACTACTATTATTATAGTAAAGAAAGTATATATATTTAAGCTTTATTTTTAGATTATAAATTATTAATTATTACTAATAATACTATTAAAAGATTTCTACCTTACCTTCTTTACTTAAATAGTATAACTAGTAGTTATAGTAATAGGATTTATTATATTATTCCTAGGTAATATTACTATAAGTATTATATTAAAGGTAGCTCTTATAAAAAGATATATAAATCTTATTTCCTAGTTTTAACTCTTATTTTCTTAACTTATTTATATAATCTTAAGTCTATTTTATTTATTACCTTATATTTTCTTAATTATTACTATATATATCTTAGTCTTATTAAAGATCTTAAGAAAGTAAATTAGTATTTTATTTTATACTTTTAATACTTTTTTTAATTAAAATAGATTTAAAGGATAAGTAAAAGATTAAAGAGAAATATTATATTATAGCTAAGCTTATCCTTAATAGTATTACTAATAATACCTTTTTTAATAAGTATAATATTTACCTCTATAAGGTAAGGTTAAACCTAAATTAAGTATTTTATTTTTATATTTTAAGGCTTATTTTTATTATAATACTAGGCATTATAGGTATTACCTTTAGGCATTTTATAAATTAAATATCTTTTTAAAGAAATGCCTTTTATTTCCTTTTCTTATAAATTTATAAATTTTTATAAAGTTTAAAATAGTCTATTTCTTTTAAAGTAAACCTATAATATAGTAATTATATTATTATTTTTCTAGAAAAAGTATTATTTCCTAAAGATAAGTTTTAATTCCTAAAAAGGACTTTTATTTTTCTAAGAGAAGTCTTATTTTTTTAAATTTATAGTTTTTTTAGGATTTCTTTAATTATCCTTTCTATAATAACCTTTTCTTTTCTTATTTAGATTTTTTTTTTTAATATTTATAAGTCTAAATTACTTATAGCTTTCTTTTTATAAGTAACCTTAAAGTATTTTAGTTATCCTATTTATAATTAGTTTTAAACTTTATTTATATTAAAAAGATAAAGTCTTTTCTTTTAGTTATTTATAAAGTTAATAATTATATATATTTATATACTTTAGTTTTATCTTTAACTTTTATAGTAGATTTTTTAAGAGGCTAATTATTTATTTATTATTATAAAATAGTTAGAGATTAGTATTTTAACCTTTAATATAGAAAATAAGATATATTTTAGTAATTAATAGCTGAAGTTATAGTCTTTAAAGTAGCCTTTTTTAAAATAGATTTTTCTTTATAGCTTAAGAAAGTGCTAATAGCTTTACTTTAGTTATTAATATTATTATAGTATCTTATTTATTAGCTTACTATCTTATTAGGCTACTAAAAAGCTTTATTATATAGCCTTAAGAGCTTTTATAATCTAAGGAATTATTTATAAAAGATATATTACTATAAATTTTAAATCCTTCTTTAAGACTAAACTCTAATATATAGAAATAAGTATTATTTAAGTAATTAAAAATTTAATTTACTGCCTTTATATACTTTTTACTTAAATTAGTTATAAAGTATATTAGTCTTAATACTATAAATATAATATCTAGTTATATAATTATACTTATATAAAGTAATAACCTTATAGCCTTTTAATATTAAGTAGTTATCTTATAGCTAGTAATGCCTTTATTAAGAAAAAGTTCTTTTTTTAATATTAAAGATATATTTAGTATTTTTAAAGTACTTTACTTATATATTTTTTTTAAATATAAAATTTAAGTTATCTAGATATATTTTAAGCTTTAATCTTAAATAATCTCTATTTTAAGGAACTACTAAAGCTCTTTTTTTTTAGTAAGTATATACTTTTATTAGAATTATTAAATAGCCTAAAAGGTACTTTTTTTATTTTCTTTCTTATATATAAATACTATATTATCTATATAAAAAAAATATAAGAATATTCTCCTTTTAATAGTAATATAGTTTATTTAAAACTTATTTCTAGCCTTAAGCCTTTAAGGTATTTTTAAGGTCTATTTACTATAAAAAAGATATAATATATAAACTATAAAGCGCTTTATATAAAAGTAATACTTAATCTTACTTTTTATTACTTTAGAAACCAGGTAATAGCTTTATAAATATATTAATTTATAGCTTTATATTTATAAATATATTTACTATATTATATTATAAGAGCTTTAGATTATATTTTATAGTAATTACTATAAAAGTCTTAAATAACTTTTTAGTAAAAGTAACTATATACATATTATTTATATTTAACTTATATTATTAGTCTTTTTAAATTATAAGTCTTATCTTATATTTTTATAGGTATTTATATTTCTTAAACTTATATATAAAGACCTATATATAGTTAAGTACTTATAAGTCTTTAATTTAGGGATTAAGCCTTAAAATCTTTAATTATAATTATATTTACTTATAACTCTCTAGATAGTCTTTTTATACTTATTTAAACTTTTCTTTAAACTAATAACTAATAAGACCTTTAAAAGAGCTTAAAGCCTATAATAGATTTTTTTAATAAAGTCTTTTTTTATTTATAATAAGGTTTATATAGTTCTTTTATACTTTCTATTTAGGCTTTAGTTTTTTATAAATATATTTACTTTTTATTACCTTTATTATTAATTTTCCTTTTTACTTTATAATTAGTATAGCTATTATTTTAGTATTAAATACTTAATTAAGGATATTAAGGTCTATATTAAGTTTTTCTTTTTTTATAGGTATTTATATTTTAATTTATATTAAGAAGCTTAAAAATAGGCTTTTTAGAGAAGTAGGTAAAAGCTTAAATTAGGCTTAAGTATATTTTATATTATTATTTTCTTAATTTTCTATTAGCTTTATCTCTTTTATAGGTAAGTTATTAATTAGATTTTTAAGAGTTAATTCTTAGCTTTTAAGCTTATCTAGGCCCTAAATAGGTTTTAAAACCTAATTAATCTACTTAATATTTATAAGTAATTATAATCTTACTTATAATTCTTTTAAGGTTTCTTTCTTAATAGTTTCTATTACCTATAACTTATTAGTATTAAAGAATTCTTTTTTATTAAAAATAATATCTTTAATAATATATATTTTATTAGTTAGGGGGTTTTAAATCTAAAAGATACTTTATAAGTTATATCTTATAAGATACCTAATCTATGCTTTTAAGGTTATTCTTAATTATAGGCATTTATCTTTTTATTAGGCTAACTTTATTATAAAGGCTTTATATCTAATTATTTTTATATATTTAATATAAAGTTAGGTATAGTTTTATAAGCTTTAAATTATAAAAAAAAGCTTTTATATAGAGTTTTTTATTAAAGTCCTTATTTTAAGGTTTAATTTAAAAGATAAACTATAATATATATAATTTTAGGCTATAGGCTAGAGGGCAATTTACTATTAATTAAAAGTAATTATATTTTTTCTTTTATTAACCCCCTAAAATACTTACTAGAGCTATTTTATTATTATATATATAGTATACTTTCTTTTACTTAAATCCCTTTATTTTTAAGCTATATATAAGTTAAACTGCCTTTTTATAGCTTATTATCTATTTTAATAATTTATAGTTTAATATTATATATTATTTTAAGTATATAGGTAAAGTATTTTAATATTAATAAAAGGTTTTTATTATATTAATTAGTAAAGTAATAGTCTTAATAGAGATTTAATTAATAATCTATAATTATTTTATATAATAAGTATATATTTAATTCTAAAGAATAGTTATAAAAATTAAATAAAACTTTCTTTTCTAGTTTTAAGTCTTATATCTAAGGTTTATATCTCTCTTACCTCTTTATTTTTTCTAGTTTATATATATTATATTTAACTATAAATAGTCTTTTAATTCTTGCCTTTATAGTATAATTTATAAGGTATTTAAGGCTTTAAGGGTCTAGATACCCTAGTTAATAATACTATATTATAGATCTTATATTATTTAGCTTTTTTATAGTCTATAAGTTATATTATCCCTAGTTTAATATATTACTTCTTTACTAATATTACTTTATTTGCCCTTATAGGCAAGGTTAATTAATTATATGCCCTGGCATGTGTAATTAATTAGTAGATTTATTATTAACTTTAGGTTAATTTGGCTTTTACTAACTAACTTATATAAAAGTTAACCTAATTCCTTTAAACCTTTGATCTAACCCTGCTATTACCCTGCCTTTATCTATATAACTCTATCTGTAGATATGCTTTATATTAGAAGTAGCACCCCCTTTACTATGGTAACCCTTTTAGCTATATTAAAAAGCTACTTTTTATATATATTTAAGTTTAGGCCTATAAAGGCAGTAAGGAAGGCTGCCTTATTTAATTAAAGGGAATAACCTTTTCTTAAGGCTTTCTTTAGGTCCCTTAAACCTAATAGCTCTTTATAGACTTAATCTAGATTAATTATATTAAAATAGAGCTAATAAATTATATAATTAATTAACCTAATTAATATATAATTAAAGATTACTATTTTAATTAAGTTAAATTAATACCTTAATAATAAGTTCTTTTTAATAGTAGTTACTATTATATAGATCTTTTTTAGTTTATATTTATTGGCTTTATTTAAGGCAGGCCTAATAACTATATTAAGGTTATAGCTAGTTATATAGTAGTTATAATTATATAACTACAGGCTATTTTATATAGGTATTATGCCAGTAGCTATAATTAATATTAGTAGCTATAACTAATAGGTATAAAAAGTTAGGTTAGGGAATATACTTTAGAAGTGTAATAAACTTAGCCTGTCTTTTTAGCTAGGGTAAAGGAAGAAGGCTAATATAGCTGCCAAGGAATCTGCAGGTAGTATTAATACCGCTTAGTTAAGGCAGTAATTATATTACTAAGGCAGATAAACCTTATATAATTTTAACTTTAGAGATATAGGCCTATTATAGGGGCCTTATTATTTAAGTATTTATATAAAAAGTTAGAAGCTTAATAGCCTTATTAGGCTAATAGTAAAGGAAAAAAAAAAAATAAGTTATATTATAAATACCTAGCTAGAAATATAGCTTATTTCCTAGTTTTAGGGATATAATTTATTATATATTAGTTATATTTAAGTTTTAATTTATATAATGCCTAACTGCCTATATATCTAATAATATCTAAGTTATTTTTTTAATTCTATTAGTATTTAATTTAGTATAACTTTCTTAGGGATATAAAATTAATACCTATTTTTAGATAATATATAATACCCTTTAAAATAAGCTTTTAAGGCTTATTTTTTAGGTTATATACTTTTAGTTATATTTTCCTATACCCTAGGATTAGTAATTACTTTAATCTTATAAAGATACTATCTTCTGCTATTATAATTCCTAGCTTTTTAAACCTTTTAGTACTATTAAAGATATATATTATAATACCTGAATTTAATATAGCTAAGATCTATAATAAGTAATTACTACTTTTTATTATAAATATAGCTATTTTCTTTAAGATTATTTATTAATTTTTTAATAGTTAATTTAATTTCTTTTTTAAGTTTTATTTTTCTTATTAAAGTTTTTTAAAAAGTTCTTAAACTTTTTTTTTATCTTTTAGCTATTATTTTAAGAAATTAAGCTGTCTTTATAATATAAGATATTTTTTTAGGGCTTTCTTAGAAAATATTACCTAATAGAATATTAAGTTAGTATTTTTATATTTCTTTTTATATAATATATATAGTTTTAATTTTATAGAGGCCTAAGGTTATTTTATTAATTTTTTTTTGCCTAGGCTTATTTTAGTTTTTCTTATTAAGGATTTATTTTACTTTTTTATTTCTAGGAAGAAGTCTTAAAAAGTAATTTTAAAGCTCCTTTTTATTATTTAATTTCTTAAATTATAGTTATTTTTTCTTTTTATTAATTAAATTTCTTAGTAAAATTATATAAAGAAAGTTAATAGAAAGTAGGTACCTGCTTTAATTATATCCTTATTCTATTTTTATTTAATTTATAAAAATATCTTAAATTAAATATCTAGATTTTACTATAAATCTTTAAATTAAATATCTAAGTATTATATTTTTATAATCTTTTTAAGTTTTATAATTCTTATTACCTTTTCCTATAAAGTAATCTAGTTTTTTTAATTAATTTAATTATTTAAAGCTAACTTTAATAGCTTAAAATACTATTTTTAAGCTTATTTTCTTCTTAATATATTATTAATATTATATATAGCTTTTAGGTTTATATAAAATATTAAAATATTATTATATTAAGTAGATTTATTTATTATAAGAAAGTATATTTTAATATAATATAAATTAATCTTCTTAATTATTTAATTAAGGATATTTTTAATTTTATTTACTTACTTATTATATCTATTAAGATTACTTTTATATATTACTATTAATACCTTATATATCTCTTAATCCTTAGATATAAGTTTAATATATAATATAACTAGATTTAATAACCTAACTATTAATTAAAAGGAATTTATAAAGTAAAAATAAGCTTTATTTTACTTTTTAGTTAAATAATTATTAAATTTAAGCCTTTTTAGATTTAAGATCCTTTTATTTATAAACTAGGTAAAGGTATTAAGCCTTTTTAGTTTATAGATATATTTAATAGAGATTTTTATAATATAAAATTACTTAAAGGAATCTTAGTTAACAGGTTTATTTAAAAGATATCTTTTTTTAATTAATAAAGGTATATTAAATAAATATTATTAATTTCTTTTAAAAGTAGTTTATTTTATTAATTAATAACTTATTATTAATAGTTATAGCTATATAGTTATATATAGTTATATATAGTTTTAAAACTTTTAATTATTAAACTGCTAATTAAATTAATACTTTATTAAGGCAATTTCTTATTATTCTAGCTAGCTTAAAAAGAGAGGTAATCTAATTATATAACCTTCCTTATCAGAAAATAAGGTTCTTTATTAGAAAATGCATTGCCTCTTATCTTAGTAGGTTTAATACTAGGGTAAAGGAAAAAGGCTAATATAGCTATTAAAGAATTTATAGGCAGTATTAATACTATTTAATTAAGGCAGTAATTATATTATTAAGGTAAATAAACCTTATATAATTCTAACTTTCAAGATATAGGCCTACTATAGAGGCCTTATTATTTAAGTATTTATATAAAAAGTTAAAAGCTTAATAGCTTTACTAGGCTAATAATAAAGGAAAAAAAAATAATTATATTAAAAAAATATAACCTTTTTATAATTAATAAATTTTAAGTATTAATTATTTATATTTATTTTTAATTTATATTTTTTATATTATATTACTTTATAATTTAATTTAATTTATTATTAATTTATTAAGTTAACTTTAATTTACTAATATTTATAGTTTTTCTTTTAATATTAAAATCTTTATTTTTTTCTTTATTTTTTTTATTTTATTTTTTTTATTTTTTTTTATAATAGCTTTTAATTCTTATAATATAATACTTAATATAATACCTTAATCTTTATAATTATATATTTTAATTATATAAATTATTATTAATATAAATTATTATTATTACCTAATATAATATTATTAATAAAGGCCTGCTATTAATTTAATAAGTATTAACTTTATTTTAAGTAATTAATTAGATTTTTTAATATTTTTATTTAATTTATAATATAATTAATTAAAGCTTTATTTTTATTAATATTTAATAATTATACTTAATAGTTAAAGATTATTAGCTAGACTTATTATATTATTAATAGCTTATTAATATATAATAAGTCTTTTTTTATTATTTTATAATACTTAAAAAAGAATTACAATATTAAAATATATTCAAAATTAAGCTTATTAACCTCTATTAAAAAACTAATTATATAAATATTAATTACTATAGCTAAATAATTATAATTACTATTAATATTAATTATATAATAATATATTTTTTAATAAGTTTAAAGGGGTTTTAGCTATTATAATTTAATTTTTAAAGATTAAAGTTTTAATAGTAATTACCTTAATAAGATAATAATAAAAAAGGTATTTAGCCTATTAAGGCTAAAAAAATATCTTTTTTATATTTATAAATTAAGGCTATTTATTTAATTAAATTATAAAGTTTATAATAATAATTATATAATTTTAAAATTTATTATTAAAGTTATTATATTTTTTTAATATAATATATAATACTTTATATTATATTATATTAAAAAATAAGTATTATATTATATTATCTTTTTATTTAAAACCCTAATTAGCTATATTTTATATATTATAAAAATATTTTAACTTTTTAATAATTAATAAATATAAAAATAAATAAATTATAATAAAAGTATATATTAAATAGCCCTAGTTTAACACACTGCTTCTTTACTAATATCACTTTATCTGCCCTTATACGCAAGGTCAATTAGTCACATGCCCCGGCATATATAATCAATTAGTAGATATCAATTTAGCTTTCGCCGACTAACTTATATAAAAATCAACCCAATTCCTTTAAACCTTCAAACCTTGCCATTACCCTGCCTTTATCCTCGCATTAAAAGCAGCACTCTCTCTACTATAATAACCCTTTTAGCTATATTAAAAAGCCACTTTTTATATATATTTAAGCCTATAAAGGCAGCAAGGAATATAGCCTAATCTAATTTAAGGAAATAACCTTCCCTTAGGACTCTCTCTAGGTCTTTTAGACCTAATAGCTTATTATTAACCTAATTTAAATTAATTAAACTAAGATAGCCTATATAATAGATTAACCTAATTAGGTTATAATTAAAGATAGCTATTTTAACTAGGTTAAATTAGTACCTTAATAAGAAGTTCTTTTTAATAGTAGCTGCTATTATATAGATCTTTTTTAGGTCTTTCCTATTAGCTCTCTATAAGGCAGGCCTAATAGTTATATCAAGGTTATAGCTGGTTATATAGTAGGCCTGATTATATGGCTATAGGCTATTTTATACAGGTATTATATCGGTGGCTATAATTGATATCAGCAGCTGTAACCAACGGAGGGAAAGTCAGGTCAGGGAACGTACTTTGTGATAAACTTGGCCTGATATATTAAACAGGTCGATTAGAGATATCTTAGTCTTTTGGCTAGGGTGAAGGAAGAAGGCTGATATAGCTGCCAAGAAGTAAGTAGTATTAATACTGCTTAGTTAAGGCAGTAATTACGCCACTAAGGCAGATAAACCTTATATAATTCTGACTTTTAAGATATAGGCTTACTATAGGGGCCTTATTATTTAAGTATTTACATAAAAAGTTAGAAGCTTAATAGCCTTATTAGGCTAATAGTAAAGGAAAAAAAAAATATATTAAATAGCTTATTTATTAAAAATTAATATTAAATAAAAGGTAATTAAAGTTTATTTTATTTAAAAAGATTAAAACCTAATATATTATTTTTACTAAGATACTAGGATCTATCTAACTAAGTGGCAGAAGTTGAGGCATAATCAATCAACCTACCGAAGCAAACAAATTTCGTCGGGGAGCACGACGCTAACTCCGCTCCTATGCAAGCCGAATAAATTGTGTCGTCGTCAGTTTCATACTCTCTTTTGACGCAGTTGGCAATCAGAGTTCGGGTCCCCCGCTTTCGAATTGAGTGACGATATGTCTCTTGTAAACTCTCATTGACATTAGGGAGCAGTGCCACCAGTTGACCTACAGATCGTTTCCTTTGATGGAAGTTGTAGGCATTTACGGAATTTGGTTGGTGTCGTCGTATTGGCTAGCTGAATCAACGAACGTGAGCTGTGGGGCTATGCAATAGACGAAATTGTTAAGGAGAGCATATATGGATCAGCATAGCTACAGGTAGACTCATCAGTTAATACTATGTAGAGCTTTAATGGCCTGGTCAATGCGTTCCCAAAATGAAAGTAAACAAAAATGCAAGCCCTCATCCCTATTCATCGCCATATCCAATCTCATCAGTTATCATGAGTGAGAAGAGACAAGAGACAGCTGGATGTTAGTGCTCCTCATATCAACTTACCAGAGGTTCGAGCAAATCGTTGCTGAATTCACTGGGCCAAGGACGCACTTCATTCGAAAACCAGAACAGGGAAGAGCCTAGAGAAAATAACCAAACATCATCAATCGATCAACTCCTTTTCAAACAGGTGGAGGAAACAAGACATAGAGCCAAGCTTATACTCCGTCAGCCGGTCCCTTGCATGCAGTTATTGACCAAGTTTGGTCAGGCCTAGGAGATTCTACAGCCAATCAAACCGAACAATGGACTATAGAACAAAGGAGTTTGTTCAGTCTGGACAAAGGCTGACGCCAGTATACCAAAGCAACCTGACTTGAGAGTTGTAGAGACACCATAGCTTGTGTTGGCATCATCTTTTAAGGGGTTTGCATTTCGCTTGTCCTGGAAAGCCTATCAAAAGGAATTACCGAGTTTATTATTTGTAGTTACAGAGTAGCCTTTCTCTCTGGATCCATCCATTCATTACCTGAACTACCGAAAACCTGAGGCTGGCTGAAGCCTCTGACAGAGAGAGCTGGGAAACGCCAAATGGGTCCATTTGCTGGCCCAGCAGCGTCAGATCCAGTGAGAAGGGGTCAATTTGAAGCATCTGATTGGCAGGGATTCGTGCGCAAAGTGCATGCATAAATACTTTTTCCTGAAGTACTCAAGTACCGGGTACAAGTCTAATTAAAACTTCCAGGGCAGATCAAGCCTAGCGAGCAAACTCGGGTTTCGTTTCCAGAGGAATGTGACCAAATTTACTTGGTGGCCCCAGCGACCGGCTATTGAAAAGAGTTCCTCGACGTCTTGGATCTCATGTTAATTGATCTTATCAGACGATGGTGCAAGTTGGCAGTCTCTCTCTTTCAGTGATTCGTCGAAGGAACATCAAGTGCAGATACATACAATTGCAAAGGACCAGAGCCATCAATGGATATTATCACAACACCTTGGCCCAACAAAGGTAGCTCCAAGACTCCGAGTCTGCGAACAAAGGAGACCAAACTAAAGTTTCCAGCTCAGTTCAACTTCTCCTCTCCTGTAAGTCGTTACCCGGCCGTACCTAGTGGCACGAGCCCCTCACAGGGCATGTCCGCTTACACCAATTCCAGACCAAAGTACCCAGTACCTAATGACAGGCAACTGCAGTGTTAGTGCGTGCCGCTAAGACCAGGTTAGCGGGCTCCAGCTCGCAACCTAGGTACAGTACCTACTGTACTCAACTGTAACGGTCCCTCGAGATTGCGTTTGCTAATTGCTTGCTCTGCTCTCTCCAACTTAACTTTGGATTCTTCATTCACACACCCAAGCCACTTCAACCACCAACTCACCACAATTCACTCCTTGACCATTACCACTCGATTTCTTGCCATTCGACGCACACACTTTCACCAAAGATCCGCCAATATCATTTCCCACTTTACGCAACACATCGATCGAACCGACTTCTTAATTCAAATTTCACGGCGGTTGCCCCTAGCAGCAGAGAAGCGTAGCGCACAAGTGCGAGTGTAGAAGCATCATGTCTTCGCCGTGGAAGAAACACCCAGAAGATGTCGTCGACAGTGTACTCAGGCGTGCAGAAGTGAGCAAGGTGAGTAACTTGATCCATTGACTTTTTACTAGTAAAAATTCAATCTGTTCTTTTCAACTCCTGATGAAGCAAGCATTAACTGACATTCCCACTCTTTAAGATTGCACGACGTTTGCAAAACCGCCTCGCTCTCGCAAAATTCAAAACCAAGCATGGCTGGGAAGACCTCACCCTCGACTCCATCGAGCCGAAAGTCGAAGAGGAGATGCGAAGGAAACGTTTGGCCGAACCTACAGATGTCCTCTCCGACTCATCATCAAGCGCATCCGATCTCCCATATCCGTCCCGAGCCCTCATGAGCTCTCCCCTCAAAGCGCCCCTGTTCTCCGATGCGGTAGGCTCCAGCAACGGCAGCACAGGACACCGCAAGCGCACATACCTCGCCTCCTTTCACGATGTATCATCAAGTCCTAGCAAACGATTCCGACTTTCCCCTACGGCACACAAATCCTTTGGCAGTAATGGTGTATGGAAGAACTCGCATCAACTAACACGATCTTCTCCCCTCAAGCCCAGGCGGCAACAACACTTTACTACCTCTGGTGGACCCGATGTCTCCTTTTTCCAGCAGCGTCTGATGAGTCGTGAGCTGACATCACCCAATTTTGCTGCACCTTCCGATGACGATGAAGATCTTTTGCCCATCCACTCATTCAACCCTACCAATATCCGCTCGTCTCCTCCACGCACACCACCTATGCGCACCAGGTCTCTTAGCAAGCGGAACAAGGGCGAGAACGGTGCAGGGACCAATGGCAAAACTGGTGAGGAGGGAGCAGATTTACTTCTCTACCTCGCTGCTTCGCCATCTCCAGCTGTCAGAACTTCAACTCGAACACGAATGGAGCCCCCATCAACCCCTCCCCAGAAGAACAAGCAGATGGATCTACCTTCCTCAATGATGATGACGCCTGGTGGGGGTAACCTCTTCCCAACCACCCCCAGTCAAGCTTTCGACTTTGCCGAATTTGTCAATATCACACCCAGCCCAGCACAAAAGCCCTTCAAGACACCAATCTCAATCACGGCAACTAGGACACCTGTGAGCGGTACCCAAAGGCGGCTCACGTTCGACTAAGCGTCTGAACGAAGGGTTGGGGAGCCGGTGTGAATATGATCCGAGTTCTTTGTGGACATGATACCATGATAGCACTTGTTGTGACACTCACGCATGCACTTTTTTTTTAATTAACTATTTGGAATTGGTCCCGATTATCCGTGGCGTACAGTGAGCACTGTACATGTCTGTGTTTCCCATTATTTGCGACGGCGTTATAGAATAAACGGCAATGGCATGAAAGAAGGTCTTTCAAGGGAGGTTATCGAAGACCACGTCTCGTACCAAGCGAGACCAGGAGGGCAGTTTTTTTTTACCCAGCGGCTGATTTCTTTTATCTTGTTTGAGGTCAAGAATTGTTAAAACAGCCCGATTACATTATGGGCCGGTTCAGGAGAATAGGGGGCACAGCCTGGAAGGATTGATGGAACGGCTTATGGACAATGTGACTATCATCTTATTTTACTACTACTACCTAACTAACTATTTCGAGTTCAACATTCATATTTTACTAAGTCGTTCTTGAGAATGTTGATCATACGACTGCAAACGAGTGAGGAAAAAACCCTTCCTCCTGCACGCAAGGGTACCTAGGTCGTCACATAAAAACCGTGTCCAAGCGCGCGTGCGACGGGCAATTTACGCGCGAAAGAGCTGGGCGCGTAGCTATATCGTGCCTGTTTCGCGCCTCCGAGACCCCATTTTTGGCCATCTAGCGCCAATCACTAGACGAAATGCTACCAGCGTAAGTTTCGAGTCTGATGTCATGAACTCCCGAGGGATGGATAAAGCGTGTTATTTGGTTGGATGGAGTGCATCATGTGGATTGATGAGGGGTTCAACAGTACTTTCGAGACATGTACTCGACTATTAGAGAGGCTCAATAACGGCTGCCAAACCTGCCAGAAGCGGAAGCACCACGTATTTGATGCATTACTACCATCCACACACATTTGAGTGAACACCACTAGGCCTGCATTTTCATAATGCAGTGTCCATCATGAGCGTCTTTCACATTCACGTCTAGAGTTACAATGGCACGAACAGCACGTTGTATTAATAGTGGTATAAACCTAAAGTCTCGGCGGAGCATAGCAAGCTTTTCTGATTTTGACTCTAGCGACACCTCACGCAGCGTGCGTTCTTCTAAAGAAAAAGAAGGAGAAAAGCCTAGTTCTGTGGTATCATAAGCATAAACGCTGACATCAAACATCAACACCATCTATCCATCTCCTATTTTAAACTCCCCCCAAGTCTTACAGCGAGCCAATGAGTATCCCAGGAGAACCACTATGTCGGTCCTCCGCCGAGAGGAACGAAGTGAATTTCCGTGTCCCTGCCATGAGGGTTCACATCGCCTGGCCGGTTTGCCGTCTCAGAATATTGCCATCGCTCTCACTTCGGGAATGTCGAGGTGAGGGGGGATAGTCAGATCCATCGTATCGGCCATAAATACTGGGTACACGAGGTTGAGGAGGCACAGGAGGCCACTCGCTCACATCGCTCACTCCACTGGTATATCGTGAAGTGTAACTCTCTGCCCGAGAGTGCCTGGCAGTCTGTCGGTTCGTGCTATAGAAAGAGCTGGCGGCAGTATAGCGTGGCATATTTTGAATGTGTCCCATGTTAGACATGTGTCGACCATCGAGCTCCAAGTCGAAGGGGTTCGAGTGAACGTTGCCGCGCCAAACTTCCTGCGGCCTTAGCCTCACGTCGTCACCTGTCGATTGAGGTGTAAGGTTGCGTGACATGGTCGGGCCTTGCCTCTGATCGACTGGCTCTCTATAGGCCATCGGCGGCGGTTGCATAGGTTCAGGAAACAAGCTGGAACTCTCGTCGGCAAACGGGTTATCCAAAGAATGAGGCCGAGCAGGGGCAAGTGGGGGTGGCACAAGAGAGCCGTGAGGCAAGACGCTACCGCGACCATGTGAGACCCCACGAGGTGCAGCAGGAATGGTGTTGTCATCAGAGAACGGGTTAGGGCTGGGAGTTCGTCTTCCATCATAACCATCGTCCGGCACAGGGGGGGCTGTTGCGAGGTCCACGACGCTTGATTCTTCAATAAGTCGTGACCACCATCCCTGTTGTTGTCCAGGAGCTGCGCTTCCACGGCTAGGGGCGCGGTTTGTAGACGCACTGTGACTTTCAGCGCCGAACTGAGAGTTTCCTCGGCTCATATCGACATGAGAAGAGCTCATGGACTGTCGGAAACGCTGACCAATCTTCTTAGCATTGGCGCTCATAGCAGCAGCGACTTTGACAGAGCGAGGCGTTGGACCGAGCGAATGATTGTCGATTTCGTACTTCTCCTTACCGGATCCGCCTTGAGGGAAATCGAGTGGGGTGAGAAGAGTGCTCCTTCGACGCTGCTGTCTCCGTCTCCTGATGAGCCAAAAGATGACAAGTGCGAGGAAAGACAATCCCACGATGGAACCGACAATGCTGCCAACAACGACTGGAGTTGGGCCTGCATTGTCGGAGTCTTTTTTGACAGCTGAATCAGGACTTTCGGTCTTCGAGGCATGATCGCTTCCAGCAGTAGCACCGAGGCCAATAGTCGTAAGCCCTCCGTTGGCTAGAGTTGCTGTACTAAATGCCGGCGCAGCCCCGTCAGCGCTCGTCTCACCATCGTCGAAAACGAAACTATCAGATGCTTCAGTAGTCTCCGTAGCGGAAGAAGCAGTTCTGGTTCCAGGTCGGGTTTGAAGGGTCGTTGACCGAGATGGAGGGCCAGTGAAGGTGAAGGATGCAGTATCAAAAAGGAGAACCTCCGAAGTAGATGTCAACGATGAGGATAAGGACGATGAGGACTTAGTCTCGGTTATGAGTCGAGCATTTTCTGGAGTATCCTTTGGCGTCTGAGCGGGCGTCGTTACAGGGTCTGGTCCATCGATTAATCGGGCATCCTGCGGTGTCTCCTGAGGTGCCGGTGGCGTCGTTGTCTGGACGGGTGTTGTCACCGGATCCGGTCCATCTATCAATCGAGCATCTTCTGGTGTTCCCTTGGGCAGGTCTCCGGTGGTTTGCTGAACAGGTGTCGTCACCGGGTCAGGACCATTAACCGCTGGGGTTTCTTGGGGCGTTTCCTGCGGGGGTGGTTGAGAAGTTGGCTGAGCAATGGGTTCGATGGGGACTGTCGTCGTCTCGTTCGGATTTGCCTCACTAGTTTCAGGCGCTGCTTCTCCTCCAGCTGCAGGCACAGTCGTTGGAACAGGCTCGACCTCTTGCGTTGTAGGTACAATCAATGATGCAAATACTGGGGTATCTGCAGCAGGATCCGCTGCGGGAACAGGCGTCAGGTCTGCAACAGGCGCAGTTGAAGCCGGCGGCAATTCAACACTGTCAGTGTTCTCTGTAATGTTGGCAGGGACATGATATGTAACCACTATGGTGGTGGGCTCGGGGATGACCACATAACGAGACTCCATCTTCGTCTGAGTGATCACCACGGGTGCTCGTTCTTCGAGCGAGTGTGTGTTGTTGGTATCGTCTCGTGGTATGCCGGCATACTGTCTTCCAAATAAAAAACTGAACAAAGCCCGTGTTCGAAGGGCTAACATCCTCAACCAGAAACGTTCGCGATGCCAGTCGCTGTTAGTGAGAGCTGGAGTTGGAGCCTGGCCCAACCGTGAACAGAGGTAAAAATTCTGATAAATGAGCAAAAGCTTAACATAGGGCCCCTGTGGCCATCTACTTTTTGGCAATATGCATGTAGATGGATGACCCAGTCACCTTGCGAATGTGATGAAGGTAAGAGAGTGTAGATATCACGGCCAACTACCGTGATGAGAAACGAGAATGAGTGAATAATGGTACAAGAGAGTGTAGAGGGCGCAAAACAAGGAAATACACCAAGAGAAACAGAAACAGAGAAGGAAAGGAAGGCAAGACGGAAAGTGTGTGAGAGAATGAAACAACAATATGATGGCTCCGAGTGGGAGGGTGGTCAACCTAACATCAAGGTACCGAGCCGTCATACCTTGAACTCCCTTTACCCTTTACTAGCGCTTTAGCTGTTTCCAGATACAACTGACATTATAGACCAGTTCAAGCGCGGACCATGGTAGACATGGGTTTGTCGTAGCTAGGAGCAATACCCTGTCCTGCGACAGATCTGAAGCACGACAGCCTCCCCACGCTGTCTGAGCTTCACTACCTACCTGACTAGTCAGGTCCTACCGTCCTAGCTAGTATTGGATCCGAGGAGCAAACAAAAGACCCGATGGGAGCAACATAAACAAGGTTGATATCCCAGACTTCTGGGACGCCTTGGCTCTCTTGGCTTGCATGGACTTGTGTGATGTTTGCATGTGCGTTTGTCACGAGGTTCCAGACAGGTGTTTCCCCGCCGGCATGGCATCAAGCTCCAAGTAGAGTGGAAGCTGGCCGGAATAATTAGAAGGATGGATGTCACCCACATGCGACGACATCATTCCGTTTGTTTTTGTTTTTTGCTTCTTTTTGTTTCTGTTTCTTGGTCGCTTTAACGCCGTGATTAAAAACCGGTCTTGGCAACATGGGCGGCATCGCATCGCGATGGTGTTGATGCATAGTCCGCGTATAATACAGAATGTTGTTGATGGAAAAAGAAGTCCCGAAGCGGATTTAGGTGAGTGAGCCTCAGCCAAGTGGAGGAGATGAATTTCAGGTGGGGATTGATCCAGATTCCAGCCCGAGTCTGGCCTGGTCAATCATCCATGGATCTTGGCAGGAGCAGTAGGTACCTACCTTAGTAGGTAACATAACCTGGAAGTAAAAGTTATTCTGGTTAGCGCCCGAGCGCTACTAATACCTGTACCTGGCCACCTGAGACACCTGAACATCCACCACCGTTTCTCCCTGTGGCCCTGCCCGTTGTGGCCCTTCCCGCCAGCAAACGCGCCGAGCCCGGTACATAGAACCTAAAGTTAGCCAAAAGCCCCACTGCTACTCCGTAGAACGTGGAAGACAACCTACTTATTAGGTAGCCACTCTACCACTGCAAAATATCCCACGAAACAAAGCTCGCTCTAGAACAAAATGACAGACCGACTGGAAATTTCATCCTCCTGAGAATTGTTTGGCTAGCAGCTGATTTGGTAATTAGCGTGCATGGTACCTGCATAACGTACCTGAAAGGTGTCTCCTTTGGGATGATGCCGGCATTAATTCCAAAGTCACAACTGCCTGAGCTATCTATCACACACACATGGAGGAAACCAAACAAATCAGCCCAACAGCTCAGCGTTGGGAAACATAACAGGCAGGGTTAGATCGCCAGATAGATTAGGCTGGTAAGCGGAAAACAGCCGGTTCAATCCTTCCTTATGCACTATCAACTCCATGTGTCATCTACGTTGAATGCTATGTTGTTGTACGTCCTTCAAACCTCCCTCTCCCAAGATCCTTGCTTGGATCAGTTCATCCGCTCAGGCATCCCTTGACTTACCGCTCCTTGACCCATGTTCCGGGCCACAGCCGCCCACATTCCCGGCTTCCTTCGCCTCGAGCCTGCTGACTCGGATTGTCACCGTTTCTCGTATGTACATACCTAAATCTGTCTGTGCCTCTGTTAGCGACGCTTTTCGATTACCGAAATAGAACATCTGTCCGTAATGTCGAGTTCCGCTGAGTAACCAGCATGGGACGGAATAGAGTTGATGGCGTGCGAAGACGCTAAAGCTTTTAATACCGTTAATTTAAACATCCAATGGATATCATCCTTCATTCCAGGGATCCAATGGTATTGAGAAAGAATTGTGGGCTTTACCAGTCTATTGGGAGCTTTCCAGTTTGTCGGGTGAGTTGTTGAGATGTATGGGACTACAACGAGAGTTTCAGTGTGAACACATCCTAGAGAGTTCCATAAAACTCCCGTATGCTTCGTTTGTGAGATTAGATGCTGATTTTAAGAACATCGTGAAACACCAGGGTTGAGCTTATGGTTAGACTTAACTAACACTACTTTTAAACGATATGGTTAGATCTCTTTATAATGGATCCTTTGGGATGAGAATATTATTCACCTGCGTTAAAAGTTGGAAGAAGAACTTCTTATACTCTTTTTATTATTAAGCATATATACCAAATAACATTATAGTCTCTAGTTTACAAGTTTCTAGAAATAACAGACAGGTTTCTTTCTTAACTCCACATTTAAGTTGCTTTATTAAGACCGAAGATAGACTTAAAGTAAGTGGCAAAACTACTCCTATCTAGCATTCTGTAATTTGTGTCTATACTCTAGGCTAGAAATGATACGAGGCTTTACCATGTCCAGATATTCTTACACCCTAGGATGTTCTTCCATGACCGCTTATTTCTAGATCAAATTTTGCAGTGTGGAAGCACTCGCGTCACATATCAGTTGCACCATCTATAATGAAGGATATGACAGGTACTCAGACCTCTATCCCCAGCATAATAAACAAATTTCTGCAGACACCACCCGGAGAGAACTTTGAACTCAGATGAGAGAACGCGTTAAATGGGTGAACTTAGCAAAATATTATACTGTGGTCTAGGGTATGTTGGTCCCTAAGGAGTTCTGTGCTATGGTTTTTGAACTGGCTTTGGTGAATATTGAATACCTAAGTAGGTGGAGAAGTTCAATGCAGTTTAAAACGGTGGCTTTTCTCTCAGCTTCTTCTTAAAGGCATTGGAATCCGATGTTTCCTGTTGGCAAAGGGGGAAACCGGGGGCGTGAGGTATCTCATATCGGCACCTTTCCATTATTTCATCAGGTCTTGTCATAAATAAGTGGAGGCATCTATGTTAAGTTTGTAGCACCAGGACAATTCTAGCACTTCCATTGGCATTCTCTGACCAGATTAGGAAGTGACATGAAACAACTTCCTAGAAGCTCACTCGCTCTCGTCGTGTCCCTCAAACATCTATTACCAATGAGAACTGGCCAGTCTTGCATGAAGCATGAATTCACATGGTGATGCATTGAAGACAGCGGATGGACAGCTAACCAATCACGGAAATAACTTAGTTAGTACCTAGGGGTCCATTTGCCGGGTAAAGGCGGTGGTGGTTTCGGTCCTGGCACCACCAACTCACTCGTATCATGGATCAAGAACATCGACATGACCTCCTACCTACCTAAACAAGACAACTGATATGCTCTTCCCATGGACGTCGCTTCAGCAGGAGATAATTAGTCCCTCAGAAGGTAGAGCCTGTGGTTGGCTCTCTTGTTAGGCATTGAAATAACCCCGCGGCTGCTCCCGCATGGACCGAGCCGATCTTGGCACTGACCAACACCTCGCTCGACTCAACCTCAGTCACCGAAACTTTTGAGGCTTCATCTTCCAACGCACTTTGTCTTTTCCACGCCAGAGGCTCAATCCTATCGTCTAGCCGAGTCTCTGTTAAGCCACCCTTGTCTTATTGCCCATTTCGTAGCTGTTGGCTAGCGTATCGCTTTTGGATCTCTCTTGAAAAGTCTTATCGTTTATTATAGTTATTCTCCGTCAGCTCGTCGTCCCCGTCAGCTTCCCTCATCGACAGCCAGGCTGTCTTGAGGCCCTCACCTCATTCAGCTTCTGCGTACCCAATCAACATCTAGCTACCGCATGTGCTCTGTGCTATGTCACACCTTGTCGGACCAAAGCTGACGTCGTCTTCTCTTTAGCAGACCATAGCACAGCTAGCTTTCATCCATAGCCTAAGCATTCTATCTCGCGGTACCTTACACTTTTAGTTACGCCACTACAAGCGTTTCGGCTGTCATGTTTGGAAACTTCACCTCCTTCGGTAAGCTAGTCTTCTCTCCATCCGCCTCCCATCACACTTGAACCTCATCCTGCCCTATCCATTGTGATCCTCATGAACATCTGATGATCCTCTCAAAACACCTCATTAACCCCCTCACTTCGTTTCCCTGTCTATGTCGCCTCCCCCTCCCCCACAATTCTGTCACCTTGCGAGCTGCCTCTCCACCTTGATAGACCCTGGCTAAACTTTGTCTTCTTCAGCCGGCATTCCGGCCAAGAGCAAGGTTGATCCTAAGGACGTACCGCCTCCTACGCCGGTAACCCTTCCTCGCTTTCAACCTTTTGCTCAGGACGACGATGCCATCGATGAATCGTCTGGGCTATCTACTCTTCTCCGTAACACTGGAAGATCAACTGCCGCTCTCGGTCCCTCGGGTTTCTCTGCCATTGGTCTTAATCTGAACCTCGATGTCAAGCCCACAGACCTGATTCCTGACCCTTCATTCATCCCGGATTTCGATAGTTGGGACAAACTGTCGTCAGACGAAGCCCAAGAGAAGAACCAGTCCACCCGTCACCTCCTAAGAAACGGCAACCTCTCTCCCGGCTGCCATGTGTACCTCGAACGCAAGAAGGAATTGTCGAATGCCAATGAAGACGCCTTTCGAACAGTCAGAAGGCTTCCAGCACCAAAAGGAAAGACACAGGCTCGTTTAGGGAATGCCTATGAGTTTTTCCGTTGCCTTGAAGCCTTTACCTCTTTTTGGGACGACCCAACTCAGCCATTACCGCTTCCTCCCTCCCCCGAGGCTTCCCCAGAAGTTACTTCGTCTGGTGATGCCGCAAATTCGGGGGACGCAAAACCTGCGAGTCCCAGGCCAGATGCGAGCGCAAACTTCTTCAGAACCAGCGCTGGATCGTCTATGCCCCTCGAATATCGAAATAACCTGATGACATCATTCATCAAACTTGTTGCTTATGACTTTGGGTGCAACGTCTCGCCTTCTCGAACCGAACCACGACTTCACTTCAGTTCACCCCAAGGATCTGGTTCTCGCAAATCTTTTTGCCCCTCTGGCTGCCTTTTCATATTTCAAAGTCCCACAACCCGTGAAGCCGCCCGTGCAGGTGTGGTCCACGGGCCTGTCGCCGCTGTCAGTGCCAGAGGTACAACTGACTTCACTCAGCCTGATCCTGAAACTGCACAGTCACTCGACCTTGCTCGGGAGATCGTAGCAGCTCTTATTACAGCGCAGCATCGCGCACGTGAAGGAAAGACTGAGAAGCGATTTGGCGAGGGAGAATGGTGGACGACCAAGAAGCGCTGGGGAGGCGGTCCTGGAGGGCCCATAGGACGCGAGGTCGAAAAGGACCTGGTACAAGGCGACAAGGACGCGAAACCCAGTGACGAGAACGGTCTTCCCATGCCACTTGCTAAGAAACCTCGCAAAAACATGAGTATCTACGATAACTATCGCATGATTCGGCCTCCATCATCGACTTGGGATAAGAAGGCTCAATACGAAGCCATTGGGAGGCGCAAGGGGGCTGACTACGACGATATCTTTGTAGTGAGCTCTCTGTTTCACCATATCTCGGTCATCCGTGTCAGAGTACCTAATCGGCTACTTGAGTCTCTGGAAGGGGCACGGGAGCCAGATGCATCCAGGCGAAGTTGGGGTAAGGTTGAGGCTTGGAGGAGCTCCTGGTACGATTTATTCGATACCATACAACGACTAGCAGCTATGAAACTAGTGTGGGCGATGATGGCTTACCAGATGAGAAAAGATGATGTGTCTGATGGGGACGTTGCTATGACCAATGCCTAAGCTTATTTTGAGGTGGGCCATGGGTTTGGGGAAATCTTATTCTTGCTTGCATTGGTATATTGGATCTCAGCATGAGAAGTCAGCGCAAGGTTCAGGAAAGACTAAGACGGCATAGTCGCCTGGTTGGTTGATCACACGCATACATAGGGTATCCATCCATACTATACATTAACCAGGGTGACATTCCTGTCTCCGGTTCCGATTAGCTCGGCTTTTTCTATCGATCAGATACCCTTGAGGGGGAGGGTTACAATAAGGCGGCAGCTGAGACCGGGACTCTTATCACCTGCAGGTGATGCTGCATGGAATTACCCGATAGGCAACTCTGGCTGTACCTTGTAATCGTCGTCGTGCCATTAGGAATTCGGGCAATGAAGGCTGAACTGGAAGTCTCACGATGTTGGTACACAATCATTCACGCACGATGCAACACACAAATTCGATGAACCATATGCTCGGGTCTAGAACAATGATCCAGGGAACATGAAAACGGCTGCTCGGGTAACCTCATGCAAGGCATGGGTATTGACCTTGTCGTCAGGTCTCTACTGTAGAAGTTGGCATGAGAAAGCATGGCATAGTGCTTCTGCAGGGTAGAGAGAGATCAGGGGACTTGAGACATGTCGAGCATCGAGCATGCCACGATACAGATCGAAGCTGAGGGAGACGCGGAGCATAGCTTCCTATAGCGTTCCGTATCAACGGGTGTGTTAGCAGGCTAGTTAACGAAATCACCCTATGTTGTCTTAGATATAAAGCGAATGTGGATATTTGTTGGTGTTGGTGTTGGTGTTGGTGTTGGTGTGGGTGTTTGTGGCTGCATGGAAAGGCTGAAGCTATCTTATTTAGGACGGAGACCCGCGTGGCATAGTCGAGTCTAGTGACGGAGTACGTTTCGTTTGGTTGCCAACTTCAACTTCGGGGGGCTTGTGACTTTGGCTTTTGGGGCTCTGGGGCTTTTGGTTTGAGCCTGCCGGACATGATACGGAAAAGAGAAGGATGTAACGGTTGAGTATGTGATGTGGTATGAATGCGTATAGCTCGTTTTTAGGAGACCCCGAGAACTATGTCATGGTACATACATATGCTTTGCTGCAGTAATCGGAGAGCTGTACTGTACGTACGTACCGACAATTTGGATGACACCCGACGCCGAGAGTGCAAGAGAATTGTACTCCGTACATATGTACCGTCATCAATTCAGGCCCAGCCTAATGGTAACCTAGGTACTAAAGGAACGGTCCATACCTACTACCTATGTATGCTGTCAGGTCCTCTGGTCTGTGATAACCCAAGGTAAGCTGAGGCCCTTGTCACAGCCACGAGAATGCATCCATCCATGCAACAAGACCCTAAAAACCGTTCATCCAAGTGGCCCAAGCTCCCCGCCTCAAGCCCCAATTCCCCGCTCAGCTCCAGGCGGCGGAGCAGCAACGTCCGTCATTGGTCCACTCGGCTCTAGTTCAGCTCTCGGTATGTCCGTCCGCTAAACCGTCACGGGATGATCTTCGTGCCGAAGACGGGGAGCTATCGGGTAATTTCAGCCATTTTTTCTTCTTGTGTCTTTTTGTTCCAAGAGGAACGATCGTGAATTTGTTGTCGTTCCCTTGCTTGGACGATTGAGATAGCCCCTATTCGCTGTGTGCACAGTACCTATGCCTAGTCTAGTCTTGTCTTGTCTTGTCTTGTATCGTTCGGCTAGTGGGTGGTTGGTGGAAGTTATGATGGCTTCGGACATGGCTGATGAGTATCATTATATCTTGGCTGTTACTATTTTTTTTTTCTGGTTAATTAATCGTCCGTGTACTCCGTGGTCTCTTGTGAACACATGGTAATTACATAAAGTGCTTATAGAGTGGCTAGTGGCTCAGTCTATGGATGCAACTGCTCACTTGACGTTGAGAACCCCCTGCTCCAGGCCTGCGTCGGTGATCGCCGTTGCACCGGCCTCGGGAAGCGGGCACGGAACGTCGCCTCAGCCTGACAGGGACCGAATACCAGAGTCCGGTCTTTATGACGTTTGAAGCCTTTGGCATCTCGAGTCATCAATTGGCCAACGTGCAAAATTACAGATTCAGCGCGCCTAGGAACTCAATCTTAGGGTGATTGACAGGTGAACATGGGGGGCGTCGATCATTGCTAGACACACGTCCTACCCTAAGCTTGACCACGTTTTTGAGACTCATTATTGAATATGGTGTTTTGTCCGATATCACATACCCGTCCGTCTGTGGTTCCCCGATGTGACATTTGAAACGTCTCGGCGAAAACGTTTGGCTTTGATTGAGACTCAAAGCCACGATAGCGGAGATATGTCGCAGATTGGTCCCTGGGGTTCACTGATCGAAAGGTATTTCACACATGGCGCAGGTCTCGACCGTGCAGAGTCCTATGCCACCAACAGACTGAAATAAATAAACATCATACAAATCTGGCGAACCGACAAAAGGGAAAAGAGCCGCAACCTTGTAAAATATTGTGGTTGGTATCTCATTACTATCAAGCAACGGGTAAGGTAAGAAAGATAGTCACAGGGAGAGAGGCAAGAAAACTTATGACTTTTATCCCAAGTGATGAAAAGACTCAGGCAATTTAGCCTAAGTTTAGGGGAGACTTTACTGAGTTTATTTTGGCATCCTCTTCAAAAGGTCTCCTCCAGTTTCCTTGCTCCCTGAGAAGTCAGTCATGAATTAATTATTACATGGGCCAAGAAACACCAGGATACGTAACGAGGGACTTGGCTGAGGTCCGACGAGACGACAAACAGGGCATGACAAGGCCAGAGCCCAGAGATTCGGCAATTTGAGGCCGGGGCCCAGCCAGTCGGGTCGGAAACTAGGCAGTTAGCACTGTAGGTAGTGTAGCATTGGATGGAAGTATGTATGAGATGGGATGGATCCCTGCAGAAGCACAGCCTGAAAATGATCAAGAAAAGAAACCTAAGAGTCTTTGGATAAGTAGGTAGTGGAGGTAGGTGCAACTGGAATAACTTGGTACTATCGATGACAACGTGGACGAACAGAGTGATAGCCCCAAGACAGGTAGGCAGTCTGAAGGGAACAGATACCTAAGGTAGAGAGAGAATGGTAAAGGCAGTGTAAGGAGTATTTCCCAAATAGAGACGGTGTGAGGTGAAATATTGCCAAGTCGGACGCATCCCGTGCTGTAGCGCAGTCGAACATCTCCGTAGTGGTCGTTGAGCTAACACCAGCGATTTCCATTGTCGGCCATGTTTCCCCTTTGGGCCCGTTCTGGCGCTGAGCCTCCATTACCGAGCTGTCAAGACAACAAGAGTTGCATCACAGGACATGAGAGCAAGCAATAGCTTCAAAGACAAACAGACATAGTCGAGTTACACTAAAGCTAGTTGAATCTATTCTCAGAGCTTGGATATACGATTTAAGAAGATGCTATATCCCCTCAGCTGTTACTTGTTTGCTTCTCCCCAGTCAGCTTCAGGTTCAATTCCCTCTAGCCACCTCTAGCCACTTCTAACCACCCGACCTCCATCATTCAAGACACCACCTAAGATACAGCACTAGTTGCACTACCTTCCATACCTTACCTGCCTTATAAGGGTCCCGTCCTGGTACCTACCTAGGTTGGTGCCTACTCCCCCACATCACGGGCCCCAGAAAGTTCCAGTCGAGCTGGATCCCTTAAACACGGCATTTCTCATCAACGACCATTAATCGATCAATCGTCTTAGACTCAGAGGCGAAATACCCATTATAGGCCCAACTGCCGCGATTGTCTAATAAAACATCAACCACAGAATTAACCATCAAATTGCCCTGGTCGGCCGCTGTATAATCAATCATCCATCATATCTCTACATACGCCCTACACACACCCCCCCTGTCCTCGACCACCTTGAGCTTGCGACACCTTGACCTTGACCTTGAACCTCTCTCATTGCTTTTCTTGTCGCTCTCATCTACGATTCTTATTCCCTTTCTTCTTCCTAAGCGCCTGCCTGACTGGTCTATATCATCTCGTCTCCCGCCATCCAATATCAGACAAGAACATATCAACATCTTCTCCTCTCCTCAGCTCTTCTCTTCCTTTACTCTGAAGGTTCTTCCCCCGCCTTCAGCTTCCATAGACCAAACGCCCCGTGCACAGCTACCAGCTCTGCCCGACCCCGGCCTCTAAAGAACCCTGAGATCAATCAATCAATCAATCAATCAAAGTCGAGGACTTGAGCGAACGAGCGTAAAGAACGAACGCCTTCTTCTCGCCTCTTTTTTTTTGCCCCGCGTGAGCATCCCATCAGCATCAGCATTCATCAGCACAGCATCAATCAGTAGCATTGGCCCATACTCTTGAGCACTTGACCGTCCCACGCGCTTTTACTACAGTACATCGTCATCGCGCCCAGCGTCGCCCCAGGACTAGGTACATTTTTTTTTTTTACATGCGCTATCCTGTCTGATCTGTCTTGGCGCCGAGCCCGAGTTTCCCAGGCCCAGCCCAGCCAGGCTTGCTTTCTTCATCATCTTACCTTACCTGCATTTCTCTCGACCGACTCGACATCTTCTCTCCAACATCATCAGCAAAGTCCAGATACGACCGATATACTGAGCCGCTGCTCTACCTAACTACTTCAACTCCAAACAACACCGAAACCGCCCCGTCATGTCGGGATATCCGGGTTACAATTCTGGCCGCTACGGCCCACCGCAACCCCAATACCATCAGCAGCCTCAGGGCAATTATTACCCGTACGACTCTCCCCCCAAAAACATGAGCATCCATCCTTTGATACACGTCCCCCGCATTTCCCATGCGCCCGTCGATCGCTTATGCTATTGCCCGACAAACCATTCGTCATCGTGGACTTCATAACTAACAATATCTTCACCTCTATAGACCCCAACCTTCATACGGCGGTGGCTACCCGCAAGGCCAGCCTTCTCCTCAGCCGCCGTTTGGTTACCAACAACAGCCTCCCCAACAGCAGTACTACTCAGGGCCTCCTCCTCCTCAGCAGCAGCAGCAGCAGCAGCAGTACGGTGGCCACTACCAACAAGGACCTCCTCAGCCTAATTACGGCTCGCGACCTGGTGGTATGTTACAGACAATGTGCTCCTCGACCGACTTGTACAGTACCAGCTAACTCTAACCAGGCGGCCCCGCTCCTCCTCCTACAGCACCTCAGCAATTCGGTCATGGCGCTCCCAATAGCTACAACTTCAGATACTCGAACTGCACCGGCAGGAGAAAAGCTCTTCTCATTGGAATCAACTACTTCAACCAGCGCGGTCAGCTCCGCGGCTGCATCAACGATGTCCGCAACATGACTGCCTATCTTTCCGAGCACTTTGGCTACAAGCGTGAGGATATGGTGATCCTTACCGATGATCAGCAAAACCCGATGAGCCAGCCAACCAAACAAAACATTCTTCGAGCTATGCATTGGCTAGTAAAAGATGCCCGACCTAACGATTCTTTATTCTTTCATTACTCAGGTACGAATTATGCTTTTGAACCCCGGACACCCCCAAGCTTCAAAACCTTTGCTAACAGTCACAGGTCATGGTGGACAAACAAAGGATCTTGATGGCGACGAAGACGATGGCTACGACGAAGTCATTTACCCGGTCGACTTCAGACAAACTGGCCATATCACCGACGACGAGATGCACCGCATCATGGTTCGCCCCCTACAAGCTGGTGTTCGCCTGACAGCAATCTTCGATTCGTGTCACTCTGGTACCGCCCTCGATCTGCCCTACATTTACTCCACCCAAGGCATTCTCAAGGAGCCCAATCTGGCCAAGGAAGCAGGACAAGGTCTGCTTGGTGTCATCTCCTCATACAGCCAGGGCGATCTTGGAGGCGTGGCTAGCAATATCTTCGGCTTTATCAAGAAGGCTGCCAATGGCGACGAGGTTCGCGAGCGCAACTTGAGGACAAAGACCTCTCCAGCCGATGTTATCATGTGGTCCGGCAGCAAAGACGATCAGACTTCGTGGGTACCCCTATTTCCTCAGTATCACCCTTGTTACCAGATGATCCCAGCTTAATTGTCTGGCTTTCTCTTCTTCACTTTTTGTTATTGGGACAGGTTTCTCAAGAGGGCATGTTAGCATGGCGCAAGGCGTTTTGGCTTTAACAATTTGTTGTATCTAACTTGAATAATTATCTTCCGAGCCTGCTCCAGATGCCAGATATGGTCTCCTAAAGAGTCTGTATTTGAGCATTTGGGGCGACGAGCTGCGTTGGATCGGTGGAGATTTTGCTTTTACCCCTACACGACACAGCATGGTTGAAGCAATTCGCTAACTTAGGTGTTCTATAGTGCCGATGCAACTATCGCCTCCCAAGCTACCGGCGCCATGTCTTGGGCCTTCGTCACGGCCCTCAAGAAGAGTCCTCAGCAGAGCTACGTTCAGCTTCTGAACAGCATCCGTGACGAGCTCGCAACACGATATACCCAGAAGCCTCAGCTGTCATGTAGTCACCCTCTTGGTAAGTCGAACTATCTATCCCCGACCTCGATAATCAGACACTAACAAGTACAGACACAAACCTACTATTCGTCATGTAATGTATATAAGTCATGACCGCCGTGCCTCGAACTTGCAGTTGGAAATTCCCGAATCTACTGAAAAATCGGCTGCAATTGTGTTAGAAGAAACGTCAAGAGTTGGAAGTTGGGCGGAATAGGGGGAGGCCCCCCTCCCCCTTTTTTGAATTCTTTTTTTATTAAAACGAGTATCATAGTACCATTGGATGGTATTGCAATGGGAGGCTGTCTGGAAAGGGTTGTATTTGAACCTTGACGTCTTGATAACTGACTATGTCGGAGAACTCAAACATAAAGCGTATGATAAGAAGTGTAGTTAATCAAAATGCTCTTGATTTGATGCCCATAGCGTCTAGCCTCTTTCTGATGTAACAAACATACTGCTGCTTCGATCGCCACATTCCTATTTCCCAACGCCAAAAACCACCATATGTAGAAACACGACTTAGGTATCCGTAACAACCCTGCTAATAAACCAAATTGACAATGATGCAGACCAGCCATACAAGCCCTGTAAACCATACGCTCTCGCTCCCGCTCCCGCTCATGCAATGCTATGTTCGTTCTGTGGATGGTCCTGCCAGCTTACATATATCCAGACTCCGTGTAAAGACATGCTATGTTTCCTTATGCTTCGGCTCTCACGACCTTTAGTTGCCTTGATCGCTTCACCTTGCGCTGCTCCTCAGTTGCAACAACAAGTTTGCGACGCACAACTTCTTGCTTGGCCCAGTTGTTGGCTGACAAGCGAGCACGGGCGATGAAACGCGCCATGACAAGGAAGGTCTTGAGAGTAGGTTTTGTGCTGGAGGTGGCAGCTGTCGTGTGACTGGATAGAGAGAGAGCCTTTTTGTTGCCAAGGAGATTTGTGCGGATGTCTTCAAGCTCACGTAGTTGAGCTTTATTGCTGTGCGGTTGTCAGTATAAATCGAGTCATAGACGAGACAAAGAAACTTACCATGCATTGGCAACATCGAGTTGCAGCTGGAGGAATTTCTTCGCGTATGCGGCATCAGCCCGAAGAGAGGCCTCACGCTGGAAACGGGCCTGCATCCACTCCATCTGCATCACCATGCCTCGCAACTCCTTTCTGTGACGCTCGTCGGCACTCTCAGCTGCCCTGATCACTGTCTCGAGAGCCTGGTCAGCTCCCTCGATGGTGGTGTCCAGAGCCTTGCGGTCAGCAGTGCTTCGCCGGTCGGAAGCTCCGTTTCTAGCGGCGACTGCTGTGGCCTTGATGCGCTCAAGATCTTTCTGTAGTTTCTCTGCGCTCATGCGAAATGCTGCCCGTTCGCTGCGTGCTCGCTCTAGCTTGCGTCGGAGAGAAGCTTCGGAGGCGGCAAGGCTCTCGATGAGTTCCTGTTGCTGAACAACATCATGCTCCAGGTTCTCCATCTCGGCCTTATTTTTCCTCAGTTGGCGGTCATGTCTGCTAAGGTCAGGCTGTACAGTGGCCAAGGCGTTGCGTTCGCGCTCTGTCTTATCTAGTTGATGCTTCATGCGACGAAGAGCACGCTCATGCTGTGCTGCTGTCTCCTCGGCTTGCGCTCTTGCCTCCTCGAGAACCTCCTCGAGTACTATCTTCTGATCCTCGAGGTCGTTCAATTGGCGCTGGAAATCCTGAGACAACTGTATCGCTCTGCGCTCGGCATCACGGTTTTTGGATCTGAGCTCCTGTATTGACTTTTGGGCTGCGGAGAGCTGGCTTCTAAGCTCTGTGACCTCTGACTTACGACCAGAATCGCTAGCGGAAGATTTCGGAGACACAATGAGGCGAGAGACTTCAGTCTCATGAACTTGACATTCGAGGTCCGCAATCTGTCGCTTCAGACCTTTGACGGCATCGCGGTGGGCCGATTCTTTCTGTAGGAACTCTAGCTCCCTTTGACGAGCTGTAGTAAGGTCCTTGCGGATCATAGATAGCTCGCTATTGCCCTCGAAGTTGTTAGGTATTTGTCGAGTATTCAGCTGGGCTTCATAGTCCTCGACCCGACGCTCAAGCTCACGAATCGTGCGCCGAGCAGCAGTGATATCATGACTGTCTGTTGAGGATGATTGTCGTAGCTTGGCCTGTAGCTGAAGAATGTCCTGTCCCAGGCGTTCTTCCTCCTCGGCAGCCTTCTCAATTTCATCCTCCAGCGTCTTCTCGATCGCATCACGCTGTTCAGTGAGAGCCTTGTTCTCATCCCTGAGGCGTCGTACTTCATTATCAAGTTTGAGTTTGGCCGTGCGGAGGTCAAGTCTCTCTTGATCAACACGAAGGGTTTCATTGTCGTAGAATTTCGTTCGGCGAAGTTGCCCATCAAGTTCATCCCGCTCTGCCTTGACTTCAGCCAGAGAGGAGCTGACAGAATGCAGTTCAGCAGTGATCTTGGCAACTTGGTCTTGAAGAGACTGCTTCTCCTTGGAGAGCTTGTCTAATTGAGAGTTGGCGTCTGAAAGCTGCCACTTCAATCGTGTCATCGCTTCCGTTGACTGCTGAGCTGCTTGCTCTGAAGTAGCAATAGCGGCCTGGGCTGCCTCAGCTCGTTGACGCCATGTCTTAAGCTCTTCCTTGAGGTCATCAATCTCAAACTGGGCGGCTTCTGATGAACCGGCCTTTTGGCGCAACACTCTCAGCTGCTCCTTGAGACTCTCAACCTCAATATTCGCAGCCTCTGATGCATTGGCACGCTGTCGCAAAGCTCGGAGTTGCTCTTTGAGGTCATCAATCTCTTGACTAGCAGCATCGGACGAGCCAGCTCGTTGACGGAAAGCCTTCAGTTGTTCTTTCAGGTCTTCCAGCTCGAGACTGGCACCTTCATGGAGATCCGCTCTTTTGCGAGCCTCTCGAAGCTGTTCCCTGAGATCGTCAATCTCCTTGTTGAGGACTTGTGTTGATGCTGCTTGGGATGAATTAGTGCGTTGTCGTAGTGACTTAAGCTGTTCTCTCAAATCTTCGCATTCTCGCTTAGCAGCCTCGGCTTCATAGCGTCCGGCGTTTTGTTCTTCATCCAGTGTTGTCTGCAGAACATCCACCTCATCCTCCAAGGCAGCCACTCTTCGGACTTGTGTCTGATGCTCGATCTGTGTCTGTCGCAACTCGTCACGAACGGTGGAAAGTTCATTGCGTAGATTTGTCAATAATGTCTGTCGAGTTTTAAGGGCGTCCTGAAGGTCTTCAATCTGTCGTGAGAGGATTCCTTCTTCGCTCCTGTGTCGTTCATTCTCGCTTTGAATAGCTGCTTGTAACTTTGACTCCTTATCCGAGAGTGTGCCTTCGGCTTCCCTGAGGCGATCGATGGTTCTTTGCAAACCTGCTGCCTTTTCTTCGGCGCGATTTCGTTCTGATTCAAGATTGTGCTTCTCAGTTTCCCATTTCTCGCTGTCGTTATCATAAAGATTGTCTTTTTCGCGTATTTCTGCCTGAAGATCTGAAATTTCGTCGTTGAGACGATCCATCTCCGCTTTGTATTGACCACGGATATCCTTTTCAATTTCTAGCGCATGCTCTCTCTCTTCCGCTAGACCATCCTCGAGATCTTGGACTTCCTTTTCTAGCTTCTGGACATCCATCTGGAGCGACCTGGACTCCGTTGCAAGTGCATCGTGTCGGCTTTGAAGTACGTTCTTTTCGTCAGTTCGAGCTTGTAGGTCGGCCTCAAGCTGCTCGATTCTGGTTGAGAGAGAATTTCGTTCGCGATCGAACTTTTCGTGGTTCTTCTTGAGATCCTTGACTGTGGACTGCAGGGAATTGTTTTCCTGCGTTACCTTGTGATGCTCCTTCTCCAGAGTAGCATAGTCTTGGCCAGCTTGATCCAGTTCCTCTTGCAACCGAGCAACCTTCTCTTCGATCTGACGAGAAAGTCCCTTTGTCACCACTGACTTATTGGCCATATCATCTTGAAGCTCTTCAAGATCGTGCTCGGCTCGCTCTTTCTCGGCTACAGCGTCCTCCATCTTGGCTTTCGCATCTTCAACTTGCTCCTCGAGACGACGGATATTGTGCTCGAGGTCTTGGATGGTGTCTTTGGCATCATCCAGCTCATCGTTTTGTTGGGCCTTCTCCTCCAATGCCAACATTTTTCGTTGAGCGTCCTTGGTTTTCTCTTCCGCCTCTGATACAGCATCTCTGAGGGCTTCCATTTGTTCCTTCAAGTCCTCAAGCTCGTCTTCACGCTCCGTGAGTTGCTGATCCTTCTCTCGGATGTCAGCCTCGAGATCTCCGATGTCATCCTGCAGCTTTTCGACCTGATCACTGTTCCCTTTCTGCCGCTGTAGCTGTTGCTGGAGGTCTTCGATATCTGCTTCGCGATCTTCTAATATGCGCTGCAGCTTCTCAACTTCGGCCTGATTACTCTGGTTGGCGTATTTCCGCTTAGCCTTTTCTTGTACTTCTAGCATTTGCTGCCGATAGCTCTCCAAGTCCTTCTCAGCGGTCGTCAAGTGTTTTTTGTATCGGTGAAGCTCTCTCTGCATGGTGACTTTGTCGACCTTGAGTTCGGTATTTTCCTTGAGGGCAGCTTCGCTAAAGCCAGGCCCAGCTTTCCGGAGCGCCTCTTCGAGGAAATGAATCTTGAGCTTCAGTCCAAAATTCTCCTTTTCGATCCTATCAATCACATTCTCCTGCTCTCTTAGCGAAAGCTGGTTACCATCCTGGAGGGGTCCCTTATCACCGCCTCTCCTTCGGGGAACAGCCAACGGGGTTGAGGCAGCGCTACTGGTATCGACCTCGGGAATGGTATTCTCCATGTAAGACTGATTACGCGACCCTAGGTAGATGGACGTGTCGCCGCGGGGGACGGGAGTCAGGTCACCTTCGTCGATCTTGTCAAGTGCCGGTGTGTTCGGTACCGCGGTGCCATTTTCTTTGCCATAGCGCCGCACGCTATTTCTTGTTGCTGATTTAAGTAAGGGTGTGAATTCGGCACCTCCAACGCTGGGAGGAAGGTTTCGGCGGTCGGCCAAGGGCCCTCTCTGGCGCGGGGTGCGAAGATTGATGCCGTTAGAGCGACCATTGCGGAGTTGTTGTAGGAGATTGCCCTCTTTTGGAGGTGACTGAAAGGATGCTTCTTGTGTTATATCGGCAAAGTCGGGCTGTCCGAGGTAGGTCGCATCCCCAATGTTTGTTCGCGGGGTGTCGAGCGCGCCGCCGCCAAAGTCGGGCATGATGGCGGTCGTTGCGTGTGTGGTTTAAGGTTTAGAAATGCTGTGTATTAGAGACGCAATGCATGTTATGTAAACAGTTTAAAACGCTCTGCAGTTTAGAGCAATCAAGTCTTGCGAAGGACGTCTCTGGGTGTGTTTGTCGTTAGTGATAAGAGAAGAAATCGTGATAAAGAAGTCGTAAAGATGTGTAGGTAGGTAGGTAAGGTAGTAGATTGTAGCGCGCTATCTTACCGCTGTAAGTCGGGCAAGAAAGACCCAGACACTCTTACCACGCGCGTTTTTGTTTACTTTGGTATCCGTTTCCGGCCTAGAGCCAAAACAAATCGCAGCCAATTGCCGCCATTTGTTGATACCCAATCATATCAAATCAATCGTTTGAATGACTCAGCATCGCTCACTATCATACCTAACTCCGCTAATGTTCTTCACCCTACCTGCCTACCTACCTACCTACTAAGGTACTACCCAACGTAGGTACCCCAACCCCAGACCTACCTAACGATGGATCCATGATAACATCGGTTGAAAGAATGAGGCGATAGGTTGATGATCACTAATAAGAGGGGAGAAAGCGTGACATGTTGAATACGGTTGATCGGCAAACTCCAGCGACACAGTGGAACAACGGATTCACAGCGACAGTCCGATCAGAAAAAGATCTCACATTCATCCATACCTACAGTGACTGACTGACTGCCTTACTCTGTACACCACCAACCTCCACTCCAACCTGAACTCACCCTTCGCCCTTCGCCCTTCGCCCTTCGCCACTCACACCACACCGCATCCCAATTCTTCCTATAATCGACTGCCTGCCTCATCGAGAGGCCCGCCATGTTCTTTTCCCAAGTGCCAGACGAGATAATTCAACATTTGCTCTATTATATCCCCCCAGAAGACAACCTCTCTAATTTCCAACTTGTCTCACATCGTCTGAGGCATCTGGCTAATGAACCGCTTCTGTGGAAATATCATTGTCGAAGCAATTTTAGATTCTGGCACCCCGAGCACAACCTGCGGCGTCGTTTAAAGGGTAGGGCGTCTGATACACCGTGGAAGAAATTATTCATCTTACGGAAGCTCCGCAATGAACAGCTCAAACGCCTCCTGGGCGAGATCCTTGTAACCAAAGTTGGCCGCCTAAAGCGATATGAAAAAGTTTGCCAACTTGGCTATGACGCCAAAGATTTTCTTCTCGAGCAGTGCAAAGCAGACGAGAATGCCCAAGATGTCTTGGCTCGACGGTGAGCAACCTCATGACTAATCTTCCGTTCGAATACTTATCCAGATCTTTTAGATATTACAGTCAATCACTGCTGGATAGTATCCACAGATCTATCGCCATTGATGAGTGGTACAACATTCAGCTTGTGACCTCGACTCACAGTGGCCAACCACAGAGCCTTAGCCTTGAGCGCGCTCTTGGGGCGTTCGATTTATTCGTTCTGCACGACCAGCCTGGCGATTTGGATGATGTAAGTACTCCTCGTATGACTAGGCCCCCCAATTAACACTGCGTCAAAGATTAGCGATATTCTTGATAATCTGGCAGCCGAGTTCCTTGAGACTCAACCAGACATTGGTGAAATGTCAACGCGACAAAAGGCACTGGGATTGAACCGATGGCTCCGAGTGAATAACCTCACAGGTTTGCGGAATCCTGAGACAAGTTATCGAAATCTCAGAAATTGTCTCATCGGCCAAGCTCTGCGCCATGAAGATCACGACTCGATTCCTATCATCTCGAGCGCCATCTTTTGCTGCCTCGCTCAGCGTTTGGGTGTTGAAGCACAATGCTGCGCATTTCCAACTCATGTACATGCTATAGTGCTTGCAGAGAAAGGAAAAACTCTGGACGGCGCCCCTGTTGCAGAGGACAATGCACCTCCAGAGAGGATGTACTTAGATCCCTATGGCTCGAGTGAGGAGATCCCCCTGGCTGACTTACAGGCTTTGCTGTCCCGTTTTGGCTGGCAGTCGAGCACCGATACTTTCTTGTCTCCCGTAAACCCTGTCGCCATTGCCATGCGGACAGCGCGCAACATCAGAGCCACTGCTGCCAGGGTGATTGGCGCCCACGAGCAGGCTGACCCCGAACTTACCAGACTTATCACCGGCAACGATCCAGCCAATATGGAGGCTTCCCTCTACTCCGCACTCTGGGCGTCTCTTCTTCTTACACCAGTCGACTCCTTCGAATGGGACGAGGTTTTGGAGCCTTTCCTTAACCGATTTGCAAAGAGCTGGCACGTAGATGCCTGGCTTGTTGAGAAGTACATATTCCCTTTGTATGATCGTTTTGGCCCCTTTCGTGAGAGATTCATGAGGAACAATCCCCGTAGGTGGGAAGACCCTCATGAGGTTTTAGGTCTTGTAGATGAGTTTGATGAGGTTCCACCGCCGGTTTTCCACAGGAACAACGCGCGAACCCAAAATGTGCTCTACAAGATTGGCCAGGTCTTTAGACACCGACGATATGGCTGGATCGGTGCTGTTAATGGGTGGACCGACCAGGGTACGAGGCGTTTGCCCATGCCACATACCGTGGCTATTGACGAGACGCTGGACGATAACAGCGATACAGAATTACCTAACCGGGTGCGTCCCCGAAACCAAACATTTTACACATGCCTGTGAGTCGTCTAGAGCTCTAGTTCTCATTTACAAGCTGACATATAACCATAGACGCACAATAGGCCCTGAGCGGCACGTTGTTGCAGAAGACAATATTGTGCTGATTCGGGATCCGAGAGAGGTCCCAGAATCCTTGTTTCCTCAGGCTGGGAAGTTCTTCAAGAGATTCGATGCTGAGACTTGTACCTTTGTGTCCAACATTACAGAGCAGTACCCCGACGATTAAACGGTGTTAAGACTCTTTCTTTTATGTTGGTTATGACGATTTTTACTTTTCGGAATGCACGCTTGGTGTTCGGAGGGCTCTATTACGGTGGACTGCGACCCGTCTCTCTTCAGAGGAGATCATGGTTCACAATACAGGTGGTTTATGCAGCGAAAAGGTGTGCAAAGTATTGCTACTATAGAATTAGTTTCAATAGCATGAGTAAGTAAACTCCTCGAGTACTACATATGTTCCAATAACCATAAGCTCTTCGTGACTTCAATAGGACGTTGAATCATCGCGTCACGTCGCTTTGATTACTTCTTCCAAAACGCCCTTCTCGGCAAGCTTTTTCACCCACGTGTGTAGGGCAGGTCCATAGTCCTTTTTTCGAGCTTTTACTCGCTGCTCATCATCGGAGATAGCCGTCAATTCTGAGCGGTACTCACCCATGGCAGCCTTGACGTCAACCACAAGCTCTTGGTGAAGCTCATAAGCACTCTGAGAGTCGAAATTCGACTGCCTTATCTTTTCCTGTAGAGCGTCTGGAACGTGTGCCTTCATGATATCTCCCTTGGTCAGGTTAAAATCGGACAGCTGCGACTTGTCTTCAATGTCCAGAGGAGGCTTCTCGGCAGAGATGAGGTCCTTGAATGCGGGAAGAGATTCGGTGTTCTTGTGTAGATACTGGAGAGATGCAGCGGCGTGGGCAATAGTTTGTGAGTAGGCAGTGAGTGGGCTCTGGCAAAGAGCTAGAAGGTTAAAGGAGAGCTGGCTCTCTTCATATCGAAGTATTCGGCCTTCGATCTGTGGTCTTGCCACACTTGTCCAATCACCAGTATCAGGAACGTGATCTGATAGGCGAAATTAGCAAAGCCTTTTGGAATAGTTGCGGGGAGCTTACCTAGCTTATGAGGTTTATACTGGAGCCCATCTAACTCCCACACATAGCCACCCGCGGGAACATATGCAATGAAATGATATCCATACTCTGTATTGGTACTCTTTCTTCGTGGAGGTGCCCTCTTCCCTTTCTTTGCTGCAGTGCGTCTCTTACTTGTGCTGGTTTTCGCGTCTAACGCTTCGTTCTCCAGGCATAGATCAGCGTTGAGATGGTCCATACGACGCGTGAAAGAGTTGTGTATTGTGCGTATGAAGGTATTTTTGCTGATTTGATGGCCTCGTAGAGCAGTGCTGAGGTCCTTGGTAGACTCCTTGAAAGCTCGGAGCTTTTCACCGAGGTCGATTCCTTCGGCGTTCATAACAATGTTTAGCATGGCTACAGTCGCACATGCATTGCTTGTGGTCTATTCACAGTCAGAAAGGATGTTTAGAGGTTTTCTGCTACCTACCTGATTCGCAAACCACACACCTGTTGCATCTGGTTCTTCGGTCTCCTCTTCGAGCCCAGGTTGATACTGAAACAGAAAGACCAAACCGTATACCGGCTGTCTGAGAGATGTCAGCATATGCTGTGATATAAGAAATTGCTTGTTCTAGTCTTACGGTAGAAGTGCGAGTGAATCATGGTCAATGGTGAAGATCTCCTGAGCTTTGACATTGCAAACTCCCAAGTCTCGGAGAATGATGTTGAAGAAGGCTGGTTCTGACTCGAGCTCTACCCAGCCTTCCCACTCTTCGACATCCTTTAGTGACAGAGGAGCTAAAGCTTCGTCGAGGAGCTGGTCAGAATTTAGTCGATGGTTCAATTCGGTTGCTGCCTCGCTGGCCTCGCTGGCTTTGCGCTTCGGGTTTCTCCTGGGACCACTCGTTGTGACTTGTGTAGTGATCTGCTGAGGAGGCTTGGAAGCCAGACGAGTAGAACGACGCACAAAGGGCGTTTCTTGAAGAGAATCCCCGCCCCGAACATTGCCGTCAGCTTGTAGCTCGTTCGTCATGGTGGATCATTTATCGACAGAGATGGGGGGGGGATATTATTGTGAGTATCAAGATAGAACGCCCGACCCGAGTGAAAGTAACAAGAAGAAGAGAGGGATATGGTTATTTTGCGGTGGTTTCATTGACAGAGAGGCCTTATTTTTAGACTTGGATATCTTTCTGATGTTTGTGCGTTGGATGCTTTACCTGCCAGAACAATAAAGCAGTGCATGCAAACTTCCGATCCAGTCCATAGGTAGGCAAGGTACTAAGGCACCTACCTACCTAGGTACCTTACCTTAAGCAGAGAGGGGCTTCCAGACCTCACCTGGTGCGTGGGTGAAAGAAGAAAAGAGCTCAAGCTATCATCATCATCGGTAGCTATCCGCCTCTCCTCTGACAACGGTATGCAGTGCTTAACAAAGGAGAAGGTGGTGCGTCTACATATAAAGCACATTAGAGCCTAGATAACTTGTCTCTACAGGGGGAGGTGCCGGGGGGTCCCCGGACGTCGGGTAGATAGATATATACATACCTGTGATCTAATAGACTTTGCTCTGTCGAGGTCTTAATTCATCGTACGCTTCAAAAGAAGCTGTTGTATGCTGCTGAAGATGAAGTTGATACCTAATGAGCATAAGCCAGCAGGAGACAGCTTCATGCTGTAGCCAATAAGCATTCAGTTTACCTGTACTGTTAGCTCAAAACTACCTATAGCTACCAGCCAATCACTTCATGCATCAATATGTAAGGTACCTACTGTATCTACTCCATACTTGCAATGGCTGGATGCCACTACTTTAGCACCAAAGTAATTAACCGCAAAAGACGGTTGATAGTAGGTTGTTATAAAAATAAAACGCCTCTTTGTATCCGTAAACCATCGTTGATTCATCAAACCTTCTCTCCAGCCTGATCCATTCTGACCATCAATGTCGGGTCCGAAAACGTTTGCAAGACCCGCTCACCTCCCTCTGAAGCTCACTACCTGGTAGGTAGTAGGTAGTGGTACCTAGGTAGGCGCCAACTGGCCTGTATCCACTGTAGCTCCAATTTGCAGGGGCCAGTCGCGTCCACCTCAGTCCACTGTCCAGCCAGAGTGGACGTGACGCATCCATGCCCGGGCAGAGTCCAAAGGAATTTCTATCATCCACCCGTGAAAACTATATTCACTTTAGTATCAAAACATTAACTGCGACAACCAATCTCCAACCTTACACCTCACAACGCGCAACAACCATAATCTACAGCCTGCGACTCGGTTCTACTAATCATTGGTTTCTTTTTAGGCGCGTCTATTTCTCCGTAATGCGAATGCCATGAGCACATCGACTCCCCGCCTGCGGTCTGGGTTCCCAGCTACCCCAGCTACCACTGCTCGACGACACAACAATCCACAGACTCCTAGCTCAGCAGGCTCACCGTCATACGGAAGGGGTTCTTCAGCGAGGTCACCTTCTCTCCCTCTGGCACCCGAGAAGACGCAGCCCCAGGGAGCTGTTAGCCAGCCTGTCATTCCTCTGACCGTACTCGACGCCCCCCAACAACGCCTTTATGCATTTGGCGTCTACGTCTTGTTGTGGGCTTGGAAGTTCTATGACTGGCTTCAGGTGGTTGAGGATGGCGACTCTTCCTGGCTCCTCTTCCTAAAATGGATCTTTATCGACTTTGTCTTCCTATTTGGTGTGCCAGAATTGAGGATACCTTGGCTTGAGCTCTCCCAACCTGTTGTTATCGCCATGTTCATCTTACAGTTGGCATTCAACTACATGCTCATGTTTAATATTCCTGTACGCTCTCGGCCATCATCACAATACTGAACAGCAAAACTAACCCACATGTAGATCCCACTGCATTCGTGGCTACTCGGCTTCTTCAAAGTTCTTTACGACCGTGAACTATCAGTTTCTGAGCATAATGTCAAAGTCTCGACCATTCTCAACAACCATTCCCTCATCATGGGAAAACAGATTATCAACATCTTGCCTGAAGGTTCTGCAATCCTCAATCCCGAAGCAGCTCCGTTCTGTCTGGGCGCAAAGCCAAATAACATCGCATCTCTGCCTATCTACTTTAATGCCACTATCCCTGCCGAAATCGAGCTGGTTCGCATTGATCTCGAAACGAACAAGGAAGAAATAATCAAGATTTCGAATCGGGAGGTCAACAGGGTAGCTAAGCAAATTCGAGAACATACCGCCGATCAGACTACGTCCGGTTTTCAGTGGGACTATCCGGTTAAGAAACCGGGTGTCTATCGACTCGGACGGGTTTTGGACGAGTATAAGCTAGAGGTTCAGCGCGCCACCAGGGACACATATGTGGTGCCTTGTCCTCAAGCTCGAATTCGAGCGTCTTCAGATCCTCAGCGCTGTATTCAAGAGCTTTCTGATCTCTCCCTCGACGTCTACGGGACTCCTCCTCTCAAGATTGTGTACAGCCGTACGATCAATGGCAAAGATCACAGCTTCCACTTCCAGAGTCTCCAGCCTGATGGATTCTCATCACCTCTTCTTACGGCTTCTTCCAGTCTTGTTCTGGAGAGCCAGGATGATGTATCTTGGGTGCGGCCTTCCAAGGTGACTGTTGGTCTTAACGAGTCTATGACTTCTGCTGGAGAGTGGGAGTACTCGATCGATGAGGTCCGCGATGCCTTCGACAATATTGTCAAATACGCCGATTTGGAAGAGGATGAAAAGACCCGCTCAAAGGGTCTCAAGTACGGCTTCAAAGTCAAGGAGCGACCTAGAGCGAGCATGAATGGTTGCGACCTGCGTAATCCGTTCAAGGTTGCCAAAGGCCGTTCCGTCAGGCTTCCGGTAGACTTCTCTCTGACTGGCTCGAAAGATGATACATCCCACGAGGTCATGTGGGAGTTCTCACCCATCAACTCGCTCACCAATAGTGGTGAGCATGGCGATCAGGTCTCCATCGGAAACTACAACGCCAAGAACGCATTGGATAAGCCATTTGTTTCGGAGCCAGGCCTCTACACTCTAAAGACCGTGTCAAGCGGATCTTGCAAGGGTGAGGTCAAAGAGCCGTCTTCGTGCCTTCTCCTGAACCCATTGGAGCCTTCGCTCTCGATTCGCTCAGAGGAGATCCCCGATAAATGTGCAGGTAACTCCATTGGACTGCGGGTGGACCTGGATCTCGTTGGAACACCGCCATTTGTTGTCCGGTACGACATCGTTACCAGTGACGGGCATATTGAGAAGCAGTCTCACCGCGTCTCTGGTCTGCGATCTCAGCTGGAGCTGGTGCCCAAGATGGCAGGTCACCACAAATACGTCTTCAAGTCCATTGATGATGCCGTTTATGACAATCTACCTCTCACCGGCGAGGACAAGGTTTTGGAACAGGTCGTGAAGCCTGCCGCCTCAGCCAAAATCGCAAGCACCACCGGTGTTATCAATGCTTGTCTTGACTCGGAAGTTGAACTGGATGTCCTCCTTTACGGTGAGGCTCCCTTCAATCTGGAATGGGAGATCGTTCATGATGGCAAACGCAAGTCTGAGCGAGTCACCGGTCTCCAAGAAAATAGCTTCAGGATCAAGACCAACACCCTACGTAAGGGAGGAGAGTATATTCTTGCATTGAGCAGTGTCCAGGATAAGCGAGGCTGTAAAACTTTCCTTCAGGACCAAGTCAAGATCGCTGTACGACGCCAGCAACCAAGAGCCGCCTTTGGTTTTGTCGAACATAAGCAGAAGATCATGGCCGTGGAGGATACTCACCTACGACTGCCCCTCCGTCTCGAAGGAGAACCTCCTTTCGAGATCAGCTACAGGAACCTCAACGGCAATGGTGAAGTGTTGACCAAGCGCGCCAACAACGCCAACGACAACCTGCTTGTCAAGTCGCAGGGCGTCTATGAATTGGTGGATGTGCGAGATAGCCAGTGCCCTGGGTCTGTCGTGCCAGCAGCATCCCAATTCGAGGTGGGCTGGTTCCCTAGACCAGAGATCTCGATCGTTGAGTCTCCCAGCATCACTTCAGACGGCAACACCTTCGTCAAGCAAGACATATGTGAAGGAGATATTGACGGCTTCGAAGTCAAACTCAAAGGTAAGCGGCCAGCAGCATTTGACTCGAGATTCTCGCTGACTAGTTATAGGATCACCTCCTTATCATGTCGAATATGAGGTTACTCACAAGTCATTCCAAGGCGCAAAGGCATTCACGCGGAAGGATTTCGACGCCGCCCTCGCCAAGGCAGCCATTTCTATGGATACCACCAAGGCTGGTGACTACACCTACAAGTTCTCTGCTCTTGCCGATAATCTCTACAACAGCGATAAGAACTTCAGTCCTCTTACTGTTGCACAGCGCGTGAATGCCAAGCCTGCTGCCGGGTTTACAAAGCCAGGTCAGTCGTTCAAGTATTGTATGGAAGAGCAAGAACACGAGGACAGGATCCCGATCAAGCTTACGGGAGTCGCTCCCTTCTATGTCGAGGTTGAGATCAAGCACCAAGCTGGCTCACCCGCCGAGACGTATCGAATTCCGTCGATCGACTCAAACACGTATGGTATAAGGATTCCTCGTCAGCACCTCCGTCTTGGAGCCCAGCAGGTTCGCATCCGTACTGTTCGAGACGCTCGAGGCTGCCAGCGCAAGTACGAGATTGGAGGGCCCTCGGTGCAAATCCACCTCTACGAGGCGCCATCCATCTACCCTCTCGAATCTCGACGCGACTATTGCGTTGGCGAGCGTATTGCATATACTCTATCTGGTACACCTCCGTTCGACATCTCATACGACTTCAACGGCCGATGGAATGCTAAGTCGCAAACGACCAACTTCCGCCGTATTGCGGAGAAGCCCGGCGAGTTCATCATCACCAGCATCTCGGATAAGGCCAGCGAGTGCCGTGCTGCGGTAAACATCCCCAAGACTATCCACCCACTGCCCAGTGTTCAGATCAGCCGTGGTAAGCAGTCCCGCGTGGACATACACGAAGGCAACGAGGTGGATATTCTGTTTGAGTTCTGGGGCACGCCGCCATTCGAGTTCACCTACACGCGCAGCTCCAACGCCAAGAAGGGCCAACGCAGTGTTGTCCTCGAAACAAGGCATGATGTGTCTTATGAACACAGCAAGGTGGTCAAGGCGAGCCAGGAGGGTACGTACGAGGTTGTTGCGATCAAGGACAAGTTCTGCTCGTTCTCGACTCAGCAGGTGGAGAAAAAACAAAGAAGCTAGAGCTGTTGAGACGGATCGAGAAATGATATGGGGCAAAGATAGTTTGAATTTTTTTTTAATTTTTTTTAATTTTTTTTGACGTTTTGGCTGTTTGATAGGTAATGAACGGATTGTACTGCCAGGGGCGAGGACGATCAACAACGAGGAGGGACACTGAGTTGTATATATGCATCTATACCATGGCATGGCGTTAAGTTAGGGTTAATCAGAGCAAGATTGAATAAGTAAGGCTTGTCACGTCCATTCAGAGAAAGGAGCACATGTCTCACAGAAGGAAGATGGTCTTCAGCCGCACCGCAGTCTTTTACGCCTTCTTGTCGTCCTCCTCTATCAACACAGCATCCATATTCTGCAATGAACTTTTTCATCTTTCCGCAGTATTAAGCAGAAATAAAGGGACGAGCTTTGTTATTGAGAGACAGGTGGATCTTTTGAAATGTGGTTGCCTCATTCCTCTCTTGTCAAGAGCGATCTGTTTGAATGTGAAGATGAATCTTCCCCCCTGCTCATGCATCAAGCTACAGAGTCTTTCGGAGTCTAGATGGATCAAAGCACTCGTTCATCCAGCCATGCCAAAGAATTCACGTCAGCGCCAGCGCCAGCGCCAGCGCCTGTCCAGCCCCGTCCGTTCAGCATCAACACACACACACACACATACTCCGTACACACACACCCGCTGGCCGATTCCAATACATATTTGCCGGTCAAGTCCTCAGACGATTACATTACATTACATGACATGACATGACATTACATTACATTGATGCCGACGTCATCTCTCATGTTATTTAGTGCCAAGACTGGTCCTGGCCTCGGTAGTGTCTTGTCTCGACCTTCTAGTCTGCAGCAGCGCAGTCTCGACTATTCCAAAGCCATGCCAGGTCAAAGTATAACAGGGTCTGGGTGACAGGGGATAGAAATTGGATAGTTGAATACATATGTACGTATATACATACTGGTACATACTCTACCAGCACATCGCTACTCTTCAAGACAAGAGGAATCAACATTTTCCCTCCACGTTATCATTCAGACTAGGCCATCAACCCTCAAGCACGAGCACGAGCACGAGCACAAGCACAAGCACAAGCACAAGCACAAGTCCATTAGTACCTAGGTCTGCTACAATAGGGGTTGCACAAGACTCAAGATCCCATACATCCGCTATCGTCGTGCAACACAAACACCGGCTCTATACCGCATTTCAGTGCACAACCCACCCAGACGGTCCAGGCCAAAGCCAGAGCTCAACGGCACCCATTTTCTGCGGTGCAACGGCTGACGGATACTACATTAGTATTAAGTATTATTATATTATGGCGCTATGTATAGGCAAAAAAGCCCCTTCTGAACAAAGCCCGTCCGGCGAGGGAATTCGTGTGCCCAACAACAAAACTCCCTCCATTTCCAAAGTCCAACCCCACCATTCGAAACGGTCCAGAACTCAATCGATCTGCACCTCCCTGTGCCACACCTACGCAACCTTGCAAACGTTAACTTCCATGGATGTTATACATAATAAGGACGTGCTGGCTGTGCTGTGCTGTGCTGTGCTGTGCTGGGCATTTATATCTGTCATCTGTTCTCTGCGGCTCGAAACACTTTTTGGGTCACTCGTTTCCGACATTTCCGCGGCTCCCCATTCATCATTCATCCATCCATTCATCCGTCTACTCCGTACTCCAGGACCAACTTGGCTTTTATACATATCCATGTTCATATCCCCCAATGTTACTCCCTCTCTATCCAGGAGCTACTACCCATATACCACCGATTAAACTAACAATCCAAACATCCATACTCACACTCAATTTCAACCCAACCCCCCCCCAGCCGAAACAAATGTCGAATATGATTACGGCCTGAATCAACACGCCAGTCAGGTGGTCTACGAAGCTTCACTGAACGGACAATGCCCTGCCCTCCTCAGGTCCATGGAATGGATCTCTCAACAGTTCAGCACCTTGGGACCACCAACAAAGCAAAAATATTGCATGCTGGGGCTGGGCCAGGGCTCGCACCCAAATGACAATGATATTATTGCAGGTATCAAAACTTGTTCATCAGACGTTCCAAACTCTCCCGAAACAAATCCGCGAACGCGCCGTTTCTGCCAATGCCAGGGACAACGACCTGCCTGCCTGCCTGCTGTATCTCTGCTACATGTATTTGTTCGTCAAGGGATCCGGGCTCAATGCGTCTCCCCGATCATAAATGCGAAATATACGACGACAAAATCCTTCTTCCATGACGGCCAACACCAAGAAGCCATCAGTCATAGAATAACCCATACTGTCTCGCTCCGAACGCCATACTCCTCATGATGTAGCGTCACGCGTACACCAGGCACATATCACTATATCAGTGGCTCAAGCGTAGGTCCGCTGGCGCTTTTCTGGTGGGCTCTGGCCATCCATTCGCCCTTGGCTGGTTTGTGAGATGCTTGTTGGGAAACTAGCTCGGCTCGCGCTGGTAGGCGTCAGACCGTACTGGTTTGCGCCGTTTACCATGCCATAGCCTTGGTCCATCCCTGTGGTCATGGGAGACTGCTGCGGCATCTGTCCCGGGGACCAAGTGGCGCCAGTCGCCGGCGGCGTAGGCGTTGTCTCGAACTTGAAATTCGTTCCGCCGGGAGTATTCAAGTTGCTCGGCGGGTTCATGTAACCTGCGCCACCAACTACATAACCTGAGCCTGATTCTTGTTGAGTCGAAGGGTCATAACCCTTAAGGAGATAGCTCAAGTGATTCTCGACAATCTTCTGCATTCCGCTCTTGGTGAATGGCTTAGCCAGTACTCCGTTCATGCCTGGACGTGCAAGATTAGTTCCCATGTCCGTTCGCGGCTCATGCTTCGGCTAGCGCTTACCGTGTTCAAAATAGCAGTGGACCTCGTCAGATCGGATATTCGACGTCATAGCAACAATTGGAATGGCAGGACAGTCTTGCCGAATATACATGGTTGTCGAGACACCATCCAGCTTGGGCATTATGATGTCCATGAAGATCATGTCGAAATGATCACGGGCAACACTAGTGATACGGCTATATGCGTCTGCTCCATTTTGCTAATCAATGGTCAGTTAGGCGGCTCAAGAGGCTTACTGGGAAAATCACATACAGCATGCTCGACTTCACAGCCCATCGACTTGAGAAACTTGATACCGATCTTAGCACAAGTCGGATCATCCTCAACAAGAAAAATCCTGGGTTTTCGTGACGCCCAAGTGAGGGCCGAATTGGTCGACGAGTTAGAGTTTGCATGTGTTTGGATGTTGATAGGTTGGGGAGCAGGAACCTCCTGCATGGCGTTGGCGCTGGACTCATTCGGCATTGCATAAGGGATCTTATGGATGTGATCCGAGTGGAAAGGATCGATGCCGACGGTTTGACCCACCGGGTACACGGGGTAGCGGTTGATGTCGTTCATTGGATCATGCATCATAGGCATTGAGGCTTGTGGGATGACAACTGCGGAGTCTGCCGGAGATCCATATACGCCCTGAAGACGTTCCAGCTCTCGGTCGGCAATTTGATCGGGTGTCACGCTAGACAGAAGCTCACGAGCTCGTCGCAGTTCTGGTGCAGCATCGTCACTACCGTCAAGAGGAGATGTTCCGACGTTGAGGTGCATGCCCTGTTGATGGCGGTTGCCCGAAGGTGAGAGGAAATTAAGCATTTCGTGCTGTGATTGCTTTTGTGCATTGAGCATTTTTTGCAGAGTCAGAACCTCGTTCACAAGAAGTCGGTTGGTCTGAGACACTTCGGTGTAGAGCTCCTGGAGCTGTTGCACTTGCTGCTGGGTAGCTGTCAGTTGTTCAGTCATGACACTGATGTGGTGACTGGTTGTGAAGTCTTCTGTGGCCTGTGTCCTCCTGGGTGCTGGGGCCTTTCGACGAATGTTATCGAGATCATCCTTGCTGCCGACCCTGAAATTGGGATGCTTGAACTCAAGAGTCTAGCTTTTTGGTCATTATTGGCTTCAACATCTAACGGTCAGGTAAACTCACATTGGCGCCATTGGCCGCAGATCCACTGTCATTTGTTTGTCGCACTTTATGGAAATCGTACTTGTTCAATTGTCGGACAAAACTGGCCATGTTGCTGTGCTTAAAGTGCTTAGGCAAGATTGAACGTGTAAATTTTTCGTTCTAGCGCTATTAGTATTCGATGAATGTAGTCAATTTCAGCACAAGCCTACCTCAACAACAACGAACGTGTCGCCATCTTTTCCCCATCTTGCAACGTCTTGATGCGCTGGATCTTCGAGCATCCTTGAATCTGTTAGCTTTGCATGCACAGGCAGCTACAAGTAGCCATACCGATAAAGCTTGCGAACCTGTCAGAGGTGTCAGTTGTGATGTAATCAGCCACTGTCGTCTTGTCGACTTACAAACTCACTGGCATTGCTGCCACCAACCCCAGGGGTTGAGGTTCCGTCACCAGACATATTATGCGTTTATGCAAGGCGTGCCTTTTCTGATCTATGCTTTGTTTCGAGATGATTTCGCCGCCGGTCTGCTATTAGAACAATACGGATTGTTCAAGAATCGACTCGACGGATAACGGATGCAAGAGGCGTTTAACCGGGCCGAGTCGCCGTTGATCGTTGTCGAACCTTAGGTAACAATAAGTCAAAAAAGAACGGTTCTGGTTCTCTTGAACAGAGGATGAAAGGTCTTCGATGCGCCGAGCTGAGATGATAACGAATGGCGTCAGGGCTATATGCAGACTCGAGAACTGGACGCGTTGATGTTCAGTCGTCACCAGCAAGTCCAGGGGCTAGAAAGCTTTGCGGGCTAGAGTGCTCTAGATTGAATAAAAGGGCCTTCGCAGGGAGATCGAGGGCGACGATACGATAGATGAGGGCCGTCGCAATTGCAAGACCAAGGGGCTGAAAATGAGGGAATGGGGAACGGGAAACGGGGACAGGGCCTGAGTTGTATCTCAAGACAGACAAAGTTGGGAGGCCGTGTGAGCGGGAGTGGGCACAGGCGTGGGTGGAACGGAATAGCCTGAGCCTGCTTTTGTCTCTGAACTCGAGTGGCTTGGCTTTGGCGGGGGGTCGTAGGGACCTACCTCTTGGCCCGGAGATGTGGATATTGTCAGGTACTCAATACCTAGCACAACTTGCTGTACACGCTCTGTTCCGAGAGCAGATGGCACTTCCCACTTGGGCTGGGGCTGGGGGATCTGTGCTTTTGCTGGTACTGGTGCTGATGCTGATGCCGCTGCTGATGCTCTGAGCAAGGCAAGGCGAAAGACAAAAGCTTGAGCCGGAGTGGGCTTTTCCAGCCAAACTTGGTTTAGCCTCAACCAAGATCGCGGTGGGAATGAAGCGCTATTGCACTAACAAGTCTGGCGGCCGTCCCTGTGGGGTGTCCCCTTGCGTCCATCCAAAGCTTTTTGGTCCTTCACAGCACTCCATGACCCTTGGTTGGCTGCCCGGTTGTACTGGAGATCGTCCCCAAATTCGACTGTGTGGAGGTGATCATGGCGCACCGTGGCCACTATGTGACCTAAGCTCCGTTTGGAAGATTGCTAGCTGGTGAAGAAGTGAGAGAGAGAAAAAACCACCAAGATCCAGTGCTCGTTCCTCTTCGAGGGGACATAATGTGATTTTTATTGTATTTTAAGTTATACTTTTATCTATATTTTAACCACCTTATATAATTAATATAAGGTTATTAGAACCTTCTTTTTAGGCTATATTACTATACTTTTCCTTACTTTATAATATTATATTTATTTAAATAGTCTTAAAATTACTAAAGATATTAAGTATTTAACTTTTACTATTATTAAGCTTTTTTAAAAAGTTAATTTTTTAATAAAAAAGCCTTTAATTATTTTAAAAATAAAAGGCTAGAATATTTAATTAATTTATTTAATCTTTAAAAAAGTTAATTTTATTTAAATTAAATTATATTTTTAAAAATAGCTTATAATTAAAGGCTATTAATTTAATTTATATAAAATTATTAAAGTATATAAATAAAAAAAAGATAATTATTTTACTTTTAAAGTTTTAAAAAGAAATATTTATTTATTTTTTTAAAAGCTATTTATAATTATTTATAATTAGCTTATTTATATTAACTTATTAATTAGTTTTATAATTAATATAAAGATTTTTTTTAATAATAAAAAGAAAATTCTTTTTTTAATTAATATAATAGCTATTTTATTATTTTTTTTAAAATTAAAAATTTAAATAAATTTAAAAAAATAAAAATTTATTTAATCTTTTTTTATGATTAATAAATATAAAAATAAATAAATTATAATAAAAGTATTTATTAAATAGCTTATTTATTAAGAGTTAATATTAAATAAAAGGTAATTAAAGTTTATTTTACCTAAAAAGGCTAAAACCTAATATATTATTTTTACTGAGATACCAGGATCTATCTAACTAAGTGGCAGAAGTTAAGGCATAATCAATTAATCAATCCAGTGCTCGTACTACGGAGTAGAAATCATTCTTTTATTAGTTCTTTTGAATTACTAGGGCCTATTTGCGGGGTTTTTCCAATGACAAGGGGAGAGGACCCTGAATTCCTGAGATTTGCTTTACATTGGTAGTTGTACTGAAAACCTTCAGATGGAAGACTTTTGTTGGCCTGTCCTTTGTCTAACACCATCATCTATGCACAGTCTGTATCCATGAATGGCAATAGGGCAACATTTAAAAGTACCTTTGGCAAGATCATCATCCCTTACTACCTTAGTACCTACTTCCCAGGTTGAGGTTGGTCGAGGGCATCTACAAAGCTTGGTCACCACCGCAAACTACCTACTATACCTACTTGACTTCCGACTGTCTAAACTGAGAGAGTCTAAACTGAGAGACATCTGCATCAAATGCTACGACCGAGACATACCTAGGACCCAAGACATCTAAAAGACACTTGCGGATGCCTTAGTGGGTGTACTGAACGCAAACAACATTTGACAGCCACACTAATAATACACATCTCCCGGTCGGCAAGATTTCATTACATGATACGTAGTCTCATCGCTGAGGGTGATGAAAAGGATGGCTATCATATTTCAGGTTGTGATCTCTCGTTGTCTCGGACATTTCCCTCGTTCGTCGAGGAACCGGACCCAACAAGGGACAACTCTACAGTTCATGCTTGGGCAATTCCAGCTGCCGGAAGCCCCATCCACCCTCTGATTTAGCAAGTGTGATTTGTCGTTTTCCCTGCTCAAGAGGGAAGACGCTCAAAAAGAAATCAAACGACCCGAAAGTTGTCGGACCGTCGGCGAAGCCGCATAGATAACAAATGTTGCCTCTCTAGTTTAGTCTCCGATCGGGCGCTACGGCCTCCCGGAACCAAAACGACACCAAGTCTTCTCATTCGATGAGTCCTGCCTGTTCCTGACCATGTGCCTGTAGTTTATGTGCCACCAGGCTCGTGCTTGAACGGGCTTCATTGAGAGACGCCATTATCGAACCATTTTTCGAGTGTCAGTTGTCTGTCAAAAGTTAAACCCCTACTCCGGAACCAATAGCTCCTTGTTAAGCGAAACTTAGACGCTCAGGCGTAGAGCTTGCCGAGAAACAAACAAAGCGGAATCACGACTACTGAGGTACCTCGTGGAGGTAACAATTATGTGAGTATCGGGTGCTTTCAGGATTTGAAATGTCCCCGAAGTCTATCGGGACTCCTCTCTCGGCGCCGGGTGATATTATTTCCATTACACGTCGTTGAAGATCAACGGCGGGCAACAGGGTGCTTTGGCAGTGCCTGGAGTTGGAGGGTTTGAACGATTACCTCAGCAGAGTAACTTCACCGAGGTGAGACCCCGTACACCGAGGTGAGGTGGGGAGTTAGGTTCCGTCGATTGAGTCACTGGAAATTTTACCTAACCCCACGGTTCGCGTGCGCTTGAACGTAAACTTCACAATATTCGCACAAATATCTTTCGGACGCAACGCTCTGGCCCGACAAGTCATCATGTCGCACAAGGGTAATAGTGGCAAGGGCAAAAAATCTTCAAAACCAGGAGCCGAGAGCAAAAGCGAGGATGTTCTCCAGGCGGTTGTAGGTGACATGGCGGGGTATCTTTTTCTGCAAGACCAGCATAAGCTCACAACGTATTCTTCAGGTCCTCGCCGACTCCTTTCAAGACAGATTCAAGCCCTTTACCACCGAGAAGCCAAGAGTATGCCCTCTTATTCGCCTCGGCCGTGTGCTCATGCTAATGGGCTTAATCGCAGTGTCTTCTCCCTCTCGCGAACACGCCCCTCATCGAGTATACCCTTGAATTTCTAGCCATGAATGGTGTCAACGAAGTCTACATTTACTGTGGTGCTCATACAGACCAGGTCGAAGACTACATCAGCCGGTCTCGGTGGTCAGCAGCCGCGCGCACATCCCCCTTTTCAGTTCTACAATTTGTCCGAGTCTCCGATGCACGATCAGCCGGTGATGTCCTTCGCGATATGGACAAGAGATCTCTTGTCGATGGCGATTTTATCCTCGTGCATGGCGACCTCGTGTCCAACATAATGCTTGATGGCGCTTTGGCGGCGCACCGAAAACGGAGGCAAGACAGCGCAGCCAACATCATGACAATGGTGTTGCGCAGTGGTGGAGAGGATGATCACCGAACAAAGACAAATGGAATCACGCCCATTTTTGTGGTCGACACAAAGACTCAACGATGTCTTCACTACGACGAGATGAACCCCTTGGCAAGCGATCGATACATGTCATTGGATCCAGCTGTTGTAGATGAGCTATCAACCGAATTCGAGATTCGATCCGACCTCATCGATGCTCAGATCGACATTTGTACACCAGAAGTACTTGCGCTTTGGTCAGAAAGCTTCGACTACGAGCTTCCCAGGAGAAACTTCCTTCACGGCGTGCTCAAGGATTGGGAGCTGAACGGCAAGATGATCTATACCGAGATTTGCGAGGAAGGTTACGCAGCCCGAGCAAGCAATCTACAGCAGTACGACGCCATCAGTCGTGACATTCTAGGCCGATGGACTTATCCCTTCATTCCAGAGTGCAATATTGTTCCTAAGCAGGCTTACCAGCGTCACAGACCTGCAGTTGTGGTCGAACACGGTGCATTCTACGCTAATACCTCCGAAGTCCAAAACTCGGTCATCGGACGTAACAGCACCATTGGCCCAGGAAGTAAAATCTCAAATAGTATGATTGGGCGAGACTGCAAGATCGGCAACAACGTCATCTTGAAGGATTGTTACATCTGGGACGACACAACAGTCGGAGACGACACAAGAATATACCGATCTATCGTGGCAGATTCAGCCACTATTGGAGAGACCTCAACTATAGCAGAAGGCAGCCTCATTTCCTTTGGTGTCAACATTGGCAAGAGCATTAGACTACCTAAAGATACTGTCATTTCATGCGTCGATTCCGAGGGCAATCCCTTGACGCCGGATACCGAGCTGCTTGGCTCTGGTACCAATGCCGCAGCATTCAAGGACCATGAGGATGATGAGGTTGACGAGAGAGACCCCTGCCAGCTTCAGAAGACTCTCATGTACAACCTTTCCCAGTTCAACATCTCTACCTCATCGGTGTCGACACTGTCTTCCGAAGTCTCTGAGGATATTCCGGATGAGAATTCCCTGCACGTGGACACCACCGACCCCTCCCGCCGCACGTCCTTCGCCTCCGACGATGCTGGCGACAAACTCTCGTTCCATAGCGAGGCTGTACACGGTCTAGTCGACGCTCTTCGTGCCGATTCCGGTGATTTCGATTCGGCCAAGCTTGAGTTCATGGGCTTGCGTCTCTCTAACGATGCCTCGGACGCTATGATGCGCCGAGCTGTGGCCACCGCATTTGCCCGTCGCGCAGTCGAGCTCATGACCCCTGAGCACGGCAATCTCGAACCCAGCAAGGCTGCTGAACAAGCGCTAAAGGCTCGTAAAGGTGCAACAAAGTTCATCAATGAGGTCGGAATTGGCGGCGACGATGATAATGAGGCCGAGCAAGTCGAATTCATCATCGCGCTCCAGAAGGCTCTCACGCGCTCCCAAGGACCCGAGCACTCCCGTGTTGGCACTCTCCTCGCCGCAATGCTACAGCAGCTGTATGCGCTCGACATCCTTGAGGAGGAGGGTATTCTGAGTTGGTGGGGGAATGAGCGTGCCGTTGAAGGTGAGACTATGGCATTGCTGAAGGAAAAGTGCCGCGTGTTGGTGGAGTGGCTGGAGAACGCCGAGGAGGAGGATGACAGCGATGAGGAATAGATGGTTTTGCATTATTATGTCTGTAAAGGTCACGGCGTACAAAATAAACAAAGCGACATGGCGTCTTGTAAACATAGTATAACACAAGATACCTTGCTACCTGCTTTTATGTGGTTTCAGTCAGAGTCTGGACTGTCGCCAGTAATCGTAAGAAATGGATGTATTATGTTTACACATCGACTACATCCAGACTTGCTGCCAGGGTTTGCCTATACCTAGGTTTGTAGCTTTTTGCCGTTGCCTTGCTGCCTAATATATATACAGCCTATCTAGGTAGTGAGGACAAACTGATGATGCCCATAGAGGCGATCATCTTCGAGGCCATTATAGGTGGTCCTCCGTCTCCTAGACTACGCTTAATTCTATCAACCCTTTCCTTTTCATCTAACGAGACTCTGGTATGAACGTCCCTAGCCTACCTTACCGTTGACTTGTACTTAAAATGGGGAGGACAATATCTCATCTGCTGGATCTGTCTATCACGCTCAATAGGAATATCATCAACTTAATTTCTTTCCCTCTACTTCCGGGATCCAAGCTATACTAGTATTTAGTTAAGTGCAACTAAGATCAGAAATTGCATGGGCTGCTGTCTGGGCACACTTCTTGAGTAAACGTACATCTACAGTTCATCAACGTCTTTAAGTGTTATGCCATACCTTGCTTAAAAATAGTAACCAAAATATAGAGCGTTATGAAGAAATAACCTCAACCTTGACTTAATTGCCATATTATAAGTGATTTATAAGACAGTCCACTGGCTTAGCCTTTGCTCAACCGTAAGCTAAATGGAACTGAACCCAAACTGGAGTTTTCTCCGGCTCGACGAGCCCTGCACATATGTAGCGCTACAGTTGTGGCATCCTTGATACGCATGATTTCTACCTATTCAATACGTGTATCCGTGGTGGCGGATGCTGGACTACCCTATGTCGCCTAGTCCAAATTCTCCAGTTGTCACAACCGATCGATTAGAGGTTTTGTTTTGTTTTCTCTGGTTTGCCCGTGATATCTACCCAGTATGGGGAAGTCCTTCAAGCACCTATTTTATTTTCTTGGGTTACTTATCCGACGTTCCCTGTGTATTCCGTTTGGTCAGTAATGTTGAGGGACATGATAGCAAAACCACACGAGTCATATCCCAGTAAATGACACGACACGATTCAGTCATTCAGCGCAAATCATTCCCCTTGATAGCAGAATGGCGGTGATCATGAGTCGATAGAGGACGCGTCAACATTATCGACATTTGCATGTAACTATCACCAAACTCACCACCACCACCGTCCCCAACAACCCTTGGAGTTCAAATACCCATGTGCATATCCCACCGAGATCGTCGCTGTTGGGATGAAAATAGCATTTCCAAAAATAGAGAGTAAATGGGTTTCTTATTTTGGGCATCTTGGCCTGTCTCTCACCAGCAACGCGCCATTGAGATTGCCGGAGTGGACGTACTGTCCAAGCAACGATCAGCTCCCTTCACCATCAAGACTGTACGGTCACAACGGAAGACACCAATTCAGGTACAGGAAGCGTGGAGAAGGGGGGCAGGAATCCCCCAAAAAACCTTCAAGGAGGGCAGATGCGCATGGGTAGGACGTGCGATGATGTAGTGATCAACCTGATCATGTCCCCGTTAGGTATGGCAGTACCAGTCAAACTTTTAAGCCCTGTGATACGGAAGGCTTCTGGAAGAGGACCCTGATTCATCATCCCAGGAGAAAACAAAAGGAAGCTTTTTCACAAGTCTGAGTTGAGGTCCTAAAGATAACGATCGCTTGCAACACGAGCTGGTAGCCGAGTGCGGAAAGATGACGATATTGATGATACACTCGAACTGCCGTGCCGGTGATGAGATTGAACACGCTTGAAAGTACCCAGTACAGCGGCTCTCAGCAAGGGAGAGGGGTGTGGTGGCTTGACTGCTGCAGTGTAGTGTACGGCACCAGCCGCTCAATGATAGGCGTGCTCAGTTGATGGAGATCGTAGGTGAGGGAGCACCACGACGAAGAGCGTCAGCTTGTCTGGTAAATGTATGCAATGTGAAATTCCGTATTTAAATGAATCGACATTACCCGAACTGCGACCCAAGAAGCCAGCGTTTGATACGCAAAACCATTGTTCAAGAAAGCCCTTGACAGGAAGGTATCTTTAACAGTTGGGCCTCCTGAAAAGCACCCACCCCTGAAAAGCGAATCGTCAAGATCTGGCTCCGATCCCACGAAGCAAAGCGAATAAAGTTGCGGTCATTCAAAGTAGGGGTTCGCCGATGCTGGAGGCTGACCACAGGGTCGCATTTGACCCCAGTATACGGAAACAGGGTGCTGTATGGATGTATAACAGGTGGATTAAGGTAGGGCTCGTTCCTAAATTGGGCGTTACCGGTGGAAGCTCACCCTGGTAAACCAGCAGAAACCGTTATTGATTACGCCGTACGGAGTACCCTTCGCACATTCGTGTGACAAGGCTCAAGATAATACATAATCATGCCGCAGGTACGGAGTACACATGGGTCCAGTATTCGCGGCTATATGCAGTTCTGATAACCAGGATCCTGATCATATGGATGGATTGGATGCTAGGCAGTACAGTATTTACAGTACTGTTTTCCATCTGATTTCTCACAGGCTGTCAGTAAACTTCCACCAATTTATTGCTAAAGATGTTCGATCGGGGAACAACGGGACGATCCTGAGGGAGGAGTTTGAAGTTCGACCGAACGTTTAGACTGAGTGGTATAATACCTAAAATTGAATGGTCTACCTAAGGTACCTTAGGTAAGGTAGGTACCTAGGTAGGTAGTGAGTGGGGAGACCAGCAAAACTTTCCGATGACGTCAACGCCTCTAAAGAGCTTGCTGTTCGTGATGCTTAAGTTCCCTCAGTCATCATGCGGGGGCATCAGTGGACTCGAAAGATGATACCTAGCGTCCCAGTCTGACTGGCGAAAGAGGGTGCCACGTTGACAACTCTAACCTGTTCTGTCCCATGTTTGTATGTACAGTGAGTAGTATTTTACCAAGTCCCTTGCCAATACTACTACTCCATGTCTTGCTCCTTTTTAGAGGCTTCGATAACGGTTTCAGCCTCGTGGGTTGACTGACGTGGAAGGATCTTGGAGAGCAACAATGACATCATGGTCATGGCTGTTGCATTGTGGCTGGACCCATCCATCTGTTATTGTGACGGACGGACAAAACCCTGGTCCCCCTGTAGGCCTGTAGGGCAAAATGGGACAAGTTTGGCGACATATCCGCTCTGATGAACGCTAATGTTCCGGAAGTCAATCAGGCGTCTCGTCTCACTCCAAGGTCCTGAATGCCCTTGCACGGAAACAGGTGTCAAGTTCCAGCTTCTTTTCTTCAGCTTCGGCACTTCCAGGTGTGCGGTGCCGGTATTGGATCAGATGCATCTCTCGTACACTGCCCACTTGAAGGGCCTGCAAGATATTACGAGCCAGCTTTCATTTGTGGGGTTGACATTTGAGAAAGATGACATCTGAACTGATCGATATGTATGGCTTTCTGTTAATATGCCTAAGCGCGTGGAGAACTAACACACAACATCTCAAAAAAGGGTTAGCCGAGCACGAAAGGGCATTGTAAGCCATGACAAACAATACAGTACACTACACTGGACTATCCTCGAGAGATGGTCGAACCTGGAATTTGAGGAGATTGTTCGTCAATCAACAACCCCCTAGCGCCCCCCCCCCCCCCCCCCCCCCCCCCCCCCCCCCGAGAGATTGATCTGTGAGGAGGGGTGTGAGGGGAAGGAAGCGATACCAGTACATGGTGTACGCAACTCGCCCGAAAATTGTATGTATGGTGTCCACACCAAGATACCCGCCGCATGGTAGCTGTCCGTTGCGAGCTACCAGCCACACATACATGGCCATAGGGCAACGATGGCCTTGTCAGGGTTAGAAGGAGCGTCAATCTCCAGGTGATTCGAACCGAACTGAGAAGATTGTGCATAAGCCCCAGCGACTTGATATATCTTGACGGTACAGCCCAAAATTTGAAATGTAAACGGAGAAGACTTAGAGCAGAGAGATTGTGCTTCTGGCGATTACATTGACGTAACCAACAAGCACGCCCGATACCATATCCTTCGATCTGCTAGTGAACGTTGTGATCCAGGCAAGATCTTGCCGGACGTGACCCATAAACAATTTGCCGAGATTAAGCCCAGATGAAGGGCTGGCTGCACCGTTGTCATTGATCACTGTAAAAACGCATAGACTGGGGAGTTGGATGCAAAGCTGGCTCGATGCATATTTCCGTTCTCAAGCCCAGTAGGGGCATGGTCCTGCATCTTTGGCTGCACACCCAAGTCGGAACATGCAATTGTTGGATTGACTTGACTGGGATTAGGATGTGTTCCGAGATGGCACCAGATGGGACTTGACAGGGTAACCCTGGTAAAGGTAAAGCACCAACGGCGTTTAATGAACGCTAGACATAATTTCGATGAGACCAGATCAAACGCTCTCAACCTGGAATAAGGAAGCTCCAAACAAGAAGAACCAAAGGCAGAGTTATAGCCATGCGGCATGCATTACCAGTCATCCTATTGACTGAACCACCAGCTTGATTCTGCTGATGGTACTGGGTATCTACCTAGGTAGCAGAAAGATTTGAGGAGAGACTGTTTCGGAAGCGTCAGAAAATAAAGAGTTAGAAGCTTGGATATTCCTTACCAGGTACTAGTTACTATATATATGGACAGGAGGTAACTACCTAGGAGGCCACCCGGGTTTTCTAACAGGGCTCTAGACAGTTTTTTTTAATATAATAGGCTATTAATCCAGTTAAAGAGCTATATATGCCTTTAAAGCTATAGCTATAATACTAGCCTATTATAATACCTTTAATTTCTAACTAAAAGGCTAGTTATAATTAATAGGCTAATATTTAATAATAGGTCTTAAGGTATTAATAGCCTATTAATTAGGTTAATAGGTCTTTAACCTATTTAATAGGCTATTATTATAAATAGCTATTTAATATAATAGTTATTAATTAATTACTTATAAAGGCAGCTATTTAGATATTTATTAAGGTATTAATAAATCTATTTTTTAATATATATTAAGATAATTAATTTCTCTTATAATAATAACTAGATTACCTAGCTAATAATTTAATAATATAATAATTAATTAATTTAATTAATTATATCCTTAGCCTTAAAGCTATAAATTTAACTATAACTTTAATTTCTTAAAAAAAAGCTTTAAAAAAAGAAATTATTATAATATCTTTTTTTAACCTTTTTAATACCTATTATAATAGTCTTTTAATACCTTTATAAGCTACTTTAAGCTACTTTAGCTAATTTATAAGACTAGGCTATTAATAGCTATTAAATATAATAATAATTTTATTATAATAAGCTTAGAGTTAATTAATAAACTATTATTAAAAAAAATATTAAATAAATACCTTTTTAGTATTTTAAGCCTATTAAAATTAATAACTTATTTAGAAAAATATATTAAAGATATTATATTTTTTTAATAGCTATTAATATATTAAAAGCCTATTGCAGGCCCTGTCAGAGGTCCTGTCTAGAAACCGGGGTGGCGCGTAATAGTAAGGTACCTTACCTAAGTACCTAGGTACTTACTTTATTCAAGTTTTAACTGACCACAGCTTGTCAAATCGTTCGAACATACTGCCATGTTATTTATGCTTGGCAAATATAGAAGAAATCTGCATTTTTGATAGTGGTATACGCCGTAGTCTTCGGATATCGTGGTTCTCCAAGATCGCTTGCCTACCTAAGTACGGAGGTAGGTATGCCTCCACTGAGGTGCCAAGGGCCAGCTGTTCGAACGGTTGGTGCGTGTAAGCTAAAGTTCCATTGCCAGCTACCTTACTACTACAGGTGCCTAGTTATGCACCCCGGGACAAGCAAGACAAGCTATCGCCACGAAACAAATATATAAGATTAATAACTTCCAGATTAAACGGCAATACCAGGCAAGTTATTGCGGCAGCACGTGTAATGTAGTAGTCTAAGGGAGCAAGGAGCCTGATCTTGCTAGAACATCCATAGTATCCATGGATGTATTTGTTCTAGCCATGCATGTCGGAGCCAGCTGCAGGATTCCGTACATATAGTTCTTATCCGTATGTGCCCCATGATCAAGCAAAATCAATTTATCATGCACCTCCTTTTCTGCCCTTATTCTTCTTCGTCGCCCAGGGTTCTATGAAGTTGTCCTTGGTATCCAACTTTGGTTGCTCAGGAGGTCCACAGTGGGTAAACTTCTTAGACCTTTTCCCATGGCAGTCCCAGTACATCGCGCCCTTATGCACGCAATTATTCCCAACCGCACACTGAAAGCCACCGCCAACGTTGTCTTTATTTGGGGAGGCGATAACAATTTGTGGGCCATGCATATCCTTCTCGGTAAGTCCCTTGGGCATCCGAACCGTATCTATATCGTTTCTTAACCACTCTATCAATGCCATTTAGACAAGGCTGTGACTTACAGGCAGTGTGTGCAACCCTGTACCAGACACAGACTCTGTCTCCCGGGCCGCCATTGCAACCATATGCATCCCCAGTGGCGAAGGACTTTGATACAGAGTAGCCTCCCGAGATCCACTTCACAAGGGAAAGAGTCGCACTCCAAGACTTGGAGACAGTCTGCGTCTTGGATGTAGTAACAGAGCAGCCCTGGGTTTGGCTGCAATGTCCAACTTCCTACAGATATTTAGCACCAATATAGAGATGCAAAAGAACCTGTAGGGTACAGAAGGGAGTAAAAAGACTTACTGAAAGCTGTTCATAGTAGTATCTCTGGTGGGGCCATCCTTGAAGTGTATGTCAGCAAGGTCGAGCCTATGTAGGTAGGTAGTTCACTCGAAAGGATGATACCGACCGTCACCGTCAAGCCTTGGTTCCCTTTCGCCGCAACGGCGCTGCAACTTGTGGTACCGGGTTTCAGTTTGTTCATCTTCAAAGCCCCTTCCCGCGAGATTTTCAAAGAAACAGGGTTTCGGATCCTGTTTAACAACACCCTCAAGATCCCATTTTACACCTGAGCACTGTATGGCAGTATAGGCATGATCAAAATCTGTAGAACATGAAGGGCCTCCAGAATACTTGGGATCGGGGTGAACAAAGAAGCTGGTACTACCAACTGTGAAATTCCCAACGCCATTTTCGTTGATCTTGGAGAAGTCGACGGATTCTTTAGCTTTAATCGTTGTTCCACAGATCCTTGTGATCAAGTCCCCACTAGTGCTATATGCAATGAGAGAAGATGCATTTGTCTCTCTGTGGTGAAGGAAATGAATTCTTACATCAGCCGCATACGCGACAGACAGAAGCAGATAGACACCATATGGTAATATCATCTCTGGCGTTAGGAGAAGATATAGCCCGCTACTGGGAACGAGGTCAGTTGCCACGAGACTTTTCCTAGATATACTAGAAGATAGCACCTACTGCCAAAGCCAGGTTCTGTTTGCGCTGGTTGAAAGGATAAATATGGATGTTTGCTTGATCTGTTTCGCTGAGAGCTGAGAGTTCGAACAATATTAGAAAATATCCATACCGAGAAATCTTGTGCTCTCCAAGGAATGGGCAGGTCATTTTATACCAGTTACTTGTACTTATCAGCATTGTAGTAAGAAACTTTGAGGGCGCCTAATATTACGCCTCGATTCATTACAGAGCTGCAACTTCTTAAACTCAAGAGTTGCACGATGTGAAGCCTCACTTCTGGGATGACACGCGAGAAAAGTGCAGGTCAGGGACAGTTAGAGCACTGTCCCTGTCATCAATTCTCAAGCAAACCAAAAAAGTTTGGCCACCACCTTCCACACAAACGCCATGAAAGAGGTCTACAAGTAAAAGTGCCGAGATGCCATAATAAAAAGTCGGCGATGAAAAGAAAATAGTTTTCTTATTCATTAATAGACTCCCCACTGAGGGAGGAAGGTACATGTGACGGGGGGGGGGGGGGGGGGGGGGCGACAACCACGCGTCAAGCCACGTTCATTACGCCACAACAGCTCTGAGAGCCACACCTGCCAGTCACGCCCATGCCTGAGCAGCTGAAATCTCAGGCAATGATCAACAAGATAAGGCAGTCAAATATTGATCGGCACAGATGGAATCGGCCCAGAACATGCAACTGGGCAATAATATGCCGGGGATTGGGGATCGAGCCCTGTGGCGTCGTCATGATATCGCCTCCAACTGTGGCTGTGAAGCTGTTTGTCGTCAAACCCAAATGATGTGCGGGGACCCAACAGGACCTAGACCCGAAGAACACACATGCAAATCACCCACGTGTCTATTCTCAATCTGGAGTGAGTGGTGAAGATCTTTAATCGAAAGAACGGTAACGGCCACCAAAGACTTAGACTATCTAGGGAGGGACTTCGGCGGCCGCTACAATTGCAGCGCATGGCTTTTGCAAATGGCATTCCCAACGTCTGCACCAAGCTGGATCAGGATAAGCCGTATGAGCGTAATGGTTCGATTGTGACGACGACTAGGTGACTTTCTTCATTCGAACATAGAGGACGGATAAGCTCTAAGCCCTCGGCGTCGCTAAGACCAATCAAATGATCTAGGGACTACTCCGGAACCTCTGCTAGATGCACACAAGCGCGCCTGAACGAGAGATGAACCATAGGTGAGGTAGTACCAAGACCAGGATGAATACTGAGAATCCGAAGGGTTCAGCACAGCCACACGGGAAGAAGAGAGCAGGTCCCTTCTAGTTTTGGAGCTATCATATTGATAGACGTTCTGGAAATGACAGAAATTATCTGTATGCTACGGTAGTCCTTTTCACAATGAGAACTACAGCACAACATCTCACCACGGTTTGACCATGGGATGCTCTGATGAATGACAGACGTGGTCAGGTGGTGATAAGACCCCAAAGGGGAAGGCCTAGAGGCAGAGGTCATTTCGGGCCGTGGAATGAGTGATGCAGATGAGAAAAGGAACGGATGGGAACCCATCCGTCATGCCGCCAGACCGGGGACAGTATTGGAAGAACCAGGCCCTGCCCTACATGTAGGTAGTCTTCACACACATTGTACGGATGCGGTTGCAGGACTTTCCAAATGAGCCCTCCTCCGACCAATAGGGCTCATATGATGGATATGCGCAACAGGGGGTACAAGGGAGCACAGCGCATACACATTGCGGCGGGAAACGGGAGATGAGGCATGGCATGGGCAGACTCCATCCTCAGGCTAGGTAGTTAGTATGTAGGTAGACGAGTAGTTAGGTGGAAAACACACATTTCAGTCATGTTGTTTTGATTTTCCCCATTCAAAGTACACATGTGGATGACTAGCGTTCGGTATGTGTCCATACAGAACAGAGGTACGTACGGAGTAGAGTTTTTGTTTCCATCAGATGTCATTGGCTCCTTGACTTTAATTTACCGACTCAAATAACCCCAAGCTCATCAAGTACTAGTCGAGGATGGCGCTTGAAGAGGAGAATGCAAAGGCAGAAGGGGGGCGAAAGTCTCAAACAATGGTTTAACCCCAAAGCCCCGGCCTCCGATAAAAGAGCAAGCACCTCGCGATAATTAGAACTCTCGATGAGGGGTGATTTTGGCGTGGGCAGCCGATGGCAGACGATGTTCACTTAGACACAAACCGATGACAGAGTAAAGATCCGATCCAACTAGTGTTCGAGTGTGGGTTTGGAACCTCCACATCCCACGGCTCTGGCGTTCCTGCGTAAGGGTTACCGCTGTTGTATCCGAGGCGCCAGGACCACTGCCCTTTAGAAACAGACCCGACAGTGGGAGACCGGGTCCCCGCCTACGGCTTCGAATGGGACATAACTAACTGCTACAGTGCATTACAGCGCATCAACACATCCAAAATCAGAACTCAACTTGAACTAACCACTGGGGGAAAATAACGGGATGGAAATGGGACATTTCTGGGGGCCCAGTGGTCAAGCCTCACCCCTCTTCATCTAACCTCTGATAAAGCCACTCTCGCCGGCACGTACGCTGTAGTAATAGTTAGATGCAGATGCATTCACTCACAGGTAGACGTGCACTTCTGTTAACTCAATCTACAGTCTAGAGAAAACCTAACGCAAGTCTCATCTGTTCCATCCAGTAGAAGGGTGCGGAAGCTAAATGTCCACAACGCTGCAATGGCGTCACTGCCCGAAGCCTCCCGGTAGGTGACCTCAGGCTGTCTGTCCTGTCACAAGCCTCACAAGCCACATGCCCTCTTCCGATTCAATCACAGGGAGAAAGGATCCATGGGAAGAAATTAAGAAATAAAGGACATGGACTATTGTCCTAACCGCTCGAAGGAGGAAGTCCATGTTCCTCACTAACAATTTTCAAACAACAAGGCCGATACCAGACAGCGAGCGAACGACGAGACGAGCCTCTTCTTCTTCCTTCTGCCTCCCCTCTAACTCTTCTCTTCTCCACCTATGCCCATGGCCTCTGCAGCACAAGGGTTTTTAGTTGCTAGTCTCTAGCTGCCCGCCGACCCTTGACCCTGGCGGATGAGAAGACTTCTGGGATCAGGGTCCCCCTTGCTGGTCGCTGGTTTGCTCCCATGGCTTTGACCCCACAGGCTCCCGAAAATCGACGGGTGGACATGTTGGTATGGATGCATGTCCTTCTGACTCTGCCTGCATAGGTGAGCGACACAACGGTGCATCTTCCTGAGTCGACCATCACAGTACAGGCAACTTTGCTGGACACAGAGAGATAGGCTCATCTAGATCTGGAGCGACAATCCTTGAGTGTCGAAGCAGCAGCGTCAAAATGGTGCCTTCTGGTCAGGCCTCCCAGTGTTTACAAAATCGACGCTGGTAGGCTGGGATATACTACTTGTATGTACAGCAAAGCACCCATTTTAAATGTAAGGAAGGTATCCCAAGCTCCAGCCACACACGAACAGCAGCAATGGATGTATGTACATCCATACATACAGGACAAGGGCACAAGAGAGACATGCTAGCCAGCAAACACTGACCGTGTTGCAAATAATTAATTAATTAATTATTTGCTACCTATCTTTGTTTGACGGCATCCCGGCACTGCGGACAAGCTATTGTCGCCCCCAAATCAACTGCTTGGCTCGGCGTGAAAGAAGGACACTTGTGTCGATACCTGCAAAATACCTAGATACCTACATAACCGCTCGCTAAATAGAACCCGAAAGTCGAGCAGTCCAGTCATCATCGGCAAGGTGTTTTCCTCTCTCAAGTCTCCCTTGGAAAGCTTATGCCCCGATCTACAGTGCAGTCGCATTCTGGCGACAGAAGTTGACGACACAATGTTGCGACAGTTGAAATAGCCTTCGCGGGTTCAGCTCTGAACAAAACCAAAACAAAAGTACAATCAATACATACACGCACATATAATATCTCGGCATCACTTGAAATCACCGCGTTACGTCGCATCCTGACTCCAACATCGCACCACTCCCTGGCGTCTGGCACAGGCACAAAACCGTGTGGCGGTACCAGTACGTACAGTACCCTCCGTTTACTATAGACACTCCTCCTCCCGATTCATATCCACATTCACCTCATCCACTCGATCCACGACACCGCCTCGGCGCCCCAGCCCAGAGCTTAGGACGTGGGTAGTGGGTACGAGGTACTTAGGAACTTCGAAGTCAGATCCTCGTTCTCCGTCCATCGAGTCTTTTCGGTTTTCACCCTCCACTCCTCCTACTCTGGCCTGGCGGGACTGACGACAGGTCCCCACCACTCCTCCAATATACCCTTACCTTCTCTAGGTAGCTTACCTTGCCTGACCCTTCTTAATCACTATTTACACCACCTGCTACAATATCCCACGGGCTTCACGCACCTCTCTTCTATTTCTACTTTATTCCTCTACCCTCGCGAGAAAACTGTCGACCTCTGTCAACACTCGCTCAGTACAGCTGGCTCGTCGCTTTACCCTGTCTCGCCGTTATAACGCGTCTAACGGCTTACCGCGATTAACGCTTCCCGCTTCGCTTCGCTTCTGCCAGCACCACCATCTCCATCCCACACCACAACCCGTTGTCGCAACAATACATTGAACGCTGCACCTCAAAATCAATGAATAGCGGCAGTAACTAGTTAACTTATCCAATAACTTATTTTCGAAGCTTGCGCCTACGTATTCTGTTCGCAAACTAGCAACATTGCCGATCTTCTAAACTCGAAGACTTCGTTCTTCCGCTCTGCGCTGACAACCATCCTACGACATTGTTGCTGCCTTGGGACGGCCTAGCACGCTCCTCTCGACATGTTTCGACAAAGGTACGCACTATACGATTATTCTGGACATCTGCGTTGCTATGGCCTCATATAGGCGCTGCAGACCTTGATCTTTCTCCTCACTAACACAATACTTTCCCAGGACGAGCTCACAGAAGCCGGGCGATGAACTGCTGGCCAACTTCCGACAGCAGTTCCCTGACCTTGCTGCTGCCAGTACTTCTGCCACTGTTCCAGGCCTGTCACAAACTACTGGCGCCGAAAACGTGCCTGCTGTGCCTCTACCTGATCGGTATGTGCTATTGCAGCTATGTACCATGGTGCTTGCACCTGGCTTGCGCGCGCAGTCACTAACATTCTTCATAGGAACCAGAACATCACTCAAGATGCATTCCGTGATCAAGATCCAACCCCTAGGGCTACTAACGACCCTTGGAGATTTACTCCTTCTCTCTTAGATCCGAATTCTATGTCATTCGCCAACTTTGCAAATGCACCACCTGGTTACTACACACCTACACCTGGAGGCACTAATACACTATTTCACCCGCAGGCCGGCGACCTGCATACTCCGACTCTCGGGTTGGGAATGGGACTTAACACACCGCTGTCTATGCCAACATCGGGGGACTCGCTACATCCTGGCCCAGCTCAACCAGTGATGGATATGTCAGGGTTTCAGACACTGCAACCGCATCAATTTCACCATTTCAACCCGTTTATTCAAGCGCCACCACCGCAGCCAACCTTTGCGCCCTCTACTTTCGTTCACCAAGACACAGGATATGAGACAATGGATCAAGATGGATCGCCCATGGACTCGGACCCTTCTGAAGAGCGCATGTCATCCATTGGTGCCACTCTTCATAAGACTACACCCATGATGAACATGCCAACAAGACAGTTTTCAAGTGGTCCTATATCACATCCTCTTCCGGCCTCAGCAGAAAAATTTCGATTTCACTCAACCCTCAACGCTCCTACTGCCATGATCAAGCATGCGGACGAAATTCCTGTCACTTATCTTAATAAGGGACAAGCTTACTCACTTTCTGTTGCTGATACAAATGCCACCATGCCCGTTGCCCCTGGAACCAAATATCGCACCTTCGTGCGGGTGTCTTTTGAGGATGAACAGCAACGACAGCGGCCAGGTGTATGCTGGGGTCTCTGGAAAGAAGGCAGAGGCACTAACGAGGCACACCAGAGAGGCGGAAAGCTTCAAGCAGTTGAATACGTAGAGGCAGGCCAGCCAGCTGAAGGTGACGATAAGCGAACCCGTGTGGAGCTTGAGTCGTCTTCCTTTGATGGTTTCTGTGTCACCTGGACACCAGGGATCAATGGCCCTCCAGAGGTTAACATCGCAGTTCGCTTCAACTTCCTCTCTACCGATTTCAGCCACTCGAAAGGTGTCAAAGGTATTCCTGTAAGACTCTGCGCAAAGACTCACCCTGTGCCGTGCGATCCTTCACAGCCAGCGGCAGACGCCAACCCTGAGATTTGCTACTGCAAGGTCAAACTCTTCCGTGATCATGGAGCAGAGAGGAAGCTGTCTAACGACGTGGCACACGTGAAAAAGTCTATCGACAAGCTTAAGCAGCAAATCGCACAAGCCGAGAGTGGTCTCAAGGACTTTGGCAAGCGCAAACGTTCAAGTGGAGCTGCAAAGATCGGAGAGCCGCAAAGACCCGGCAAAGTTCAGAAGCATAAGCGAACATGGTCTATGTCCTCAGCCAGTTCTGCAGGCGGTGGTGGAAGAGCTACCATGGAAGAAGACTTACATTTCAAGCTCCAAACGCTCCAGGACATGTTTACCAGTACACGGCCCGTCAGTGTATTATTCCTTCGGGGCGATGAGCCCGACGATCCAGATCTGCACCCTGTTTCTCTTCCAGGGGATATATCACCTCTGACCAAGCCTGGCGAAGGTCCCAACTGGCAGGCCAGGAGCGGACGAAGCTCTGTCGCGGGCTCTATGATTTCCCCCTCGCCCAGCTCTCTATCCCTGGCATCACAGACATCTGGTATTGGCGCTGGTGGTCAATGGAAGAACCTCGACTCAGTAGCGGGAGGTGACATATCGCGGAAAGGGTCAGAACAACCCACAAGAATTGCCAAGGGTGACGATGATGGCAGTCTTAGTGGATGGATCGAGGCTCTAGGTGTTGACTCGTCCTACCGCCCACCCCAGGAGCGAAGTCCAAAGCCTGTGGCATGCTTCTATATCCAACGAAGGAATCCAAACGAGCCCGGAAGCTCGGAATACCACCGCGCTATCTACCTGATGCAACGTAGTCTTCAGGAACTCAACAACCGAATCGCGGCCAAGTGGGGCATCGACCCTGCCCGAATCCTCCGCACAATTCATTCCATCCAGAACGGCCTTGAGGTGGAGATGGACGACGATGTGGTACAAGAGCTCAAGGAAGGTCAAGACATGACGCTTGAGATACAAGAAGTTACTGGACCGGCAGTCAAGCGGGAATGGGAAATGGCTGTCGATGCCACCGAAGATATTGCAGAATCCAACGACAAAGCAACAAGTGGTTTCGTTCTCCGTCTTAGTTTCTAATCGCACTATTCCTCCCTTTTCCTTTTGTCCTTTTTTTTTTTAACTCCCGCCATGCTACCTTGAGTACGTACGGCGATGAGTTTGCGGCGATAAGCAACATATGGGTCTAGACTTGGGATTGTACTGTTTTGCTGGGGTCTCGGCCTGTCGCCAGGTTGGACATACGATCACATACATATACGGATTGGGATTGTTGGCTCCGGGGCGTTGACGATTGTTACTCTTGTTGAAAAATGATACCACCGGTTTTTCTTTTTATTCTTACTATTCTATTTTCATCTTTCTTCTCCATTCTTTGCTGCCACACTTGTGACAGCTGTGGCAACTATTTCAGTGCCCTATTTGTTTGACATATGCCAGAAGGATTTGGCAGACGATGGATGTTATGGGCGGCTATTCTCGCGCTGAGCAGAAATACTAGTGAGAATTTTGGATCGCCCTTAATTCTCTCATCGACGGGCAGTACCCTGGCAAGCCGAGATGCAGTCATGTGGAATGGCCGGACTGCCCGATACGAAGACCACCGCACACTCTTGGCGCGGGTTACCACATTATTCGAAAACAACATAATTGTGTGGATCTTTGCTACCTAAATCCACATCTTGCCAAGCAACACATATTCGTTTGTGCAACACGCTATACGGACGGCCTCGCCAGTCTGTCCAACCCACGGCATGGAAGCGACATCATCATGTTTCTACTGCGATATCACATCTTTTCTTGAATGTATTCGAGCAAAACACAGAAGCGTATATGCAACACATTCTTATACAATGGGCGGATGAGTCCGGTGTACACGAAAATAGGACTTACGAAGTAATGCAAGCAAGAGGCGGGACGAGCGAGTAAGACGGGATACTTTTCTTGTTCTTGGGGAACCCGACGTACATATAATTCCATATACAATACCCACACCTGTTCAAGATCTTTATGGTTCATCTAACAGCAGCAGTGCTCATCATAGAGCGAGGTCCAGAGGCATTGAGGCATGTAGAATAGCATGTCGTGATGCTCGGGCCTCAGTTTCAACCGTTTGTGGAGTACTTTAGGCCGAATACTGGTTGGTGGCGGACCAATTTGACACTCAACGGCCGCTATTTGTTACCACCAGGCCTGTGTTGGTGTCGCTGAGGGATCAGTATGGTGCCATCTCACCCATGGAGTCCAGGACCGATAGTACAATAGCCCACGCTATTCGAGGCGTTGTTTACATGCGTGTTGCGGACAAATCATAACGACTCGATCCCAGGCTACTGCTTCGTGGCTAGCACATCGATAATGCGTTTCGAATGAGCGTCAAGGGTAAGAAATTCAAGAGCCAAACAGCCATATCCTGGCCAAGCCGGACTTTCTACCTGGTGACTACAAGCGCCAAGCGGCATAAATAATTAGAAAGGATAGGTCAGCAAACTCAAAGGAATGATGTATGAGAAAGCGAAGCCCAGATTTCGGAAATAACAACGCGATTGGGTTACACCGACATGAGCCACACTTACACAGGGACATCAAGTTCGCCAAGGGGGACCTCGAGCCGTCTTCCGAGCAGATTACTATTTCAGTTGATAGCAATTGGTCGACCGAGTACCTTGCCAAGATGGAGTCAAAAGGAACAAAGTGCCGAGCTTAGCCACCTGTGGCGAGGGGGTTTGCGTGTTCCCCCAGACTACACAAACCTAATCATACTGTGTCTCCTCTAGGCTCCTCTCTGGGAGCTACGGACGTCGAGCTTCACAGTCTAGGATCAACTTAACGTTGTGGCTTGTAAGTGGCTCAAGCTCCTGCTCAACTTGATTAGGAATGATGGATGGTCTTGAACATTGACGTGTTAGCGATGTTTCATGGGCATAAGGTGCCTGGCGTGTCTTGGAATATGATTTGTCGCGCCTGTATGTTCTAATCTGCGATGCGCTGTCTAGTTCGAGGGGAACTGGAGGCGGTTGCAGTGAAATATCCCACTCCAGCTCACGGCGTGAGAATGATAGTCTAGATAGAGTAACTCACCGAGCACAAGGACGCCCGCGCACGATCCAGACACCCATGGAATAATTCTTCCCTATCGGGACAAACCCTTTTGGCTCAGAACTGTCTTTTGGTCCTTTGCTGCGTCGCCTGTGTTGGCTGTTGGCTTGGCGGATGAGTCTCGATTCATCGGCGATGGCATGGCATGGCATGGCATGACCCAGCTCTGTGCATGGTGTCTACAGCAGTTGAAGTGCAGACAACAAGTAGGGCATCGAGCATCTCGGCCGGCAACATACTCCCGGTGCCCGTTCGTTGGCATCCATGGGAAATTGTGTTATCATGCAAACATTGGATCCGGCGCATGGCGGTACCCGGACATTGGGACCCAATCCCATGTCATGATCGTACAACTGGTCATTACTAGCCACAATCGAGGTTAAGCTCGCGCCTCAGGGGAATTGGATCGCCATTGTCAATTGCAAGTGATGGGCGGGTACGCGACACATTCAAACACCTTTCACCTGTTCTCTCAAGCCACCTCCCCCTCAACTCGGCTGGCTCACTGAGCTGAGCAAGGATCACTCAACGGCCCGGATGAGACGTACTAGACGTAATACAGTACATAATTAGGCCCTGACAATTGTGGTGTGCTTCGACGGGACCTGGGCCTACTCCTTAGTGACATGCTAATCACTCTACATACATGCTCGCCACAGCAGGAGCAATGTAAGCCACAGTTTACATCATATTCCCTCATACGTGGCGATACAGTACATGTGTTTCGACATCAGTGAAACCTCACATGATCTTTCGCAACACTGACTGGTTCGGCATCCATTTGATAGGTGATTGGTCTAGTTGAGTATTCGTATGTATATACATACCTACCTACCTACCTACCTACCTAGTCTAGTCTTTGGGAGGGGCAGGGGGGGGAGGGGGGGCGTGCCCTGTCACGAGGGAATCGACGAGCCATGAGCCACAAGTCACTCTTCAACATGAACCATCATTGGATGTCGTTGATCCAAACACTGGACTTGTGGCTAACAAACTCACTCACTACAACCCTGGGCCCCAAGGGATCCCGTGGTGCTATGCTAAGTGACTCTAGCGGCCAAGAAAGACTACAACCGTGGGCGACTTTTGAGTGGCGGTTCTTTTGTGAGGAGTGTGATAAAGGTCGGTGAGAAAGAGGAAAGGTATCTGGAGACATCTCACTCGGCAAGTGTCGATACATTCCCTGAAAACTGCCTATTCAGAGGGAAGAAACAGAGACCAGGGGTCGTGATATACATCGCAGGGACTGAGAAGATCCCGCCCGTGGGTTGTGCAACAAGCGTCCAATGGTATCTATCAATCAGGCAGACATGCTTCCTGTTCTGGCAAGCTGAGGGCATTCAGCCACAGCAGACTCACTCTCAGCACCAAGATAGGGAGTGCGACTTCGCTGGGACTAGAGAGGAGAACCCTCGCTAGGTACATACTGTGTGGCTCCTCTGTTCTAGGGATCGATTTGACGCTGACGCTGAGCACTGTGAAGGAATGGGCTGTATCCCAGGAGCCGGGCAACAAGTATCGGTTACTCTGCACTGCACTATACTATACATACTGTAGCTCTCTGCAGGATGGGGTGCGGGGTCTTGTGCGTTATGTACAGTACCAATCAGCCGGTGTGTGAATATTGGGTGTCTTAATTGGCCAAAGGGGTCGAGAAGTATGTATCGATCTACAAACTAGACCTGAGTGAGTGAGGGATTGCCGATCCTTTGGGCCTCAAGTTGCATGCTCTGATAATCTGTTTGGAGATTCCGATAAGCGATTGAACACAAAGTATCCGCACATACTGACAACTTCCATGTTGCTATTGCGTTGCAATACCTAATGCAAGTGCCAGAGGCCTCCAGTATAGGTACTCAGAACTCTTCGTCCCATCTCTTGTTGGGGCGTTGTTTGTACCTCCTGTCTCTGTTCGACCTCAACTTGATCAGCACATTGTCAATCCTCCCGACATAGCGGACACCTACGCCCTAGCGGCTTGGACCAAATCAAAGGGACTGTCAAATATCGGGCATCGATCTTTTTCTGTCTCTAGTTGGGCTCTCTTTTACCCACGGCCAGAACGGCAGGGTGACAATCCCTTGCCCTCGATCGATCGAAACTCAACATGCCGATGATGATGAGAAAAGCCGATGCGCAGCGCATGGCAATTTAATTTAAATTTTTTAATAAACAAATCTAGAGAGAGAGAGAGAGAGAGAGAGAGAGAGAAAGACGCATACGCGGTCAGTAGTCCGTGGGCCGTTTTCCTTCTCAGCCATAGGGCTTGATATGCAGCCCTGCATTCTCTTTATGAAACATTCTTGTGGATAGGAAACAGACGGTAAATGCTCAAATACCACTGCCGAGCATTCATGCGTTTAGGGTTCAGACAGCTGTAGCGATGCAGTACATACACGCCCCTCATGCGATATCATCGAGATGCTCCCGCTCCCAACTGTGGACTCTGAAGGGGAAGAAATGGCTGGCGAAGCTAGTGTATCTGTCCGTAGCCACGTCACAATACTTGACAGGAAGAGGAGCCATGAAGAGTATTGACAGTCACTTGATCATCTGTCGTTATGCCTTAATGGTCCACCAGACGTCGTATATGTGCCTTCCGGGGAGGGAACATGGTGTTTTACTATCAGCGTGGATGACTCGAAGACTCATTCCCCCCACAGAGTGAAGGCTAATAGATTGACTTCGTGAGCACGAATGAAGTGTAGGTAAGACAGAATATAAGCCACACTACCTATAACGTCGTCCACCCTCATCCCATACACAATCGATAGGACGAAAGGAAATCAGTGGAAGGACATGCAGGAAGGGCACGCATGTCCAGCCAGTCCCAAACGTTTCTGGACAATAACAACCCAGTGATATAGTCTTTGTCTCGAAGAGAACAGCACCAACCAACCAATGAGAAGCTCATATCTCAAAGAGAAACAAACCAGCCAACCAATACCTGTGAATAGGTACCTACTCAAGGTACATTACCTAGGTAGGTACTATAGATAGGCACATACATATCCATTCCGATCGATCATTCATCTGCCGCCTTGTCAAGTATCTCCCGTATGCTCCTTGCATAATCCTCTCCGTCACCTTTGATCCCGCCCAGCACAATCGTCTTGTCGCGTGACTTGATGCCGTGTGTCAGCTGAAGACTAGACTTTGGCACGCCCAATACACCACTGAGGACCTGAACTACAGCCTTGTTGGCCTCGCCCTCTCTCGCCTGGGCAGAAACGCACAGCTCGATTGCATCGTCGGTGACGGCTATGACGCCCTCGCGGCTCTTGCTGGCTCCCGGTTTCACACGAAGCTGAAGATGCAGAGAGCCCAGAGGAGACTTTTTGGTGCCAGTGACGAAGCGAATGGCACTAGGCGACGCCATTATCAAAAGCAGAGGAAAAGAGTGTGTCAGGTGAAATAGGTACAAGTAAATAAATGCAGCTCAGCTCAGCTCAGCCCAGCTGACTTCACTTCACTTCACTTCACTTCACTTCACTGAGGGGTAATAAGGTAAAGTATCTACCTAGGTAGGTATGGATGTAATGGATGGAGTTCGGATGAAAGGTTGCCTTTGTTGAGCTTTGCTCTGATACGCCCCGCCCTCACAAAATTGGATGATTCACACCTTTTGAAACTCCTTTATCTAGCTGATTGTTCCATTGGATCTTGATTGAACACCTACCTAAGGTACCTACCTAGGTTAGTAGGGAGGTCACCAAGCTCCCGCCTCCGGCAGTGATTTTCTTTCTACGGGCAGTCAGTACCTAAGGTAGGTAGGTAACGTTAGGCACCTGAAATGCGGCGCCTGTCGCCTGTACTGGCCCTGGAGCTTCCTTGGGCCAGTAGCGTCGCCGTTCTAACTTCAAGGCCCCACCGTCACTTTATTCTCAAGGGTCGACAAACTTGGACCTCAACGACATCATCGAACAACGCCAATTCAACTCTAGCCTCGCTTTTCCTCCATCCTGATTTACCGCGATACCATACGACCAGCTGTATGCTCGCTAAATCTCCGTCGATAGCAACAGCAGCAGTATCTTGTCGCCTTCGGAGACTCAGCATCTCAGGCGCCATGGCTTCGGCCTTCAGCGCATATCATGGGCCTGCAGCCACCGCGTCGCAACATACTGTCACAGCTCTGGGGCGATGGTCCGTTCTGAACAACTCATTACCAGGTTCGTGCTGCATCATGTCCATCCTCTAGTTCCCTCTGCTTCTCATGCATAACGCTAATCCACCCTCTACAGCCGTAGACAAGATCAGATCCCTGCACGTCTACGATTTCGACAATACCCGTGAGTTCGCGCCTCGGTCAATGGAAACATACATACATCTAACGCAAAGCAGTATTCAAGACCCCTCTACCGAACCCCCAACTCTGGAACGGGCCCACGATTGGGACATTATCGAATCAGGAAACGTTTGTCAATGGCGGCTGGTGGCATGACAGTCGCATCCTCGCGGCGACAGGGGAAGGCATCGACGTCGAGGAAAAGCGTGCCTGGGATGGCTGGTGGAACGACAAGATCGTTGATCTCGTCAAGCTGAGCATGAAGCAGAAGGACGCCCTCTGCGTTCTGCTAACGGGTCGTTCGGAACGCGGGTTCGCTGAGTTGATAAAGAAGATGGTGACGGCCAAAGGACTCGAATTCGATATGATTGGCCTCAAACCGGCCGTGAGCCCCTCAAACCAGAAGTTCCAAAGTACGATGCACTTCAAGCAACTCTTTCTCGGGGCCTTGATGGAGACATACAAGCAAGCAGAAGAGATCCGCGTATATGAGGACCGACCAAAACACACCAAAGGCTTTCGTGACTTCTTCGCCGAGTTCAACCGCCAACAAAACACAACCCCAACACGCGGCCCTCTTGCAGCTGAAGTGATCCAAGTGGCGGATTGCGCGACGACTCTGGATCCCGTGATCGAGGTCGCTGAGATTCAGCACATGATAAACATCCACAACGAGATGGTCTCGAAGCAATCCCCACGAGGACGCCAGAATCGACTCAGGATTAAGAAGACTGTGTTCTTCACAGGTTACATGATTGGACCCGAGGACACCAAGAAGCTCATCAAGCTCGCACATATACCACCAAACATGCCCCAGCATGAGCTCAAGTACCACGGCAACAACATTCTCATCTGCCCCCGGCCGTGTCCAGCTAGTATCCTGGAAAAGGTCGGCGGCATGGGCAGTAAGATGAAGTGGGAGGTAGTGGGCACAGCTTGTTTTGAGAATAGTATTTGGGCGGCACAACTTCGACCTATCCCCCAACACGCCAAGTTCCACACCGACAACCCCAGTCCGCTCGTCGTGCTAGCACTGAGGAAAGGCATCAGACCCATGGACGCAGGGAAGATTCAGAACTGGCAACCCCTGCCACCGGAAAGATCTTTTGTTTTCGAAACTGTGGTTGGTGAGAAGGTCATTCTACGCATCGAGCCAGAGGATCCAAGGGAAGACGCGTACGAGAGTTTGTTTGCCAACAAAACATCTAAACGGAAGCATAACGGTGACGAGGACTGGAACCAGAGAAACCCACATGGCCACTACAGCGGACGCAACGAGTCCCGAGGCTATCATTCAGGTGGCCGAGGCGGTCGAGGTCGGGGTAACCGTGGCGGCCGTGGTAATGCCAGAGGCGGCCGTGGTGGTCGTGGTAGAGGAGGAGGCTACAACTATCGGTCTCTCGACGATGTTGAGCCAAAGAACCAGCAGGGCGGCTACGGGCCACAGGTGGATTATGATGACGCTTACCCGCCGCTCAGCAAATCTAACAACCCTCCCGTATCTGCACCCAGCGGTCCCAGTCAAGGCCGACAACCGCCTCGAGGTCCAGCACCATCGCAAGGACGACCTATGGGCGCTCAAGCAGCCAACAACAACTCGGATCTTCAGCATTACTATTAGAAATAGTCTATAACCGCGCAACACGGCGGCCATCATTTTATCTTAACGTGGGACGGCATACAACCACACTGGTTACGTTACACCAGACCCAAGATTGCGTGAAGATTATCATCGTACAAATGTGTTATAGTACCTCATTGGGTGCGTGGCGTACCGGAGGGAAACCATAACAAGTATAATACCTCGTCTCGTGGAAGAACGAACAGGCAAAAAGAATTTATCGGTGGGAATGGACAAGAGTGCCATGTGTAAGTAAGGATACACCTGCTACCTAGTTGAGCAAAGTCTATATGGTTAGGGGTGCCAAGGTCATACCATAAAAGCTGTGAGCAGACTCGCCAGTATAAAAACAATACCAAGACTTGAACCTCGTTTTTTCGTGGATGGAATGTCTAGGAAACCCTCATCCAGGCCATGCCTAACAGGGCTCCCTCGTTGATCATACTTAAATGGAGCGAGTTACGCCAGCCAAACAGCGCCTAAAGAACTGATCCTCGTCTGATACTAACTGGACCATGTTTTGTGGGCAAGTGTTCAGTCCCTCATCTAAGTAATGGCCCCTTTTACTTAGGTCAACTAGTGGATCGATGAGATAAGTGCATGACTTAGAACGAAGCCTACGAGATAGTTTCCAAAGAATACTTATCGTTAACAAATACAGAAGTCGGTGTCAATGACATACATCACCCAAAGATGCCAGTCTTGAGAGCCGTCCAGCCATGTCTATGGCAAACATTAACATGTCTCACTTGCAGGCATGAAAGGCATCCTATGCGTCACTTCGACATATAAATAACACATGATTGTAGTATAAAATATACAAGTCTACGTAAAGAAAACAACAAGACCAAACTAGCAGCCTAGTCAGCCTCGGCGGGCTTGTATGAAACACATAGTAAGTATCGGTTGGGGCCCTAGACCAGGCCTTGAAAGAAGCATTAGTGGTTAAGGCCAAACAGTGACGAAGAGGGTAGTGATATCGTGACTACACATAGAGCAACACGGCATTTTATCAACAACCACAATGTCCCTAAGGTGTCATACACCATGCCCAGAAAAATACACAATAACCTTTGTAGCTTAGTGGTACAGCAGATCACACAGTTGTTGCCCTGAATTTTGAGATCTGGTTGAATAAGTGATATATCTTGATAAGTAGACTTGGTAAGATCTGGAGGCTTACATACCTAGTAGAGCACCTTATGTGATAAAGTTGCACTAACCCCAGAATTGACCAGGACAGACTTCAGATGTGGCTCTTGAAGTTCACTCACGATCAAGGCTCAATCATCAAGCGTTTACCTTTAAGGTTCAGATCCGGCCGTTGTGGGGCCGGTGCGGCTCCGAAACGGGACTCATTCGGCCGAGTATCGCCGACTTCGGCGCCGACCAAAGGGGGACAAGTCACAAGGGGAGGAGGTCGATACTGCAAACAGCGCTAAAGAGTGAACAAAGGCTTGCTGTTTACGGATATAATGATACATCAAGCATGAGCTATTGTTCTTGGTTCATGTCCTACTGTATCGCATTCGATCTGGTTGAAGTAAATTAGAGACTTTTCAGATTCGGATTTTGCAGGGTCGTCAGTTGACTCGTGTAGATCTTTTCCCTCCGACCTGAGACGCTTATCTCCTCCGCTGGGTCCACGAGAACGGGGCCGATCCGAGGTCCGTTGCGGCGAGTTAAGTGATTGCAGGCCTGCCCACAGCATCCTTAACAGATGCGATCCGACAAGCCCACCAAAAGGCCCAAGGTCCACCCGGCGCTGACAAGAGTTTGTTGATCTCCACTTGAAAGAGGCTAAACTGCTGATGAAAGGCTGAAAGCTCCTTCGGCACCCACATCGGTTGTAGGACATACCTGCTAGGCCGAGGGCGCAATTTACCACTTATCCATGTAGTGTACGGATAACTAGTTGTTTGTACTGGTAGTTCTGATTCCCTTGTGTGCTGTATTCCGGTCATCGTCAATGTTATCTCATCCTTATCTCTGATCTGAAAATTCAGACATTTCACTATTAATAGCCCCCCTCTGTGCTGTGTCGTGAAACTGCATTATCCCATAGACCAGGGGCAACCAACCTGAGTCGGCACATGACGACAGTTGCCTATAAAAGTCGCCATCGCATTCCATCTGACGGGTCAACTCACAACCAACAACCAGGTTTGGGAGCAGCATATAAACAAACAGTCATGAAAGAAGACCTCGAGGAGGCATCACCAGCCAATGGCGCCGAGTCGTCTTCCTCGGCTTCTTCAACAGGGTCGTCGCCAGTTCTAGAGCCCATCAGGACCATTGAAACACGCCGCAGCCGCACTCACGACCTTGATGTCTTTGAGGCCCTGGAGCACGCCCTCACTCCAGACGTTGAGACAGAGGCAGAGCGCGAGGCTCGCGAACCCATTACTTACACCAGAACTGGCACCAGTGTGACCAGCGCCGCCTCTCGCCCCCCAGACTTTGAGGTTTTCTTTGAGGACGGCGATCCAGATAATCCCCGAAACTGGTCAAAGGTTTATCGTGCATGGATTATCGTCTGTGTCTCGTATTCCACATGGGTCGTCGTCTTGTATAGCACATGCTACACTGCATCGGTGTCTGGCCTGGCCGAGGAGTTTGGGGCTTCAACGACTGTGACCACGCTCGGTTTGACAACATATTTGCTCGGCCTTGCTGCGGGAAGTCTGATTGTGGCCCCTCTGAGTGAGCTGTACGGTCGACAAAAAGTGTACATTGTCTGCTTGACTGTATGGGCCTTGTTGATCTTGCCGTGTGCTCTGGCGACTTCATTGACAGAAATCATTGTTGTGCGCTTCTTTGGGTAAGTGGTGTCTCCCAACCTCGTCACAGCCTCTCTAACACAGCTGCAGAGCTGTCTTCGGTGCCGCTATGATCTCAAACAGTCCTGGAACTATCGTCGATATCTCGGATCCAGATTATCTGGCTGCAGCCATGTCCATGTGGTCCATCGCGCCCCTGAACGGACCATCTACTGGCCCAATCATTGGCGGCTTTGTGTACCAGTATCTGGGATGGCGATGGGATAACTGGATTCCTCTGATCCTTGGTGGAGTTGGAATTCTTATGATGATAACAGTTAAGGAGACGTACCATCCCGCAATACTGAAACAAAAGGCGGCACGATTGCGCAAGGAGAACGATGACCCGCGGTATTGGTGTCAGTATGACCAGAGGGTTTCCACCCGTCACCTTATAAAGATCAACATGAGTAGGCCATTTACGCTGTTGGCATCTGAACCCATTCTGTGGTTTATGGATATCTGGTGAGTTGTAGTCCCATGCCTGCTCGCGTACGTGTTTCCTGTGTGCTGACCCTAACGGCATCACAGGATATCGCTGATTTATGCCATCCTATATCTGTGTTTTGTGGCATACCCTATCGTATTCTCCCAACACCGTGGATGGGATGCAGGCATGTCAGGACTGGCCTTTGTGGGCATCGGCGTCGGAACCATGCTTGCCATCTTCGCAGAGCCTCTTTTCCGGCGACTGATCAACTCTCAGCCTCGAGATCCTGTCACTGGCAGGCCTCAGCCTGAAGCAACGGCTCTAGTCATGGCCATTGGCGCCATCCTGACCCCGATCGGCCAGCTTGTGTTTTCGTGGACATGCCTGCCAGCGACCATCCATTGGGCTATTCCGATCGCTTTCGGCATCCCTTTCGGTGCAGGTAACACCATCAGCTTCATCTACGGCTCGAATTATCTAGCTGGCGCGTATTCCATATACGCTGCCAGTGCCCTCGCCGGAAACGCTGTCATTCGCAGTATTGCTGGCGGTGTTTTGCCCCTGGCTGGTCCTAAGATGTACGCCGCCATGACTCCTCAATGGGCTGGAACACTTCTGGGCCTCCTAGAGGTAGCTATGATTCCGATTCCATTCGTGTTCTGGCGATACGGAGCCAAGATCAGAGCCAAGAGTCCAGCCATTAGGGCTTTGAGAGAGGAGCAGGATCGACTTGATGCAAAGAGAGCCAAGTATCAGAAGAAGCTTGAAAAGAAGCAGCAACGAGAAGCAGAGAATCCAAAGACAGAGGATGAAGGAGTGTTGGAGAAGACAGCAGGTGATTGATTGATGATGACAAAAGCATGCGTAATCGTTCACAGTACCTAAGATACCTTAGTGTATATATATATAAAGAAAGAAAGCACTCGGAAATGGGAATTGTGACGTTGTTGCTCCGCGGAAAGTAAAGTTTAGGTGATTACTCAGGTTGTTTTATGTTTTACAGTTTCAACCATAAAGACAAGATTACATACCAGGACACGAGTCATTACGATAACAATACTACAATTCATTCAGTTTGTCAACAAACCCAGATGTGAAACCAACCACATGCTCTCTTTCTTACACTAGATGAATACTTGATTCAAACATATGGCAAAAAGTTTAACGATTACTCAATCCCATTTGGAACATAGGAATAGCCCGATGCGGGGGTCGAACCCGCAACCTTGAGATAGTGTACTCAGTTAAGAGTCTCACGCTCTACCGATTGAGCTAACCGGGCCTCGTATCGAGGCTTGATGTTAAATACGACGGTGCAGAAATGTATATATGATCTCTGATCGTTTTGATCACCAGCTATAGGGTATCACATCTACATGAACACAAATGGTTCTTGCAAAATCTCGCCAAAGGATTTCAAGATTTGTGTAGACAAAAAGATTCATTTTTGATACGATTTTGTACTGTCAGACTATGGTACGCCGACCAAGTCTCCCGTAATCCGAATGACTTTCAAGACTCCCTGGTTGACTGCCTTCATAAGAAGAACCACAAAGTCGACCTATCCACGCCGAGCAGGTGTCCAACAAAGTACAGCCCAATATCACAGAGTCCGCTGTGGCTCGCCAACACTCCCAATCTGACAGATTCCAACCTATTACTACATGTCACCTCTGTTAAAGAATCACCCAAAAGTATTGTCCCCTACCAAACCCCCAAAGTCGTCCGTCCTTTAGTTCCCCTTCTCCAATCCGTCGAGCTCCTTAAGCACGGACGATTTGGTGTTGATCTTCTTAAGCTGGGTATCCTCGAGCTTCTCTCCACCAGCCAGACGCATCTCAAGGTCCTCGATGGCGCGAACCTTCTTCTGGAGGCTGCGAATCTTCTTAGCGTTAGGGTTCTGTGCTGCATCAGGAGCACCACCTCCGGCACTCTGGCTTGCATGAGCATGGTGCCCATGGCCGTTGCGGTGAGTGTTACTGCGGCTTCGGGCCTGATTGTTACGCGATTGGCTCCGGTTGCGGTGATTTCGTCGCTCGGGGCTGCGACCCTCGTGTCCGGAGCCGTGACCTCGGTCATGAGGAGGAGGCGCCAGGCTAGCTCCGCCGTTAGGCTCGCCTTGGGGCCGGCCCTCGACCTGGGCATTCTTCTTGTTTCTCTTCTTCTTGTTCTTGGACTTGGACGAGTTTTCATCGCCCAAGGGTTCAGCTCCTGGGACGGTCCTAACCGTAGGAGCTTGATCAGCCAAATCAGCACCGGGCACAGCGCGGCGGGGCCGACCAAAACCGTTCGGACCGACGTTGGGTAGTCCGTTGCTCACAACGTGGGCGGCACCGCCCTCATCCTCACGCTTGAAGTGCAGAGGAGTGGCCAGACCACGGGCGCCGGGAGGGCGGTAAGCACCAGCGGGCTTGCTGGGAGTCTTGACCGAGCCCAGGTAGGCCGTAGCAGAGGCATGAGGCGTGGGAATGGGGGCCAGAGGGTCACCAGGAGCAATGCTCTCGGGACCCTGAGGTCGCCAGACAACATTGTATAACTCGACCATATCCTCGTTATACATGAGATTACCGCTAACATGCCACAACTTGACGCCGTTGTCAACACGGAGTCGGGGGGAAGTTGTGGCAGTCATGATATAGCGACTATCGGGACTCCATTCGCAGACGCTGGGATTACCGCTCTCGAAAGTGGTAATCTTGCGGAAGTCCTTCTCGAGATCGTAAACATCGATCTGACCAGCAAGGTTACCGAAGCCTGCTACCAAAACAAAGCGACCATTTGGCGAGAAAGTAATAGTGTTGCGAGGAGCAATCGGGAAGGAGTGCGTTGCAACGGCCCGATGGTTGAAGATGGTGGCCTTGGGAGGCATAGTACCATACACAACACCGAACTCTCTTGAGTTGTGGGACCAAGAAACATCATGAATGGGACCCTCCTTATCCAGGGACACGCGGGCATCAAAAGCACCGGTGGTGCTGAGCAGATACAGCGTGGTCTCGCCATAGTAACTCTTGCCTGAGCGATCAACGTCGGTTTGGGCCAGCACCAGAAGGCTGGAGCCAAGCTTGTTCCACTTCAGCTGGACCTTGTCTCCCTTGAAGAAGGTCTTTTGGGAGATTGGATTGGTGAAAAGAGGGACGTTGAAGACCTTGACGGCAGCGGGTTGACCCTGGAAGTTGTCAGTATACAATTCTTGAAAATTGCTTTGTTTATTTGCTGACCTTGCGCTCGGGAACAAAGACGGCAACGGCGTGGTTTTGGCTGCCAGGAGCAAGAGCAAAGTTGGTGACGCCCTCGACTCGGAGCTTGTTCCAGACCTTGACGAGATCGTGACTCTCGTAGAACTGGACTTCATTTGTGACGAGACGAGCACAGTACTTCTCATCAGCTGTGTACTGAAGGTTCCAGCCTTGCTGCTGTTTCTGAACAAAGCGGCCGAGGGGCTGCTTGTCCTGACCAGAGACATCTTCCTCCACAACACGCCAGACCTTGAGGTTCTTGGTGGCATCTCCGTTCTCATCTTTGGCAGGGCGTTCCCAGGTGATGACGAAAGTACCGCGAGGAGAGAAACCGAGCTCGTAGACGTTGGAGATGGGGAGGGACAGGACCTGCTGGGAAGTTGAGGGATCAACGATAGTGACAGCCTCGGGAGAGGCCCAAGCGAAGTAGCGACCGCATGGCGAGTAGGTACAGCACCGGAGGTTACCTTCAGGCTTCTTGAACCCAGCGAGAGGCTGATAGACGGGCGCGGCGTCGGTGATGCCGATGTCCCTCTGGGTTCGGTAGGCAAACTGCAGCGGAGACGCCATGGCTAGTGAAAGTCACAGTGTCTCGTGTCTTGCGTAAGTCTTTTTTGGGGCCGGTTGTCAAAAAGTTCTGTCGAGTCGTGTGCGGGCACTTATCGACGTCGATGTAGATCGCGATCGTGGGGCAGAAAGCTTAGGCTCAGATTCGGATTGGGCGAATAAGCGGGAGAGCAAAATGCCAAAAGAAGCGTTGTACTTTTTCTTTGACTGCGCAACGAAGAGCAGTACAAATAGTCGCTTGACAGGGGATCGATCAAGAGCGCTGGATCCGACTCGCAAACGATTTGGATCGAGAGTTGTTGTTGCAAGTCGTCGCGGAGCAACAAACAAAAAGTGGCGGGGGAATATCGATCGATTGCGATTGAGCGAAGCCGACAAAGCGAAGTCGTAAGACAAGAACTGACTGATTCGATGACCGGAAGGAAGATAAAAAGAAGACGGCAAGTCACCCAGAGGGAGGGAGAAGGAGGAGGAATTGGCGCGGCAGTGCCGTGATGTTTTTGGTTGAAGGGAAACGAAACAAGAGGGAAGAGAAAGAAGTTGACGGCTTTGGCCACCAAGCATAGGTAAATATGGATTTTTTTTCGTTAGGCCGGACCAGGTTCCCATTCTTTTTTTTCCCGTATACATAATGGAGGTAGCCCAGTGCCCAAGCCCAGTGGAGGCTCCCGCTGAGCTGGCCTCCCTTCTTTCTCTTACTGGATGTAACCGGGCTACCTACCTACCTAGCCACACACCGCATAATCACCGCCAACCGTTCGCCCTTGACTCAGTCCGTACACTGTCTCACTTGAGTTCAGAAACCTAACCTACCTGGCCTATTTTTACAGTGCAGGCGGCGGCCCCAGATTTCTCTTTGATCAGAAACCACAGCCAACTACCTAAGTGTGCCAGGATCGTCCAGTGTTCCGTGAACCTTTCCCTACCTATATCTGTTAGGCTCTTTCAACGGGAACACCGAATGCATTGGATCCTTTATTCTATCTCAAGCGCTAATAAGCCACTACCTTCGAACCACAAGAGCCCGTTGTGCTTTTGATACACAGAGTTGTTTTGAGCATGTTTATTCCATTCATCAGCTTGAAACTCCATAGAACATGTTATCAATGGCTATAGTCACGCTATCAACCATATAGTCCCCCTTTTAGTTGCCCGTGGTATGCAAGGTCTGTCTGTGGTGCCTCTGTTGATCATTTGTGACAAGGTATTGCCTCAACCTTCACCCTACGCCAGGTTAAGCTTTGATATGTAGTGGAAGATAAGTGAATTACCAACCAAAACAAAACCAATGGAGTCTAGGGAGTCTGTGAATCCTCAAAGAATGCATGGTCCAGTGCCTTCCACGCCAAGCCCTACTATATCTTTCATTATCATGGCTACGTGGCACCAATTGGCCTTGACAAGCCGAGTTCACAGCACCGATGCTGTCAATAAATTGGATCGATGAGTCTGCACGCGCCGAGCTCTTCTAACATCGGACAAGTTGCTGTTCCTCTATTAGATGCATGTTGTATTTTGCTGTCCTCATTATCGTGAATTGGTTATATAACCAACCAAGTTTTTATAGAAAGGGAATGGCACGATCACCTGCCCTTGAATTTCTCCTTCCAGCCACCCTTCTCAAACAACCATAAAGCCTCAGTAGCGTAGACTCGGCTTCCTCTGTGACCGCCTTCGGTCACGGCAGCCTCAGTCAAGCTATCGAGGACCCTGCCCTTCTTGACGGCTGCCCAGATTCCCATAGCAATAGGGTCATCCTCACTCTTGCCCCACTCACCGAGTCCGAGACGATAGAGAATTCTCCCCAATGTCTGGAAAGCCATACACCTTTGCGCAGGAACAGCACTTCTGGCAAGATGAGCTAACTCCGCAACTGTGTATCCTGCAGCCTCTGGGGCATCGCCGTGGTGGTGCAAACCCTTAGAAGAAGGAATGGATCGGCTGACTCTTGGTGATAAGAATCGGCCCTGGAAGTCGAAGCGCAGAGCGTTGACAGCGATTTCGGGATGCGGATAGTATGAGGAGTCCTTGTCAGCCGGACTGTCCTCGGTAGGAATGGGTGCCATCCATGCGAGCTTGCTAGGGTCGGCGGGTAGATTGGGAAAGTATTTCTTGTGCAGCGATTCTAAGAAATTCGGGTCGGAAGGGTCGAGATCGGCCAAAGCTGGTGGTACAGGAAAATGAACCGACTTGGGTAGGTCGGTAATAGGAAATAGATCGGGTGGTATTTGGGCCGGAGCTTTGTCTTCATCGTAGTGATCCGGCACCTTTTTCACTGAAGGTTCTTGGGAAATTGAATGGGAACTTTGCGATGCCAATTCTATTGAGGCCTCGCGAGCGTGGGGTGTAGTCGCTGGGGTGCCGTCCGGTGCTTCGTTCGTGGCAACGTCTTCGATTTTAATTGAAGGTGGAGGGTCTTGTGTTTCTTCTTGTTTCTCTTGTTTTGGGGCATCAAAAGGCGAGGGACCAGTAGGCTCTTCGATGTTGGCCCGTGATAGTAACCTTTGAATGAGAGCTGGGTTCAAACCGTTCATGATATCTTCTTGTGCTTGAGCGATCTCGGCGGGTGTCATATTTGCAATCTTCTGCTGGTTCTCCTGGTCTATGCGTTGTCTCTCAATATCCTTAAAATCTGCATCTGAAGACGAAGCTTGAGATGGCTTGCCGGCTTTAGGTTGTTCGGCAGGCGCTGTTGCTCCGGCTGCTCCGGCACGCTTCTGCTTGAAAGCGGAGGTCTTCCATCTTCTTTTATGTTGAGGGAAGCCGGTAGAGGATATAGGCAGGTCTTTAAACTCAGCGGGCTTCTGTGTGGAAGTATCGTGCTCAACGATGTCGTTGATCAAAAGTGTCGGATCCATTTTGGTGATGTATATGCAGTCAGCATGGACGAGATCTTTCTCAAGCGTTGGGTCTGACGTCTTTTTTTTATTTTATCTTTAGTCAGTGGAGAGAACCGAGGAGAAGTCCTTGTGGGTCAGGGGCCTTGTGTGACCCCACATCTAGGTAGCGCGTTTGTTTGAATGTGCCACGTGCAAGGGATTTGAATGACCCGGATTCAGCATTTATGAAAATACCAATGCTAGATAAGCTTCGCAGAATGGCCAAAACAAAATACAAAATATTTAGGGTTATGTCCAAGGCCTATTCAGAGAAGGTAAAAATATCCCGAGTTGTTATTTGTGGATGTATTTTATTAGGCGGAAACACGTCATGACTCGTAAAAGGTACCGAGGATTGGAAATTCGATTTTTTGTCCCCCGGTTTTCCTCTATAGATGGTTCTGTACCTAAATGAGAAGAAAACCTTGCTAATATGAAATACTTGATACTTTTACCAAATTCCTCCACCCTCCAAAGAACTCGCTATTGTGTGTGCTTTTATTACTGTAACAGGACTTTTGAGTTTCGTTTCTTAAGACAGACGATTTTAATTGTGAGGGTATGTCGCACCGCCACAGATTAGACCGGGATAATGTTGCATTAGCGCCGATCGATTCTCGTTCCTCTTGAGTTCCAGAACTCTTGTGCCACAGAACCATGCTCAGACCGTCATCTGTGGCTTTCAATCGTCAAGCTTTCTGATGTGGTACTTAGTGCAAGTTGTTTGTAACAAAACAAGGCCCAGGAGAGTTCGAGTGTTTATCATGCGCCCCTATTCATGCTGAACTTTTACATGTTTGTATTTTCGCTAGTCGTTAGGAAATGAACGCCTCTGAAAATCGGGTGGAGTCAAGGTTGACGCGGTTGGATTGAGTGGAATGAATAGAATCTGATTACCAAAGGCAAAAGACACAACTGGCGCTGGTTCCGCCTGCTTCAAACTAATCTCTGGGGCTCAAGCGATGAGTCCAAATACCTACATAGGTAGTAGGCAACAGTGGATGACAGCTCGGTACAATGTTTATGGGCGTACAGTATGAAGAAAAGTGCCTTGCAGAGTTCCATTTAATCTCTGCAACATCATTTGGTGGCCGAATGACCTCGGAGCCGCCCAGATGGTAGTAGGTAATCTGCAACATCAATGGAGCAAATTCGCAAACAATCCCTCTGAATTCATTGACGATACATATTTATATCAGCTTCAAACTGTAAACTGGGAGGCTGTTCAGAAGATTGGAAAATGAACAAATTACAAAAAAGCCACATTCAAGTACAGTACCTAGAGGTAGGTAGTGTCTTAGCCGAAAAACAAACTTGTGGCTGATGCAGCCATTACCGCAGCCGCGTTGGATCCCTGTCGACGTGCCGCGTCTAAGCTTGGTTCAACGTTCTGGTTTCGGGATGAGACGGTCCACACCATTCAAGGGGGGGACCTGTTCATCGCTGCGATGGGCTGGGCTGGGCTGGGCTGGGATGTTTGTCTCTAGGCAAGAAGGTGATTAGTCAAGTTGGTTGCTGACTCTGAACGAATCCATCATTATCACAAGGCGATTATTGCTTGTGATTTTTGAATGACTGTTGCAGCTGAGAGGTGAGCGGATACATGACGTGTTACAAAAAAGCCTCTGGAGGCAGTATGAAAGGATCCATACATGTCACAAGCCGAGATAGGTACTCCTGGAGTCCACAGTCCACTACAGGCAGGCGGTTTTCCCCACGCTGCCCAAGGTACTAAGGTACACACCTAAGAATGGAACCTCACCCCTGCCCTGGGGAGTAAGAAAAGCTTCGGTGGTAGAGTCTGGGTGTCAAAAATACTTGGTCAAGTACCACATCAGACTTCTACTAGAAGAAGGCCTTGTAATATATTCATAGTCTCGTCTTTTCTTATCCCCTCAGCTCACCTGCGAAAGCTGACCCGTCCCCCCCTGTCATGTTCTACGGATGTTACACATGGAATCTAAGTCGGTCGGTACCTTTACCTCTTTACCTTTACTCTAAGGAAAATATGTATCCGTGCGTCAACGGGCATGGAAGTCTCTTTTCTCCATCACGTCCGCCTATGCATGTCCTTTTGAGTCTACCATTAACTTACATCTTACTACTAGTATGTACTCATTCTCCCCCCCCCCCGCTAAGCTCGGGTCTGCTGGCTCTTTTCACTTGCTCCCTCTGATGAATTTGACTCTGTACTGCTGTACTGCACTGTCCTGTCCCATCCGTCCCCAGCATCCAACGCCATGGCATGACCTACCTAATTACTTGGTAGACCCCCTATCACCATAAACTTAGCTCGTTCCCTGGTGTTGTCGATGCCTATTTTGAGGTCCCATCCCATTAGTTAGGTTGGTTGTTCTAGAGTTAGCCACGCCCCTCGGCGGTTTAATACAATTTCCCTTTTGTCCTTTCCCTTTTACCTTTCCCTTCCCTTTCTTCTGGTGATGCTTGCCATGGTCTGCCCCCCCTCCCCCCTCGCTCGTTTCTTCTCGTACCGTACCTCGTGCCTTGTCTGTCTCGTCTGGTCTCGTCGTTCTTGTTGTTTCCGAGTCGTAGCATTCTTATTTAGCTGCTGGCAACAAGAGAAGCTGTTGGTCTGCCCCGTTTTTCTTCTTCCTGGCCTGGAAAATAAGAAATATTGTTGTCGCCCCGAAAAAAAACGTAGCCATCCCCATCTCATTTCTCCTCCCTTTTCTTCCCTTCTTTCCCTCCTCTCCCTCACTCAAACATCCACCTCCCATATATTCTCCCCAACAACGACCAGTTGATTTTATCGTCGAATTCGTCACATTTCATCAATTTGACACCATTCGCACATCTTAATCATCTCCAAATTGTCGACATTTTCTGCGCCTAGTGTGGCGGTACCTCTTGACGTCCTCCAAGCGACGTGTGCCCCTCAGTCGGCTCACTATTTCCTTCTGGAAGGCTGCATTCACTGCCAAAGTCGTTTCCCAACTCGAGATCTTGAGGCTATTCAGAGATTCGACCTACTCCACCACCCGCACCTGCACTCCACATTCTGGCCACTCACAGCTCGTTTCACCTCGTCCCTCTCCGACTGGACGCTTTCCCCCTTGCAACCATTCCGTTTCTGACGAGGCCCGCACGCTATAGATCCAGGCATTTCTATTCGCTGTACCTGGTACTCACCTTGACGCTGCATTGCGGTGCCATTTAGCGTGTACCACTCACTACCACCTGTCGACCGCTATTCGTTGCCTTGTCGACATTTGATGGTTTGAATCACAGCCTTGCCCTACGCGACACCTTATCTGATTCTTGGGTTTTGATGCTGCAAATGCGAGATTCCTTTGCCCGCTTCTAGCATTCATATCTCCTGTTCCCAATTCTGGCAATCAATTTGTCAGATGCAATAACCGCCAGTATTGGTCCTTCCATTCGCCTTCTTGTAATACGCGCTGCGCAAGGCTCTTCGTTGTCTCTCTACATCTCGGCATGGCTGCGACAGGCGCCGACACGTCCATGTCACGATACGACTCATCAGCCGGCGAACTATCATCACCTCCTTCCGGATCGCTATCGGAACCTGGTTCACCATCACGAAATGGATCCGGTAGCCGAGCACCCCAAGACTATGACGAGATCGTCGTCGTTTCCAGCGATGGCCAATATCAACACATCGGCCACCAGAATCACAGCGAACGCCCTCCACTACCTATGCCACCCCAATCAGGCACAGGCCCCCCTAGAAAATACGCACTTGTCGACAACCAATGGGTCCAATTAACCGCTGCAGGTGTGCCGCGCAAGAAGCCCGGACGCAAACCTGGTTCCATGTTGAAATCTCGAAATTCGGACGGTGCCGATGCAGCAAAGGCTGCTCGAAAGCCCAGGAAACCTCGCGATCCTAATGCCCCAGCATTACCACGCAAGAGAAAGATTGCCCCTGCAGATGGCGAGAGTGAAATCCCGGGAGATTCGAAGTCTCTTGCCGAAGCTGCATCATCCGCCGGCCAGGGACGCATGTCGGATGTCTCCCATATATCAGCATTGTCACCTGCTCATCATAACCGTCAAACATCGTCTTCATCACATCAACCCGAACAACGTTATTCACCAAAGATGTTGAAACGTGAACACTTTATGCAGAACATACTAAATTCGGATATGACTGTGGAACGACCTCAGTCCCAACCTCAGTCTCAGCATAATAGCTCTACATCTATACCTGTTCGTACTAGCGGTCAAAGCTACGATCCTATCCGCGGAAACTACGATCCTGTTCGTGAGACAATGGTTTCTCATAGTCCTTACCCATCTACTTCTGGTTCACCAAGAGCTGCTTCCCAGATGCCTAATCGATCGCCAACCATTGCTAGCCTTCTTGGTGGGAATGAATCCCGCAGCTCATATCAGCCACCCACGAACCAGCCTCGCTTCCCGGCACATGAACCATCTCAACCACCATCACCATCCAAAGAACCTCGCAGCATATTGACACCAACTCCTTCTTCACGGCCACCAGTGCAGGAAGCAAAGAAGGACCCACCTCCTCCACCACCGCCCGTTCAAAGGCCAGTCATCAAAGAATCTAACTTCACCACCATTTCCAATGGCCCTATCAAGAAGTCATCACCAAAGCAGAAGCCTCACACTGGAGTTTCCACACCAAAGACTGACACCCTCGATGATATGGGAGAAAGTGAAGGCCGTTCCATCCTCGACTTTGGTCGAGCTAAGCCAGGCGAAGAAGCTCAGGCCCCAACCATTGTTCTCAGTATACCTATCCAGGCCGGCGAGACGAACAGATATGTCAATTTCATGCGCATGGCTGAAGAACGATATGGATGGGATGCTCTTCACCCTCGCCTGGCTGCCAATCGAGACCGCAAGGCTCGCATCGCTGCGGCGGCTGCCTCTCTAGAAAAGGCGGAATCGGGCCGCGAATCCGGTGATGAAATGTCCGTTGATCTCTCCGATGCTGAGGCTAGCAACCCCGACAACGGCGCAACCAGCGGCCCTGATGCCCAGGCCAAGCCCAAGAAGAAGCGTAACTTCAAGGAGGATCAGTACGATGTTGACGATGATTTTGTCGACGATTCAGAGCTCCTATGGGAAGCCCAGGCGGCGGCAAGCCGTGACGGATTCTTTGTCTACTCTGGCCCTCTTGTACCTGAGGTCGAGAAGCCAGCTGCTGGGTATGTATCTTCCTTTTTTGTCTTTTGTGATCAAGCAATAACAAGTAACAGCCATGATGGTCCTCCTAAGCGCGGACGGGGTGGAAGAGGTAGCAGAGGAGGTGGAAGAGGTGCATCGACCAGAGGCGGGACAGGCAGCGGCCGTGGTGGAGGACCTGGATCTCGAGGTGGCTCTGTCACCCGAAAACCCCGTATCACTAAGCAGGAGAAGGCACAACGGGAACGCGAGAAGGCTGAGCGCGAAACACTGGCCCAAATGGCTAAGACACCTACCCATGGTAGCTACTCACTAAACCCAACCACGCCATCCTTTGCTGTGAGCGAGTTAGGGGCTTGAAATCCTTCGTCATCTGCAAATGGTTCTCATTTTACGCCATACAATCTTTGACGCCGGCGTTGAGCGTAACACTCTTGAGAAGAGAAACGACATTCAGACAAAAGGTGTGCTCCAACTCAGCATACTTAACCTTCTGTCATCGTGCTATGACAGCATACACCGCCCACAACTACTTACACTGGGAGTCCCGAGTCCTCCCCATTTTCCCCTTTGTTTTGCACTATCAGAGGCTTTTTTGCGGATCTCCATGATCCGGCATGACCTCCTTATGCGGTTTTCAGATTTGTGGGAGTATTGGCGTGTGAGAGATTTGTTTCTGGGACTACAGGCGTTTACCTGGTTTACATGCTTGAAGAGGGGTGGCACATGGATGGCCCCAGTCATGAAGCAAGAAAAGACCAGAGATGATTGATAATTCGCCCCCAGGCAATGGTGGCCTTTGAAAGGAGAATGGCCAGACAAGGTGTTACGACCATTCGGTCACTTCCCACAAGAGAGGACTAGTTCGGCGATATTAGATGTTAGAGTTGGAGTTGAACAATTGTAAAAGATGATGGCCTGATGACTATAGCAGTAACAAGCCTATATCAAATTGCGCTTTGCCCTGGCAACCAAAATCACAGACTTGCACCTCTAATCGCGTTTTGTTGTGAACAAGTTTCCGTCATTCATGATCCGAATCCAAATGTATTCTCCAACGTCTCAAATTTGCGAAGAAGCCTGCCACCATCACAGTACGCAAATAATTCCAGGCGACTAGCTGCCCACTTGACACATCAGAAAGCATCCGCTGTCTCGCTTTTCTCTTGTCCTATGCTCCAGTCCATACAGACAAAACAAAACGAGAAACTATTCCTTCAATACTTCTTAAAATCCCCATCCCGCTCTTTCATTTACTTCCTGCATATACTGCCTACCTCTACCCGGGGAAGCAAACCACTGCTCTTATGCGAGGCTGAACTCGGTGACCTCACCCATCTCGTTGACGGTTTGTTCGCCGGTCTTATATGAGGCACGCCACCGCAACTTGGCACTTGTGACTTTTTGAGCGCGGTTGCCCGCGTGCCAGATCTGTACCTCCTGCGTGATGCCACGATTTTGCTGGGGGGCAAGATCGCGACCAGTCTGAGGCTTGAGCTGAAGTTCGTAGCCCTGGGTTTATGTCAGTTCATGCCATGTCAGCAAACATGAAGGGTATTCTTACCTTTGTCACGGCGAGCTGGAAGTGAAGTTCGCCGATGGGCTGTGTCACGTTGTTAGAAAAGGCAAAGACGATGTTGATAGCGTTCTCATTGCCAGGTGCTCGTCTGGCTATCATCTCAATCTTCACATTTGTGTTGCTCACAACAGCCTGGTGCTCCTTGGGCTTGCTTGGCTCTGGGGGTAGAGCAGAGGAGAAGTTCCACTCGTCATCATCGTTGACTGTAGCAGCGGGCTGTGGTTGAGGGGGCGCAGGAGATGCACGTTGAGAGTTAAAGTTACCAGCACCAAGAATAGCGAATGGATCAGAGGCGGGCTGTGATGGGGGAGGAGGCTGCTGTTGGAAGCGAGGCTGAGGTGTCGTCGATTGAGAGACGGGCTGTGAGAAGGAGGCGAATTGTGAAAAGGGGGGAGGGGTTGGAGTTGAAACTTGACCTCGGGCAGAGTTGTCCTGGGTCATGGAAGACAATAACGCAGGTCCAGGGATATCTGGTAAACGGTTTAGTATAGTAATGGGCACGGGGAGGTTGTGTTGGGAACTTACTTTGGTTTGCGCCAAAACCCAAAGCAATACCACCGCCTTGCCCGAAACTGCTCGACTCTCCGCCAATATCTAGGCCGAGGAGGTCATTCTCAAGGCCCCCGGCGCTCGCAGAGGGCGCAGCGGCATTGTTTGACTGGGCACCATTACTGCTGGAATCAACATCAAAGTCGATGAGAGATAGCTCATTCGCTGCGCTTGAAGACGATGCTGTAGCTCCAGCAGCAGAGGGGGGAGGCCCACCAGCGGCAACCTTTGCAGCGCCCTCTATATCACCCTTCTTCATCAGCTTATACCGCTCTGCTGTTCGGTGTATGCTGTCGTTGATCTCGAGCAGCTTGGCGACAGCCTCGTGGTCGTCAGATTCCTCTTCACACATCTTCTGGATCTTAGGTTGGGCGCTCTGTAGGGCTGCAGCCAATTCGCTGAAGACATCACCATCTTCCATCTTGTCGCCCTCCTTGAAGGAGTCGAGTCGCTCCTCTAGTAATCGCGCCTTAGCCTGAATCTTGGCAACCTCCTCAGCAGCCTTTGCGCGGTAGTCGGTCTTTGACCGTGTATCGTAGCCGGCCATGATCTTCATAAGTCGGTTGGCTTCCTGGAGATCCTCGGGGGTACCGCGACGGATGAGTTCCTGAAGTTTAGCTGATTGCGCCTCTCGCTCTTCCTCTTCCATTTCTTCGGCGGACTTAAGGTTCTACATGATCTGTTCAGTATGGGACAAATATCATATCATGCAAAAGCGAATTAACTTACATCACTGGGGTTCAGTACAGCAGCATCCTCTCTCCGCACTTCAGGAAAGACGTATCCTTTATAACTCAATAATCGGTGCATGTCCCTGATAAATCCTAGATCCTCCTTGTATCGGCTCGTTTCGCATATCGTCCCTCGCCATTCCTCAATCGCCTCGAGGATTTTGGCCTGGACTCGTGTAGGGCGCATCGGCGGCCGTTCGGGGAACCTTCTGACGAGCTCATTGAGGAACTCCTTTGTGCCGATTTGTAGGTGAAAGGGGTATCCGCAGTTTTTAACACATATGTCAAGAAGGCCCAAGGCGAGCAGAGCCACGTTGGGGTTGCGATGATTGATGTAGTTGACGATTGCAGTAGCAGCCTCGCGAGGAGCAGTTCCCTTCTTTGAGTTTATAAGGTCGGCGATCTCGAGATTGAGGGCGAGGTTGGGTTCGTAGTTCTCGGGACTGCAGGCAGCCTGGATGAAGCGCTGGAGCTGGGAGGGGGTTCGGCCAGATGATGGCAGATCGCCCCAACGGTCGCGAGCCGCTGCGCGAGCTGAAGCGGCCTCCATTGCGAATATGAAATACTGATATGCACACACAAAATCACGATGTTATTCGCGGTATTTTGCGTGCGCGCGTTGGTCGAGGACGACGGGTGCGAGGTAGTGCTATGGACGTTGATAGAAGGGTGAGCTGGTCAACTGGACCCAGCCTACTAAGGGACGGAGTCCAGTATCAACCTAGGTACCTATAGGCTATACCTTAGGTACCCTTGGAGTCTGGCGGGGAGCTGTCGACCGAACACGGAGCAAGCCCTACGGAAACAGCTTAAAAGAACAACCAAGACAAGTAGATGCGGCAATCAATGGGAAACAAGGAAGAGTGAAAGAGAAGGGCATACGTTTTTGGTTTAAAATAAAACCTCTCTTGCCATATTATGGTCCTCGAACTTGTATACGTCGCCAACAGCCATGGAAGGGACCTGTAACGCTCAATTGATATGGACGGAAGGTTAGAACGTGCTCAAGGTACACACAGAGCCCGTAAGGGGTGGCTCTGTGGCGCAGTCATGGAAAAAAGCAGCCAATCAGCTAAGGTACCTAGGTAGTTAAGGAATTGACAACGAGAGAAATCGAGATAGGATGCCAAAATAAACTCATCAACGAGCCACTATAAACTTTTGCTAATGTATCTAAGTCTTTATTTAACCTCCAAAGGTTGAGATCAAGGTCCTAAGTTTTCTCTCGCATCCCTTCCGTAGGCCCCCGTTGCAGCGGCGGTCATGGCGGATTTGATGCTGAAGCCTTCCATTATTAGGTACCCGACGGAGTACCTTACCAAGTGCTAGGAGGCCCCAACGCTCAGTGCCCTCGCGAGTTTGCTGCCCCTCACTGACTAGGTACCTACCTAGGTACGCTACGGAATCAATCAACCCCCACCATGGATGAGAACCTTATCAATCCATCATCCATAACTTTTTGGAGGAGGCAAAAATTAATTTTGACGCCTGCATTACTCGTATTACAGCATCAACAACACATACCCTCCCAGAACAATAGGTACCATATAGCATCAGGTATTCGCCAAGCTCGTCCAAAATGGTTCGTCATAAAAAGGATTTCGCCTCCAAGGGTAGAAAGGGAGGCCCAACCCTTCGACGAGGACCCCGCCGTGATGATGATGGTGGTGATGGTTCTTCGCGCCCAGCTTTCAAAGCCGCATGTTGGGATCTCGGCCATTGCGATCCTAAACGCTGTTCCGGAAAGAAACTCATGAAGCTTGGAATGATGCGCGACCTGCATCTCGGACAACGCCATAACGGAGTCATCATCACACCCAACGGCAAACATACCATCTCCCCCGCCGACCGCGAGCTCATGGACCAGTACGGCGCTGCTGTAGTAGAGTGTTCCTGGGCGAGGACGCAGGAGGTACAGTGGAACAAAGTCGGTGGGAAGTGTGAGCGGTTGTTGCCGTACCTCGTCGCTGCGAATACGGTCAACTATGGCAAGCCCTGGCGTCTGAACTGTGTCGAGGCGCTGGCTGCAGCTTTCTACATTTGTGGTCACTCAGATTGGGCGGGGCAGATTCTCGCCCCATTTTCATACGGGCCATCCTTCCTCGAGATCAACCACAGCTTACTGAAGCGATATGCTGCATGTGCTGATGAGGCCGAGATCAAAAAGACTGAAGAAGAGTGGATGGAGCAACTGGAGAAGGAATACGCGGAGAGTCGAGAGGAAGGAAACGACGATATGTGGACAAGCGGAAATACCAATCGAAGGCGTATTCAGTCTTCTGACGACGATGACGATGACGATGACGATGATGAGGATGAGGATGAGGATGAGGATGACAGTGACGAAGAGGAAGAGGGAAGCGTGACAGGCATATATCTTGGCAAGAAGCCCTCGAAAGCTCAGCAAGAAGAGGAGGAGGAGGAAAAGGATCGCTATGCAATATCTGACGACTCAGATGACGAGGACGCAATGGCCGAGATTCGTCGCAAAGTTCTCGCCTCAAAGACCTTCGCTAACCCAAGCCATCAAGACGATAAGAAGCCTGTCACCATTCCCAACCCACATCAGCACCAGCAACAGTTCAAGCCTAATACCAGTGTTCAGCCCGACTCGGACAACGAGAGGAGCGGAAGCGAAGATGACGATGACGATGACGACAATGAATTTGATAACATCATTGAGGCTACGCCTGTGACTGATCGCATTGGTTTGGCCAGGCTGGAAAAGGAGCGTAACCAGGCTACCATTACGACGAGGACGTTCTCAACCAATGCTTTGGGGGCGCCATCTCGAAGTTGAGCAGAAGATTACCAAACAGAAATCGAATCACTCTAAACAACATTACTTATTCACCAATTTAAACACCGGGGTCATGGAATTCTAAATAACAGTGAAATTTGGTATAGTGTCCCTCTATCCAACACCCAAATTTTGACATGCTCTTCCGTCTTAAGACCATGCCTGTATACGCATCTATTCATACATGACTCCCTTTCCTTAGAGAGCGACCACCTTTTGATTTCCACCTTTTGTACATATTTTACAGCTCTGTTGTTACAGTGTTCGCCTTTCCTTTATTACCTCATAAGTCTGGATCTGATCGTCGATTTGTAGCTCCTGGAAGTCTTCAAGACCGATACCACACTCGGTGCCCTTACCCATCTCCATGACGTCCTTCTTGACATGCTTGAGTGTGTCGATTTTGCCTATGGATTGAGTCAGCATCAGAAAGAGACACACAAGGAGTAAAGAGGAGAGCAGGATATGTAGAATGTGTAAAAAGGAGAAATGCGTAACTCACCATCATAGACGACTTCTCCACCACGAATAACCCTGACCATAGACGTCCGCTTGATAGTGCCGTTGCGGATCTTGCAACCGGCGATATTCTTCTGCACCCTCTTTCTGACGTTGATGCCAAATACTTGCAGTACGTCTGCTTCGCCAAGGACCTTGTGTGTAATAGTATGTGGTAGTAGGTCCGACAGTGCATTCTTAACATCATCGACAACGTGATAAATGACGCTGTGATCGATGATGCGCACGCCGGCCTCTTCGGCACGCTGGCGAATATGAGGAAGGATAGGCATATTGAAGTTGACGATGATACTCTTAGATGCAGCAGCGTGGTCGACGTCATACTCGGAGATTGCGCCGACGCCAGATCGTAAGAGCTTGGATTGGACTTCGTTGTTCCCGAGTTCCTGGACAGTGCCACAAACAGCCTCCACGGACCCAGCGACATCAGCCTTGACAATGAAGTTCTGATAGATGATGCCGGGCTCGGTCTTGGCAGGCTCTGCTTCAGTGCCGTCAGCTTCTGCTGCAGCGGCGGCCTCTTCAGCGGCTTCCTTCTCACGCTGGCGCTGCTCTTGTTCGGCTAGTTGTTTGGAGCTCTCAAGTCTCTCAGCCATTTCCTCGCGGTACTCAATCGCTGTCCTAGCTTTGCCCTCATCAGGCGCCTGGAGAACTTGTTCTCCAGCATCAGGCAGCTCGCGCCAGCCAAGGATCTGGACAGGAGTCCCAGGGGGTGCCTCGGGGATCTCGACACCAGCTTCGTTTCGAAGGCCACGAATCTTGGCCCATGATTTGCCGGCCACGATAATATCACCAAGACGTAGAGTTCCTCGTTTGACAAGCACTGTGGCAGTCTTGCCAGTCTGCTTGATGCTAGATTCTAGAACCCAGCCCTCGGCCATGCCATCTGCTTCAGCGCGGACGTCGAGGATTTCAGACAAGGTAACTATGTTCTCTTCGAGATCTTGCATGCCCTTGCCCGTCTTGCCGCTTACGGGTACCACTTGAACATCACCGCCGTAGTCTTCGATCTCAACGCCATGGCGGGCAAGATCAGCTTTCACTTGATCCACTCGAGCGTCTTCCTTATCGATCTTGTTTATTGCCACGATGATAGGAACCTTGGCGGCCGTAGCATGCTTTAGTGCCTCTAAAGTCTGTGGCATAACACTATCGTCAGCAGCCACGACCAGCACCACAATATCTGTGACGTTGGCGCCTCGCTGACGCATAGACAAGAACGCAGCGTGACCTGGCGTATCAAGGAAGGTAATCTGCTTGCCCGACGACATTTGGACGACAAAGGCACCGATGTGTTGTGTGATGCCACCGTGCTCCTGGGCAGCAATTGAAGACTTGCGTAGCCAATCCAAAAGAGTAGTCTTTCCGTGATCAACATGGCCCATAATCGTGACAACAGGAGGCCTGCTTGGCAATAATGACGGATCTTCGGGCGCCGGCCGAGGTTGTAGGTCGCGCTGAGAACCAGTGTCCACTGTGGGATCATAGCCGTACTCCTGAGCGACAAGGGCTGCCGTGTCACCAGTCATGATGGTTTCTTCTGTGAGATCCTCAAATCCCATGGACTCCAGATCATGTAAAAAGTCGGCTATGCGGATCTGGAGAGCACCAGCCAAGTTGGAGATGCTAATGTACTCGGGGAGAAAGATTGGTACGGGAGCAGCTTCTGCAGCTTCCTCAAGGCGTTTTCTCGCTTCTTTCTCAGCTTTCTTACGCTGTCTAGCCTCCCAGCGTCGAATTGAGTCCTCGTCAAAATCATCGTCTTCAGCCTCGTTCCGATGAACATTCTTGGGGCGCTTGTCCTTCTTATCTCTCCGCCTATCAGACACATCGCTTTCCTCCATCTCGAAACGTGATTTGCGCCTTACTTGATCTTCCTGCGACTGCTGACCACCTCGTAACATACCATCTGCCCCCTGAAGGGCTTCCAAGTATTGGCCGCTGGGGCCAGGTCTGCTACGAATATTTGTGACCCGACTTTCAAGTGCGTCCCAGAAACCATCCTCCCCGCGGCTTGGCTTTTCTTCCAACTTGCGGGAGCGCTTCAGCTGCCCCCATACGCTCTCGCCCTCTTCCTGGCCTGTTGCTGGTGCGGCATTCTGCGATTTGTTCTTGTTTTGGCTCTCCTCAGGTTTCGCCGTCGATTTTCTGCTGATGAGGGGTATTTGAGTATCAACCTTTCGAGCGCTGAAGGCTCCCCAAGCGGGTGCAGCCGGCTTGGGAGGCTCATCAGTAGACCATGACTTGGGCGTTGCCACAGGAGCCGGTGTACGATCTGTCCTGAAAGCTTCAGCAAGAATTGAGCTTGACAACAGATTTGATGGGGGCGTTGTTGGCTTTGCGTCCCGCTGTTGTTGCTGCTGCTGCTGTCTGGCATAGTTGTTTCCGTCGTTCGATCGGTTTGATTGCTTGTTGTCTCTGGATTGAGCTGTATTCTTCCTCTGGCTTTGGTTTTGATTTGCATTCTGGGGGTCTGATCGCTTCTTGACGTTGTTTTGTGCAGGTGGCGGGGTGGGGGCAGCCTCAACCGTGGGAGGAGGTTTCTTCAAAGGCAATCCCATCTTTTTACGAGCTTCTAGCTCATGAGGAAGTAATTCAACGCTTTGCTTGGAGGCATCTGGTGATGGTTTGCTCGCAAATGCTCCGAAAGACCCCAATCCAGCTCCAAACCGTCCAGGAAAACCACCCCCCGGGAAGCCTCCCGGCTTGTCATTATCGTTCGGTGCGTGGAGTATAGAGCTCGTTGACAAGGCGCGCGCACTGGATAATCGTAGATAGTGACACGAAGATGGCCGGGTGGCTCTAGCTGGTGTTATTGTGACTCCCAAGCTGGATACATGGCGGTCTCTGGGCTGCGAATCCCTGGGCGAGAGTTTGTGACGGCAGAGGGCACATACGTAGGAATTACCGCGCTCCTGGAGGATGCTGCGTGAGATGTTTGCAAATAGTGAACGATGGTCGAGAACTAACCTGTAAGGTGCGTACTCTCAACATTGCCGCGACGGGGAATTGGCAGATTTGGAGCGAATCTGCTTCGACATTGGCTTTGCAACCGAATAAGTTGACTGACTGTGCTAATTATAAGTTAGTTCGTCTACAACAGAAATTCAAAGTTAGGCGAGTTCTAGGTACTAACTTAGTTAGGTAAGGTAGTTAACCACAGGGCACCCCTCGGCGCCGGGATTGTCCGCCACAGTTAACCAGAGCCCCCCGCCGGATAGTGAACCTAAGGTACCTACCTATGAATGGACTGGACGTCATTTGTCAAATCGACCTATCTTTGGGCTTCAATTAGTGAGCCAAGATGAGGATATTAAATTCCAAAAATTTAGATGCTCTAAAAGGGTAAACCTGGATTCACTCTGCCAAACCGGTAAAGCTCTTTTTGGTCGTTCCTTTTAATAGTCATTGCATCAGACATCGTTTGCAATATCAAACGCTATGTCCAGGGACACATCCAGCCAATGGATCTTTTGTGGAACCAACCCGACAAGATTCGAACATCCAATGATTTCTACTCAGTCTTGGAGAACACATTTCCAACTTACACCTCCCGCCTGCATAACTAACTAACGTTATACCTTACCCCAATATCTAATATCACCCCTTTTCACCCAAACTCGGTGATCATCAGGCCGAATCTCATTAAAAATGGCACCGAATAAGAGAGGAGGGAAGCAAAAATCGACACAGTTCGTCGACAAAAAGAATGATGCTCCCCCTTCACCATTCAAGCGGCCCCCTGAGGTTCTTGAGCCGTTCATCGACGCTCTGGACAAGAAGCACGTCTATGTCACACACATTGACAACAAACCTGCCGAATTCAAACGAAAGATCTTCCTCGTGCCTGTTGGCATGAACATTGTCGTTGTACTTCTCTTTGTACTTCGCATGTGGTGGATTCTCCCCTGGTATTGTTCGCTCATCATGACTGGTCTGGGCCACGACAACGAGACCACCTGGAACACTGCTGACTCAACGTGGTCTGAGATTGCCTGGGAGATCGGGAAACGCTCGGGGACAATGATGGTTGATTTCATCCTGTTCATCTTTGTCTGGCCCTGGCCCGTGGAGTTTGTCGCTGGACGAGCCCGTGGTAATCCCTGTCAATGGCGATGGCAAGTCGGCTTCCGGGAGCAGGAGATTTATATCCGCCGAAGCCGAGAATGGGATCAAGCTCTCACTGACATCTTTACGGATGAAGGCTCCAAGAAGATTCTGCTCACATATATCAATCATGCCACGTCTCCTATTCTTCAAGAGCAAAAGACCGGATATCTCCTGATGAATGGCCATTGGGATTTGGATTGGGCACGCATGGTACTCGCACATCGCCTAGTAGACAAAAAGGAGATTGCACTGGAGGCCTTCAAGAGCGTGGTTCTTGTCCACCACGCTGACTACGGTTGGATATCTTACGATGTGCGCGGTAGTGGTGCGTCGAGTGAGGATGAGCGACGGCGACAAGTCTTTGCATTTCGCGACGTGCTTATTGCGCTTGGGAAGGAGGACTTGTTCTATCGCTGGGTTGAGATTGTTCAATTTGAAGCGACACAGCCAGGCGGATTTGGTCCAAAGGAGCAAGAGGCAGCAGCTAAGAGAATCAGGGAGCTGTTTGAGAACGAGAACATCGACTTCGATGAACTTTGGAAGAAGAGCGTCGGATTATAATTTTTAAGAAGGATATAATTCATTGAAATAACGCTTCTTACACTTATATAAATTCCAAATATATATATATATATATATATAAATAAAGTAGTCAAAAAGAATTATTATTGTTATTATTATTTAACTACTTATATACTTACACGCCCAGCACCCACTCTATAGCGGTGGATCTACTGCGCGCCCTGCTTTCGCTTGGGTACTTCTTTGCTCACACTTATGGCCTCGTCGCTTCCCTAGTCCGGGCGTCCCCATCCTAGGGGTGCCAGGGGCCATACAGAGTCTCTGAGGGGGGTTTGTAAGGTGACCCGGCGGGTGTGGTTCGAACTCAGGAGCTCTGGGCGTACCCAGAGCTCCTGAAAACAACCACTCCGCCAAGTCACCCCCAGAGGCCCCCCGCTTGTCGAAAGAGACCCTGTTGTGATCGTTGATGAAGGTATGTGCTGCGGTGGCGGTGGTGGGCGCGGGGTGCAGCTGGCAGGCAGCTGGCTGATTCACGCTGAGCTTCCACTGTGGTGAACACAAAGTCAAAACCACCGCATCAGGCAGCAACGTGCATGGCTCTGCAATGAATGTGTCACATGCTCAAAGGAGAAAGGTATTTGCGTCCTCGTGGATCATATCAAGGTTTGCTGGTAGTGAGCCATGTGATCAACCAACAATCACTTGCATATACCTTATGCCAAATGCCGATTGTGCAATATCCGCTCCTAAGGTCGATGCGGTTCAATTTTCTTGCAATACTTGCATAACTGACAGTCCAAAGTAGTTCCATCTGTAGTTCCATCTGATCAAACTTTTGAACAGAGCAACACAAACGCATGGCATACGAACTGATCTTTGTTCATATAGAGAAACACCCCTGACTTCAGGGGGGCCAGCCGAGAAGGTAACCAAGGACAACAGTTTACCAACCCAATCGTGAGATTGTGATGTGGGCTTTTATTCTGCGAAGTATTGTAAATATACTCCAGTTGCGTATGGTCGTTAAATAAAGAGATTTTCGTCATTGCCTGGTTTTGGGTTGATGAGTTGCGTCCGAGTCTGACATAATTAGTTAGGGATAGGAGCTAAGGGGATACATCTGTGCCTTTGTTAGTGCATGATTGAGGATGCGCAGCCTCGATTGAGCTTCTTGTCCATGCCGCGTCAAGGTTGGTAGGTAGTCATCGAAAGCCAAGGGTATTGTTAGTTAGATGACAGGATGAAGTGTAGTTGAAGTGTGCGGTGGAGTTACGTGTCGTGTCTGGCTGACTAACGCCACATGTGAGTGTTTAAGGTGGACGTCCACGGTTTCACGTGCGGAGAATCCTAGCAGAGCAAGGTAAGGTACCTAGGAGTGCAACAGGACTGGACGGGACCGGACATAAAGCGGTGAAACAGGTTTTTTTTTCTAGGGTAGAGCCTCAACAGGAAGAATTAGACGACGGAAGCAGAGGAAGAAGGCTGGCTTCAGAACACGAGTTTCACTGCCTACGTCCCAATAGCGAAGTCAATATACACCCATACTTACAGTATGGGGAATGCTGACAGGAAAACATCATCCTTGCTGTGTCATTGATGAGCTGTTTGGTTATTGGGTTAGACAGGCACCAAGAAGCCTCTCGAGCTTATGGTTGGCCGTGTAAGCTGGGTCGATCCTTTGGGCATGGATCCTTTCATGCAATTCTCGAAGGCGCCTTTCCAGTCAATCTTGCAAATAGGAGCTCTTATAGTGGAAAGGAGTTATTACTGAAGTCAGCATACTACCATAAAACTGCCAATTCTTCGATGGTACGGAGTGCTCGTTGGGAAATGGCACAACTACGTGGTTTTCCCCCTTGCACTTTAGAGACCTCGTATAAGATCCCTTTCATGCCTCCAACCTTACCGAGGTAGGAGAAATTCATTCCTCTTTTTCGTATACTTAATCAAGCCAATCCTCAAGAATCAATTATTATTTGTCAAGTCTTTTGTATAGAGTCTTCATTGTCTGCTGCTGTTCGTTCATGTGTCCGAGCAACTCAACTGTCTCACAAGACGGATCATCGTCGGCTGATGGATGGTCAACTCCCCCCCCGGGCCTGCTTTAGTTAGGTACCTAGCTTCTAAAGCAAAAGAAGCCAGGTCATTTTATCAGTATCTTCTCTTCTGGGTGGCACTGGGTCTTCATTTTGGATCAAAAAAAAAGTCAACCAAGAAGAAGGGAAAACAAGGGAGAATCAGCCCATATCGATAGCATCAATAGTTGGTCCTATACCCCCATGCAAGGACATTCCGTCCCCCAGCGGCTCAGCGATCTATTGGCTCCAACATCCAACAGCTAATGAGACTGGACGCGGCCTGTAACTTGGGGAGCTCGCCCGGGCATTCACTTATCAAGAGTAGCCCGCGGGCCCCAGTCCCAAACCCCTAAATCTGAACGCGCAACTAGCCCCGTTCAGGCTCAGCCCAGTCAATCAAAGTTCCAGGACAGGACATCCATCAAACTACCCCTTCAAACCTCATCTCGACTCCGGAAATCGACTTTGCTGTCGCTCCCTCTCCTCTCCTCCACCTCCGTCTCCTTCTCCGTCTTTTCCCTCTCAGCACCAAAACTAATCATCTCTATCTACTCGAAATGTCCTCGGGATTGACGCGACGCCGCGGTGCGGGCGGCGCAGGACCTGCGGCTGAGGGCGATTCCAGCAACGGCACCGCCCCTAGAACGAGCACACCAAGCGCCAGGGACAACGGACCCGAGACGAGCTACGAGAGCACAGAAAATGGCCACAAGATCGCATTCGACCCTCGCGACATCAGTGAGAGCGCCGAGCGGAGCAAGCAGCCAAAGCTCACCCTCATGGAGGAGGTCTTGCTACTTGGCCTCAAGGATAAGCAGGTAGGCTGCCACTCGTGCTCATACACGTGCCCTTTGTGCTCAAGGGAACAACACCTCTGACTCTCAAAATGCTCACAGGGCTACCTCTCTTTCTGGAACGACAACATCTCGTACGCCCTTCGAGGATGCATTGTCATCGAACTGGCCTTCCGTGGTCGCATTGCAATGGAGAAGGATGCTTCAAGACGCCGATTTCCCCTCGCAGACCGCAACATCGAGGTCATAGACGACACCCTTACTGGCGAGGTTCTTCTCGACGAGGCTCTCAAGATGATGAAGCAGAGCGAAAAGATGAGCGTCGCAACCTGGATTGACTTGATGAGCGGTAAATCACCCTGCCCACCCTTCTCCCAATATCTAAGCAACCGTTGCTGACTGCCTCGCGAATCACAGGCGAAACCTGGAACTTGATGAAGATCGGATACCAGCTCAAGCAGGTTCGAGAACGGCTCGCAAAGGGCTTGGTCGACAAGGGCATCCTCCGTACCGAGAAGCGCAATTTTCTCCTTTTCGACATGGCAACTCATCCCGTCGCCGACGGTGGTGCTAAGGAGGAGATCCGCCGCCGGGTTCGCAACATCCTTACCCAGCGGACCGTCGTCCTCAATGGTAGTCAATTCCTTCCCGAATCGCTCGAATTCCGTTATATGCGCAGCATCGCCATGGTTTGCGCCGCCTACGCCGCTAATGTCCTCGAGAACGCCCTCGCATCCCTTGGCCACGAGGCAAGGGAACGGGCTTTTGCGCAGACTGATGATTTACTCGCCGACTACAGCCAATGGCCTTTTGGCAAGAAGGCCACACAGAACGGTATTGGTGCCAACTTGCCTCAACTCATTAACGACGTGGGTAATGTGTGATGCACGCGAGACTTCCATAACTGACAGTAGCTACAGGAGGTCAATAGCGGCAAGGACAAGGAGCTCCAGCTTGAGGTGGTTGCAGCTTGCTTGAGTGTCTTCACTAGACTCGACTCTCTCCTATAGACGTACTCGTGCAAGCTTCATGCGTGTCCACCACTGCCGAACGTGACGTTTGGCTACACCTTCGTTCAACTACCCAGCTCCCAGCCGGGCCAAGCTCCCTCCCTCGAAATCTCTTGTTCCAACTATCCGATCCTAATCCCTGATCAACCCATTCTCACGAAATGACTTTGACGGCAACAGTCTCATGGCTCCCTTCGCCCACATGAAACCAGAACGGATCTTTACACACCACCGCTACTATATGGAGCAATTCCAGAAAGTTGGAACTTGCCTGCTGCTCAATTGAACTGGGTTGCAGCTGGGTTTGAGACATGAAGAAACTTGGGAGCTTGGCCAATCGATCAACTCAGCGCAAAGTATTATTTTCGTTGGGCGTGGTGTCGGTGGTAGGACTCCATAACCCACCCAAACTTCTTCTTTTAATGTCCTTTTTATTTTTTTGTCGGGGCCTATCTATTCTTACTTTTTACTCTTGGGAAACAAAAAAGGAGGTGGACGGGATGACTATGACTTTGACTTTGACTCTGACTCTGACTCTGACTCTGACTCTGACTCTGACTCTGACTCTGACTCTGACTCTGACTCTGACTCTGACTCTGACTCTGACCATGGCTTTGTTGTGTACGTGTCTCTGTGTTCTGTCGATGTGTTTCTTGCAAGGCTAGGGAAAGGGGGCGAAATCCATAGGTCGTTTGGTGTGTGAAAGGTAGCCGTTGTTGTTTTGTCATCGACTTGGGTCTGGTATCTCCATTGTAATGAAAAAGAAAATGTCAGACAACTTTTCAGACACCGTGCATGGGCGTTTGTCTATTATGAACACTTGGGGCCTTGAGATATTTGCTATTGCATCTGGTGATGGACTTAAAATAGGTAGCTTAAGTATGAATGAACGACCTGGATGGATCTATACACTCAACGCGAAAATACTGCAACTTTTGTTAAGACATCACGGTGAACTTGCACTATTAGAACTTGAGGCATGAACTGGCTTGACAGCATCTTCGAGTCACGCTCTCTGCTTTCGTATAGTGATGGATTGTATCAACTAAGGTAGTACATGCATCGCCGAGCTCAGTCCTGAAGATGTTTTTCATGCTCGTCCCCTTTTTGCCGACCACAACTCCGCCAGCGCCGTGTATCTTGAATAAATCGAAGGATAAAAACTCAACCAGCCGTTCTCTTCATCTTCCACTTCCCCCTTCCCCTCCCCCTCGCCGCATCATAACTTGTTCGATTTACTTCTTCTTTCCACCCACGCCCAAGCTTCCCTCGAAACCAGGACGACTCTTCTTCTTGCCTCCGGCGGCTCCGCCCTTCTTCTTCTTCTTGCCCGCCTTACCGAGCAGCTTGTCATCCCGTCTCTGACGCAAATTATCCTCACGTTTGCGTTGACGGTCCTTTTGAGCCATCTTGACGCCGTCAGATCGTTCGCGCCAGGCCTTCTCACTCTTCTTCTTGGCAGCCTCCTTTCGCTTCACAGCACGCTTCAAGAGAGCCTCATCGTCGCGGATCTTCTCGCCCTCGGCACGGCGACGGGCTGTCAGCCAGATATCTTTCTCGGTGATATCAGCACGCTTCTCGGGGTCAAGCTCCTGAAGACGCTTTTTCTGGTTTTGGACCTTGATGAGGGCTGTCTTGGGGTCAGACGGCCCCTTCTTCTTGCCTTGGCTCAGCACGTGGCCGAGATCGCGTGAGAGCTGAGCGCCATCGCCAAAAGCGACACGACCAAATGTGAAGTTGCTAGCAGTCTCGTCGAGTTCAACCGCGGGGCTCATAACACCTGGTGAGCTAGATGCCAAAGCCTCCTCACGCTTTCGTTGCTCTTCCAGCTTGGCCTGCTTGCGCATCTCCTGCTTGTGGGCTTTTCGAGCCTCTTGCTTCTTTCTTCTCGACTCAATGAGCTCTTGGCGTGTACGAATTGGCTTGCCATCGGGTCCGTCAGCTTTTCGGGCGGCACGAAGCGCTTCAATTTTGGCAGCGAGACGTGCTCGGATCGCAGAGGTGTCGGCAGGGAGCTTGATAGACTTGGGTTTCTCCGAAGGAGGAATAGTGGATGAGGTGGAGGTAGTAGTGCTGGCAGGCTCGGCGGCTGTCTCCGCAGGAGTTGTCGTAGAATCGTTGGTGTCGAAGGTAGGGGATTGAGGCTCGGATTCATTACTTGAGTTGGCGGTGACCTCATCCTCGTTCTCCAGACCCGAGATGTCCATAGGTAAAACTTCGTCGTCACCGTGGGCTGTTGTCTCCTCCTCCTCCTCCTCCTCCTCCACGACTACTTTTTGCTTCTTCGCGGCTTGCTTCTTAGTCTTTGGTGTCGGAGCTGGTGCATCCTTTTTCTCGGCTTCAACAGTCTTTGTCTTGTTAGCCTTCTTCTCTGCCTTCTTCTCCTTCTTCATTTCCTTCTTGGCCGCCCTCTTCTCTTCCCTTTTCGACATCTTGGAAGATGTCTCAGTTGTGTCCTTAGCTTCTGTCTCTCCATCGTCGTTGAGTTTCTGCTTCTTCTTGGTCTCTGAAATATCTTGAGCCTCTGTCTCTGTCGAGTCGTTGAGCTTCTTCTTCTTCTTCTTGTTGGTCTCCGCTGTCTTGACCTTGAGCCCCTCGCCAGGCTTCTCAATCTCTACGCCAGGAACAGGCTCCTGGTCTTCCCAATCATCTTCACTATCAGTGTCGTCATGCTTCTCCATCTCACGCAGCTTTCGCTTGTTCTTGGCCCGTTCATCTAAGACTTCCTTGGCATTTCGATTCCGCTCGCTGTCCGGATCCAGCTTTCCACGTCGCGCATCGGCAGCCTGTTGTTTTGTCTGCTTCTTCTTGCTCCATTGATCCTGTATTTGTATTAGCCTCGTTCTGGTTCATTGCGATGCATAAGATATATTATGAGGCATGTGACGGGTTTGTTCCAGGGGGGGCTATGGCTGGCCTTTACTTGACAAGGCATTGGGTTCACGCACACTGTTGTCTTGTTCATAGTACATCTTGGCTGGGATGAGGCCAAGGATGCCCTCGAAGGCTCCGCGTTGGCCGCACAGGTAATCCTAAAGCGCAAACAGTCAGCTTCAGGGTTCCCTATGGCCATGATTCAAAGATTTGTCCCATCACAGGCGGGGCTGGAGGGCAAGTAGAAGAACGGACCTGCAGCTCAGACTCTGTCATGTTAACTGGTGATTGAAAAGGTAGGAGGATATCAGTGATACCGTCGTATCTCCAGTATTAGAGGAAGTCGGCTATGGAGAGTCGTGCTGATAAAATGTCCTCGATAAAAAAAAGAAGAGGTTGGAAAAGAAAGCTTGGATGGCGATTTGCTACTTCAGTTTTTCGGGGAGGATCGTTGTAATTTTTTTTCCTGAGGTGCCCGCTAAAGAATGGTGGCTTTGTGTGGGGAAGTACCGTACGGAAGGCCCATTCAAGACAGTCGATCCACCCCCTGCACCTAAGGTACCTACGGTTCCTACCTAGGTAGCGCATTCAGGACGAGGTACGTACCGACGCCATATTCAGGGTCCTCTGAGCCTCATCAAGCATTGTACGAATCGATCGCAAATCATTATGACCAAGAAGATTCTAAGTTTGATACCCCTCGATTTAGAGGCGCTTATACTATCTGTCACTCCAGATTTCATGAGTAATCCAGGCAGCATAGGGCTCTGTGGCTTTTGGTAGATGGCTGGAGGCCAAGACACTTACATCGCGTGTGTGAATCCAAGAGGATCACCAATGGCTTCAATCACATTATATGTCACTAAAATACAGTCATTGGATCTCTTAAGTACCTACTCGGCTCCCTTTTGTTCGTAATAGGTGTCTCTGTCATCTGCTACGCCGCGACACTTGGAACTTTGGGCTACCTTAAGCCTGGCTGGAGTCTGGATCAGATTCGATGATGGCCACAAGTAGTCTAAGTGCCATATATCTTCACTTATCATCGAAGTCTGTACCTTCCCAATTTCACCCTCATCTCTAAGATTTCCATGTCTTGATGGGATTCACAGATTGCAGCCAGTAGTTCGTTCTTAAGATCTCGTATGGGAGACTTGGAACATGGGCTAGAGGAGCATGCTTAGACTTGTATCACTTTACGCCTTTCAGTTCAATAGGTATTTTGAACAAGTTGAGTCTAGATAGTACCTAAGCAGTAACCCAATCAAATGCTTTCATGAGAGTTCGTATGTCATGTTCTCGGTGGCCTTTATTTCTTCTTGCCCTTCTTTCCAGCAGCAGCTTCTCGCCGACGGGCCTCCCTGGCCTCAAACTCGGCCTTCTTGATCTTTTCTTGCTCCTCTCTTTCTTCACGCTCAGCCTGATATTATGTTAGTAAGGCCACCTTACAGACAGAATACAGGGTATGTGGGTAACTCACTTGTCTGCGCGCAGCGTCAAGAGCACGTCGCTCGCGGATCTCCTTGAGGCGTTCCAGATCGGCCCGAGACTCGTCCGTCTTGCCTTGAGCCGTCAATCGCATGTGTCTCTCCTTAGCAGCTGCAGCCTCAAGAGCTTCACGCTCGCGTCGGCTTGGTGCTGCTTGTAGGTTCTCAACACCATCTGTGATCTCGTCGACACCAGAGGACGCCGCTTGCTTGCGGGCCTTCTTGGAGTGATTGGGGTTTGCAGGCATATCGTCGTCCTCTTCGCTTTCGCTCTCGTCCTCGTCGCTTGATGGCAGATCGCCAACCTCGACTGTCTTAGCCTTCTGTCTGGCGATGGCAGCCTCCTTTCGAGCTTTCTTCTCGGCCTTTCGAGCCTCGCGTGACTGCTCTTGGGTTTGTTCTTGAGAAGGGCCAGCACCAGATTCTTCCCCGCTGTCCTCTTCCTCTTCGGAAGACTCCTCTTCGGAAGACTCTTCTTCATCGCTGTCGTCGTCCTTCTTGTCTGGGTCGACAGCCCACATGCTAACCTCGTTTCCGTCGGCGTCAAGTGGTCGGATATCGCGAGAGAACTTCTTGCCACCTGGGAATTTGTCAGTCCGGTCATTGGGCTCGTGCTCGTGGTCAGCCTACCTCCTCGTGCGGGCTTTCGAAACTTTCCTCCTCGGCCACGCGAGCCTCCTCCAGGGGGACCACCAGGAGCCATGATGCGTAAGCTGTGATAAAATAGGTATGAGAGAGGTGAGCTTGTTGGGGAGGGCAGAAGTCTATCTTGAGGCTTCTGTGTTATGACCTGTTCAACTCGTTTAAGCCGGGATATTCGATTATCACGCCGTCTCTCAAATGAAATGGATGTTTGTTTGCTGGTCAAACTTGTTCAGCAGGGCGGGGTAGCGGGGTAGCTAATGACGGCAGCTTTGATAAACGAACAAGCATGAGAGGGGGTGATGGACTGTTGATCAGGAACTTTTGAGTGACCTTGCTTCCCTTATATGTGATCTCAAGTTGAATTTCAAATCACTGCAGGTGTACTATGAGTCAAAATAGAAACCACTTTTTCTCTCGGAAGTTTATCAACCTGAATGGATTGAAGTGATAGGCGTAAAGATCAAGGCTAATAAGAGACTTTTGCGTCGCACAGGAGCCTGATCAACTCAAGCAAACCACAGAAAAGCAAGACCTGGTATAACTCCATCCTTAGGTGACTAATGTACAATAGTTTAACTCTTGAAATGAAATAATGATGTCCCTATCGAGCTCTTAGTGATTCGCCACATCAAGTCCAAGTGCAGCTTACACTGTGATGCAAGTGAATTTTGCGAACTGTTGTTCCAGACTTTCAGGAACGGGCTGGGCTGGGCTGGGCGCCTGGAATCACTGAACGAATAAGAGAAACCCTGTTTGTCGAGTTTTGATCAGCTCACTGAGGGGCGTGTTTCATGCCGCCAACAGAGTGTGCTTGTAACGGGCATGCATAATAAATTGCTCGTCCGTCGTACACGCGACGAAAAGCTCTAATTCATTCCAAGATCTTGACTCATCCTTTGATCTCAGGCTGAAACCATGATTCAAGGTTTCAGCTTCGGTTCTCTGGAGTTAAAGTCTACTCACCAAACTTTAGGAATGACTTCTACTCCTTGTGTATCTATCTGCCCGATTCACAGAGACCTCCACTAAGGTACCAGTAGTTCTCAGGTACTTCCATGACACTGGACACAATGGCTCTCGGCACATCAATCTTCCGCTCCCGTTCTTGGTGCCCCACTCAAGTAGACAAAACCACATCGACTGAGCCGCGTTTTGATCTCTTTTTTTACTTTCTTCTTCAACCTACTAGAAAAAACTGAATCCTTCAAATTCACTCTGGCTTTCATTACACCATGGAGGTACTTGGAGGGGAAACTGGAGGAAAGATGAATTACCGCTGATACTTACCCTCTGTTCTGTTTGTAGCTTTTGCTGCGTTGGGAGAGAGAAATTTTGACGCGGTACATTCTCATTCATATCTTTTCAAAGATTTGAAATCATCATTGAGGTGAGTCGGGTGTGCGAGCACATGGATGCTTCCTCACTCGTGTAGCATATAACGTAGTTTCATACCCATGCTTGCACCGCGCTGCCCTTGTATTCGCAAAGTGATCATACCAGTACGATACCCTCAGCGAAGGGTGAAGGCTGCAGCGTTACCTCCTAGAATATGCAACCCTTTCAAAACTCAATCAATCTATAATGCCAAGACTCTTCCCGCACTCTGTCTTCGTTTTTCGGAGTTTCTGAGCGATACCAAATTGACGTCTGGGTTTGAGATCATCATGCGGTTTGCCATGACAATCTCGAAATGTTAAAATGCTGAAGTCTCTATAGGGTAGACTGCTTATTAGACCCATTCTTCACGTTACTTTGTTACATGGTGCATTACTAAGGTATGTTGGTTGGTTATGAGCTTCGTATGCTGGTCTTATTCGGTGTTGAATATTTGACACTGAATATATCCCCGTTCTTTAAAGTCACGATGCCAATGCCGCTGACCTATCTCGACCTGCGTATCTGAATAACCAACAGACAAAGGTTTCTCTTACACAAACCACAACTCCAAACTTAGCTACCGTGGCGCCACCAAGCATTCCTATACGTTTCGTGTTCTACAACACTCACATGACGCCTGCCCCCTTAGCTTTTTTTGCCAAGAAATCTGTTCCTTTTCTCAATAAGATCCGACAACGCCAGAAGATACCGTTGATCCTGTGCTTGCTTCTGAGCAGTTGGTTTGTTCATGATATATTGTCGGCGTGATATTCGCCAGTCCCTCAGCTCTTTTCTATACCGAGAGCTCCCCGGAATATCCGCAGGTCTGATTATGTGGTTCGTGTCCCAAAAGAGTGCTTTGATCTCCCTGTCGTGCTGTTCACTGCGCTCGCGGAGCCTACCAGCATGTACAGGATGCTTCCAGTCGAGTTGGTGCACATGATACGACGGCAGATCCGAATCAGGCTCAGAAGGCGTCCCCGTGTTGAGTTTCTGTGTTGGTGACACGATCGTAGAGGTTCTGGGTGGCTCATCTGGGCTATTGCCTTCTTGGGAACGACGACGAGGGCGCGCGAGTATGTAAGAGTCGTCGTCGCTTTCAGAACTAGAACTAGAAGAGCCCGAGGACAAGAAGTCGTGATCGGGAGATGTAACTGGGGTTCCCGCCCTGTCAAAACCTGGGTCACTTTCAGATAGACCATGCTGTGAGCTACTATCGAGTTCTGGGCTCATCGACAGCGTACTGGTGCTCCTAGACTTGGGAAGCGATGAAAGAAGCTGCTCAACAGGGAATCTTGTCAAATAGGCCGAAGGGACGGAGAACTCATCACCAGAATCATCATCGTCACTGATGAAACCCTCATCACTAGGTAGAACGGAGTCCGTCAGGTCACTGTTGAAGAAGGTTAGTGCAGTGAGAGGGTCAGGGAAAGCGAAGCTTGATTCTGAGCCATCATGACTGGTCATGTTAGAGTCCGGCATTTCTGCTCTCTACAGAGAGTGGTACTTCTGAGATGGGGGCTTTACAAGAAAGGCTCATTTCGAGACGAAGAGCAAAGAAATATATAGGCTATGAGGCCCACGAGAGACTTATGGGAGACAGCAAGGTGGCGCGATTTGGATTTGTGAGTTGCAGGGTGTTTCTTTTTTTAAACTTCCATACCTGCTGAAGATGTTTAAGAGTGGCTCCTTATAAATACTTCAGAACTGTCACTTGTCACGGTAGAACATGGTTCGCTGCACTTTAATAGAACAAAAGAAGTTTGTTCGTTGGCCAGTGTTATAGACTACCTATCAACGAATCACGTTCACCCAGGACATTATCAACCTTTATACATTAAGGGGTGTAAAAGCTGGAGGGAAGGAAACTGGTGTAACTGAATGTGCGAATATTAGTGAACCAACATGGATATAAGCAAGAGGAGGCAAGGGAAGTTAAGACCTCCCCCCCCCCTCGGGATCAAAAGACTTAAGGTAAACTTAAGCAATCTTAGACGAGACCTAGTTGACCTTTTGAGTTTACTCTTTTTACCTAAACTTAGGGTGAGAAGTTTTCCCTGAGGATAAATATTAAACGTACTCTCAGGTTCAAAGAAGAAGAGAGATCAAAGCTCATGTCAACATGCTATAATACTAATCTGAAGGAGAGTTGTATGTCATAGATTCTTTGGACGCCCGAGACCCATATCCTCCAAAACATCAATGACCCGTTTTCTCTTGGCCTTCCTTATTGCTAGCATAGGTGCGGACCTCTCCGAACACACCAAGTTGACTCCCTTCGGTATTGTAGCAGGCTGCCTCCCGTTGGGCGGAATGACAGATTTTCGTGTGAACGTGAATTGTCGTGTTGCGAATAGCCCCCGGCTGATATATGATGGTCTGGTATCAATACCACCGCGTTGAGAAGTGTGACCCAAGTGAAGACATGCGATCGGCCGTGAGGGTAGAATGAAGGGACCTGCTACAGCCTTGTAGGGAACAGCGCCACGGGCTTCCAAATCTTGATCAGAACAAAGTTGACCGAGAAAGGAGTAAAGCCAGAATGCCCAAGCCTCAAATGCAACTCCATGGCATGTGCGAGCTTCTCGAGATGCAGCATCAATATCCCACCAAGGCGTATTCTCCTTTGCAGTATCACACAGGTAGTTAAGAAGAAGCGGTGCCTGACGATCCTGAACGAATTTGACTGCACATCGCGAGTCGCTGCACAACGACACCAAGTCATTATCGATACTTGCAGCGAGGTCACGCATATTCCTGTCCCGGGTTTCTTCTAGCGGCGCAAAGAGCATGAGGTAGCGCAACAGTGAGTCATCCAACCTATGTGGCGGTGCATCTGCCTGCTCCCATCCGTGTTCTTGCGCTGCCACCTTGCTGGCGTCCCACGCGTCCCTTGCACCAATAACGTCGTACAGGGCAAGAGAAGGGAATTTCGACACCCACTGCAGAGATGCCTTGGATGTCGTCTCATCTCCCCATATCCGCAATACTCGAAGTAAGGGGAATGGGTCTGGTTTCTCAGACCATCCCCGGACAAGACGGTCCGAAATATTTGGGAACGCAGTCCGCTCTGTTGGCTGAATTATCTCGAGGACACCGAGATTAGGCATGTCCGCCAGACCTAGAAGATCATGGGTATCAAAGGTGCAACCGCCTGCGATGACTATGTGTGTTATGAAGTCCGAGGGCGGTGCTGTTAGAGGTTGAGTGTAGCGGGTGAGATTGTTGCCAGGATGGCATATGTGCTGTCGAAAGCGGTACAGGCCGAGATTTTTCTCATCTCCTTCATCCAGGAGGAGTTTGGAGAGGTACCTCCAGGCGTGGAGAGACACTCCTCTGCTTCAGTGTCAGTGTCAGTGTCAGTATCAGCCTCACTCTCAGATCTCTAGACGTTTTCCGCGCCATCCGCAGGTTGTCGTACTGACCGTGCCTCGAGATACCTCCAAATGCGCCACAGTATGACTTTTGGCAATGACTCGAGATGGGTTATAGAGCGAATCTTGCCGAAATTATCGCCAACAACACTGATAGCTATGTCTACCAAAGATCGAGGACCCTTTGTGCCTCGAGGCTTAAAGGAAGGGTATGGACGGCGTCGGCTCCAGTCAGCATTGCTCTCGGCCGTAAGAGCCTCCCGGGGCATGAGATACTCCGTAAACGCTGGACCAGATTCTGGGTCGAACATGACTGATTTGAATGAAATCGAGAAAGTGGCGAGGTTGAGTGAGACAGCAACCAAGGGGAGGCAGGAAAACTTGGTATATCCTGTCTAGGTGATAAAAAGACTTGGGTAAGTTTACATATATATTAGTAAGCCCCTAAACCGGTTTATTTTGACACCCTGATTTCAACGTTGGAGGCTTTCCTTCTATTCTCTCCGAGGTGCGTTTCACTACCTCTGTAACACGGACAAGAACTTACCTGTACCTAGGTCCTTAGGGAGCCGACTTAGCGTAAGGTATGACAATAAGCCATGGATAGAAAAATAATCAAGTATGATAGATGTAGCCTCTCATTGGGTCATATTGAATTTTTTATATTGTTTGTCGCTTAAAATAATTTTAACTGTTCTCCCTCGCGGAAACACCGTCTCAATAAGCCTAATGTTTTTTCCATGCATCAACGGGAACAAGCGAAGCCGCTCAGACAGTGGCTTATAACGGCCGCCGCCCTCTGATGCGATGGCTTCAAGCCATTAGACCCTCGTCCCAATCCGCGAGCTTGCCATCTCAAAGCCGGGTAATCCTTCTTCAAAATACTTTTCACTTGACCGTGCGCTATGGTATCCAATCGTAATATCATTCCCTCTCTTTTGTTTGCGTCATCTATAGCATGGGCTTGAGATCCTCGGCGACGTGGAAGGGAGCCTCTGTCTTGCTCTTGACCTCGTCAACTGTGACACCGTCTGCGATCTCGATAAGGGTAAGGCCGTTGGCGAAGTCGACATCGAACACACCCTAGGATGAGAGTCAGTACATCATTCATCGACTGATGACATGAAGAAGATTTGGGGAAACTCACCAGCTCAGTAATAATTCTCGACACACAAGCACGTCCAGTCAGGGGGAATGCACACTGCTTGACAATCTTGGGGTTGCCCTTCTTGTCTGTGTGCTCCATTGTCACAACAACCTTGGTCTCACTGGGGTTGCTGACAAGATCCATGGCACCACCGAAGCCCTTGACCTTTCCGGGAAGCATCCAGTTAGCAAGATCGCCAGTGGCGCTGACCTGCATGGCTCCAAGGATGGTCAGGTTGATACGACCGCTGCGAATCATACCAAAGCTCTCCTCGCTACCAAAGACAGCAGCACCGGGCTTGAGAGTAACGGTCTCCTTGCCAGCGTTGATCAGGTCAGCATCCTCCTGGCCCTTTTGAGGATAGGGACCTAGGCCAAGGATACCGTTCTCAGACTGGAGCTGAACCTCAACCTCAGGACCGACAAAGCCAGGGGCAAGCATAGGCATACCGATGCCCAGGTTAGCGTACATGCCGTTCTTGAACTCCTTAGCAGCACGACGAACGATGCGCTCACGCTTGGCAGCTGTGTCACCAGAGCCGAGGGCCTTTGTGGCCTCGGGGTCGTTGGGGTCCTTAGCCCAGGTGTACTTCTCGATCGACTTCTCCTCGGTGCTCTGAATGACGCGCTTGACGTAGATACCGGGCAGGTGGACAGCCTCGGGAGGAATCTCGCCAGGCTCAACGATGTGCTCAGCTTCGACAATGGTCATCTTGGCGTTGCGGCCCATGGCGCCGTTGAAGTTGTGGGCAGCGAGACGGAATTGGCAGTTACCAAGCTTGTCAGCCTTGTAGGCCTTGACGAAGGCATAGTCACCATCAATGCTCTCCTCAAGAAGGTAAGACTTTCCCTTAAAGACTTTGACGTCCTTGGGGTAAGAGTAGACATCAGGAGAACCGTCAGCCTTGTTGCGCAGAGGAAGATCACCAGTCTGAACAACTGTGCCAAAGGCAGCAGGGGTGTAAAAGGCGGGCACACCCTTACCACCAGCGGCGCATCGCTCAGCGAGAGTTCCCTGAGGGGTCAGCTCAAGCTCGACCTCACCAGTCAGATACATCTTTTCAAAGGTCTTGTTCTCGCCAATGTAGCTAGCAATCATCTTGCGGATTTGCTTAGTCTTGAGGAGTCTACCGAGACCAAAGTTGTCGGTACCAGCATTGTTGGACACAGCTGTGAGACCCTTGATTTCAGGCTTCTCGAGAACCTCGTTAATAAGAGAGTCAGGAACGCCGCAGAGACCGAAACCACCGCAGAGGAGGGTTGTGTTGGGCTTCATGTCCTTGAGAGCTTCCTTGGCAGAGGGGAAGACCTTGTTGATCTCGGCGCGGCGAGCGGTTGCCGAGAAGGATCGTGCGAGGACGGCATTAGGCTTGACAATGGTCAGTATACAGCGGAGGTGTGCATTGAGCGGCCCATGAGACCTACGTTTGTGGGATTGCGAGCAAAGGCTCGGAGGGTCCGTAACCGGAAAGCTGAGGAAGACATGATGTGTGTGTTTGGAGAGGACGAATAAAAAGGTCGGGAATAGCTTCAGTGTCGACAACCCTGCTATCGGTTAGGGAGAGTAGCTATAGTATATGCCTATTTATACGATCAATTGAGCTTCATGCGCCAGGGCTCTTTCTTCCAGAGACAGATACAGATCAGAGAGCAAGAGTTCTAAGAAGAGAGACGATATGAGGAAGAGCTTGAGCCGACAATGACGATAGAAGTCGACGGGCCGTTGGCGGGGGATAACCGTTTATTAAGGCCGGCTCTGGCCGTAAATCGACCTCCGTCTAAGCTCGAATACAATTCCGCGACCAAAGTTCGGAAGCGATAATCGGCATTCGGTATGGATGCCTTCACAGGAACATTTAGGCGGGTCACCCTCATAAGCTCTCTGGGCTCTCCTCTAACGGCTGCCGGGTGGTCCCCGTACCAGAGAACCTTCACCTTTGACCGGAAGCGAAGTGGAGGATCTCCCCGATCTCTACATGTGGAGGCCGAGGATAGAGTGATCATGAGTGGCAGGACAGAGAGGACAGCGGGGGCTCAAGTCCGGGGCAGGGCAGTCTGGCGCTGTAATTTACTGGGTAGGCTTAGTAGGGTATGTACCTTAGTGGGCGGGCGGGTAATGGGTTTTCCGAACCTCCCGGCTATTCGTTTCGGGAGTTGACTTGTCATGACGGAACAGGCCTTCTCATGACAGCCAAACAGGTTGGGTTTTCACCTCGACGAGCTAGCTTTGTTGGGAAAACTTGTTGATGCTTGGAGAGGAACATCTCGGGGTTCAGTCACCGTTTTATCCATTGGTGATTATGCGTATTAGTAGTAATTGTTGTGACTACGGTCTGCCTACACAGAGCGAATCCTAGATTTCCGACCCGGTTGCTTTCCGATCCGAGGTCGGCTATGGACTCTAGTAATTCACTTCCAAGTTAGGTAAGGTAGTTATTACTAAATACTAATGGAAGGTGAGCGAGCTACTCCATAGAAGCATGGGTTATCAACACTCCCTCCCTCCCTTCTTCTTCTTCTTCTCCTCCTCTGCAACAAAACGCCAAGTGTCCATGATGTTTCGGACGCAAACTCCAAACTCCAAATGCCATCATTAGCTCTATAAGCAAATCGTGGCAGTTCCCTAAAACATTGGATGAGCTCTCATGAGCGGAAGAATGAAAATGAGCCACCGGGTATTCCTTTATCCTCCACAATAACCATTTCCCATTCAACTTGATGGTTAATCCACATTACCTGACATCCATAGCAGTAGTGGCATTCTCAGGGTGAAGAGATACCAGCCCGATCAAGTTTCCCTCAGGGTCAACAAACTCTCCAATATCCATGATGCATTGTCGAACGCCGTATCGCAGCTGCTTGATCTCGCCGTAGTTATTTTCGACCAACGTCTCGGCAATACTAAGATCAGCCACTCGGATGTGGCATGCTGGTGTTACACCGCGTGCCATGGCTACCTGTCGCTTGTATTCGAGCTGAGCACGGCTGTCTCCCGTGTCTCTCACTTGCATCAAAGCTCCTGTGATGCGAGATCCTCCGCTCTGGCTTGAGTTGAAGAAGTTCATGGGCTGTACGTCAAAGTGTGAAGATCCCCACTGCCTCATGTATGGGTCGTCAGACTGTTGGGCGTTCACATCCCCAAAGAACTTCCAGCCGAAGCAACGCGAGTAAAAGTTTACCGCTCTGTCCAAGTCGAAGCAGTACAGGAGGAGAAAGTCGGGAGTTCCCCCCATGCAAGACATATTCGGTCTCTCGCTTCCACATGTTTCGGTTTGAGGCAGCGAAGAAGGCAGCAAGTCGTTGTCGTTTGCAATTCTTGGAGAAGCAGAGGTACCCAGGGACATATTCTTAGCGGCATTTATGGGCAGCGAGAACGTTGAAGCAAAAGCTGGCGGCGTGGGCATCTCGGCCGTGGGTGTGTTGAGAGCATCATAGCCCAGTGAGGGTACCGGCGATGGTGTTCTTCGGTCTGTGTCAAGGTCCATGGCTGATGAGGAGAGCGTGAGAGATGGTCTTGGTTTTGTGTATGACTCCATTTCGACAAGTGGATGTATTTTTGAATTACACTGGCTCGCTGGTGATCTTGGACAGAAGCGTCAAGTGATTCAGGCAAGGTTCAGTATTATGATGAGAAGCGTGACGCGCCGCGAGGCAACAGTCTAGGTAACAAAAGGAGAAACACTCGTCGTGACTACTTAGAAAGACTAGGCCAGTGGACAAGAAACCACAGCTATCAAAGTTGTTCAACAATCAGATATATGGTTTGCATGAGCAAGGCATCGACTGAGATGGACAGGGTTACCTTGTTCTTATAGCCAGCCACCTGTTGATGAACAAGAGGCAATTTCCGAGAACTCCAACGCAAACTCTCCTTACATGCTGCGTGCCTTCAACTGCATAAAACACCCCAAAAGCAATGATTCGAGACTGGAAGCACGGAACCTGGCGTGGGTGCCATCTGGGGCTTGCCAGGCCAACTCAGGCTAAGTGGTATGGAGGTTAAGGCAAGGAGAAGGCAAGACACTCAAACACAACAAAACAAACACACGACAGTGTTACGTCAAAGACCAATCGTTGAGGTCCAAAAGGCTAAAGACGTCAAGGGCGGAAGAAACCTGCAGCGACTAGGTCGCTTTGGCAAGTAGGGGTTCTCACTCTGGAAGGCTAATGCATGGACGAGCAGAGCTACTGTAGGCGCTGCATTGTTGGTCTCTCGATCTGGCTGGTGTCAATCACCATAAACATAAATAAACAAGTGTGTGTGTGTCTCGAGCTGAGCTGAAGCTCTAGTTGACTTTCAGGGCCTTGGCTCCATTTGGTCGGTGTAGCTTTTATACTGGAATGGTAAACAACCCGAAATCCCACGCCTTCGCGGGTCATGTCATCAAACAGTTGTCTCAGAAGAGTGCGTTTCTTAATTTACACGCATAGTTGAAAGTGGTTAACCAACATGAATCCTCACATGTCTCAGTTTCGAACTCATGGCTTGACGATCACGATCGTGAAGGTGGAAGATGGTGGGGAGGGCCACCCAGGAGAAGGGCGAGAGAGAGTTGGCTGGTATCACGTATCAGAGTGAACTGGCCTGAGCGTTCTGCAAGGCGTGGTCTATTTGGCGGGTATAACTAAGCAAGGAGTTGTTTGAGTGTGATCGCCTGAACGGTTGGAAATGTGCTTTACAGTAGTAGCTGCATAATTTATGTGCAGGGAAGATATGGCGTGAGTTTCTCAAAAGGGGAATACGTGACGATCTAACCGAAGGAAAGGAAAGGAGAGGAACGTTTGAGAAGGGAACAGTTCAATGATTGTATTGACTGACGCAAATCAATGATGCTCGGATCCGAGAGTCAAGGATCCGATTGAGAATGCCTCCGTGCCACTGAGGCGGTAGGGTGATTACCTAGGTAGGTACCTAAGGTTAGAGGTGGGAAGCACGTACCTTTCCCGATAAGCTCCTTATCGCCCCGCAGATCCTGGCTTCAGAAAAAAAATTACAGCATGAGCGTGGACCAAAGTCAATAGTGGCAGCTTCAACACCAAGGAACCTCGAATTTGTCGATAATCGCCTTTCACCATCTGGCGCATAATTGAACCGCCATGGAGTCTAGTTCGAAGCGCCGGAAGCTAGACCACTCTGGATCTGGTCTGAGGCACGATGCTCTCATTGATTTTGAGGCTCGCAGCTCTGCCAGAGTCTCAACCGCTAGCACTTTTGTCCTCCAAACGGACGAGCTGCTCAAGGAGGCAAAGCTTGACTATGGAAAGGCATTGAAGGATGTTGATGCAAATCTCCATCGACTGAAGGAAGCTATTGATACTGCGACTCCCCACGGACCTGAGCCTGTTCGTACTATGCGCGAAGTTGCCGATCTTCACGACTAACAGATTTTCCAGATCACCGAAGTCACGAGCCGCTTTGAGAAAAAGCATCGTATTGTTATTCCTTATCCCGATCCGAAGCCCGCTAGAGATGCGCCCTACAAGCTTTCTTTTGAGAAACCAGCTTCATACAATGTCGTTGGTAGCTATGTCGCCAAGACCATGGTCAAGTCCCAGGTGCAGTTTGGCATCGATATGGTAGTTCAGATGCCCAAGACCATGTTCCAGGAGAAGGACTTCACAAGTATGCGATATTTTTACCGCCGAGCATACTACATCGCCTACGTCGCCGCCAGCGTCAAGAAAGAGTTGGGAGACTCGATGGATATCGGTTTTGAATACCTGAACGAGAATCCACTCCTGCCTGTACTTGCACTTCGACCCAAGCCCGAGGAGGATCAGACCGACGCCAAGGATGCCAACGGGAAAGCTTTCAAGAAGAAATCAAAGGTTGCGAAATCCCCGTATACTATTCGACTCATCCCTTGCGCTCCTGATGGCCTTTTCCCCAAGTCAAAACTACTTCCTAGCTCTAACAACAACCGAAGTGGAGAGTCGGACGACAAAAAGACCCAGACCGGAACCCCTTTCTATAACTCTACTTTGAAAGCTGAGGAGACCTTCATCTCTTACCTGCGTGTTCTTACACATGCCAAAAACGAGTGCCCCGCCCTGACCGATGCCTGCGTATTGGGAAGAATCTGGCTGCAGCAAAGGGGTTTCGGGAGTTCCATTTCGCAAGGCGGATTCGGTCATTTCGAGTGGTCTGTCATGATTGCTCTCTTGCTTCAAATGGGTGGGCGGAATGGACAGGCAGCGCTTTCAAACTCTCTTAGCAGCACTGAACTCTTCAAAGCTGCTGTCCAGTTCCTTTCGGCCACTGATTTCAACAAGAAGCCTTTCATTTTCGGATCCTTGAAGATAAGTGCCGACTCTGTCCGAGAAGCTGGCCCTGTCATGTATGACCCAATTCGAGAACTCAACGTGTTGTCGAAGATGAGTCCCTGGTCTGCTAGTCTACTTCAAATGCACGCCAAGTCTACCACCGACCTCCTCGCTGACGAAGCTGCCGACAAGTTCGACCCGACATTCATTGTCAGGTCTGATGCTCCCCTCCAGACATTCGATGCTATCTTTGAGATCAAGAGCAAGAATATTGTCAAGTCCAGTAGCTCTACTGACTGCAGAGGACCTGCATGGGACTTTAGCCTAGAAGCACACAGTGTACTTGCAAAGGCCTACGGCAATCGTGCTCATCTTGTGCATTTTCAATTGCCTACTAGAGCTGGGTGGTCGTTAGGCTCCGCGTCAACTTCAAGTTCTGGCAAGCTTCAATTCAGTGTCATGTTCGAATTCGCCCAGATGTCCAGACAGATGGAACATGGTCCCGCAGCAGAAGAACAAAAAGAAGCTGCCAAGTTCCGACAATTCTGGGGCGAGAAGGCCGAGCTGCGTCGTTTCAAGGATGGCAGTATCCTTGAATGCGTCGAGTGGTCAAGCAAAGTTCCATTCCAGATCTGCGAGGAAATCGCAGCGTACACCTTGAAACGGCACTTGAAGGTTGCCAGCGAAGAAATCATAGCTTTTGGAGCTGGCTTTTCCAACATTGTCACCTTCTCTCATCTGGATAAGGAGGCTTTCGATGCTGCTCGAAGGGCGTTCCAGACCCTTGAATACGATATCCGAAACCTTGAAGAATTGCCACTGCAGATTAGACAGCTTGCGCCGGTTTCACCAGCCGCTAGATATGCTTCAGTTGATGCCCCAAGCCCAGGCTTCCACACAGGTACTATTGAGCCTATAGATGTGAACCTCTACTTCGAGGCATCTAATCGATGGCCGGAGAACCTAGTGGCCATTCAAGAGACCAAGATTGAGTTTTTGCTGGACTTTGACGGGCGTCTCACGGCCGCGAAAGAAAACATTACAACCTACCTTGGCCGGGATAATAAGGAGATTGGTATCGAGAATTTAGCCTATCTCGATATCATTTACGAATCTGGCGCGGCATTCAGGTTGAGAATCCATGCAGACTTGGAAGATACCCTCCTTGAGCGCCAAATTAAGAACAAAACGCTCGATGCTCACATTCGAGAAGAGTCGGAAGCAGTACTTGCTAGGACCAACTGGTTCTTTGCTACCCTACCACTCCATACACAGACTATCTCAACTTTTTGCACACGCCTTCATCCTCTATCACAGACTATCCGCTTGGTAAAAAACTGGTTCAACTCTCACAAGCTTTCAAGCCACATCAGCGAGGAGCTTATTGAGCTCTTTGTTCTACATGTGTTCTTGCAACCATACCCGTGGAGGGCCCCCACGAGTGCCTCCACAGGTTTCTTACGCACCCTGACATTCCTGTCGCGCTGGGATTGGCGTGACGAGCCTCTGATTGTCGACTCTGCAGCGGAGCTGACTGATGACGATCGCCATAATATTCGCAAAGAGCTTGAGTCTCGGCGTAAAAAGGACCCCAACATGAACCACACAGTCATGTTTGTTGCCACCTCCAATGACTCATCTGGTCTCGCTTATACCCGCAATGGACCTTCTAAACTCATCGCTTCACGCATGACCCGGCTGGCCAAGGCTGCATGTAAGCTTGTGAAGGACAGCGGATACCATATTGATGCTACTGAGCTTTTCGAAACTTCTCTTGAAGACTACGATGTACTTTTCCATCTATCTCGAAAAGCCATTCGCTCAATACTTCGAGAGGCTGCTTCTGACCCCTCAGCCCGCCGTCATTCCCAGTTCAAGAACCTCGATGATCGCACGGGTCGCGCACCGCTCCCCATCCGTGCTCATCCTGTCGACGTATTGATGGAGGAGCTACAGCGTGTATACGACGACTCACTTGTATTCTTCCGGGGAACTAACAACAGCGACGAGGACGATGCTGTGATAGGGGCGATCTGGAACCCGAAGCTTCAGCAGCAGAAGTTCCGAGCTGGTCTACCGTATAATTTCCACAAGGCAACCGATGAGGATGGAGATGTAGTCGTGGTGAACCGTAAGGCAGTGTTGTCAGAGATTGCCAGGATTGGTGGTGATATGATTAGAAAGATCGAGGAAGTCGAGGAAAGCTGAGACCTCGTTCAAGAGGCAGAGACATATTGGAGAATACCCACGCATATAGATCAAGATACAGATTTAGGCATTTATCTTGAGGAACTATTTTGAAAGTTTTAATTTATATCAGACATCGAGTTTACTTGGCATTTAGGGGTAGCCATATCGTTATAGAGCAAATGGAATCTGATTGAGAACTTATAAGATGGATGAATCTTTTTGGTGGGATGAGGATTAAAAGATACGTACCTCATTTAGTTAATTGACAGCGGGCAATGGAAACAGCTTTACGCGAAAAGACGCGTCTTGACGCGTTTCACCTTCACCCCTCGACCACCATCTTTACTCAATGTTTCTTTCAGTCCCATCACTGCGACAACCAGCAACGACAACTTGGAAGTCACGGGCGCTCTGAAATTGATCGCGACTGCAATCACTGTCGATTAATCATAATGCCCCATTCTGTCGAAGCAGAAGCCATGTCATCCCCAAGCAACGTTAAGGACGAGCCCACGGAGGAGACAGGAATATCTGATGAGAGTCTCAATGCGCCGGAGTCTGATGTCAAGGTGAACGAGACAGAGGACATCAAGAAGGAAGCCAAACAACTCGAGGACCTATTTGACGATGTCGACTCGGACGAGGAATTCCCAAGTTCTGCGGCTGTTCAGCCAAGCTCACAAGTTGCACCGCTCTTGTACGCAAAATCCACGTTTGGGCACAGCGGTCGAACTAATTAGTTATAGTGATGCTATGACATTGAAAGCCTCAGATCCTGAGGTCATGCGAAGCTTCTATCAGCGATTGTTCCCCTGGCGATACCTATTTCAGTGGCTCAATCACAGTCCAACCCCGACAAATGACTTTGGCAACCGAGAGTTTGCCTTCACCCTCCAGAACGATGCCTACCTCCGATACCAATCCTTCCCTACTGCCGACATGTAAGTGGTCTTGTTGCTCGCTGCGATTTAGCACTCATATTGTTACAGGCTTCGCAAGGACGTTCTCCGATTAATGCCCTCTCGTTTCGAAATCGGACCAGTGTACACCACCAATCCCCGTGACCGAAAGCAACTCCGCAACTCGTCCGCCTTCAAGCCCCTCGCGAAAGAGCTGTGTTTCGATATAGATTTGACAGATTACGATGATATCCGAACATGTTGTGACAAGGCCAACATCTGCAACAAGTGTTGGCAGTTCATGACAATGGCTATTAAAGTGGTAGATGTTGCATTGAGGGAAGATTTTGGCTTCAAGCACATCATGTGGGTGTACTCAGGGCGAAGAGGTGCTCACGCCTGGGTTTGCGATAAGAAGGTTCGAAGCATGGACGACCAGAAGAGAAGAGCAATTGCAGGCTATCTAGAGGTGGTCAAGGGAGGTGCTCAGAGCGGAAAGAAGGTGAATGTGAGGAGGCCATTGCATCCTCATTTGGCGTGAGTTCATGACATAGACTCTTGTTAAGACGGTTTACTAATTCGTTGCAGACGAAGCCTGGAGATCTTGAAAACCCATTTCCAAGAAGACGTTCTGGATGTCCAAGACCCATGGGCTTCTGCTGAGCAATCTGAGAAGCTGTTACAGCTGCTCCCAAACCAGAACCTCAACGAATCACTTAGAAGGAAGTGGGATGCCGCTCCAGGACGTGCATCAGCCTCAAAATGGGCAGACATTGACGCAGTAGCAAAGTCAGGCGCCAGCAAAAACCTTGACGCCAGACAGCTCCTTGAAGCCAAACAAGACATCGTCTTAGAATACACCTACCCCCGACTGGATATTGAAGTCAGCAAGAAACTCAACCATTTGCTGAAGAGTCCTTTTGTCGTACATCCTGGTACGGGCCGAGTTTGCGTGCCCATTAATACAAAGAATCTCGAGGACTTTGATCCTCTAGGTGTACCTACGGTACAGGAACTTTTGGCCGAGATCGACTCCTGGAAGGGAGAGGAGGAGCAGGAGGAGGGTGGCAAAGGCATAGCTGACTGGGAAAAGACAAGCCTGAAGCCATATATTGAGCAGTTCAGACACTTTGTCAATGGGTTGATGAAGGATGAGAAGGATATCAAGGTTAAGCGGGAGCGGGAGGATGACGCCATGGACTTTTAGATGTGATATGAGACGGAACGGACGCATGAACAGTATATTTGGTACATTTAGTATTTGCTTTGGAACAGGCTGGCGCAGTACGACACTAATACAGTTGTCTCTACTTTGAGGGAGCTTCGACTTCAGGGGTACTGGTTTGAGGTGTGGTCTCCTCAGCGTCGGGGTCCTTTATCTCTTGATCCTCCTCCTCAAGCTCCTCGACCCTTTCCCCCTCAGCTTCTTCTGCCTCACCTGAAACACCCCTCTGGTCCCTCAAATGACCACCCTTGCGCTTAGGGATGACACTCATAAACGCATCGCCCCAGTTCTCATACTCAAGCCACTTGAGCATGATCTCGACGACGTGGTTTGTCGCTAGAACCGTTCGGCTCTGCATCACCATGTACTGGCCGATAGGCAGCCGAGCCGTTCGGATGCCACGTTCCCTTGCTCGTTTGTAGCACAGCCCCTTTTCGCGGTTCTTGTCGACGAGGCCGCCGATGACATAGCTTGTGTTGGGCTCGAGGCGTTCGAGTGTGTACGGTGAGTCTGATGATAGGTAAACGATGTCCTGGTATTCGGGAGAGGGCTCTGGCTCGGGGTCAGGCAAGGGGAGAGGGTCCTTTTCATCCCTTACCCAAGGGATTTTGTTATCCAAGCTCCTCTGGAGTTGATCGATCATGCGATCACTCGGATCCTTCATCTTCTCCCGGGCCTGTTTCGCACACTCGATGAAATCTCCGTCCACAAAGTCAATGCCCTTCCAATTCTTGTGTTTGTCATCGAGGATCTGATGGAACCGCTCAGCCAATTTTCCATTCCAACCCGAGACGAAGATGTGTGTACGATATCTCGCATTTTTGTTCTCCGAGTATGACCTTGTGATTTGGCTGCCGAGTGAAATGAGCTCCTTCTCGCGCATGTACTGCTCAAAGTCACAGTCGAAGATGAGTGTCACAGGCACATTGACTGAAGGAGGTTTCTGCTGCCTGTTGGCATTTGGATCAATGCCCTGGGCGATAAGCGCTGCCCTTTCTTCACGCTTGCGGACTTTGCGTGCGACTCGGCTATCCTTTCGCTTCTGCTTGCGCTCCTCTTTTCCGGCTTCCCATTGCTGCTGTTTTCTTAAACGCTTGAGAGCGTTCTTGGACATTGGCGTAGCGGCTTCGTCATCTGCAGGCCGTTTTTGAGGAATAGTTGGGCCTTCTGTAAGGGGCACATCATCTGTTGGCCTGAGGTGGGAATCGGTGGTGACTGTTTGCTCACTATCTCCAGTGTTGGCTGGGTTTTCTGATAGTGAGGATGGCTCTTGATGAGGTAGATCTGTCTCTCCTTCACTTGTTGTTGGCTCCATCTTGAGGGAATCAATCCTTTTGGTCCTATCTATACAGAAGATCAATATCGCATATTTGATGAGTTAATAATTCTAAGTTGAGGTCAACTTCTCCAAACATGAGATTAAGTCGTATAAGAGGTTTGGCAGGATAACGTCGACCAGGAAAATGAGCTGCGTAGCAATCTGATTATCGAGCAGTCTCGGAAGTTGAAAATAGCTGTACAAAAGTAATAGGAGCCAAGCTTCTATATGAGTCAATGGCAATCCGTCGAATAGCTCTACTCAGAATTAAAGCTCGAGAGAGAGACTATATCTGTTAAGCTCATAGCCAATTTTTCCCTCTGAGCCCGGGCAGTGATGGTGGGGCATGATGGAGGTACGTACCGCGACAGAGAACTTGGATTTCATGGAACTCTCCTGAGCCAATGAGGGCAGAGCAATTGGATGACCAACGTCACGTGTTCCTTGTGGAGGCATCTCAATCCTACAGTTTCCATAGCTCGGCTTCAACCTCAGGTCCAAGAAATAAAAGCTCCCAACTCCTCTCCCTCACAGCAACCGCAATGGAGCACCCGTCGAGCGCGAATTGGAAGGCTCACAAGAAGGCCGACAACCTTTTCAAGCCTTACGATGTCCTCGATGACACTGCAAAGGCTGGTGTGATCGGTGCTCTCAGTGGTCTCTTCCTCTCCTCCGTCAAGAATGCCATGGCCAAGAACAATGTCGGAATCTTGAGCGTCTTCACCCGGGGTGCTCATATTATCGGTATTGGAGGTACGGTAGATGCGGTGGACGAGACCAATTGGAGCTTTAGCGGTACTAATTATGTCACATAGCCGCCGCTCCCGCCGCATATGTCTTCGTCTCACGAAGCTCGATGAACCTCCGCGAAAAGGATGACGCTTTCTCTGCTGCTCTCGGTGGTTTTGCCCTGGGTTCAGTTCTCGGCCTTCCCAGTATGACCTGATCTTGTACCCCAAATCGCAAAAACCGCATGATTTAACACGCTGCAGCGAGACGAATGCCCGTTGTTATGGGACTAGGTGGTGGTCTCGCAATCTTCCAGGGTATGTTCCACTACCTCGGCGGCCGATACGATAGCTTCAAGAGAGAGGACGACGAATTCGAGCGTAAGGAGATCATCCGACGAAGCACCCGACTGCCAATTGAGCAGACTATTTCAGAGATTGGCGAGGGCCGAGGTAAGTCGCGCACGACGTTTGATGTGGCCGGACAACCTCTCACACCTTGATAGGCATCCGACCTCCTGGATATGAGGAGCGAAGGGCAGAGCGACTTAGTGAGAAGTACGGTGTTGAGATTAACCCCATTAAGGCGACTGTCGAGGGTAGCCAATAAGCACGATGCGACAAGCGGGCGAACGGGACGGGAGCGATTGTACATAACTCTTCTGGGCGAGGAAGAGATGCTACACTAGAGAATTGGAGTTTTGTTTTGTTGCCATGTGAAGCTCTGAACTGTGCCAACTCACGCTTGGGCAGTCAGTTCTCTCCCAAAAGGTATGTCATCTGAGCTTTCATTCATCCGTCCCCATTTTGCAATGATGATACACCGAGTCAGAGGCTGTTTATGATCTTAATGATTCCAAACCTCACCAATATCTACATCCTGAGCACAATCCCCTGTTGATTCGCATGGTTTCGATGATGTTATTTTGAACTTTTCACTGACCATGGCAGATTACCTTCATAGCTCTCTATCATGAGGAAATACCACATGTTATGACATCACATGGTAGGTCACGTATTTCCCTGTTTCTCTTACTTTGCTATGATGATACACCGAGTCAGAGGCTGTTTATGATCTTCATGATTCCAACACTCACCAACATCTACATCCTGAGCCCCTATCCTCACTTGTTATAAGTCTATTAAAATTTTCAAGGGAAAATACTGATTGTACCAAGACACTTAGCTCGTTATCTATGCATTCACGAAACTTACTCTTTTAAAAGCATCGTGGTACGTGTGATTTCTTTCGTCTCCTAGTATACCGTTCTATGATGATATCTCGAGTCAGAGGCTGTTTATGATCTAAATGATTCCAACGCTCACCATATCTACATCCTGAGAACCCGCTCATTCTATCTTGGTTTACTGCAAGCTCATTTGGAGGTGTTTGCTAACTCATTCAAGTATAGCTATTCTGGTATATTACTGCTTCATGTGTGCCACAAGCATTGTCTGTCTACCCTGATCTGACTGTACGGCAATCTCCTTTTTCACGCCAGTATAAGCTAGCGATATCTTCTTCATTAAATGCGGATTATCTTATTTTCTCAATGTTGACCTTTTTTTAATATTTTCATCCATCCTGTGTCTCGTGTGGGTTCCAATCACTTTTGCACTTGATCCTATCTTGCCAACCCAGCGACTTTCTAGTCCGCGACTTGATCTTCCGTTTGTGTTGGACAGACCTCAGACCTTGGCAACCTTCAATCCGACTTGCACATAACGCGCGAAGACGAAAAACATGCAACCGGCCAGCATAGAACAGCCACAAAACAACTGCAGGCCCAGATAGTCACCATTCTGAGCAGACACGATAGCCCCAGCGATGGGACTTCCTGTCAGAGCACCAAAAGACTGAATCGCAAACGCAGCGCCAACACGAGTACCAATCTGGCGAATATCGGAGAGCTGTGCGATGAGAGTCGGGACGAGACTGATGTAGCCACCCGATGAGAAACCAAAAATGACAGCAAATACGACAATGCCGGCTGTATCTTTGACAGGAATCCAGACACAGAAACAAAAGAGGGCGGATATGAATGTGATGATGATCATGACGTTGTATCGACCGATCTTGTCGGCGATAATGCCGGGAATAATACGACCAAAGATACTGTGACAAAGTCAGTATGTACTGCAAAGCATCGTCTAGAAGGGCCGTGACTTACCTCACAGCGTTGAGGATAGGTAGCAGGTAAGGGATGAGAGTTTCGGACATGCCCGCCGCCTGAGCCTGGAGGAGGACATAGTTGAAAGGAAGAAACATGCCCCACATGAAGAAAAAGAAGCCTACGACAGTGATGAATATGGGAAGTTCGCGGAGACCGTTGATGTAGTCCTTGACAATAAAGGGTTTGGGGCGAGGAGGCAGACGCGATTTGACTGTGAGACAAGAGAAGACAAGCAAAACGAGGAACATGAAGGCCATGGTCCGCATCATCCAGGGAAAGCCAACGCTCTGAATCATCTTATCCATCATGATTGGAAGGACAACACCCCCGAGAGATGAGCCTGAGACCATGATACCGAAGGCGCCAGCTCTACGCTTGAAGAACCAGGTGACGAGTGAGGACATGCAAGCGTTGAAGACAGCGCTTGATCCAATGGCTGCAACGATGGACTGTGAGAGGAAGAACTGATAGTATTCTTTGGACAAAGAAATCATCATGAGACCAAATATGTAGGCGATGGACCCAAACCACAGAAGGTACTTGGGGCCGTAGTTGTCGAACAGACTGCCAAACTAGCAAGATGTCAGTTCGTTGCATCGATACGAGGAGGATGTGTACACATACAATGGCACCACAGAAGACCATGAAGAACACCTCAACAGAAGTGATCCAGCTCACGGCAGAGCTATCATAGTCCCTAAGCGGTCCCGAAACATAGTATTTCTGGAACACGCCCACGCAGTTGACAAGGCCGAATGTGCAGAACAGAGCACACCATCCACCAAAGACAACAAGCCAAGCCTCGAAACCACCATCGGGGAAATCAGCTGGTGCCATTCCTGGGGGAGGGCCTGCTGGCGGTTGCTTCTGTTTCTTCTCATCATTGTCACCACGCTCGAGATCTGCCGCGACGGCGTTGGCAGGTTCTGGGTATATGTTGGCTTCTGTTTTGGCAATAGGTTGGGGACCTGACTTTTCAGGGTCTGTCGAAGTGGTTGGTTGGAGGTTTCTGTCATTGACCGTCTCGGAGGAGGAGGATATTGTCGAACGAGCCATGATGGTGGTAGTGTAGGTGTAATCGGAGATGTAGGTACTAACGTAAGGAAGTAAAGAATTACTATTCTATGTTGTGTGTTTTGTTACTCAAGCTGCCACTGCCAACAAATGTAAATCATTGCTGTGTAGTGGTTGTATATCTGAGTCCAATACGGGCAGAACCTTTATAACTACCTACCTGGTTAGTAGGTAGGTAGGTAGGTAGGTCCCTACCTAAGTACGCTCTGTAAATCTCACCGTCTTACATCTGCCTACCCTACCTACTAGACTAATATGCTGTACTATAATACATGATCTAGGTAATAAGGGATGTATGTTGGCTAGTGGGGTAGATCTCCCGTTGTTGAAACCAATACCTACGGGGTACAGTATCTATCCTTGCACCGTCAATCGGTGTTCGTCCTTGGCGGAGGTGATAAATCCGTCCAAGTGTGGATCAGTATCGGCTTTAACAAGGGTGCCCTTTGCTTGTTTCGTCCGTTATCACAAGACTTGCAGAGTAAGGCTGGTCTCACTCTGACATTGGACTTAACTCAAAGCCGAGTCGCGAGCTGTCTAAGCCCAAAGCGTGGCTGGCAACAGAAACCATCCAATAATTTCGAGCTATGGTAACATACGGGGTGCTCCTTTCGAGCCTACATTATTAATACAACTGAGAAGGAATGGTTTGTCAGATAAGTTGGCTGCATGAGATGAGTCAGTGATCGTCGTGCCTTTTACTTTTAGCCTGTTGTTGAGCGAGCTGTTCCTCCTATAGGGTACCGGTATACGGATAGGGGCAGGACTGAATAGACCGCTCGGATCCGATGCGAGAATTGATTAGCCCGACCGACCATCAAATGATACCGGTACCTAAGTACCTACCCAGTGACTGGATGCGCTGTTGTGATGGTCCTGACTCCTGGCTGTGCCTCTTCAAGACTCAAGCAAGCCACAACTTCAGTACATATGAATATGAGCCGGATTCCCGAGCGCACCAATCAAGTACCAGCTTTTCAAACACTTTAATATTGATACATAAAGGCTTCAGCTCTATGATGAACAGTATAGGTAGGGAAGTAATCATACATGACAAACAAAACGTTGTGTTGTGTAAAAGCCTCCTCGTGCTCGTCGGCCTCCTTTTTTTTATTTCATGCTCCGCAACAGGGCTCACTCATATCACATTCTCATCGTATAAACTCTTTGAGATCCTTGTTGTCCTCAAATTTCACCTTGCCATCCTTCTCAACTGTGGCAACGTGAATTCCCGTCACTGACTTATCTTCCACCTCTGGCTCAACAGCTTTGACAGGGGCAGGCTTAGTCTCGGTACCGTCAGTCAGCTTGAGCTTGTTCTTCAGGTCGAGAGCTTCTGCCAGAACACCTGGCTGGGCATCAGCAATCTCATTCACTTGCTTGTTAGTGAGAACGTCTGAAGCGCGCACTCCTCGGCTAGACATGAGGATCTTTGTGGGACCATGAAATTGGAGGAAAAGGCGATCGCCCCAGATGGTTCGTCGAGTAGCGGTTCGCATGCTGTAGAAAGCTCTTGCAAGGTACTTCCATACCTCCGAGCTACGCACAGCCTTCACCCACTCAGGCTCTGAGATCCATCTCGATAGCGAGGGCACCTGGAGTCGTAGGCTGTTGCTCTTAAAGCGGAAAGGCTGTGGCGGATATCGGCTGATCGAATAGGCGACAACACTTCCGGGGTGGGCGACAAACTCCTCTCCCTCTTTGAGAGTGAGCTCGTAGATTTGCCCTGGTGCTGATAGAGCGGCGAGACCTCGTCCTGTCAGGAGTGTGTTGCCCCAATGAGCCAGTGTGAGGCTGCTCTGAATGCGCGCCGAGGGCGCAAGGGTGTGACCTGTCCAAGCCAATAGTGCGTTTCTCTGTGAGATCATCCAATCTGTCGTTCCGTCAAGGTGGAGGACTGTAAAAGTGGTTGTAGGTGATTTCGTCGATATCAAGGCCGTGATGGGCGTCGTGGCTGAGATGCGCTGGTAGAGAAAGGGAATGCCGAGAAAGGCTCGTGTGATCGGGTTGAGGATCGAGAGAGTGGACTGGGCCTGTTTATCGTATTAATAAGTCTGGCGGTATCTTTGTCGTGATGCTTGATGCTGCGTACATTTTCAGGCTTGCCGGCTACAGCAACCAAGGTACCCCTCCGAGTATAGAGCTTCTGCGATGCCGACAAGGTCACAGAGAGGAGCGAATATGGCGAGCCGAGAACCTCGAATCGAGCATCTAAACATGTCAAGAGTCAGAGACGCGCTTCTGTCATGGCTCTATGGCCCATGGAAATCATACCCGCAGGATCCCTTGCCTCGAGAGCTCCAAAGGCATCGGCTCCGGCTCCAACCTTTGGCGCTTCAGTGCTCGGCGCAGCGCTGATCTGAATACTCCTGCACTGAGTGCAGGTATACGAGGGTAATGCCCGCAGCCGTAGTCCTCGCGCCGCTCTCGTTAGGGGCAATTGGCCTCGCATTCTGTTGGATATATGAGCTCTGAGAGAGCTGTGCAGCTTGTATATCTACCGCCTCACATTCAACCTTAGGTACTTAAGTAAGTTAACCCGCTACCTAGTTACCTAGGTAGTTATCACCAAAAGCGAATCAGTATTGTTAGCGGCTTTTCCCGTTCCCACAACGTCATGCGTATCACGTGGACAGACACTCGTTGCTGTGCCAACGGCCCGTGCTTTCTTCCTCATCTCACTAGACCGCTACCCATGCCATCCTTCTCTATAGCAAATCTTTGCTAACTTTCAGGACGTGGTAGCGGCCATTCTGGTAGGCTGACAGAGTCCGACTCAACGACGCCTTGAGCTTCTTCGCCCTCACAACCAATACAATTCTCTCGATATCGGCCGAATACACGTGTATACTTACACAATGAGTGTGAGAGTGGTCTCCAGGATAAGACCGCTGCTGGAAAAGGAGCGCGAATGTGACATTATCGTTCGAGCCGATACCGCGGATTCTGGCAAACCAAACACGGTCGTCAAGATTCCCAACCCCAAAAACGAGGCCGAGGAGTTCTCATTCGCGTTCAATGGCGTGTACGACCGATCTACGACCCAAGAGGAATTGTTTACTGCTGAAGGTGCGATCTCATAAGCTAACGCGTTTTGTTTCGTCTTGTTTTCGTTTACTGCGTTCTCGTTCCTGCTCGTATCGTATTGTGTGTTGACTCGAATAGTGGCGCCGCACGTCAAGTCTCTCTTCCAGGGATACGATGTCACAATATTCGCCTATGGTGTCACCGGTACCGGTAAAACACACACGATGCGAGGCGGAAGGAAGCTGGCAGACCGCGGTGTCATCCCCCGCATGCTCAGCAACGTCTTTCGAAGGGGCAAGAAGCTCATGAAGGATTCTCGTGGTGAGACAGATGTGCAGGTTTTGCTGTCCTACTACGAGATCTATAACGACAAAGTGTTTGATCTCCTCGAGCCACCCGAGAAGCGGACGCCAACCGGTCTGCCACTACGAGCCGAGGCCAATGGCAAGACTATCGTTGTCGGTCTGTCAGAAAGAGCTTGCGAAGACCTCAAAGATTTTGAGAAGCTGTATATCGAGGCCAACAACAACCGTGTCACGGCAGCTACCAAGCTCAATGCCCATAGTAGCCGCAGCCATGCTATCCTGCGGGTCAAGCTGATTCAAACGACTTCGGAGATGGTTAGGGAGAGCACTGCATCCGCCATTGACTTGGCCGGGTCTGAAGACAACCGCCGAACTGACAACGGAAAGGAGAGATTGGTGGAATCAGCGGCCATCAACAAAAGTCTCTTTGTCCTGAGCCAGTGCATCGATGCTATAGGCCGTGGTGACAAGAGGATACCCTACCGGGAGTCCAAGATGACTCGAATTCTGTCACTGGGCCAGAACAATGGAATCACTGTCATGATCTTGAATCTGTCCCCTCTGCGAAGTTATCACCTCGACACCCTCAGCAGTCTCAACGTCAGCTCTCGAGCGAAGAGGATTGAGGTTAGGGAGATTGAGAATGAGATTGTGTACAAGCAAGTTCCTAGGGCAAACTCGGGCCTCACAGGTTCCAATGTCCAGCGTCAGCCTCTTCGACCACTTGCCAATCTCACCAATGTGCACAACGGTAATGTTGCTGCCAAAGCCGCTGACAAGGCTGCCGATGCCAATAAGCCCGTCAAGGCCTTCAGCGTCTACACTGACAAGTCCAAGCCAGCAGCACCTGTCAGCCGTCCCCTAGTGAGCTCCAATATCGCCCGTCGAGTCAATCCAGTCAAGCGGCCGTCTGAAAATGATGCCGCTATGAGACCTAGTAAGATCTCAAGACCTACAGCTCCAGCATCTGTTACGGTTTCCGCTGCTCAAATTGAAGCCATGGTTGAGAAGAAGGTCAGCGAGATCCTTGCGGCCCGAGTTGCAGCTGAAAAGGAATCTCAGCCACAACCAACGGTCCAACCTGAGATCAGCGATGCTGTGCAACGGCGATTAGAGGCTCTCGAGCGGCGGATTGACAGCGATGAATGGCGAGATGATTCCAAGTCGGAGGGTTTGAGGTTCCTCCTGGCTGCTCGCCAACACAAGGAGCGTGGCGAGGATGAGATTGCGCTCAAGATGTACGAGAGAGCTTTACCCTACTTTCCTGGTCAAGCAAAGCTGCTCAACAAAATTGAGAGACTGCGATCGCGGTTAAACGGAAACGCTCCCGCTCCTTCTCCTCGCCGGGAAACTCCTCGTTCGGAGCGCAAGAAACGGAGGCTCGTCTACGATGATGCAGACGGCGATTATGAGACTGCCGAGGCAGACGTTGATGAGGAAGAGTTTTCTCACCGTACCTCAAAGCCGAAGTCTCGAAAGCTCAAGGTCAAGGCTCTTGCCACCAAGTCCATCCTTTCGGGTGATGATGAAGGTCCCGCATCGCCTCGAACTCAGCATCTCCTCGATATTGTCAACTCACGCGACCTCGATCAGATCCGGAGCCTGGTCGGCTTCGGTGCAAAGAAAGCCCGTGACCTAGTTGACTATCTTGAGCTCGTCGACGATGACGAGGCTGGTGGCCGTATCGACAGTCTTGCGCAGCTGAGGACTGTTCCAGGTATGGGAAACCGAACCGTGGAGAGAGCTTATGACGGACTTGTTGTTTGAGCATGGCGTAAGTTAGTTCTCACCCGGAGATGGGATGGGCATCCAATGCTTTTGGTTTTATATCATAGCCGTATACCCCCCTGTTTTGTTCGAAGTTGTTGGATGCATTTGAAAGCGAGAGGAGTTCACGGAGTTTGGGTGAGTTGAATTTATACAAAGGTTGCATGGAAGGCAGTGGTAAAAGGCTGCCATTTAGGTGTTTGTTTATTCATTAATCGGGTTTGAAATTGCACCACATATTGTGTCCAAGTATTACTCACTTACACTATCCTGTATTCCGTGTGCGTCCTTTGTTGTGGGAATAATGGAGTGTGAAGTGAAGTGGAAGTATCATTACCAAACGACCTAGTGAATACATGTTTACAAATTATCCGCGAACAAGGCAAGCTTAGTATTGCCCACCGGTACCCAATGCCCTATTTTAAATGTATCCTCAGTAATAAATAAGCGCTCCAGTAGATGCCGCATTTCAGTTGGTAGGACGAACTTGGAAAGTTGTGACGGATCTACAGGGTAGCCTACTTAAATGACAGCATTGTTTAGAGAGGTAATGTTGGGACTCTGCATTTCTTGCTCCTGTACTCCGTATTATTGCTTCAAACGTCTTTCTATGATTGGGCTCTGTAACGTCTTGTCGTTTCTTTGCTTAATGGAGCATGAGCTAACCCATAATCATGTTACGCGCTCAGACATTCATGCATATAAATAAGACAAGACCAGGCAGCACAGCCACTTACACCGTATCTTATGTGTTGATCAAGGAATTTTGGGACGATCGCACCATATGAAACAACTTCTGTCACTTTAGGTTTGTGCATAGCCACTGGCGTCTGCATTATCCAACGTCTCTGGCGATCCAGACTTACACGATCCAATGATTTAAGAGAGATAGTTAGACGCTAGAAACCGGCTGCCGAAGCCTAGAGTTTCGCGTGAGAATGCATGCGACCGAATGCACCAGCACTGATATGTATTTGTGACCGTCATTAACGATGTCTTCTTATTCGCAATCGTGTTGTGCATCTGACAGTTGTGATGACATTGCGACGGTCAGCTAAAACAGACCTTGTTTTACGAATTTGAAAACCTGAGACACTGACATAGCTCGCAGATCCACGGAAATTGAAATTCAATGCCACATCTCGTATCGATCAAGACTTGTTTCATCCTCATTCGTCATAGACGACAGCAAGATAGCAAGTTAAGTGTTTGAACATGATATCTGTCTGTATTCATTGGTAACTCAGGTCAAAGTCCATAAGCCCGTATCCTCCCATAAAACTCGACTGCAATACCTTTTGTTGTGTTATGTACAGATTGCAGCGCCTGACAGTTGCCTGTCAGCTCTAGAAATGGTGATGCAACAACCCCAAGCTGTTCCCGTGGGAAGCTGAGCAGTAAGATGTAGAAGCAACAACAACAGCAGCAAAAAAGTATAAATCAACGCCAGAGAAGGAAAATTAGGTGAAAAAGTCGGTGACGACCGATGCCACGTCCAGCCTTGCAAAGCTCTGCAATCCCTAGCCCCCCCAGATATCCAAAATGAAGCCTTTCCAAAGGGTCCAGAGTGAAAGGGGGGAGGGGGAGAGAAAGCATGTGGGACGGAAAAGTAACCAAAGTAACAAGTCGTTAAACAAGGCCCCATGGCTGGGTACACAACCCAACCAAAATGAAAGGTGAGGTAGGTAGGTAGTGAGTGATGTGATCCGATGTTGTAACGTGTACCAACAAAATTGGGCGAGTTTCGTCGTAGGGAAAACCCTGAATGAATTGGGGGTATCCGTCAAGTCCGATTCATTCATCAGATGGTCTCCCGTCTCATCTCATGTGATCCAATCCAAGCCGACCCGACCCCATCTCATCTCATCTCAGCTCATCTCATCGTGTCCGATGCTTACACGCCGTAGCTATGCGCCTGCTACGCCTGCGCCTAAGCTGTAACCATCGCTTGGCGCCAATGCCGTCAATCATAAAAAAAAAAAAAAAAAAAAGGAACATCCATCGCATGATTTTGTATTATTTTGTCTTTTTTGTGTTGGTTTGACTGTCCGAGAATTAAATCATCGAATCATACTGCTCCGTCGCTCTTGAATGCTGGGCATCTGCTTGTTGCTTGAGCCTCCAAAGTGAGGAATGGAGCTGAAGCGGTTCAGACGCTTGCGCTCAGCAGTAGCCATGGGCGGCTGTTGTTGGTGCTGAACCTCAGAAGGGAAGTGGTGCTCATCAATGACCACGCTCGAGGGGGCGGGCATAGAGCCAACGCCGGCCTTGTCCCCGTGAAGGGCATCAATGTTTGAGGAACCGGAGGAAGAGCCAGTGCTGTTGGGAGTCTGGTAGACGTACTCTCCGTCAACGTAGACAGCGTTGGAGACGAAGGTGGAACGTCGGTGACGGCGGCGGGTGTAGCGTTGCTCGAGACGGAAGAGCTCCAGCTTGGCCTGAATCTTGTCCATGAGAGACTTGCCCATTTTTGCGGTGGATGTATGAACTTTTGGGTGGTGAGTGAGTTCGGCAGAGGTGAGGTTGAGCCCGTGATATGTAAGTAAGGGCGATCAGTTCGGATCTCTCGGTCAGATTCGAGCGCGGCGAGGGAGGCTGGCTTCGTAATGGAGGAGTCGAGTATGTGGAGATTAAGTTTCCAGGTATTTGTTCGTACTGCAATCAATGCCGTACGCTTTTGATTTGTACCGAGTGAAAATGTTTCGTCTCGGGGGATTGTGTGTCTTGTGTTGTCCTTGAACTGACCCTACTCATAAAGGGGGAGGCAATTGTTCGTCTTGACTGGGTATTGGTGTTTGTACTATATGGTTACCAGCAAGCAGCAGGTCAAGTACAGATGCAGGTTGCTCGGTTGTTTCGGTGATATCGAGGCCGGTTGGACAGTATTAAAAGAGAGTAGGGGACATTAATAGCGTGAGCAAGAGGAAGCAAATCGCCTGGAGTTATGTTTCCTTGTCCACGAAAGAGATCAGAGTCAAAAATGAATGAGTGGATGTGAATGAGAGCGGGAGACTGGGGGTAGAAGAAGGATTACGATTGCGACAGGTACAGGGAAGAGGGAGAAGAACGAGGGGGGGAGGATTGGATGGAAGATAAGACTCAAGGTTGCCCGAGGTGCTGAACATGCATCCAATGCATGGGCCCCTAGGGAGTTAGTGTTAGGTACCTAGGTAGTTGTCTAGGGGAGCACACCGGGGGCAGTAGCCCGCAGGTACCTAACTTTAGAGAGTTAGAGGAGTCTATAGCGCGTAAGACGCCTGATTCTCTCCACTGGAGACAGACGACAGTGCAAGAGTGGCATCAGATGTTGAGCTGAAGAGTACCTTACCTATGTTCTCATTTGTCGACCCGGCGAGAACCCAAAGAGGATGCACCCAACAGGGGAGGCCCGGAAAGTGGATTTAGCCTAGACAGGGGATGCTAATTGGAACTGGTCGCGTGAAAGTGGATGGATGTGTCAAGGGTGCCATGCGACGAAAAGCTTGGGGGGGCAACCTGCAGATGCTTGAGGGTTGAGGCCCCCTGAAAGGTAACGTTGATGGCCATTGAGTGATTCTCTGTTCTTACCAGTATGTACTTGATTGAGCCTTGGGGAGGCTGGCGAAAGCTTGCCTCGCGGCTCCTGATTAGAGTCAAAACAGAGGATAGAGCTTTGAAGAGGCTGGAGCATGAGGTGGAAATCACTGCAACCATCAGTCACTTTGACCTCTTGGCTTGGCCTGAGGCCTGAAGCCATGGTAATCCTGCACACCAACTTGTCAAAGCTCTCCCCTATCCTCCCGTTGACGGCCCGTCAAAAGGCGTTTGGTTTGTTCTTTGTCCTCAGGTCAGCCCGTGAAGAAAGAAGCCCACACTCTTTGCTAATTAGACCAAAGCTAATAATTAACGTAGCTATTCCATCTAGCTCGGACCTCAGAAGACCATGTCTGTTCCCAGCGCTGGCGGAAGCGCTAAAAATACTGGTAGCACACCTGCATGATTGTGTCGTTGGCGGGTTGACATTTTTGACGCAGGGGGTGTCTAGGTGCATGCAATCAATCCCCAGTTCAGAAAGAGGAGAAGCAGTTTGCAGACGATGGTTTCGTTTTATGCCGAACACGAACGAGGTTCCATAGGTAAGGTACCTACTAGATTGGCTCCTGACAAGCTAACGCAGTACGTTCATAGTATGGATGTATCTGGGGCTTCCACGCGAGAAGGGAAGTCAAAATGGAATGGAAGTGGAAAAGGAAAAGGAAAAGGGCATGGAAACCCAAACCACATGGCTTCTGCGAGTCAGTATCCACACTCTATTCTAAATGTTGATCCTCCATAGGTAGGTTGCAACCGTGGGACTATCCGACTCAGAAAATGTCATCCGCAGAACATGTCTTTCAGCTCGTCGATCAGCCGAGATTAAGATGAGGTTTATATGATTTTCATACGATATATTCACTGTAGATTTCCCCAAGAATTGATCAATTGTTGCTCACAATATTCCAAGAGAATCAACATCTCCTACAGCCCATCCTCGCCCCTCTCCATAGCGGCGAAGTGAACCAGGCCCCCCTTGTTGGTCTCCGGTGAGCGAGCATGGTTGGTTCATTGGACATGCTGTATCGGGTATGGCTTCTCTGCACGAGCTGCACGTTTTTTCTGCAGCGCCGCTTAGTAGAAACAATCGGTTCATCCATCTATCTCCATTACGCGATCTCCTTTCTCGTCGTCTTGCCCGGCTGTCACTGGCAGTTTTAGCCTGTTGCTCGCTATTCATCGGCAGAGTTTTTACCACCATGAACAAAGTGGCGCAGCTCATGGCTTCCAGACTGATAGATTTGGATGGGAATAAAAGTTTCTCTTCGCCGTTTCAAGCCAAAAACGTGCCAATATCGACTACTTTGACCATGTGGCTTGGCTTGGGATTATCACAACGAGTCAGGTAAGCAAGTGCATATGTAGACCGGCTGAGAGATCGTCAGGCACGGACTCGGACCCGGCTCAAGCTCTGGCCAGTCAGAGTTGATAGAAACAACGAGAGCGAAGCTCATTTTGGTTAATGAGTACAGAGTACGGAGTAGAAACTTTAGAGATCTATTGCTTGTTAGTGCATTTGTCGATTAATAGAGAACCTTGGCTCCTGTACGTGTTTCAAGAAATTGCGGCTTTTAATTAAGCTAGAACTCGGAACCTACAGTAAGAAATCTCTAGATTAGTTAGTACTCCGTAGGTAGACAGATATCGATGTATATTTGTATCAAGACGTAGCCTTTCGCCCAGCGGAAGAATCATATGAAATGGAAGAGATCGAAATGCTACAAGCGGTTATCAAACAAATCGAATCTGCCGCATGAGAAGCAATGAGTTGGTTGTAAGATACCTAAGTACCTACCTACTAGTACTTAGGTACCTAGGTAAGAAACCATAATATGTATAATTGTGGCTTGCATGCGGTGGTGTGGTGTATCGCGACTACCTTACCTGTCATCAGCCTGTCAAACTGGAAGTGCACCTTCCTCGCACTGCATTGCATCATGGCATCGTTCACGTGAGCTGTCACCTTGAACCGCATCTCTTACACTCCCGTCGTGATTTCGGAACAAGTTTCCTTGGGCACTTTGCTTTGGTTTCTCGTCGAATACACTCATTATAATTTCGTTGAGGCACGGAATTACACAAGAAACTGGACATATAAATCGTATCAAGCACAACTTTCCCTTATAGCATTGCTCGCTCTCCCTTGATCGCCCTTTGCACGTCTATCGATGGAAGCATCATCCTCTAGACACAAGATCCCCTATACACGTCCCGAAAATGGAACAGTACTATGTCCTGATGTGCTTCCTTGTCATTGCCGGATCTCTCGCTAGATCTTGAGATAGGTCCCACAGCTTCGGGATCACAACGCTCTTGTTCGAGAATATAGGTTGCAGCCGGCCTATTACAGTGATATATAGCCCCAAAAGGTCGTTTGCGTTACATCAAAACGATCCGGTAATGGCAATTTCCGGATAACTCATATATATCAAACTCAGCCGTTAGACAACACAAGAACCTCACGTCGCGCCCAATTATCAATTGGGCACTCTCAGCATTAGGCTTGCTACATTCTCAAATATCAGGGGATGCTACGGTGCTCTCCAAGTAGAAGCCAGTACAGCCGATCCACGACTCGGGTCGATGTGCTTAGCCGTGCACCGAGGCAACCTCCAGAAAGATGTCTTGGCTAACCCTGCAGTCTTTGGCCAAGGACATTCGCTACATGAAGAGGCAGGGAAAGATTACCCTTTCTGTGATACCAGAAGATTCAACGTTGAATCACGTAACGGAAACAGGAAAATTCGCACTTATTGCCCCTTTCCGTGGTCTAAGTGAGGACTGTAACGTTAACAATGCATCCTCCCGAGACCTTGCCGACCATGCTAATATTCCGAAGAAGCACTAATACGACGGAAGTATAACGAGTGATATATATGTTCTCCTGGCCTTATTGCTCTTTTCTACCGGCGATTCCTCATCCCCTATCAATCGTTCAGACCACACCACCACCATGAAGTCATACAATTTGTTGAAAGTCTTGCTGATTGCGGCCTCAGTGGCTGTTGATGTCAAGGCAGTCAATAAGCCGGCTGTTAGTTCCTCCAGAATTGGTCGAACGAGTGCTGAAAACACCCGAAAGTTCATTGTTGAAGTCGAGCCGGTAAAGAAACCAGTCCTTTCCTCGAATCAATCACTCACACTTGCAGAATCAAGGCACGACCATAGTGACACGCCAACTCCTCATGAGACCTGATCGAAAAAGGCCTTTGTTCCAGAGCTTTGATTGTAGTGATGTTTTCAGTGGGATGGTGGTTGAAACTGACACAGATAATATGGATACATTGCTCCAGATGGAAGGGGTCGTGAACGTGTGGCAGGCCCACAAACTGGCCATGCCAAAAGTCGAGTTCTCAGAGAGCGGTCCATCTTCATCCATAAGGAACTATTCTATTCATCACTGGACGGGCGTTGACAAACTCCATGCTGCCGGTATTCGTGGAAAGGGTTCAACTGTCGCTATAATTGACACCGGCATTGACTATACTCATAAAGCGGTATGTTCATTGCGGAGCTGGTTCTACTCACGTACTAATTTTGTAAAGCTCGGAGGATGTTTTGGACCCGGATGCAAAGTCAAAGGGGGTTATGATCTTGTCGGAGCAGACTGTAGGCTGGTTGGACTTGTTTTCATGATCAAGGGCTTACATTGCATCCAGGGGAAACTCATAATGAGAGAATGCATCCTAAGCAACCCGACAATGATCCTATGGACTACCAAGGTCATGGAACCCACGTCGCAGGTATCATTGCTGCTAAGAATGAATGGTCAGTTCTGTTGAAGGCAAATACGATGGGGTTCTAATGACATGGACCTCAGGCTTACTGGAGTTGCGCCCGAGGCCGAACTTCTCATATACAAGGTATTCTCTGATGTAAGTGTTTGAAACCAACAAGAATTATTTCGCGAGTTCTGCCGCTAATAATCGCCAGGATCCGTGGGAGACCGACGAAGAGACCATTATGCAAGCACTGTGTGATGCTTATAATGCGGGAGTAAGTACTATTATGCACAAGTATGAGCTACTACTGACAGGGACTTTGAAGGCTGATGTTATCACTTCGAGCATTGGCCAACCCAATGGCTGGTCAGATAACCCCTGGGCTATGTTAGCCAGCCGACTAGTAGACAAGGGCGTTGTCGTGATAGCATCAGCTGGTAACGAAGGAGAGTTTGGACCGTTCTACTCCAGTAGCGGAGCTGTCGGCAGAGGAGTTCTAGCTGTCGCCGCAGCTAATGTTACTATGAAACCAAATGCTAACAGAACCGGCGAGGACCTTGGGCCACTTCCCGTTTACTTCACGACATGGGGCCCGACCAACGAGTTGCTTCTTAAACCCGACATTACCGCCCCTGGATACATGATCATGAGTACTGTACTGAACCAGAGCTACGATGAGCTGAGTGGGACATCGATGTCGGCCCCCTACATTGCAGGCATTGCGGCTTTGTTCGTGGGTCAGTACGGTGGTCGTGCTTTCAATGGTGCAGGCTTTGCCAAAATGCTCAGAGACCGCATTGCGTCAAGTGGAACGACCCTGCCGTTTGTCAATAATCGTCTAATGCGCAAGTACAAAGCATCGCCTTTCCAGGTTGGTACTGGACTGGTTGACGCCTGGAAAGTGCTCAACTATGACACTCAACTCGAGTATGAGCCTTTTTCGTTGATGGACACAGAGCTGTTCCGGCCTCGATGGAGTTTCAACATCACCAATACCGGCGGTATAGCACACGAATACACTTTTAAGCTTGAGCCTCAAGCTGGTTTCAACATTTACGATCCCGAATATGGAGTGGCTTTACTCTATGCTATTGAGCCCAGAAACATTGCCCCCCCTGTGAGGCTCCCACACAGGGTCCTTATTGAACCCGGAGAGACAAGAGAATTGAGGTAGGTCTGAGTTGGTGACAAAATTTTGGTCTCTTACAGTGATTAGTGTTACTTTTGGGCTTCCCGACGTTGACGATGATTACCTGCCGCTATACAGTGGCAAGGTATTGATTAATTCCGATCATGGGGAGAAATTGGCTATCCCATATGGAGGTTTGTTGGCTCTTTGTAAAGAATTCACACGCCTAGCTTACAGAGACCTCGGCAGGAGCTGCATATGACACCGAGAAAGCATTTGACAATATGTTCATCGTTGATCCATTCGTCACGGATCCTGATAAAGATTCAGCGTAAGTGACTCAACCCGTGTACACATTTTGCTGACGGCGGGGAAGGTGGTCTTTTAATATCGATAGAGATGCGAGTGACTTTATTGAAATTGGCGGTAGGACATCATACGCCTGTGACAATCTTAGGTGGGACGTAAGTTGCCTGTAGATTCCCATTGTTCATGATATCTGATAGATAGCAGATCTTCGAACAAGGTTGGTCAGAATCTTTATGGACTTATCCTCCACGGGTCGGAAGACATGGGTATATTGGTTCAGCCACAACAATGCGGGACGCGGAGGAATTCTGGTTCTTCGATCCTACTGTCAACGATCCGAACGACACACTGCCATTCCCGCTTAAACAACAATCTCGAGGATTTCACGTCTTTTGGTGGTTCGGCAAGCTCGCCAACGGTACAAGGATAGCTCCCGGAAACTACACGTGAGTACATTCTCATTCTACTAATAGGAAGTTCTGACAGTTGCGAAGAATGCGTTTTGCAGCTCTTCGGCCTTACGGAAACCCAAACATTTCCGACCACTGGGATGTCATGAACAGCCCCACGGCCAGCAGTATCCAGGTGCTGCCGTACAACGGTACACGCAACTCGACATTGAAGTACAGAGCACCCAAGTACCAGGCACCGAGCCTTGGAAAGGGGCTCCTAAAAGATTAACCGGTAACGGAGGGCTACAACCCTGGGAGAATTTGGCACTAGGCTTGGACTGATATGAATCGTCTCATTAGTCACAAACATGGGCACACGCCGTGATGTGTATCATCATAATTTACCTCGTTTCGATTTGCTCTATCCTAGCAACGCCATTTGTATGTAGTATAGACCCAAGCAGTTATTGCCCCCAGTTTTGTCAAAAGGGCAAACCCAACTGCACATGCTCCTGACACACAAATTCAGTAAATACAGGCACCAAACTCCTAAGCCAGTCGTATTATCGTGAAAACAAGATCAATATCTAGAAAGCGTTCCCAACAACCCCAGTTCTATGCCCACTTACCCAAAAGACTCATCACCACGAGGCCGGCAACCAGACCAGTGCCGGCAAGAATGGTTGTGAGCAGGTTGGCATCAGCGAGCTCAGCCTTGTGGCCATGCCCCCCAGACATCCAATCTGCAGCCCACATCTCTACAAGTCCAACCCATACGAGGATACCTGCGGAGACGGCGTCGAGGGTACCGATTGCGATGAGAGTAGACTTGTCGTTACCATTGAATTGTTGTAAGACACCAATACCAATGGCCATGCCAATGGGAGTAATGAAGGCGAAAAGAGAGGCAAGGCCGAGCTTCTTCTTCATGGTTAAGCCAACAGGGGTCGATTCCTTGTTTGGAATCGTCTCAGTGGAAGCAGGGGCCTTGTCTGAATCTTGAGCGGAGGAAGTGTCCTGGGAGATGCGAGCCACGGGTGGGGCGTGACTATCGTTCGAAGTACCGATGGTAGCGATTCGGCTTCCAAGAGCGATGCCCTCAAACATCTGATGGAAAAGAATGACGACGAATAAAGTAAGGAAGTATTCGTCACCTGCTACAACGAGAGTTAAGCCAATCACTAGCAGTGACGTTAGCCAACTACACAGTGGGACGATAGAGGGATCACTTACGAAGAGAGTGGAAGAGGATACCCATCTCCATAACGAGAACACTGACAACCTCAGTGGACAACCAGGCGCTCTTCTTTTCGGCATCAGAGAGACTGGCTGAAGCCCTTGTCTTTGCAAGAACAATACGGTTGCCGACATACTCAACAAGGAAAGAAAGGAAGATGCCAGCCATGACAAGAGCGGATGTCGTAGCTTCATAGCCCAGCTCTCCAATACACTGGTTGCCGAACATGAGAAATGCGTGGGTGTACAGCTAGAGATTTTAGTTAGCAATCATTTGCAAGGGTAGATGATCTCACATACGTGAACAAAGGCGGTAGAGATTATAATACCAGTTCCAAATTGCTTTAACACAATGAGGACAATGTTGAGTTTGCTGGGCATCATCTTGTGCAGCAGGATGGGGCCAAAGACACCCAGAGCACCCGTGGCTAGGATAACAAAGAGCAGGCCAACACGGAGACCAACGTCATAGTCTCTCCTCCGAGGTTGGCATGCAGAGGAGGAGGAACCAGACTCCGACTCGCTGGATTCAGAACCGCTATGACCTGTGCAGTGTCTACAAAGATGCATTAGCGAGTGTTGATGGTGTACGTGGAAGTGGAGGAAGCGACTTACTCAACACCAGCATGGAAATGGCAGTGCTCGTTCTCAGCTTCTTCGGTGTTTCCAGCCGCGGCTGCAGATCCGGTGCCACTTGCTTCCTCATGATCATGGTCGTGGTCGTGATCCTCTTCTGACTCAGCACCTTCAGCTTGAACAGAAACATCTGCACCGTCAGAGTCTACACAGAACCTAGGACACAAGAGTTAGTACCTAGGAGCCAATGGCGGGGCACACTTGGTTAGTAGCTTACATATCAGAGCCATGTGAATGGCAGTCGGTGTACTGCGAAGGGACGTCTGTGGTTGCAGTGACCTTGACATCTACCAAGTACTCGGTCTCACCAGCGAAACAATATCTGAAGGGGTGTCAGTCAACCGTATCGACCCGCGAGAGGTATTACTGACAGTTCAGAGGCATGCAGGTGGCAACCTGTAATGGCGGTTACCTCAGGGTTGGCTGCTGTGGTCGAGGGAGCCTGGGTAGCTCTAGGGGCGATATGGACATTGCTGGCAGCAACAGAGGCGGCAGAGAAGACAACGCCCCATCCAGCGAGTGACAGAGCGGAGGTGTGCATCTTGAGATTGACCAGTAGGCGAGAGACGGACGGGTAACGGCACGAGATCGACTGTTGAGTGTTGACCACGGCACAGTAGAGCCGAGAGACTGCGTCGAAATTTATGCTTAAATCGCTAGCTTGCGTCTCTTGAAGCCGCTGAACCGGGAAGAGAGACTGAGAGAGAGAGAGAGTGTGTGTATGTATGTGTTTCGAGTTAGGAGGTGGAACTTGAAACCGTCCGAGAGAGTTGTTTGGGGAGGAAGACTTTCAAGATACTGGGTAGCAGTGAAGAAAGTTGATACCTATATATCGATGTGAACCCTTGACAAGAGCGCACAGAACAGAGAGGGAGAGCAAAAAGTTAATGTCTCAGCCTCTTGCTCAGAGAAGAGTGGTCTCCTCCAACCGCCATCGAGAAGCCAATAATCGCAGCCATGATAGAGAAAATAGTGGATTTGGCTGAGAGGACCTTGAGAACCTTGAGGACCTTGATGCCCTCGAGGTGTCTGTGTCCACTAAGGTAAGGTACCTATGAATCGGTAAATTACCGTTTTGGGTCTTTAGCGAGAACCCGGATGGTCAATGTCGAGCGTTTAATCCTTGTCGCCAAGACGTGGACGTGGAATATTCAAGCACCAACTTGCTCCTGTTGACCAACAAGGACAATTGGATGCCATCGTCTTCGCCTGTAGTTAGAGAATTAGCTTCCACTTTACAGATTTTACGGGTACCTAGGCTGCGGCTCTTTGAAATACCCACTTGGCAGAAGTTAAAAACAAGGTTAAAAATGTCTCTATTTTCCAGCTTCCATCTTGTAGGTAGGTACCTTACGGAGGAGAAGAAGAAGAAGAAGCATTGTGTGCCTGGCTTGGCCCAATACGAGCACTACGAATAAAATCTCATCGTTCTCACTCAACCCATGCCTTCGCAGTGAATCCTCATGCAAGAACCAGTGATTCGTCAGCGCACATCACATCACAAATAGTTCTTCTCAATAGTCGCTCGCCACGAAACGAGAAATGATCACGTACGGTTCGATAGGCAGTGATCCCCAAGCCCCCACGACCCAAGATTCACACCCTTGCCATATTCGTGACAACAAGTCTTGAAGCAATGACACGGGCCGGCTGACGCTAGTCGAAGGAGATCTCGACGGTATCCCAGGAGAGTTGTGGCTGACTGAAAGTTTATCCTGGCGACTGAGCTTTTGATAGTGCGCCTCTGATTGGTTGTCACCAAGTGAAGATCGATAGTCTCAAGATATGTCTCGGATTATAATGCCTGGTCTCGAGACATCCGAGTCTGCCGTGCCTTTCTTGGGATGAGGCTGACTGGCTGACTTCTTCTGGCATGGTGGCAGCTCTTCAGCTTAGCCATGTCAAGGGTTGTCCCCGAGCTAGCTGCTGTTGAACCATTGACGGCTGATCTTGAAAGGAGACTATTTGATGGTAAGAATCGTGCAATGCCAATGGCGAGATACACTGTGACTTTTGATGATTTGCTTTCTCAAGAACGGAGAAATAGAGGTTTGATCACTGGTGCCGTGTGCTTTTGTGTCAATTGGCCAATCATGAATCACTCAGCCAGGATGAATTGCTGTGCATTGCACGTACTTGTATGCATGTATGCATTTATGCAGATAATATGCACTATCCAACTTACCTTATGCAAAGTCATGGTTTCGCGTCACCACTTTAATTGAGAATCCACAAAAACGCGTCTCCCGGCCAATGCGGGAGCTAGTGACGCGACAAGCACCACGTCTCTCAGGCACTTTTACTACGACGAGACCCTTACATAGGTACGTTGATTGACTTTGTATCGGGAGTTCACAAGACAATCAACTTATTATGGCTTCACGACCAGAACTAAAGGTACATCCAGATACGATACTTAACTACCTCAGAATACACCCAACTAATCCCATATCACCAGCTCGATGACGAGGGCGGCTTCATTCGTTTCTACAAATCATTGCCAGCCGTCAACCAAGACACAATCCGTATCTTTGACCGAGGAGATTGGTATACTTCACATGGTCGAGATGCCACATATATCGCCAAAACTGTATGTCTCTTCCGCAATCCCAGTCTAAGCACCGCTAACACCATTTTACAGGTCTACAAGACAACTTCAGTCGTCCGACAACTCGGCCGAAATGACGACTCCGGACTACCCTCGGTCACCATGACCATGACCGTATTCCGACAATTCCTTCGAGAAGCCCTGCTCAAATTGGGAAAGCGAATAGAGATCTGGCAAAGTCCCTCTGGTCGCATGAACTGGCAGTGTGTCAAGCAGGCTTCGCCAGGCAACTTGCAAGATGTTGAGGATGACCTTGGAGGCCAGATTGAGTCTGCCCCTATGATTCTCGCCGTCAAAATCTCCACAAAGGCATCCGAAGCTCGAAATGTTGGTGTTTGCTTCGCCGATGCCAGCGTCCGCGAGCTTGGTGTAAGCGAATTTCTCGACAACGACCTCTACTCCAACTTTGAAGCACTGCTTATCCAGCTTGGCGTCCGTGAGTGCTTGATACAGATCGACAAGGGTGAAAAGGAGAAGGACCCCGAACTGTCCAAGCTGAAGAAGATTATTGATAACTGCGGTGTGGCTATCGCTGAGCGGCCAGCTGGCGACTTTGGTACCAGGGATATTGAACAAGACCTGGCACGTCTGCTCAAGGACGAGCGATCGGCTTCTCTTCTCCCACAGACTGATCTTAAGCTGGCCATGGGATCTGCTGCATCTCTAATTAAATACCTCGGCGTTCTACAGGATCCCTCCAACTTTGGCCAGTACCAGCTATATCAACACGACCTGGCACATTTCATGAAGCTAGATGCTGCTGCTCTAAAGGCTCTTAACCTTATGCCAAGTCCTCGTGATGGATCCAAAACAATGAGCATTTTTGGTGTACTCAACCACTGCAAGACACCAGTCGGTAGTCGGCTCTTGGCACAGTGGTTGAAGCAGCCCTTGATGAGCAAGACGGAGATTGAGAAGCGTCAACAGTTGGTAGAAGCTTTCTATGTTGATACTGAACTCCGACAGACACTCCAGGAGGAACACCTGCGATCCATTCCTGACCTCTACAGACTCTCAAAGCGCTTCCAGCGAGGCAAGGCTAACCTGGAGGACGTCGTCCGCGCATACCAGGTTGTCATCCGTCTACCTGGCTTTATTGGCACATTTGAAGGTGTCATGGATGAGAATTATAAGGACCCCCTCGACGAGGCATACACTATCAAGCTTCGTGACCTATCTGATAGCTTGGGCAAGTTACAGGATATGGTGGAGCAAACCGTTGATCTCGACGCCCTCGATCGACATGAATACATCATTAAAGCCGATTTCGACAAAGGTTTGCGCATCATCCGAAAGAAGCTTGACCAGCTTGACAAGGATATCCGCGCCGAGTTCACGGCTGCGGCTAAAGACCTTGGCCAAGATCCCGACAAGAAGATCTTCCTTGAGACCAGCCACAAGGTACACGGAGTTTGCATGCGTCTCACACGACAAGAGGCTGGCTGCATTCGAAACAACTCCAAGTATCAAGAGTGCTCGACACAAAAGAACGGTGTTTATTTCACGACCAAAAAGCTGCAGGCTTATCGTCGCGAGTATGATCAGCTATCCCAGAACTACAACAGAACACAAAGCAGTCTTGTCCACGAAGTTGTCCAAGTTGCTTCCTCCTACTGCCCAGTTCTAGAGCGCCTAGCTGGTGTCCTTGCCCACCTTGACGTGATCGTTTCCCTTTCCCACGCCTCAGTCCATGCCCCTGAGTCGTATGTCCGACCCAAGATACACGCTCGCGGCGAGGGCCAGACGATACTTCGTGAAGCCCGTCATCCTTGCATGGAACTTCAGGACGATGTTCAGTTCATCACGAACGATATTGAGCTTACTCGCGACAAGTCGTCTTTCCTCATCATTACCGGCCCCAATATGGGCGGTAAGTCAACCTATATCCGACAAACGGGTGTCATTGCACTCATGGCACAGGTTGGGTGTTTTGTACCTTGCGCAGAGGCCGAGCTGACCATTTATGACTCCATATTGGCACGTGTAGGTGCCAGCGATTCACAACTCAAGGGTGTCTCGACATTTATGGCCGAGATGCTTGAAACTGCCAATATCCTCAAGTCAGCTACGGCAGAGTCCTTGATCATTATTGACGAACTTGGACGTGGCACATCGACATATGACGGATTCGGTCTTGCATGGGCTATCTCAGAGCACATTGTGAAGGAGATCGGCTGCTCTGCCATGTTTGCCACTCACTTCCACGAACTCACAGCTCTCGCCGACCAGTATCCGCAAGTACAGAACCTCCATGTCACGGCGCACATCGGCGGCACTAGCGCAGCGGCGGCTTCGGAAGCGGATGCGGATGCGAAGCGCGAAGTGACGTTGCTGTACAAGGTAGCACCAGGTGTGTGCGACCAGAGTTTCGGCATCCACGTCGCCGAGCTGGTTCGCTTCCCGGACAAGGTTGTCCGTATGGCCAAACGCAAGGCAGATGAGCTCGAGGACTTTACTACCAAGCATGAGGATTTAGCACTGCAGTACAGCAAGCAAGACGTCGAGACGGGCAGTGCCATGCTCAAGGGAGTCTTGGTGGAGTGGAAGGATAAGGTCAGGGCAGGGAATATGAGCCGCGAAGAGCAAGTCGCTGCTTTGAAAGAGCTTATTGGGGCAAATGCGGAGCTGCAGGCAAACCCTTTCTTTCAGTCAGTCAAGGCTCTGTAGCTGTAATAGCAGTCATCTTGGTTAAAGCGATATAGCACGGCGGGGCGTTCAGGAAGTCGGAATTAATTATGGGAATACGGATACTACGAGACCGTTTGAACTAACTAACTATAGTAGTCAGGAAACTGGCCTAGTCGGAGAACATAGTCTCCATCAGTTGGTTGTCTGGCGAATCACAAGCTATGATTGAGTTGGCCAAGACTTGTAGTGGTGGTGATAGATAAAGGCTAGTCATTTTTCCAACTTACACTCTCGTGCTGGCCCCCGTAGTTTTCTGTTTCTGTTGTGTTGGTGACGGTATCAGAAGTGGCTGACCAGTCGATACTCCAACAGAGCCTGGAGGCAAAGACTTGCTTTATCGGCCGGCGTGACTCACCCTATTGGTCAAGGAACCTATACAGACGTTTGTTCTCTTCGTTTTACCTAAGTCACAACTTCAACCTTTCACCGACCACAATCATGTCACCCATAACAATCCGCCCAGCAACGTCCGAAGACATCCCCCAAATGCTCGCCGTCTTCTTCTCTGCATTCTCCTCCTCGCCTCTAAACCAGCGTTGCTTCTCTCCGTCATCTCCTGATGCCCAGGCCTTCCAAACCTCATTTCTCCGAACCAACATCGACGACAAGGACGACAATTTCATGCTCGTCGCAGAGGACGATTCTCAGATCCTCGGCTGGGCGCGTTGGGTCCGTAAAGAAAATCCACCATTGTCGGGGAAGCAGATCGACCCTTCTACGTTTCCTGCTTCAGGAGACCAGGCGATCGCGGCGGATTTCTTCCAGAGGAACGCTGATGAGACTTTCAAACACGTCGCTGGTGAGAGGCATTGGTTCCTAAGCACGATCGCCACTGCAAAAGAAGCTCAGCGACGGGGCGTAGGATCTGCGCTCATGAGATTTGGTGTTGAGAGAGCCGATCAAGAAGGTTGGATGTCTTATTTAAATAGCTCTGGCGAAGGAAGAGGCCTGTATGAGAAGTTCGGATTCAAGGTCGTCGGGGCAAGTGAGTTCCCTGAGCTGGGGATGACGCAGTATCATATGAAGAGAGAAGCAGTTCAGAATTGAGTGTTTGATGGGAACTATTTTGAACGATTCGTATTGCATTAATGACTATGGAAATTCGTAAAGAGATGAGAAGAAATAGGAAAGCCATAACATCTTGTTAACATGACAACCGTCCGTCCAGCAACGCCCACCGTCTTATTTTTGTTGAATTTATTTCATCTATTCGTTTCCATCTACAAATCTTTGGTGCCGTGAAGGGATATCCAGCGATGGGCTGCATCCGTTTCTCCTTGACCTGTGAAATGTTTCTATACCTGTCTATCGAGAGACTAGGCCATCGGCAACCTTCTTCCAAAGGCCATTGCGCTTCCAGGTCCAGTTCTTAAGGAAGGGAGGGTCCATGCCTGTCTCGAAAGCCTCGTTGCGGGCCTGGATCTGTGCGTTGAGGAGAGCCTGGCGGGCCGAGGCGCCCCGGTTGTGTAGTTGAGGCATGCGGTCAATAGCATCGATAGCCAAACTGAAACGATCGGTCTGGTTGCGAATAGCAAGCTCAAGGGGTGTATCGATGTTGCCCTTCTCCTTGTAGCCGCGAACGTGGAGGTTGCGGCTACCGGGACGCTTGTATGTCAGGCGGTGCACCATCCAGGGGTAACTGTGGAAGTTGAAGATGACAGGAGTGTCATCAGTGAAGAGGCTGGTCCACTCAGTGTCGGGAAGACCGTGAGGGTGGTCGCTGGGATGGATCAGTTTAAAGAGATCGACAACGTTGACGCATCGAATCTTGAGCTCAGGGAAGTGCTCAAGCAAAAGATCAATGGCAGCCAAAGACTCGTGGGTGCTGATATCACCGCAAGAGGCCATGACCAGGTCGGGGTCCTGTCCAGCATCGGTGGAGAACTGAGGCCAGATACCGATACCCTTGGTGCAATGCTCAATGGCAGCGTCCATGGAGAGGTACTGAAGATGCTCCTGCTTATCAGAGACAACAACGTTAACGTAGTTGACTGATCGGAGACAGTGGTCCATGACTGTGACACGTTAGTCAAATTCAGACTAAGATAGCGAGTTAGACATACCAGAAAGTAGGCAGTTGCCATCAGGAGGTAGGTAGATGCGGACAACTTCTGGACTCTTGTTGGCGACGACGTCGAGGAAACCAGGATCTTGGTGAGTGAACCCGTTGTGGTCTTGACGCCAGACAACCGCAGTCAAGAGAATGTTGAGGGAGGCAACCTTGGCTCGCCACTCAACCTCGAGACACTTCTCGATCCACTTGCAGTGCTATGGGAATAGTCAGTAAGAGTAACCTTAGGACAGAGCGTGTCACATACCTGGTTGACCATAGAGTCAATAACGTGGATGAAAGGCTCGTAACTGTTGAGGAGACCGTGACGACCACTAAGGAGGTAACCCTCAAGCCAACCTTCACAGTTATGCTCAGAAAGCATCTCAACCACACGGCCGGCCTTGGCAAGGTTACCACCATTGGCATCCTCCTCAAAGTACTCACCCATCCAGACCTTCTTCCCGGCAGCGTAGACACCGCCAAGCTTGTTAGACTCAGTCTCATCAGGACCAAAGAGGCGGAAGTTTGTCTGGTTCTCAGCAATGACATCCTTGAGGAAGACAGCCATGTTGGTCATGCTGGCGTTCATGACATTTCCTGGGCTGTCAACCTTGATGGCATAGTCTTTGAAGTTGGGCATTCTCAACGGCTTCCTAAGCGCACCACCGTTGGCGACGGGGTTGGCGCTCATTCGCCGGTTACCTTCGGGCACAAGAGCGCGGAGAGAGGCAATAGGCGCGCCAGACTCGTCAAATAGACGATCGGGCTCGTAGCTTCGCATCCAATCCTCAAGGACCTTGAGGTGAGCAGGGTTTGTGGCAGGGTCTGCGATGGGGACCTGGTGAGCTCGCCAGTAACCCTCCAGATAGTTGTCATCAACCTTGCGAGGGGCAGTCCAGCCCTTGGGACTTCGGAGAACGATCATGGGCCACAGAGGTCGCTTGGCCTCGCCGGACTCACGGGCCTCCTTCTGGATCTTTCGAATCTCGTCCACACAATGCTCGAGAGTAGCAGCCATAGCTTGGTGCATGGTCTCAACATCGTCACCCTCAACAAAGTATGGCTGCCAGCCATAACCGATAAAGAGACATTCGAGTTCTCGGTGTGAGATTCGAGCAAGGACTGTGGGGTTGTTGATCTTGTAACCGTTGAGATGAAGAACAGGGAGGACAGCACCGTCTACGATTGGGTTGAGGAACTTGTTGCTGTGCCAGGCAGTAGCCAGGGGACCAGTCTCAGCCTCACCATCACCAACCATAGTGAGAGCAATCAAGTTAGGGTTGTCGAAAACAACACCAAAAGCATGTGAGATGGAGTAACCCAGCTCACCGCCCTCGTGGAGAGATCCTGGGGTCTCCGGAGTAGCATGAGAGCCAATTCCACCGGGGAATGAAAAGCTCTTGAAGAACTTTTGCATACCCTCAGCATCTTGAGTCTTGTCAGGGTACACTTCGGTGTAGACACCCTCCAAATAAGACTGAGATAGGACAGCGGGGGCACCGTGTCCAGGGCCAGAGATGAAGAGAGCATCAAGATCGTGCTTCTTGATCAGACGGTTAAAGTGCATGTATGTGAAAATTTGGCCGGGGGCAGAGCCAAAGTGACCAAGCAATCGCAGCTTGAGATGATCGGCCTTTAGGGGTTCCCGAAGAAGAGGGTTCTCCTTGAGGTAGATCATACCTAAGGAGAGGTAGCAGCTGGCCTTGAAGAAGTCATTGTACTGCTGGATCTCCTCCTTGGAGAGAGGCTCGCCCTTGACAGTTGAGCGGGCAATGCCAAAGGGCGAGATAGATTTGACTTCCTCAGTCATTGGGGTAGGGTAATTAGGATGTATGTATATAAGTGATGAGGTTGTAAGAGTTGTAAGTGAGGTTGAACTCTTGGAATTAGAGATGAGAAGAAAAGAACAAACGAGAGAACTCTATGCTCAGAGCTTCCAAGACTTCTTATATGAGAAAGCTGGAAGGGTTGCCAAGGAAAGAGGAGAAGAGAGGTAGGTATAGAGGATAACGGGGAGTGCGGTGAGAGAACGCCGAAGGGAAAGGAAAGGCTATGCTATTCCTACGTGCTACATGCTACGACATGTATGTACATACTATACCAGGCTTAGTTTGAAGTCTTCGCCGCAGATTGGGTAGGGGAACGTAAACCCATGGCCCATGGAGCTACTACGTGTGGGTAGACGGCCGTTGACGAGATCAGCAGAGGTTACAGCAGGATGGTGATCCAATTGGAGTACGAGGGAGATGGGATAGGTTTTCTGCTGCACGGCTGAGGGCGAGGGCGAGGGCGAGGGCGTGGGTGTAGATTACCACTGTCACGGATTGGATGGTACGTAGTGCCGTAGGAGGTTGCTGGGCGGCTCAAAGTTCAGACACAAGATGGGTAATGAGATGAGCGACGGGCAAGATAGTGGCGTGCGTGGGGGACGTTCCCAATTGCCTAACCTACCCTGCCTATTCCGAAGAGGCATAGGGAGCGGAAGAGAGCAAGGAAGACGGACCGGACAGGAGAGACAGTGAAATGGGATGGGATGGGATGGGATGGGATGGGATGGGCAGCGAAGTGGTCTGGTCTGCCTGGAGGACGTCGATATCTCATCCTCCGCCGGCGGCACACAAGGGGAGATCGGTATAGCCTATACCAGTAGGTACCCAAGTAAGGTTGGCTAGGATATTAGCTCCTGTTTCTTGTTGGCAGATATCAGCCAAGAACGAGTCAAAGGTGGATAGCTTTGACACGTTCTGGAGCTTCGGATGGTGACGATGGATGTTGACGGTCGTCGCAAAAAGTGGTCTGATGTATCTTTGTATGTACCTTATGTATGTACATATCTCGATATGTTACCATGGAAGTGTTTTTTGCAGCCACCGAAACGGGAAGGGCATTGCTAGCGCCACCTCCCGCTGTAGCTATATTCTTCTATTCCCTTTGTGTTACCGGACTCGCTCGTGCTGTGAGAGGTGCTGAGGATTGTAATCGTAATCACTACCAAAGTCAATCGCAGAGTCAAATTGCTCAAAGAGCTGATGGGCTTGGTAGAGCCGACGAGCATACATACTCATACTGTAGCAGTACTGTAATTATAATATGTAGACTCGTTTCGAGACCGTTGATTCGCGGGCATAAATTGAGAGCAGGCTCAGCAAGCAAGCAAGCAAGCAAGCAAGCAAGCAGGTTGAAACAGACAGCGCCCATCAAGGCTCAGAATGTGGCATGTTAGCTAGTCGGGCCTTATTTCACATCGACAGTCGTTTTCTGACTATCAGTGGCATAATCAATAGGCAAGCTACTTGATTTTCCAGGTCACAGATGGCCACGCAGGACATGCTTGACATCTGACGGGCAGGGGACGAAGCTGGAGAATGGGGAGCTTTGATTGGGGCCCCAGGGGGGGAAAGAAGAGAGTTGACAGGGGTGTAGTAATTAATGGATCATGGCTACCTATCCATGATGAGGAGGAGGAGGCCTAGGAGGCCTTGGAGGAGGATGATGATGATGTCGGGAGAGCAAGAATCAATCAGTGGGAGGACCCGGCCGCTGGTGGAGACCCGCCTACGGTTTAGGCGGGTGCTGGTGCCGGAGGTACACGGGCTTAGTCAGTCTGTACTTGCGCATTCACCCGAGCCACAGGCTAAAGTCAAGTACCCGTTTCCCTCCGTCGTGTATCGTTTGTGGCTGATCCAACCAACATCTGATGTTAGAACACCTCAAAGGACTGATATCATGATACTTTTACCCTAGCCTCAATTTTACGAGAATGTCCTTCTTTCAGTTTTTCTCATGATGGCATCTCATATCGGGTCGGTAGCAGCTCACCCGACGTGTTTGGTGGCCTGAAATGCAACGCAAATTGGCCGTCTACCAGCCGATTGGGTTCCCGACCAAAGGTTGGGGATTGTCAAGAGTCAGTTTGTGGCATGCTTTATGAGTTATGATAATTCCTGCGTATTGTTTTACTGGAAAGGAAATTTCTCCTGTGCTGTACTGTACTGTAGGGTTACGCTGTCGAACGCAAAGGGCGGACCTGTGACCTGTCCGAGATGCATAGTCTATGTACCTTGGGTCACTGAGTCCCCAACTTCTGAAGCCATACACGAACCCTTTTGTCTCTCATGACTTGTTTGTTTTTGGGCTCATCAACGGTGATGGCCAATCATTTCTCCAAGACCTCAATATTCGAGTTGATCAACGAGGGCCTCTCTTGGCCCTGAGCGTTCTGGGGAAGATATATCCACTTCCTTACTGTATCCTGCTCTCGTCTCGTCTCCTCTCCCCTCCATGCACACACGCCCTTCAAGGATGGATGGATGGATGGATGCAAGCAAAATCATAGTGGACCTTTTGGTTTTGACTTTGGCCTCTCTCTGTCTGTATCCTCCAGTTTATCCGACGTGACCGCATGCACCGTCCGTACAGCTCAGAAGTTGATGCCAATCTAGACAGTCTAGTCCGTCTCATGCATGCACGTCACCCGCTTTGCCCTGATCTGATATTACGTCTCCCGCTAAAAAGAGATCCGCAAAGGATTCTAGTCTTACATAGAGTACCCATCAGTGGAAAGCTCGGCCAACAAATCCAAGACGCTCGAGATTTCGATGCCGATCAATTGAGAACCAACATTTGCCATGAGGTATTAAACCGCTTTGAGTAGCGAGCTACCCCTCATCTCGTTCGTAGGATCACAAGCCGAAGAAGGATAACTAGTTATATGCTCCCTCTCCCGCCGGATCCGACTGTTAGTTCAGCCACACAGCATCAGAAGTACAAAAATATCTGGGGAATGGAGATCGTAGCAATGGGCAACTTGGCAACAATCCCATTCTGGCTGCTACCTACTGTAAGCTTGGGGTTGAAGATCTCTAAGAATATGTCGTTCAAGAGCTGATGCTATCATGCAGACCCCGAAACGTGCAAGATGCCGATCTCGCTCGATTTTTGACATCAGACACACTCGTCAACTGTCAATTATTTGCGTCTGTCTGTCTTTTTTTTCCAACTGCTCCAGGGATGTAACAGCCAATTGGGTTTCCTCGCCCCCTTGGTCCCTGTCCCTGTCAGACGTCCCCATCGTGATGGGGGCTACGGAGTATATACATCCATATGTACTGTACTCCGTACATGGGGAAAGTTGAGTGACGAGCATTTTTGTCTGGTCCAGATGGTTCTTTGGAGAAATGGGGGTTTTCCAGAGACATGAGGAGTCTCTATGATTGCTGGTATCAGTCAGCAATGACCAAGAGATGGAGTTTCAGGGTCCAGTCAATTTTATTGCATGTGGCGAGGCTCGAATCACATACATGCTTGATATAATATCATATCATGTCATGGATGCCAGTATCGAGACCAGATTCAACGTGCAATGAATGCAGTGTATCATGACAGATAACTTGTAACAATTCATTTACCCTATGGCCGGCCCATGCTCATCAGGGACCTTTACAGAGTACCAACGATTGATTGATTATCCAGATCCGCGGGAAAAAGCAAGGACATGTTACCAAAGATCTAAAGAACAGTCCCCAACCCCCGCATTCTCTGTCAACTATAAAATATTGTCTAAATGACATCCATGGTCCTGGTACTTAACGGCCCTTTTGAGGATATCAGACATAATCGACGTTGGGCCTCCAAGAATCGCATGATCGCTCAAACGACGGTGCTCGTCATGCCCAACCCCTTATTAACCCACCCACGCGGCAATTGTTTGTTGATGAGTTGGAATGGATGGAATGTAAACCACACGTTTTTTGTCTTTGGCCCAACTCCTCCAATGATTTATGAGATCCAATGGCTCACAAAACCCTGACGTAACGTAGCGTGCCCCCCCCCCCCCCCCCCCCCCCCCCCCCCCCCCGCGCTGTTGACGTTAGTTGACTTTTTGCTTTTATATAAGGTATCCCACCCATCATCTCCCTCCTTATTATTCGAGGGTAAAGAACTATCATCTTCTCGATCGAACTGTCCACAGAGACACGAACAAATCATCAACAGAAGAAAGGAGAACACATCAAAGCCATCATGAACCCGACCGTTGCCATCGCGCATCGTCCAGAGACGCCAAAACCTGATCCGCCGATTCCAAATGAGCCAGACAATGGCGAAGGCGATGGTATTACAGACTTCTAACACCCTTCTGCACTAAATGCAGACCTTATGGTAGGTTCTCTGACGATACTCACTATTTTTCGACTGATCAGAAATGGTTAGCATGAATGAAACGAATCGATGCTCTACATATGGCGTTTTTGAACAATTGATTATCGGGCTGTCCCCTTGTAAACACAACTGTACGAGAATGCGTCGCGATTCCATTATTTCCCCGCTGTCAGTATACGAGCGAAACACGAGGCTCACCACTGGTGATGTCACTTTTTCTTTTTCTTTTTCTTTTTCTTACTTAGGTACGAGTCGTCGAGCCTGGGAACCTGGGCATATGAGTTTTGAGGTCAGAGACCACCACCATTGGGCGTGATGCATGCAGATTGAGTATGAGTATTGCTTATCACCAAGAATGACATGAGAGTAACTGGAAATAACATCTCCCAAGAAAGGCAGCTTAGCAAATTGTTCTGCGCAATATTGTCATTTCAGGAAAACAGCCTTCTCATGTACTTTTTGAAGCACGCCTCCGTAACTGTCCCATTAGACTGTCTGTCCAGCATTTAGTAATTATTTACGCCATAGAGTAATAAAGCTACATATCCTAACTAGCATACGTCATTTCATCCAACCTCACTCGATAACCCGGGGCTTTTCTTCCATCATCACAACAACATCACAAGCACCCAGAATCGACCGTTTCTTTGTGACTTACTTAAAAATTATTTTTTTTTTTTTTGCACTCATTAATGAACCTTGCCCCCCAAAACCTCACATAACCGTGTTGAGGCCGCAATTAAGGCACCATCATGAGCGACACTTCAAACCAACCAGCCCGCGCGGGTTCTCTCACGCCGGAGATGATAGGATTCGCAAGCAAAATGTACGATGCAGCGAGAAAGGGAGACGTGGCTACGTTTGAGCAGGCTCTTCCGGCAGGCTTACCTCCAAATCTAACAAATGACAAAGGCGATACCCTGGTATGCTCATGACACTCGAGCATATCTCGAGCATCACCTCTTCAAGAAGTCTGTGCTGATAATCGAAGCTTATGCTCGCTGCGTATCATGGTCATGCCGATCTTGTCAAGGTTCTCATTCAACACGGTGCGGACCCTAATCGCCTCAATGACCGAGGACAGAGTCCTCTCGCTGGGGCAGTGTTCAAGAAGGAAGATGCAGTGATCCAAGTGAGTCATTCTCTGAAGATGTTCCAGATTAGAACATACAGATAGGGAGCTGAAACGTAATACTAACAACGAAATCAAGGAGTTGCTAGATGGTGGCGCGGATCCTGAATACGGACGGCCAAGTGCTGCTGAGTGCGTTGCAATGTTCAAACAGGAGGATACTTGGAAGTCAAAGTTTGATGTTGCCCCGGGCAAGGGACAGGCTGGAAAGACAAGGGAAACCGACTAGAGCAGCGGTTCCGGTGGCAGGGCAGCTTGGACAATCTCTTTTGAGTCTTGATACATATTTCACAGTATCGGATATCATCAGCCATCAAGCCGTTCATTTCATTACTATTTGTGTCCCCCCCCCCCATACATAAACAATGCCAGTCAGCTATCAAGCCGTGTTCCCATAATGACGCCGTCGCTCTCGAACTTCACAAGCGTATAAGTCCCATGCCACTAATACATGCAAAAAAATAAAATAAAATAAGGGAAAGGCAATTAACCACCTCGTTCAAGATTGCGTATCTATACCTAGTTTATTTGAACGACTTGATTTTGTGATACAGCACTGTGTCATAAAAGTTGTAGTTTGGATCCAGTTCACAGAACGGGTGCTGCGACAGGAGCACATCCGCTGTAGGACGGTCGAAGGGGTTTCTGTCTTGTTGTTAGCCTCGCCAACAACAACACTGTCATGTCGAGAAACTTACACTTGGAAGCAATCCATCATAAAGGCAACGGCTAGTGGTCCGAGAGTATCCTGTATGTCCTCGGGAATCGGTGGTCGCTCGCCATTAGCAATCTTGTAGATGGCACCCACAGCCTCTTCCTTGGCCCAGGGGCGCTTGCCAGCAAACATCTCCAGGACTACACAACCCAGACTCCAGATGTCAACCTTGGCGCTGTAGCCTTCACCTTGGGACCGAATGACCTCTGGGGCCATCCAGAATACCGAGCCTTGCATGTTGTTTGTTTTATCATTGCCATAGATGTTGTCTGTCTTCTTGGAGATGCCGAAGTCACTGATCTTGCACGTTCCGTCGAGATCAAGAAGAATATTGTCGGCCTTGAGATCGCGATGCAGAATGCCCTCGCGATGCAGATAGGCGAGGCCGGAGAGTGTTTGTCTTGTCAGTGAAGACACGACAGACTCCTCAAACTTGCCATGCTTGCGCAGACATGATCCAATGCTGCCACCAGAAATATACTCGAGAAAGATGCTGATGCTAGTTTCCTTTCGCTCGCATCCCAAGTATTGCACAATGTTGATATGGTCCAAGTGCTGCATTGTGTCGATTTCCTGATCTAGAGCCGCAACAAGCTCCTTCATCTTACTCTTGTCACCACCAGCCGCCTTGGGGTTCACCTCAACCTCTTTCACAGCCAAGAACTCTCCTGTAGTGGCATTCATACCGAGGTACACTCGGCCGTAAGTACCTTTGCCGATGAGCTGACCCTTGAACCACCTAAATGTCGTCTGTCGCTTTGGCACTGTATCTTGAGGAATCTGTGGCATTATGACGCTGCCACGCCTATCCGGTCGAATTTGTACAATGTTGGCGTTGAACATTTTTGTACTCTTCCGGCGCATAATGTTGCCTGACGATGGCCCTTGATTAGTTGAGTTGGTTCGCTTGTTGGCCTCGTGAGCGCCACGGGCGACTTCTCGAATGGACTTCATTCGACCGAGACCCCCTGAGCGCCGAATACTCCTGGCAGCCACAGAAGTGGGCCGCTGTTGATCGAGGGCTTTGAGGGTCGACTCATCGGAGCCAAGGGTATCGTTTTCATTGTATAGAGATGGCTGCCGGGATGGCGGAATTGCTGCAGGCGGTGCTTGCTGAGCATGGCTCGACATTGCTGGCTGGGATAGCCCTTGATCAGATGTGGTTTCTGTGCCCTCGGCAATTGGAGATGGTGGCAGTCCACCCTCGCCAGGTTCATCAAGAACAGGTTGATCAAGATCCAGGTTGGGGAAGAAGTCGTCAAGGTTATTGATAAGGGCGTCCGTTGGAGGACGATTAGCCCAGACATCCTTCTCAATGAACGACTTTCGCCGGCCCAATTTGCTGTCCTTGTCCTTGTCCTTATCTTCCGATTCCCACGTTTCGGAACGGGGAGTGGTCGGCTTTTGTCGGGAGTCTTCGTTACTGTCAGGAGTCACGCTACTGCCATATGACTTGGGCGATGTAAAGGCAACAGAGAGGCCCTTCCTGGAGCGAGCCGTATTAACCGTCAGACTAGGACGCTTGTTGTGACCGTTTGCATCACCATTCGCGGTAGCACCCTTGCCCTTGTTTCGGTTGGCAAGGGGGATGGCAAAGAGCCCGTCATCCGAATCATCCCCGCTATCATCATCAGCTGGTGGCGCGGGAGCAGGCTTCGAAAATTGGACATCCGAGTCCTCAAAGTCCGGATCTGGCCCATGGGTTGCACGTCGTGTTGGAGGTGACTGATGGTCTGGGGCGAAAGTACCCCTTGTACGTCTCGAGTTGGGGCTCATACCAGTAGGAGATGCTGCCCTCGGGACTGTTTCAAAGATTTTAGCTTCCGCTGCAGCTTCAAGATTAGGGCTTAGCATAGGTGATTGGCTGGGCGAGTAGTCCGGCACAATAAAGGGCAAGTTCTTCTTGCTCCAGGTCACGGTACCTGGCGTTGCTATTGCACTGGGACTATCTCGACCCAAGCTTGGTTGAGGAGGGTCGGAGCTAGAGAAGGTGTCCTTACCTCCAGGAATTGATTGTGTTGAGGATCGGGAGGGAGAGGAGCCACGAGTATTCTTGGCAGATTGTCCAATAGCGCTCAAGTTTCTGCCCATACCTGCAAGGGCTGCCCCAATACCAGCGGGACCTGCAGCTGGCTGTGATGTTCCCTTGGATCTCCTGGACTTCTCTGTCATCTCACTCTCGGTCGGATGCCGTGGTGTTGGATATCCCTCAAGACTGCTACTTGATGCGCGCATGCTGGCTCCAGTCTTTCTGCTTAGCGAGTTCGCCTTGATCAACGTCGCAGAAGGATCGCTTGGTGGCGCTGGAGGTCGTCTTTGGGGGAAGAGTTGTTCTGGCCGCTTGTCCTCATACGGCGACTCTCGAGGTTGGTCGAAATCGACGTTTCGGCCGACGATGCCAGGTCCAAGTGTTTCTGAAGGACTACCCTTCATCGCTGCTTGTTTCCTCTTGGCCAGATACTCACGCTGCTTTCTCTCCATTTCAGCTCTATACGAGGTTGCCTCTCGGGCTACCTTATCCTCAGTCTTCTCATCTGTTAATGTATTAGAACGCGAGGTGGGGGGCGATGAACTGGATCGCTGTCTGCTATTTCGTTGGGCATCCTCAGCGGTGGTTCCTGGTGGGAGATAACCGGGAGACAAGGACACAGGGACCTCAGCTTTAGCGGCAAGACTGGAAATGGGAGCAACTCCTGGGGGTGTCACGAAGAATTTAAGTGTCCCAAGAGGGTCACCCTTTGCTCGTTTGACGGTAATAAGGCTCGAGTCGTCTAGGGGATCCACATGTTCAAACTTGCCAACTTCTGTAAGATAAATGTGAGAATTTTCAAAGTCGCCAAGGCCAAGATGCATGCAGATAACTTGACGGACTTCCGCTGCTGTCTCTGCTTCCGTGATGTCGCACATTCGGTAGTTCCAGTAATCCATGGTGGCCAGGACGTAGGTCCTTACGGGGCTGATTCTCCTTGGTCGTAGAGCATGGCCGTTCCTGTCATCAAAACTACCCAGCGTTGAGCCAGCAAGCTCAAGATTAGTATCGCTGCCATTGGTTCCTCGAACACCCAAGCCTACCGGGCGGATAGATCCCTGTGGTGAAGTTGGGGAAGGCTCCATCTCTTCAGGTGATGGGTATGCACCGTCATCTTTGGTTTGTCTCTTTTTCCTGGATAAGAAGCTCAGGAAGCTCTTGGAATCTTTGGCCGAAGCGGGTGTCTCTGCGCCTGCTGACCTCTCCCCTCCTTCTGAAGGCGAGTGCCGAGATCGGATATCATGATTACGCCCATGAACAACTTCTCCCAGGTTCATGTTCCGGCTAAGTAAGTTGGCGGCGTCTGTCGGTACTCCGGATCCATATATGGCTGCAACAGAAGCAACGGAATCCATGCTGCTTCTTGAACGGTGCCCAGCTTTTATTGTGTTAGGAGATTGTGAGAGAATAGGTGTCGTCGTCGATGTAAAAAGCGCCGGAGGTATGCCTGGGCTGCCTGTTGGACTCGCTGAGCGCGCAGCAGGACCACGGAACGTGGCCTCACTCGACTCACTGACATTGGGACTATGACGGCGCGCACCATCCGTATCGACATGTTTGAGAATATTACGGTGGTTAGACTCAGAGCTGATGTTGGATCCACTGACACTGTTGGGTAATGTAGTAGATCTGGTCTGAGAGAACCTGCGGCCGCTAAAGCCAGGGCCAGGGGCATTGAGAGGTGTCTACAAGATAAGTTAGTAAGAGCTAACACTCACAACACCGAGTGGATCGACAAACATTTGGCGAATCCATGGGATCGGTTCCAGCGCTTGGTAGGTTGTTCCCATGTCCGCCATTGAGGGATTCTTTACGGCCGTGGGCAGTTGAAACTTTAGACACATCAGCGGGTCGACCGGTGACAATACTTCGAATTAGTCTTCGCATTCGCTTGCCCTCCTCTCGCTCACGGGGCTGATCCCAGCCGGTTCGGCTGTTGGTGCACTCCTGGGCAAGCCTTGGATACACCTGCTGATGCATCATACCAAAATTACCACGCCCACCGTGGCCACTTCCAAGCTCGAGGAATTGCGCTCCGTGCAGGTTGAGTGCCCTAAAGGTTTCCTGCCAGTCTTTGGAGAACTGGTTCTGGGCTAACCAAATCAGAACCGTATCGAGGGGCCACTGGGCAGCGATCTCCGGTGGGATCGAGCTGGAAGGAGTGGCGTTTGAAGAATTGGATGTGCCGCGCGGCTGGGCGTTAGTAGAATAGAGGCGTTCCCTCGTGGCCTCGTCCATGGGCGTTGTGGCATTTGTGTCAGTTCCGCTCTGCGGCGTTGTTACTGGCCGCGATGTCTGCGAATTGACAGTCAGGGTTGGGTCTTCCAGTCCAAAGGCGGGGATACCAACTCCCTCTCCGTATGTGTCGCCCTGCGGTATATAGGTCGCACTCATGGCCTCATTCGGCGGAGGAGGTGGAGGGATAGAGATTGTTTGCCCAGCAGCGATCTGAGCGTGTAACTTTGGGTTGTACGGCTGGTGCTGACCGGGCGGCGGCGGGGGGATGTATCCTGGCCGCCCGTCGTACATGCGCCCAAAGGCGCCGTGCCACGGAGGCTGCTGGCCGAGAGCACTCGCCGGGGGCGGACCGGGTGGTGGGGGTATCGCGACGCCGGAGGGGCCTGGCGCGGTGGGATATCGAGGAAGCGGCGGCGGCGGAGGCAGATTCATCATATTACCCATTTGGCCGGCATTCGGAGCTCCCATGGGCGGCGGCGGCGGTGGCGGAGGGACCTGGAATGGTCGTGTGGGATCGGCGCCCGAGACATGTCTCTGGCCTGCCGGATACATGATGGACGGCGCGGGGGGCAACCCGCCTCGAGGAACAAAGTGGGCAGAGTTGTTGTCGAAGGTAGACGGCGGCGAGGTGTGTTGTCGAAGAAGAGGATTCGGTGTATGCGATGGAGATGGGGAGACAGCAGCAGCGACAGTGGCGCTAGTGGTGGAAGACCTTGGACGTAAGCTCGAGGCAGATGAGACAGGGTGGAGGAAGTGAGCCTGCTCTGCAGTCGCTATGTCGGAGGAGGATGGGCCCAGGGGCCGGGGTCGGTTGACAGCCGCCGGGGCAGTATATGTGTGTGTATGCGGATGTGTATGGGTTGTATGGGCATGTATCGTTGCGGCGCCAACAGTTGGATGCGCTGGAGGATAGTAAAAAGAGGACGGCCCCGTCAAGGAGGATGAGGACGACAGGGCATAGGCTGGAGGTTGGTCGTGGACGGTTGGCTTTGGAGTCCCGGCGACAGGGACTAGGTCCTGAAGACTGGGACTCGAAGAGGAACGGAACCTGGCGGTCGAGAGAGGCTGATGCTGAGGCTGAGAATGGAGCGAAGAAATGGTGACTTCTGGGCTCGTCGAGGTTATAGATCCCAAGATGGGCTCTTGAGGCTGAGATTGAGACCGAAGAGCCTGCTGTTGCGCCTGGGCCTTTGCCTGTGCCTGGGCCTGAGCTGGTGGTAGGTCGAAATTGGCAGCGGGACGGTTAACCCGTCGCAAGCTATCGCTAACCTTCATGGTTTGTATCTGCGGTGGAGTAACATGTCGAGGTGGGTCGTCCGTCTTGACAAGGATCCTGGGGGCTAGCCTAGGCCAGACGAAGCTAGGATGGGATAGAGAAGGATGCTGAGATGTCAAGGATCATGGAGTGGAGGGACTGGCCCGACTGGGACGGGAGTGAGGAGGAAACGATTGATTGATTGATTGATTGATAGTTGGTGGACGGGAGAAGCTGACAGGTTGAGATAGTGAGTGAGGAGCAATAAGTTTCTCGAGTTGAGGACTAGGTACCAGTAAGTTAGACTAGACCTAGACCAACACGTGAAATATTAATTGATCGAACAAAGAATAGTAAGACCACTATCCGTAAACTAATGCAGTATTCGAATAACTCGACTTGGCTAAGGCACCTAGTTACGGTTTGGCTATCAATCAGGATTATTCCGAGCCGTTGGACGGGAAACTCTGTTTCCTCTCCTCACGTTCCCCTCCCCTCAGCAGAAAGGAACCTAATAAGCAGACCTTTCGAACCTGACTGACTGCGCCATGTTCTCACGTTAGGCTTTCAGCTCGAGGGCGTCTGGCGCTTAGCGACAGCTGAGATGGTGTGCAGAGTGTGAAGAGACATGCGCTAGCTTCACTAATGGAGGGGGATCTCCAGCAAATCGGCATCATTCAAATGTCGCCAGTCTCGGGTAATGGGGGGGGGCACCAATTGACAATTGGAATTGTCATTTTCGGACTGGCTGTCATCCATGGGACGGTACGGTTGACTACCTACAAGTATATGTCTTGTTCACTTACACCTACCTCTTGGCTCAACATCATCTGCCAGACTTCTCTAGACCCTCTATGCTTATTTAATCATCGTCTTTTCATTAGAGAACCCCTGAATCCATACTCCGGGCCATGGCAACACAGGTAACCTGGTAACTGTCGTGAATACGAGAAAGTTCCTGACTAGGGACACCCTGAAGTCAATTCCCCCTTACCAGACCATTGGGACTCCCCACAAGCTGGCATTCCCTCGCCTAGGTACCTATGGGAACATTGCGAATTGTTAAGGTCCTTTCCTGTGGCGTCACACTGAACACGAGATTCTGCATCGTGAATTGTACTCTACCTTAATGAGAATGGTAAGGCGGCGACTCTTTTAAATCGCGGCACAATTAGCGGCCGAGTAATGGCTTCACTGGGAAAATCTCCGTGGCCAAACTTAACTCCGTGTACTCTTCGTATAGAAATTACCTCCCCGACCAGACAAAGTTCACGAATCACCGGTAGGAACGGTTTCAAGTAGCCTTTCAAGATATCCTACTCCGTATCCGATATATCGTTCAATATTAAACCTTAACGCCTATCCCAGAACATGCTCGACAGAGGTATCTCAATCTACGGAGTACCATACACTGAATTTGATGCGACTTATACGCGCCTTGCCTTGTCTCGAACAAGGCTCAGCTCACATAACACTGCAGCTTCCAAAATTGAATCCATAGCCCTGCTGACATTGCTCAAGATAGCCAGCATCTTCCTCGGATCCTACAGGAACGTTGTGCTTCCGCACGAGACCCGAGATTTTGAGACTCTGCTCTCCCTCTGCGTGCCACCACTTGAGTTTCTGAAGTGTTGTGCCCTCTTCGTCATCCGTGCTTAGCTCCCACTTGCCCGAGGACACAGCCACCTCGCACTGTTCTTTGGGGAAATGGTACTCGGGCAAATACACAATCGTAGGCGCCTCATCTGGTGCTGCTTTCGGTGCCTTGACCTTGAGAAGATATGTGCACTGTCGCAAATCAAATCCGGTGGACACAATGTCACCGTATACCACCGTCGGCGTAGGGCGTACGAAAGCCTCGGCTGCGCGGAAGCCAGGGGCATTGGTTAGCTGAGGATCCTTGGCTGAGGGCGCGGAGCTGATTGACGGATTGGTGAGTGTCCGCTTGAGGTTGTCGGGTGTAACATTTCGATCATCAGCCACATCTTTCTTCGCGTTTGCCGCAGTCGCAGTCCTCGCCAGATCCAGCGATGACTGCGAATATTCGGGAACGGGGGATTCCGGAAGTGGTTTGTCATCCAGCGAGAGGATGGACAAATCCTCTCCATTCCAAAAGTCTCCCCTCAAGTGATCGTTTCTCGCACAGTATGTCCATAAGCAATGCCCTTCGATCTGAGATCCTTCAACTGCAAAGTAGTTGGCGTCCATTGCCGCCGACTGGCTCGAATAGTCGCCCGTCTTGTAGGCTTTCTTGTCGTCCATATCATATGGAATACCAAATTCTGACAACACGCAAGGGTGTTTTCCTATACGGTCAAGGCCTTCTTGTCTCAATGTTGCGAGCTGGTCACGGAGACAGTTTCGAATAGCCGTCTCTCCGATCCTGATCGCCAGTGCTGGATGCCAGTACTTGCCTCTCAAGACTCCAACCACATCCACGTTCCACGTGCTATTCCAGTGCTTTGTCATGAGTGTAATACCGTCGTAGTAATGCGGTGTGAACGCCATTCGAGGATCTTCGTCTTCCGTTCCTTTGATCTCGGGTGGTAATTCGAGTGTAGGAAACTGCATAAGCATAATGCAGTCCTTATGGACTGCACGGCAAGTTTTGACATATTTTCGCCAGAAGTCCATGAAATAGGTGTTGGTGAATTGCGGGTAATCGATGGCCTTGCCGGTATTCGGATTTTTAGCAAAGTAGTCCTTGCGAAGGAGGGTATCGGTCTCCATGTCCCAAACTCCATGCTGTGCCCAGACACACTCGCCGAGCTTCCAGCTAGGGTCGCGCTTCCAACCATATCTTGAGTCGTCATAGTCTGCTGGTAGCCATGCGACCTCGCCATGAGGGTCAACCAATGCTGTGCCAGTCTTGTAAGGGCCGAGGCCGCCCATCTCCCAAGTATCGACCTCGCACGCTCGTCCCATTCCAGTCAATAACGTCTGCCACATTGTTGGGCAGGTTCCCTTCTTTAAAGGATGTTCTTTAGGGATCACAGTAAGATCCTTGTAACCAGTCATGCCCTTGTTTGGTTCGTTCATGCTCTCCCAGCCAATGACAACGACCTCCTCCAGATCACCTGCCTCGTGGATTCGCTGGGCAAGTTGGCCGCATGCTCTCATGAAATGGTCCTGTAGGTAATCCTGGATGTTCACGCCGTCAATTATACACTTTGGAGCAAAGTCTTTGCCAGCAAAAAACATAGTGAATATGGTACCAGCTGCAAGTCGATAATAGTTCGTAGACCAGATCATTTTTGGGAACTCATCAGGGTTGGGGTATGTATTCTGAACAATTGCTGCTTCAGTCGCTGCGAAGCTCTGAGGGTTGAGGCCGCATGCATATATAGTCCATAACGGGGCTCCCGAGCCACCAGTGAAACGAGACCAGACGTCCTGGTGAGGATCCATGAATATATAGAATCCATATTCCTTTGCTATTCTCAGAATATCAATCGTATGTTGGATGAAGTCTTCGTCGTATTTCCCAGGTCCTGCGGCCTCGAGTGCCTCCCAGGTAAAGATGTAGCGGATAGTATTGAAGCCGTATCGTCTGAGGCGCGCAAAATGAGATCGTGCATCTTCTTTGGGGAAGGGGCGTTGGTGGAATGATACATTATCGCCGTCGAAGAAGTCAATGGGAATGTGAGATGGTTGATCGGGCTCGCTGGGGAGTTTGGCATCGGCAGCGAGGTTGATGCCACGGAGGACTACTTGTCGACCGTATCCATCACGGAACTGGCCATCTTCAATCAACAGGCGAAAAGACGACATGACTTGCCCTTCTCTAGACCGCTATGCTGGTGTTGAGAGAGCAGGAATGCGGAGCTGAAGGGGAAACTGGGAAATAGGCCAAGTCTGGTTAGCTGGGGCAACCACTTGACGATGACGTTCAAGGCTAGATAGGTACTAAGGTAAGTTAGGTACTGTATGTATGCGCCTGTAGACAAACAGGGATAGGACGACCCTTGTTAGTCAGCGGAATATAAACTGGAAGGGGGATGTCTGTCAAGGAGAAGCTGGGAATGATTTACTATGTCTTCGATGTTTAAGAGTATAGAGAAGCTACCAGTAGAATGGCATCTAAGGGTACTCGATTTTTCAATGTCTCATCCTTCTTGATTCCGAGGTCATGAGGACTATGCCTTGTTAGTCTCATTATCATGGACCATCATCTCCATCTCCAGGCAGTGTCCCCCACTATCCGGATTTTATGAGCGACCCGAACATCACCCGATTTGAATCCGTATTCGCTCTAATATCAGCAAGCCACTTTAGATAAGAATTAGTGATCGTGTTTAGATAAGTCTCCGTAGACGTCACGGGGGTGAATATTGATTCGTATACTGAAACATGAGGCATAGTGGCGGGCAGGTGAGTAAAAAATGCATGACCACTGCAATTAAACTTAAAAGCAGTACCCTCGCGCCTGGAAAGCTTGGGGGAGAAATAGAAGAAAGCGAGAATGCCCTGTCAGTTTAAGAAAATGCGGATATAAAACGTGAATAATGACCAAAAGTTCCGAGCATATCAATCAATCAATCGTATTCGTCATCCATGAGGCCGATGGTGGCTTTATTTAGGCGCTAAAACGAATGCCGCACCCAGGCAAGTTTAGTCAGCCAGATCTCTTGTCGCTCGTGTAAGCGAAGCAAAGTTGTCCGAGAGTCCGTCAAAGCCCCCCCCTTCGGAAGGTCTAACACGAATTCTACCTTAGTACCTAGGTAGGTAATAGGTAGTTATAGTTGTGCAACAAGAATAGAAACTTAGAACCTCGTAAACAGTTCAAACCGCTGGTGCGAGTGTGTGAGACTCCTCCCTACCTACTTATACTGCCCCAAATGATCTCGTCAGCTTCATCCTCTCCTCTTACGATTTGCACTCAAGAGTGAGAACTTGGTCAGATACTAACAACAACCCGATTCCTTTGGCCGAATCAGGCATAGCTTTACGACCTCGCAAATCGGACATTTTACGCAATTACAAATGCGAAAACCCGTCGCCGTTAGTTAACTCCGCTGGAGCTGCCTACTTTACTTTGCGCCCCTCGCCCAACCAATCCCCCATCTTCTTGTTTATTTTACGTGAATTAACAGCCTGAATTTCTTGTTTTCAGAAGCTCTTCTCATAAAGCTGAGAACTCTTGCTTCGCATCAGATTTTATTTCATTCTCGGGTCGAGAATATCAACTCTAAAATCATCTGTCACCGACCCACACACATTTGCCGGCACTGCTACTATTCCGGTTGTGGCTGGACTAATAGATCATCAACTCCAAATACCCCTACGAACATCACATTCGGCGATCCGGTAAGAGTTGGGACTTGTCGGATTCTGAATACCGGACTCGAATTTCATCGTTTTTGTGTTTTGGACTCTCCCGGTCCAAGAGCTGAGGCCGTCCGGCGCTTCCGTCCGCAGATACGGAGACATCGCCCGGTCACCTCGGGAAGGGCCTTGAAGCCCATGACGACGCCTGGAAGCAAAAGCACTTAGAGTTGGTGTCTCCTGCTCGTGGTTCGTTGCGTACTTCTATAGTCGCTGGGGCTTCCTGGATGATCTGGCCATTCTCTATATAATATTCACAGACACTGCATCGTCACTTAAGGTAGATAGCATGCGCAAGTCAACGACGCCTCAGCCAACTGGTCCAGAGAGCATCTCCTCTGCGCGGGTCTCCAAGCTTGCCAGAAGACCGCACCGTAAATCGAGAAACGGATGCTTCAACTGCAAGAGGAGAAAAGTAAAGGTGAGTCCTCCCAGGGAAAAAGAAAGAAAAAAAAAGTCCCCGAATGTCCCAGATCAGAGCTGACAAGACCTCCAGTGTGACGAGGTGAAGCCAGCTTGTGCCAACTGCGTGCGCTTTGGCATACCCTGCGATTTCGCACCACAACCACCTTCTAGCGACGACTCAGCGCCGCACACTTCTCCCCCGGAGATACTATCAGTCTTAGCAGAACCTGCCACGACACCGCGACGTGGTCCTGGAAGGCCACGCAAGGACTGGGCTGCACTCACGCGACCACCACCTCCTCCCCCGCCAGCATCAGACAGGACGACAACATCGCCGTCTTCAACGTCAGCTACGCCAGTCTCCTCTTCAACCATATCAAACTCACAGATATGTTCCTTAAATATTGCTGATGCCGAGTTACTCTTCCACTTCATGGCCAATACCTCAAGGACCTTACACGATGCTGACGACCCTGTCGACGATATCGCATCCTTCTGGGCGCGAAATGTCCCCCAGATCGGCCTTTCCTACCACTTCGTCCTTCATATGATGTATGCTCTGGCAGGGTATCATCTGGTATACCAAGAACCAAAAGGGACTGAGCGGCATTCCCAGAGCCTCGCTCTTGCGGCGCATCATGCGGAACTCGGTATTTACGAAATGAACAGGACTTTAACGAACCTTAACGAAGCAAATTGTGGCGCTCTCTATGTCGCAGCGGTGCTCGTCTGCTACTGCACCTTTGCAGCTGGCCCGACAGGTCCTGACGACCTTCTTGTGTGTGTCATTGGCGAGGGAATCTCGCAAAGATGGCTTCCCGTGATTCATGGAGTCCGGTTGATCCGACAGAGCATCGAACCCGCGACACTCTTTACGGGCCTCATGGCCCCTCTCGGCGGCGGTGGCACAAACTCAGAGATGGAAGATACAAAACCTGATTTTATGGTTATGGGGTTCTCGTACATTGACTGGGTTGGGCCACTTGAGAAGCTTCGACTGTGGATAGCGTCTCATGAGAACCCATATACTGCTCTGTACCTGAGGGTTCACAAAAGCTTGTGCGATGTTTACGAGGCCAACTTTGGCAACGCCGAGGGTCTTGTGCAAGTCCCAATGATGAACAAGTTTGTGTTTGGCTGGCTGTACCGCATGCAAGATCTGTTTGTCGGCTGTCTTCAGCGAAAGGCACCTCAGGCTCTCCTTTTGATGGCGTATTATGTCCCTTTGTTCAGGACAATGAAAAGGTCATGGTTTATGGAAGGGTGGGCAACGCATCTACTCGAAACGATAAGAGGCTTGTTAAGTACGGACTTGATAGGTTGGTTGGACTGGCCGGTGGAAATAAGTCGGCAGCCTGAGTGATAACAAAGATAGAATGGAACATGATGAACAAACTGAATCTTGACCGTTCTGCTGTCGCACTGTATGATTTCGTGATATTGGCCTAATGATGCTGTTTCAGAAATCCATGTCGGGATGCTACTTTCGAATAGATATGTATTGAGGCTCGCGGCGAAAGTGTCAGTCAAGACATGTTGACTGTGGAACAAAGAATATCGGCTCTGCTTTACTCGTAATATAGGAATGTTGAAGAGACAAACCACCCGGATCAGGGAAATTCTGGGTATATATACACATCCGATGACACGGCCGGCCCCCAATCTACTCCAAATCGGTCCTGCCCGCCATGACATACCAGCCATTTATGTATGCTAAGTGCCTCCTTTCCGAAATATCCGCCCCCAACCAACGATGTGACTTCTTTTCCGAAAACCAGCTTGGAATGCGAAAACCCCCATGGAAGTTCCACTTCCATTTTCGTATACATGGATAAGGTGTGTGCGGGCCCTGTGGCGACTCGGTTGTCGATCTTGGTGGTTGCATGTTGGTGGTATTCACATGCAAGCCATTCTCCTTATGGCTTTGCCAGTGTCTCAGTCCACCGCTTCAATGGCACAACAAGAAGTTCTATGTGATGGTATAGAGAGCTCCGCTAGTCGATTTCATCCGAATGCTTCGCACCAGTGATCCTCTCCTGCACCCAGTGTACAGCTGACCTGCCAAAATCATGTATGCTAGAGCATGATTACCTCAATCTCTGCGTCCGATCGATGATAGCATGGAAGTCCAGGAGCTAGTTCCTTCCTCTGAGAAGAACGATGGTTATGCAAGTAGCAAGTCAGTTTGGGGTGGATATCGTTCGCCTTTTACTGGATGTTGGCACCGCGGGATGAAATGTTGCTTTCGTAGTGTTGAGTGTTGCTCGTTATTGCACCATCGTAGAAGCATGTCTCGTGGGAACAAGTATGAAAGCTCTCGGTTCTATCCTCGGACGTAGTCTGTAAGCAATCTCGTCGTTGAGACTTAAAACTAGACCATGGGATGGCACTCAGAGTTTCTCCATTCTGTGCAACTTTTTGTGGCCGTATCGTTTCATTTTTGGCTTTGGCAGGTATTGGGATTGGCTCCGGGATAGTATCAACAGATTCGTTGTTTTTTCGTGCACCTTGAGAAGCAATAGTGAGTTAAAGTGATGACTTGGTGGGCTCCTTGGTCTCTTCCCCTAATGAAAGCTTCAAACGGCACCGGAAACAGCGCCTACCGAGTTTCTGGCATTTAGCACACTGTCTTACTCCTGGTGTGCAGGAAGAATCAGGAGTATCTTCGAAAGGCTCGGACTCGAGTTCGGGATCACGGTCATAAGACGGGAAGATATCCTCGTGTAATGGGGCCATGTAGGCGGATCGGCTAGGCTGTAGTAAAGAGTGTGGGCAGCCAGATTACAGAAATACATGTTCGAAACGATATCGAGAAGTTTATGTGCGCACGTGTAGGGCATTGCCGCTCGTGATTCGGATGAAAGCTTAACAAACCTTACTTTGTTTCAACACTCACTAAATGCCAGATTGATATATCTCGTAACTGGCTTTTGGATTGTTTAATAAGAGCTTGATATGAGTACTAAGTTAGACTGTATCGTAAAATCTTGGTTTAACACCTAGACTGACTGTTGTACCCAGTGGATGATATGAAGAGAGAGGGTGATGAGCAACCCGTAAAACAATATCTGGTGACGATAAACTTTGATGCTTTATGACGGCGTAACTCGGTATCAAATTACAGTTGCCGCAGTCTTATAAAGTTCAGCATGAAGATGGTGTGAGCTGATATCCATAGGTAAGGTAGGTACTCACTCTTTCGCGTTATTACAGTGGCTTTAGGGAGCAAGAAAGTACTAGGCCTTACTTAATATAGGACGTCAAATTCGTTAGGAAAATTCATTCTCAACTTTTTGCTAAGTTATCTCAGTCCTTTTGTCATTGAGGATCAAGATGCCGAGTTTCCTCCCCTAGAGTGGCTGAACATGACATGCCTGTTGAGTCAATACCGTAATAGGTAGTTAGTAAAGTATCTCAAAATAAGAGCCTAAAATTTCGAAACCAGGTTTAGATTTATGTACCTGGTTTTTGTCAAGGATCTGTGTAAGTTTCCATTGTTGGCTGTATATATTACGCTGGCTTCTCATTGGTTTACCATGAAGCACTTGCCTACTGCCTGGGCTTCTGCCTACCTACCTAGGTAACGAGCCATGCTGCTATCTGTTGATGATTACCTTATGCAAACGCCATATAATATACGATCTGATTCGGCAAATTCACGGCCGTATTTCAGTAATGAAATAAGAATTGTGGATGGCATTGCTGAGGTCAGTATTTATACTACCAAGTCGACATTACACTCTGTTTTTAATCCATAATAATTACCTATTGATTGCCTCTCCTCCCACTACCTACACTCACACTCACACTCACACTCACACTCACACTCGACTATCATTTCCTCCATTTCCTGCACAATATGAGCTCTTCGTTTCCTATGACGGATTTTCCGCCACGAGATCCTTCTCTCGAGATCCGCCCCGTCCCTCACAAGCGCTCTTTTAAAACCCGCTCATTCGGTCCTGGTGCTGATCCAGCCATTCAGAAAACAGCCCGGGATCTCAGTGATGTCGACCTGGATATCCGGCCCTCAGACTATAGTCATGAACCTGAATTCGATAGTCAAATGTTTGAAAGGGAGAGGCCCTTCAATCGGTGGGTCCGTGACAATGAAGACTGGTTCGGCTACAAAAAGAGGTCTGACGATGTGCGTAAGCTTCTCTCCGCCGTAGAGGCACATCAAAATAAGACACGAGTACCACTCGGACAGGCAGCCACGGACCCAACATGGGGTTTTTTCGTCTTCGTCACATCTTATTCCAGTCTCGCTTGCAGTAAAATCAACCAAGCCCTGGAGAACCTGGTCCAGGCCACACTCAGAAGCTTAAGGCTAATGTCACCTTCTCTCTATAGTGAGGAAGCAACTAAAAGATTCAAGCTTGAAGTCATTGAAGACAAAGAGGCTCTAGAGAATGCATCAGAAGATCGGGTAAGGGAGGAATTCCGTGCTCATCTCAGAAGTCTCGGGGTACTTGAAGATGACCTCATGTTCAGAGGAATTGGTACAAGCAGGTTCTCAGCATGTATCCTTCTTGACGAACAAATAATCATCAGATTGGCCAACTTTTCTTTCGGGCTCGATGTCGAATGGGATGAGCCTTGTCTTGCCGATGTCTTTGTGAGGATGATCGATCCAAAATGGGACTATCCTGCGGAGCCCTACCCAGGGGTAGTTGATGATGACGATATGCCATATAGAGGCGGAGATAACTGTCCTGCTACTGCCCTCGCAGAGCTATATCGCATTATTGACGGGAATTTGATGGGGGAGTATCCTTTCTTGTGAACTTAGGTACCTTGGCCCATGCTACCCTATATCTAGTATCAAGTTCAGGGCCAATAAAAAATGCAACTCTTGAAGCTTCCACCTGGCACTTCTACGAAACCCTATGTATGGCTGTAAGAAACAACGGGTTGTTTGATTAATTGAGGTATTCATTGAACTATTACTGTGAGACTTTAGTTCATATTTCGATACTATTTCAAAATGTCTTGACCTTGCCAACAAAGATTTTGTAGACCTTGTGGAGGGGCACCACATCATCGTAAACGGCATCAAATCTGACTATAAATAAGAGCGAATAAGATGGATGAAAGCTTAACAAGATATATAAGTCATCAGACCTTACCCATACCTAAGGTGCTCACTCAGGTCACTCTACAGATAAGGTAGTGCTAGTTGGCGAGGTGGGACCCAAGACATCCATTACCTAAAATTAGTATCCAAAAGTCTCTAGATGCTGCCCTGCTAATAGATAACCTACTAGATAAAATTAGACTAACCTTTAATTATAAATATAGCTAAAACTTTAATAATTTTTATTGAAAATAGATAAAATTTTATCTATTTTATATATAAAGCACTAAAGAAACTAGAAATTTATAGAAATAGTTAAGGCTTTTATTATATAGGCTATAAAAAGCAGAAAGTCTTACTAGGCTATTATATATAAGGCAAGATATTTACCTTAAGTAATTATAAATATTATTTAATACTAAAAAACTTTATAAACTTTAAATAATAAACTAAAATCTAAATATCTTTAAAAACTTATAGTTTAGTAAGTTTAATATATATTAATTTTATTAAAATATAACTAATATATTATATATATAAAGCTTATTAACTTTATAAGTAATTATATCTTATAAACTATAATATATTAAGCTATATATCTTTATTATAGTTATAAATAAAAGGCTATATAAAAAATACTGCTATTTAAAAAAACTATAGCTTAATAGCTTTCTTAATATCTAGCTTAAAAGGAAGATATTAAAGAATTATTAAAGGTATATTAATTTAAAGTTTATAGATAAATAAGGCCTAAGAATTATTTACTTAATTAATAATACCTTTAAACTATTTTTAACAATAAATTATTAATTTAATTATAACTTAATTATAAATAAAGTTAGATTTTTTAAAAACCTTATAAGAAATTTATAAAAAAATTAATTAATATAATAATTTATAAAAAGTTATAATTATTTATTATAGTTTAAAAAGTAATTTGAAAAGACAGTAAATTTAATATTATTATTATAATTTATAATTAAATAGCTAGGAAAAAAAGATATATTTCTTAAAGTTATTAATAGGCTTTAAAAAAAGGTTTATTTTCTATTTATAAAGATTTTTATTAATTTTAATAAGATAATATTTATATTTATATTTTAAAGTTTATAATAAATTAGCTATTAAAAAATATAATTTCCTAGATTAACTAGCCTACTTATAGTTTTAATTTAAATCCTCTTAAATATATTTAAAGATAATTAAAATTAAATATTAAAAAAATATTTCCTTAATTAAATCTCTTAAAAAATAATAAGGTTAATAAAGTAAAATTAATAAAATATATTAAATTAATATAAAAAGTAATTATAATAAAGTAAATTAACTGCCTAATTAACTTACTTTTTTAATAACTTAATACCTATATTTATATAAGGGAATAATATATAAAATATTAATTAGAAAAATTAGGGCTTTAAAATAATATAATTTTTATATTTCCTATATTTATTTTAGAATTATTATATATAAGTAAAGTTATTCCTATTAAATAGATTAAGTTACTACAGGGTAGGGTATCTACAGACTTTTGGCGCAGAATTTTACTAACCTAGACGGGACATCTTCGGCTATCAGTGAGCTTCGAATGACATAATTCATCCACAGAGCAATTCTACGCCTGGCTCATGAGTGTATGTGTATGATCCATTCATTCGATGTATTTTGGAGCGTTGTCTTTTGGACTTGTTGACTTTACTCGATTGAATTATTTCGTTGGCTGAGATCTAAACGTCCACCACAAATTCCAGCTCAAAAGCATCAAAAGAGCAAAGGGAGCTTCCACGAACTTGGTGGGGGTATCCTCCAGCGCAACAGAGATCCAGCCATCATGTCAGGGACAAAGGCAGCCCTCAAGGCCATTAACGATGCTATTCGCCAGCAAAAGTTTGACGATGCGGTGAGCAAGGCAAAAGAGCTTCTGGAAAAGGATCCCAAGAACTACCAGGCGTGAGAACACCAAACATGTGCAACAGAGAGCTGCAGCACCCCGCCATGATCGGCTCAAGCTGACAACCTTTTCAGACACATTTTCCTAGCCTTTGCCTTGGATAAAAAGGACAGGCTCGACCTAGCTCAAGAGACTTATCGATCTGCAACGTGGCTTCGTCCCCAGGAAGCACAAGCATGGCAGGGTTTGATCAAGCTATTTGAGAAGCAAAGCAACAAGAAGCTGGCAGATTACCACCAGGCGGTCGTTAATCTGGCACAGATTTATCGAGATGCCGATGATATGTACAAGTGCCAGGATGTTGTCGACAAATTCGTCGACTTTGCAAGAGTCCAAGGCGATGAGACCCAATATGCTGAAGCACTTTCGATCCAACTCCCCGATAGCCCTCTATACCCCATCCTCGAGGGCCGGTTCCCACACCCAGCAAAGACATATGAGACGGTAGCGCACATCTTAGAGAAGGCTGAGAAACACCGGATAAATACTCTCATCGGAGAGCGACGAACCAAACTGGGCGCTAAACTCACCGAGGTCACCCTTGATGCCAAGCGGGAAGTTTACAGCCAGAGTAAACTTGAGCACATTTATCGACAACTCATCAACTGGACAAACGACGATGATTTGAGACGGCAGTATGAAGAAAAGCTTCTCCAGCTCTGTTATGATCGTCTCCTGGTCGCTCCGACGGGCGCTGAAAAGGACGCCGAACGTCAGAAAGTGCTTGATCTTGCCAACGGCATGGTTGCCATAAGATATCCATACAAGCTTGCTTGGGATATTTCTATAGAGTGGCAGGACAGGAAGGAGATTCGAGAATGGGACGTTGATGTCCTCCGAGCGTACTGTTCCTTCTTTCCCGACAGTGATCTTTACAAAGTTATCACAAGTTACCTGACAAGTCCAATCTCACCATTCCCGCCAGAGAAGCCACAAGAAAAGGCGAAGGCAGCCCTGAACGAGTCAGACGAAAGTTCTGACGACGACGACGGTGGGGTTCCCACCCTTGTGGTTCCTTTGACCGACGAGGATCGACTCATCATGATAACCGAAGGCATTACCACTGCTGATTCTGTTCTGGCGTACCGACTCACTGGCCAATATCTTCTTCACCTTGGAGAGTATGAGAGTACCGTTGAGCTTATGCGCAGGGGTTTGGCTCTATCAACCCAGGAGCGTAAGAAAACAGGTCTTTCATTCGCAAACGCCGAGGACTCTTATTACCTTTCGCTCGGAACAGCACTGGTCTATTATCAGTCTCCCAGACATCACAAAGAGGCGAAGGAGCTGTTTGACAAAGTTCTTGAGCGGGATAACACTTCCACCTCCGCCTTGATCGGTGTTGGCCTGATTTACGAGGAAGAAGAGGAGTATGATGAAGCTATCGAGTATCTTACTCGGGCTTTGGAACGTGATCAAACAAACATCAGGGTAAAGTCCGAGGCCGCCTGGGTCAAAGCACTCAAAGGAGACTGGCAAACCGCAAAGGATGAACTGCACGAATGTCTCGAGCCGCTGGAAAAGCAAGGTACTGCATCAAAGGAGTTGCTGGGTGAGACACAGCATCGCCTGGGAGTTTGCCTTTGGAACATCGATACCAGTAAAGCTGCACGAAAACAACGAAAAGGAGAGTGCGCGTACGCATACTGGCTTAGTGCGCTGAACAACAACCTGAATTACGCACCCACATACACGTACCTAGGAACATACTATGCAGACTATGCGAAGGATAAAGGCAGATCACGACGTTGCTTCCAGAAAGCACTGGAACTGTCTCATGCGGAAGTGGTTGCCGCTGAAAGACTTGCACGCTCTTTTGCGGACGACGGAGACTGGGATAGAGTCGAGCTCGTCGCCCGCCGAGTTGTTGACTCTGGCAAGGTGAAGCCGCCACCAGGATCCAAGAGGAAGGGCATTAGCTGGCCATTCGCTGCGCTCGGCGTGGCTGAGCTAAATAAGCAAGACTTCCATAAGGCTATTGTGTCTTTCCAAGCAGCACTCCGTATTAGCCCTGAAGATTACCATTCCTGGGTCGGTCTTGGGGAGAGCTACCACAGTTCCGGTCGGCACATTGCTGCCACTAAGGCTATTCTGAATGCACAAAGGCTAGAGGAAGAAACCGAAGAAGATATTTCTGGAGACACCTGGTTTACCAAGTATATGCTTGCTAACATCAAGCGTGAACTGGGCGAGTATGACGAATCTATCGCTCTCTACAGGTCCGTCATTGAGACACACCCTGGGGAGGAGGGTGTTATTATCGCCTTGCTTCAAACAACAGTCGACAACGCCCTTTCGTCTGTCGAGAAAGGGTTATTCGGAAAAGCAGTCCAGCTTGCAACCGAGACCATTGAGTATGCAAAGACAACCGAAGGCAGTGTTCTTGAGACTTTCAACTTCTGGAAAGCTATAGCTGATGCTTGCTCTGTCTTCTCCTCTGTTCAAAGTCGCACGCGTGATATGCCCTGCGAATCCATCAGCGAGCTTCTTAAGAAGGGCTCACAGGACGCTTATGAGATTTTCGCGAGTGTTGATAAGGTTGGCACTGATGTGGTCTTCGCAAAGGGCTTGTATGCAGATGATGAGCAGCCTGGGGTTGATCTCACTCGATGTATCCACGCTACGACTTTGTGCCATAAGCAAGGCGTTCACATTTCGTCCAATGATCGCCACGCGCAAGCCGTGGCTTATTACAATTTGGGATGGGCAGAACATCGCGCCCATATTTGCCTGCCATCTGAGATCAGGAAGAAGTCCAGCAGCTACGTCAAAGCTGCGGTGAGGTCGTTCAAGCGCGCTATCGAGTTAGAAGCTGGGAATTCGGAGTTTTGGAATGCTCTGGGTGTAGTAACCAGCGAGATCAACCCTACAGTAGCACAGCATGCGTTCGCCCGAAGTCTGTACCTAAACGAGAGAAGCCCTGCGGCCTGGACGAATTTGGGAACTCTCGCACTTTTGTCCGGGGATGTCGAGCTGGCTAACGAGGTATTCACGAGGGCCCAGTCAACTGATCCTGACTATGCACACGCTTGGCTGGGGCAGGGATTCGTGGCTCTGCTTCATGGTGACGCTAAAGAAGCCCGAGGACTATTCACCCACGCTATGGAGATTGCAGATGCATCTTCAGTACCTACCAGGCGTCACTACTCAAGCTCCCTCTTCGATCATATTCTTTCATCGCCTCCCAATGAAATTAGCGTCGAATCGCTCATTCAACCACTCTTCGCTCTCAACCAACATCAAAGCCTCAAATCCGATGACCTGGCATTTGGCCACTTGACGACACTGTTTCAAGAGCGTACCAGGGAGAGCAGCCGTGCTGTTGATACGCTAGAAAAGATCTCCTCGACCGTTGAGGCTGATTACGAAAGCACCGAATCCCCTCAAAGTCTTGCCAAGTTTGCTCTGGCCAAAACGGATCTAGCACGAGCATACCTCGCTTCTGGCTTATACGAAAAGGCAGTTGAGTGTGGCGAGCTAGCACTAGGCTTGAGCAGCGAGGAGGCAGAGAACGAGCTCTCAAGTGAACAACGCAAGAGAGCTCGCTTGTCTGCACATCTCACTGTAGGATTGGCGCAGTACTACAACAACCAGTTCGATGAAGCGATCACGTATTTCGAGTCTGCTCTGGAGGAGTCTACTGGCAACCCCGATGCTGTATGCTTGTTGGCTCAAGTACTTTGGGCTCAGGGAGCCGAGTCGTCTCGAGAGAGAGCTCGTGAAGCCTTGTTTGAGGTGATTGAAAAACACCCTGAACATGTACAGTCGGTTCTTCTTCTTGGTGTGGTGGCTTTGTTGGACAACGACGAGGATTCTTTGGAGGCAGTTGTCGAAGAACTTAACGGTCTTCGCACCAATCACAAGGTAACAGCCTCAGAGCAGTCGCACATTGGCGAAGTACTACGTGCCATTGCCACGCTTGGAGAAGGACGCACGGAGGAGGATATGAGAACACAGGTACAGACAGATATAATGCTCTATCCTGACCTACCTCATGGTTGGTCTGCTCTGGCCCAATCTACAGGCGACGAATACGCGGCTCAGATGGCGCTCAAGGTCGCGGCAAGGGGTATTCCTCCAAAGGGGTTGTTGGAAGCCCAGGATCTAGCAAAGGCATATGCTGGAACAGCTACTGCTGGAGATGCTCAGCGGGCAGCCTTCTTGGCGCCTTGGGACCAGACTGGCTGGACATCGCTGGCCGCTGCCACCGAAGGCATTTAGCGAATGCAAATATGTACGATGGTAGTTTGGAACACCATCAACGTGTGGCATATGGTGTCATAGAAGAAGTTTGTGCATAGGGGATGTCTGCATGTATAAAGTTGTTGGAAAAGGGGTATCAAATGTAAATCCACTAGGCCCTCACGATGCCTGTCTCTCATTTTGCCTTATTTCCTCCTTCAATCTCGCCAATCGTCCATCGACCCATGTTTTCTGCCAGGCCTCAATCTTCCCACCAAGCATAACGCACTTGTCCGGCTCCAATAAGATCATTCCTCTGGCGATGACCGTCCCAGCCTTGAGTAAGATCTTCTCTCCAATCTGAGTCCTGCCAACTCCGATACTGTCAAACCGTCGTAGCTCAAGGGCAAAGAGTTTTGTTCCTTTGCAATCCTGCAGGACGAGTCGATGCGTCGCATTCTTTCCTGCGGGTTTTGGGCCAGCTGTGTTCCGAGAAGCTGGGGGTCGCTGGGTTGGGCCATCGATGCCATCCTCATCATCGTCTTCTGCTGTAACACGAACAACTTCTCTTCCACGAGTAGTCTCACCCCTAGCCACAGCCTCCATCTCTTCAACCTGTTCCCAGCGACTCGAGGCAAGATTCTCGATATCGAGCACTTGCACATGTACAGGTCTCGGGATACGCTTCTCGCGAGATTCTGTAGAGTCCGAATCAGAAGGGAAACTCTGAAGAGAACCCGTGCTTATGATTGTACTGCCGGTCAAATCGGCTGCTAGCAATCGAGCTTTGGCAGTGGCTAGAAGAGAGGGAAGTGGTGGGGGAGGTGAGCGGGTGGTTATAAGTGAGTTGAGAAACGTAGTTGAGGGATGAGGAAGGTTTTGTGCCAATATTGAAGCACGAAGTTGGCCGACGAGATCCATTTTCTCTCTCTTTTGGCTGTTACTGGTATACCATCACAACATTGATCTCTTGGTGTTGAGAAATCTAAGATGGAGCTCCATCGTACTCAGCCTTGTGAAGGGAATGACGTTTCAGCGGCTGAGAGTGGAGCATCCCCTAAACTTTAGCGTGCCGTGCCCCTGGATTGGAGGTCATCAACCACTAACGGTCCTCCAACGTGTCAAGCTCAGGTCAGCCTCGTAAGCCTCCAGCTCATCAGCTTCAAACCGAGACTCAGGACGCTTCCGGCCACGATCATCCTCATCTTTCGTCTCGGAACTTGGAGCTTCGAAATGTCCACAATAGCCTCGCCACGCGATCCTCCTCGCCGTACTCCCACAAACTCAAACCGTCCCTCCTTCGAAACCTCTCGGTCCGCACTGGCGTCTCCCGTTCTGACACAAGGACCTACACAGCCTCCTGGACCCCCTCAGCAACAGCAACGCAAAACGTCTTCGAATCGCGCTGCGCTTCGCGAGTACTACAATCTGCGCGCCTCAGCCCCTCGTATAGAGATTCCCGATTCCGAAGTCCCAGCCACAGAGATCGATGCCCCCGACTTTAACGTCGATGAATATGTCGCCAAGGTTGTTGAGAAGAGCAGTCTTGAAGAGCTTTTGAGGCTATATACTCGAGTTGTGGGAGAAGTGCGTGCTCTGGATGCAGAGAAGAAGGCGTTGGTATACGACAATTACAGTAAGCTTATTACAGCAACAGAGACTATCCGCAAGGTGCGTTACGGGCTAGTTAGTATTCGAAGAGTCGCGACACTGACAACCGTGACTAGATGAGAGCAAATATGGATCCTTTGAATCCTATGGCCTCAACACTCGACCCGGCAATCGCACAAATCTACAGCCAAGCATCTTCCATCCGAGATGCCCTCCGGGAAACCGTTCCCCCACCAGATTCTGAGGAGGGCAAGAAACGAGACGCAGCAACCAGACAACAACGGACAAAAGAACTCGCAGCACAGGTTCTAGCGACACCTGGAAGATTACGTGTTCTTGTCAGCGAGGGAAAGATTGCGCAAGCGCGCAACGAGTGGGTGATGCCACGAAAACTGCTGGAATCATGGAAAGAGAAAGGACTTGGTGGCAGTGATGTCGAAGAGTGTATTGAAGAAGGTGATGAGGCGTTGAGGCCGGCCGATAATACGAGCAGCGCTTCAAGCCCACGGATATCGAGGGACGAAAGGCTATCAAGAGACGAAAGACGCTCAAGAGATAGTCGTGTGTCAAAAGACGGACGGTCATGAACTGCAGGTTACGAAAATACCCAATGATTTATTGCGACACTCTGCCACTGCCTAGGGTTAATGGAGGAGGAGATTCTAAACCTACCTACCTATTATTCAATATCATGAGAGAGATTCATTGAGTAATCACGGCGTTTCTGTTTTACCAAGTCCTACCTACTAGGTAGGTAGCTCATGTAGGGGCACCATAGGTAGGTCTGGAACAGAAGGACAGTATAAAATATGATCACACACAGTATGAGCTGTCCCGTCCTCCACTATAGTTACAGTTTCTGCTCTTAGCTTCAAGCTCCAACAGCTTCTAGCCTCATGTCAAGCTACCTACCTAGTTGAACGAGAAAATTGCTGGTGAGTGAGCCTTGCGCCTTGCACAATCAATTGATAATATAGCCCCCCTGACAGGCTGTAGTCGAGACCAATCCAATCACATATCACACATTTGTAGCACAATTGCTATGAGAGGCTCTGTTCTGAGACTGAACAGACTACTTACGACAACCTCAAGCTCAGCTCGACTTCCACGGTCCCCCCTTGCAAGGACTCTTCCTCTTGTGAACCCAAGGAGATATTGCTCTTCTTGTCATTCTACAAACAACTCATCACTCAAGATGGCCGACAACGGGGCTTGGGGCGCCTGGCAGGTTGAATCTTCAACCTTCACAAAGGCAGTAGTTGCAGCTATGCAGAAGCTATACCCCGAGGAAATCGCAGACAAAAGCTGGGACAACGTTGGGCTCTTGGTAGGAAACTCGGAAAATGATGACAAGAAGACAAAGAAGGTCTTGGTGACCAACGACCTGACCTACCAAGTCGCCGTTGATGCTATTGAGCAGGATGTTGGTGTCATTGTTAGCTATCGTAAGCCTTCGTCACATATGTTGAGCCGGGGTTCGGAACTTACTAAAACAATGCTAGATCCCTTCATATTCGGAGGCCTCAAGTCCATCACCAACAGAGATCCTCAGCAAGCTACTCTTCTACGCCTTGCCAAGGCTGGTATTGCTGTCTACTGCCCTCACACCGCAGTCGATGCTGCTCCCGAGGGACTCAACACTTGGCTTGCAGATATCGTTTCTGGCCCTCACCAAAGTCAACGCTCTGTCGCGATCCCCTGCAGCTCTCCTCCCTCCAGTCACTCTGGCGCAGGCTATGGTGCCATCGGCCGCTTCGACAATGCAGTTTCTCTTTCCGAGATCATTCTTCGTCTAGCTGAGAAGCTCGGAGGCCTCAAGCATGTTATGGTAGCAAGTCCTGTTGGTGCTGATGTCAAAACTACTAAGATTGGCAGCTTTGGTGTTTGCGCCGGTAGCGGGTATGATGTGCTCAAGAAGGCCAATGTTGATCTTTTGGTGACTGGCGAGACCAGCCATCACTCAGCTTTGAGAGCTATTCAACAGGGACAAACGCTTGTCCAAGTATTTCACAGTAATTCTGAAAGAGGATATCTTCAGGAAGTGCTCAGGCCCAAGTTGGAGGCTGCTATCAAGGAGAATATTCCCGAGGTGGAGGTTGTGGTGAGCAAGTACGACAAGGATCCTTTTACTATCTTGGATGTCAATGATCTCAAGTAGTTCAAGTACTATTGAATGAAGAGTTCAAGCACAAAGGATTAATAAAGTTCCAGATAAAGCCATATCGGCTTCCATAGATGGCTCTGTGTTGAAGCTTCCATGGGTGGTAGGTATGAGTCAAGTGATGTGCGTTTTCCGGTAGACGGCAGCTCAAGGTCAGATTGATGGCGCCTCACACTGTGCATTTTTACCCCACGATTGATATCTAATCAATCAATCAATCAATCAATCAATCCAACGATCAACCTCTTAGTTACTTTCGTTCTACTTCCATACCTACCTCGATAACCCTCCTTTCTCAAAACGTAGGTAACAATGTCGCAAATCACAGACGAGTCTCTACGTGAGGCCATCAAGCAGCGCCTCGAGGCTACTCACGTTGAAGTCACAGACATGTCGGGTCAGTTCTTTTCTACTCTACCCCGCGTACCCCTCCAGGCCGATCACGGCGTAGAATCCAAGATTAATCGCTAACATGAGGATATTGCAGGCGGCTGCGGTCAAGCCTTCAACTCTGTCATCGTCTCTCCTCAGTTCCAGGGCCTCAACTCTCTCAAGCGCCACCGCCTCGTCAACGCCGCCCTCAAGGACGAAATCGCCATTATCCACGCCTGGACCGCCAAGTGCCAGACACCCGAGGAGTACGCAAAGACGAGCGCAGCCAATGATACCGCGCAAGCGTAGCGTAGCCATCGATCGCCTTTTCTTTATCTTCCACGACGTCGGGGTTATACTACATGGAGTTTTTGCATAAAAAGGGCACGCAGCAGGCATAGGAATGGCATGGAATGGAATGAGGGCGGGAATGAAACAGAGGGTCTAGATAACGATATCCGAACGTAAGCGGTCTTTATGCCGCTGTACATCACCAAATAACAGACAAAGTCAAGGAATCGAGTTTGTAATTAGAGCATCTTTATTTGGCAGGCGTACAACGCGGAAACAACAAGATGTGTTCGTATGCGCCAACACCATAACCTGCATCAAGGCATTCATCTTCTTTTCCCACCAGCGAGTCTCCATACTCCCGTGAACCAATGGCCATCCCTTGGCTTGAAATTCATGTATACGTTTATGCATCTACAAAAGACCCAGCAAGTCTTCACTGTCCTTCTTGGGCTGTTGAGGAGCTCCGCCTTGGGCTTGTTGTAGCTGCATTGCTGCTGGTAGGGGCTCGCCTGCTGACGAGCCACCAAAGTTCAGTCCTTCGAAACCGTTCATCAAGTCGTTCATGTTGTTGCTGGGACCTGCAGCAGGTGCAGGAGCTCCAGAAGCTTGCGCCGGCGCATCAAACATGCTCATCATATCAGCCATAGCACCTGAAGGCGCACCAGCAGATGGGCTGGCCACTCTGTCGGGAGTTGCTGAAGCACTGTTCTGCTCCTGAGATGCAGGTGCGGCGCCATCAAAGTCGATATCCAACAAATTCTCAATGTTGTTTTGAGGAGCACCGCCAGATCCATTGGATGAAGCGGCAGCGACTGAAGCAGCGATAGGGTTTTCGGCAGCGTTTTGTCGCTGTTCTTGGATAGCTGCCCGCTGGATCTCATCGGCGCCGAAACGACCCTTACCCACGAACGACTCAGGAGGCTTGTGGTAGACAGAAGCGAGTGTGGAGAGTTCGGTGAGGAGTTGTTCCAGAAGAGCCGGAGGGAGGCTTGTCATGGTTGTCGTGATCGTGGGCTTTTGAGATAGAACAATGTTCTGAGAAACGTAGTTAGCAACTATTTCGATCATCCCTTAGCCGAATTCCTCACTTTAGCAACTTCGGGATCAGAGGAGAGAAGACGCCAGTAGACATATGCCCTGTCGCGGATATCGGGGTTATCGTTCTCCGCTGTCGCTGCTTGAAGAACCTTTTGGACAAGGCCCTGGTTACTTCCAGGCTTCTTCAAGAACAGCTTCACCACCGCTGTCAATATTTGCAGTTGCGTCTGCGAATCCTGTCAGTTCGACCCTAATTACCACTTTATATGACTTACCTGCGTGAACTCTTCCATAAAGGACTCAACGAAACTCTCCAAGATCTCGTCTGCATTGCTGATCTTCTCAGCATATTCTCCAACAATCCAGATCAGAGATCCGCGGGCAGTGGGCTCATCCAACTCATCAATATGCTTGCAAAGTGTAGGAATAACGCCCTCGTAGCCAGGGTACTTTCGCAAAATATCCTTGATAACGACGATAACCTCCTGGACAACGTAGTTGACCTTGGTAGAGATAAGATCCTCGAGGGCCGCAACGCACTTCTCGGCGGCATTCTCAATCTTGATGGCTACTTGGCCAATTGCTTTAACGGCTCTTCGGACGAAATCCATATCAACTTCAAGGGCATACTCCTTCAACTCGGCGAGAAGCTGTTCGTAGTTATGCTCGTTGGCTATCCTGACCATAATTTCTAACTTTTGAAGCTTGACATAGGGAGGGTCAGTGTATTTGCAGAAGAAGACGCGCATCTCCTTGCTTAGGATATCTGGTTTAGCCTGGAGCAGGAGGTCAATGTTTCGCAGAGCGACGTATTGGACCTCAGGCTGAGAAGCAACCAAGGTAACTGGATTCGGTCAGTGTGGAACCTCAATATTGATCTTGTAGTCATCTACATACCCAATGGAGGAGCCATTTTCTTGAGGTATGATCTCACGAGCTCAGGGTTGAGAGCCTTCATGTGAATGAAAACAACCTTGACAGCAGCAAGAACCACACTAGGGTTAACATGCTGGAACTGAGGTGCCACACGCTCACAGATGTGCTCCGACTCCTTCTGGTCTGACGCAGAGTAGTTGGCCAGGGTTGTCAGGATAGTGACTCTTCCCCATTCAGTACACTCGTTAAGGGCCATAAGCAACTTCTTCAGCGTCACAGGCGTCACAATCAGTGCCCTCGTCTCGGGCGCCGTCTCGGTGATCTCAGACAAAGCGGTCACTGAGTTGGCGACGACCATGGGGTTGGGATCGCCGATCAACTCCTGAAGGGCCTCCAGAAAGCCGTTCTCGATGCACATCTGAGGGTTGAGGTCGAAGAGTTTGGCGACGCAAATGGCAGCTGTCTTGCGCACGTACGGCGATTCGTCCCGCAGCGTCTTCCTCAGGGGCTCTTCCATATAATCCACCATTTTGTCCACTCTGATGCACCCCATTGTTCGAATTGCCAGTGCTCGTATCAGCGGATTCGGGTCTTCAGAGTCTTGAACAAATGTATTAACGGCGAGAATGCAGAGGTCAGGATGCGATTTCGCGTAGTTCCTAGCCATCGTGTCAGCTCTTCATCTTACGAGCAGCTATAGAACTAGAAAGGACAGCTCCAGAAGCTATTCGGCTTCGTCCACATACATCAGGTAGAGGTACACAAGCTTCTTCTGATCGAGATCGCCGGTCGCAATGTTCTTGAGCACATCTGGGAAGAGTGCCGACACATCCTTGCCCAACGTCATGGCCATGATGGTCTTCTGAATCGACTCCTTGCGCTCGTATGCATACTGAGAAACCAAGCCAGCGCGCAGCTCAAAGGTTTCGCCCTTTCGAGGCACGGCAAAGGCGCCGCGAATGCGATTTACCGCCATCGTCGAGGTTATTGGAGGAGCACGGGGCAGGAGTTCGAAGGTTGGACAGGCACGAGAGATGGGGTCGGCGAAGACGGCGGTGACAGTCTAGTCGAATCGGTCAGGCCGAGTACAAGCTACTTGTCCTCAAGTATCGATGTCTGCATCCACCGATATTATCGCGTATCGGGGGATGCGTCTAAGATAGGCGACGTAGTCGAGATAATCGGAAAGGGAGTTGATCAATCTTGGTGCGTATGAACAAGGCAGAGGTAACTGTCACCAAATATGCCAAGGCCACGAAGATAGGTCTAGGCCACTGAGTCGCAGCCCAAACCACCAAAGGGGGGCCCGGGGGCGTTTTACAGCGACCCTGTAAGCTCCAGTTAGTGGATCGAGGCTAGGCCACCCCCTAACTCTAAACTTCCGCCTGATTGCCGTTCGCGTGTATCGTGGCTTCAATGGTTAACAATTTATTTATTTTTGGCCACCCAGGCTTAGTCACCCTTCAACCACCAGCTCTTGTTGAACTGGATCTCAACATCATCACGAGTCTCGAGAGGTATCAACCACAGACACGAAAGAAAAAGGGAATACCTAGGGTGTCCTCGATGAAGCCATAGTGTTATCTGGGGTCCCTGGAATAAGAGTCCTCGCCAAATCGGCCAAGCTGTACAATGGTGAAGAATGGCGTCTCTGTTCCCGTAGGATAACGACATCTAAGAAATTAACAGGCGCTGCCAAACCTCCGTCGACTCTTTATCGAGTCACGAACTGACGACGAAGAACGAGATGTCTCCAGAAAAGCGGTGGGTCGTCTTCCGGTTTGTCTCAGCGACACGTACTGATTGAAAGCAGTTCTATAACGCCGTCCTTTTCATGGGATCAATCGCTGTTTTCAGTCTCATCGCACAAAGGTTAAATGCTGGTAAATGATGGACAGATTGCCGCCGTCGTCGTCATTACGCCCTAAAGATGCCATTCGAATACTTGGGGCTTTAAACATTGATATTAATCAATATTGATATCAATCGTGGGCTTCTTCCGCCTCTTCTGCTTCCACCCCTGTCTCACTCTTTGTGGTTTCCGCTTTGGCTTCTTGTTTTCGCCAAAGACCAGCCAAGAAATCATTCGTGCTCGCCTCTTCAAGACTCTTGTCCTCCCGTTTCTTCATGAATCTTGGAAATCTCAAACTTAGTCCCCTCTCATCACTCACGAGACCAATCGCTGCAGTATAAGTCGGGCTCAACGTTATATCTGCAAATGCCATTTCCCACACTTCTTGTGGTTCGAACCAAATATCTGGTCTTGGACCTGAATATTCGACGAAGGCTGGCTGTTTCGTTCTGGTGTTCTTGGATTCGCCGCTCTCTTCGCCATCGTCATAAAATTGCCGATTGGCCTTATAGAATGCATCTGTAAATCCAGACATACATTTACATACTGCCTCCAGGGATCCTGTCTCCTCGTTACGGCACGCCATGAGAATAGGTGACCACCATTTCGCCTTGCGTCCTTGCCCATGCCACCCGGCGACAGGAATAAGGTCGAGGGTGTCAAAGCTCGCGTTATAGTCTTTCTTGACTTTGAGCCACGAGTCAAGTCGTTTGTCTGGCTCGTAGGTAGCCAGTAAAGGTTTGCGTCTCGTTTTCGTTCTGGTCTCCTCATTTTCATCCTTCTTTCCCCTCGATTTCGCTTTTCCTTTGGACTTGGACTTTGGTGTTGGTAATTTGTTGGTCCCGTCCGGCCCATTGTCATCTGCCTCTTCTGCGTATGGCACTGTAGGTAAATTATCCAAGATCTTTACCATGATGCCCTCGCATTTGATATCCGTGGCAGCCTTGAAAAACTCCAGAACAGATTCGGAGTCTGCAGAAGTGGCATCAAGACTTTGTACCCAAGTAAAGTGATGCGGTATTTCCGTGAAGAGTGATCGTAGAAGTTCTCTTCTTTCTCGAAAGGGCCGATCTAGCAACGGTTGCCCATTCAGATACATCAAGTCGAACGCGAACATGCAAACGTCCACAGTGATACTTCCGATGTCGACATCTTTTCTGGCTCGGTTTGTGAGTGTTTGGAAATTCTTGAGCTCACCAGTTTCACGATTAACTGCGACAACTTCACCTTCCATGATGAAGCTATCAACACCCTCTCCGCGTATCTTGGGTATCAGCTCAACCAAGTCAGGATATTTGTCTGTCATGACCTCCAAGTGACGCGAGAAGATACTGACTTTTCCACTCTCATCACAGTGTATTTGCGCTCTCTGTCCATCGTACTTGAACTCGCACGCAAAGTCTCGGCCCTGTAGCTTTGTGAGCATCTCGGACAAGTCTCTGGTGATGCTCCCGAGCATAGGTCGTAGTGGTATATGCATGGTAAGACCGCATCGTATTAGTAGTTCCTCGGAAATCCCAATCTCTAGGAGAACGGGCACAAGGTCGTTGTAGTTCGGGCGCCTCGCAAAGCAGGCCTTGACTATTTCCTCAGCCCGACCCCAAATTTCAGCCAAATCTTCTTTTTTGAGCTTCGCAAGATCCGATACCGATTTCAGAGGGAAGTCGGCCCCCGGTGGGCGTGAGAGCAGAAAGGCCCGTGATAAAGCAATCAGCATCGTTGTTTTTACAGCACCAATACGCAACTGTTGCCTGTTAGAAGGTGACAACGAGTATTGACATGGGTTTCTTACATGCTGAGAAAGTGTTCGCACAATAAATCGACTCTCTTCACCACCGCGAGCGTCTTGCAGTAACCGATCTACCAGTCTTTGCTTCGTTTCGGAACTACCCTGCCCTTGGCTGCTGGCTATTTTCACCAAGGTTTCATAGACTCCCTTGATCGTGAGGGGTTTTGGTTTTCTGAGAGTGAAGCTCTGCTTTTTCTTGGCTTCAAAAGCCACGTCTCCCGCATCTCCGTATTTGTCGTAAATGGCCTTTAAAGCTCGGTTGTCTAGTCCGCAGACGTTCCGTAATGCTTTTGATATCGCTGAGCCACCCAGTCCGAGTTCCATGGAGATATAAGGAGGTGAGATTGCATTCGTTGCCAACCATACCTGGGAAAGTCAGAGAAGCTCAGGAGACGTGGATTCGGACGTACAGCTGGTAGTAAGCTTGCTGGATCTCCCTCAATAAGAACTCTTAAGCAGTTTACAAGGGTATCTACAATCTTTATCCGGCTTGTAGTGCCGTTGATGAGAATAAAGCAGCGTGTGAGAAGGGCATACGATGCATCGCCACCTTCAGATGCCCAGTGCTCCTTCAGTTGGTCCAGATACTCAAACGGGTCGAATATCAGAGGAGATTCGTCGAGAGGTATTGATGTGGTGGTAGTATCCTCAGCCATACCCGCTGCCTGAAGACTGAGTGTAGGTTTTGGAGAGGTGAGCATGCCAGCTAGGCCAGGCCTGGTGAGAGATGTTGGGAGGGTGACTGGGGGCTTTGGCTTTGGGCCTGCAGGACTGGGACTTTCATCTCGAGACGCTGACTCAATATGTTTGCTCGGGAGCTCAAGTACCTGTGCTTGTAGTGCATTCCGTGGTGTGTTTGCAACTTCCTGGTCCCATTCTGCCTGAAGCTTCCTGGCTAATTCTTCGTCTGTTAATTCTGTAGTAGCGTCACTTGATGTACCTTGAGCCTTGTCTTCTGTCTTTGAATTTTTACTCGACTCTGTGTCATTCTGCTTTTTCTTTGAAAAGAAGTACTCAAGACCACGGGCTGGTGTTGATGATTTGTTGGTGCCGTTGTTGAGCTTTCGTTTCTTGGTTGGACTGGGCATATTTGCATTGACGCCTAGGTTGACTGAGACTACCACTACTAATATTGGAAGTATCCCAGAAGAGAGACAAGTTTAATCCACCACAAAGCTAATGTAAACAGAGAAATACGTCCCTTTACGCCCTTGTTCATTAACGAAGTATAAACGCGGCTGGCTCTATGACGACGTTGGCGCGACGGCACGTGACTGAGTTATAGCTTCGAAAATCAGGAACCAACCTCAACCTCAGCCCGCTCAGTCAACGCTAAGCCATTTCGGCACGCACAAGCGATTCACTCACACAACCGTCGAAATCTTCGTTCTGCCCCACCATCGCGAACCTCCCTCTCCTCCAGAACATCACCCCTCATAACGACCCCTCCTCTCCCTATAAATCAGTCATAATGAACGGTGAAGATCCGCCTGAGAGGCCCAGCGAGATCTCGTCCATCATCAACGGACTCGAACGATACAACCCCGAGGCTGTCGGCGCCCTTGAGACCTATCTCCAAGACCAATGCGAGCAGAAGTTCACTGACTGCAATGCCAACCGAACACTGCTGAAACTGTGAGTCCTCTTACTATACATACATATATATATACACATATATACAGTACACCTCGGACTCTTATATGATGACCGTTTGTCAACGTTTCCTATTACCTGACTAGTGTGGCGGGTTGTTCTCAACTTGGCCGCACCTGAAGTCAACTTTAGTGCGACTGAAATGCCTGTTTACTCCAACAACCTTTTTGGCATCACCACTGCTCGACCCGAGGCTAACTTCCTCAAGATACCAGCTCAACCCGGACCGTATCAAGGATGAGGTGATCACCAACGTCTTGGTCAAGACAATGACCCAGTTCCCCTCGGCACAGTTCTCTCTCGCTCTCCACCTCATCAACCCCTCCGCTGCTGTCACTGGTGACCTCGGCGAAGCTATCACCAAGCTCCGATCCCTCAACGGTCAGCTCGAGGGTGCCCAGTACTCCCATTTCTGGGCCGATCTCGACGACGACATGGTTGCCGATTTGATTGCCGACATTCCTGACTTTGAGGACGTCGTTCGACACCGGATCGCCCTTCTCGTCTCACAGGCCTTCCGTGAGCTCCAGATCACCCATCTCGAGTCATGGCTCGGCCTCAACGAGGATGCCACCAAGAAGTTCATTACCGAGGTTTGTGGTTGGACTGTCGAGGGTGACGGCAGCGTCAAGGTCCCCTCAAACCCTGACAACGAGGCCAAGAAGGCTGAGATCCGTGAGGACGTCAACGTTGAGCAGTTCTCCAGGGTAATCCGACGGTCGTGGGAAGACACTGTTTGAGCTTTTTGATGAGAGTTTTAGCGGATCACAAGGGATTTTTCGCGCACTTCCCCCACCATCTGATTGGATTCGGACATCACGATTGATGATGCGGAGGGGTTAGGAAGGGCTCACATGGTAGCATGGCGGGGGTTACAAAAACTAGGCGTTTAATCGGACATGTCATTGCAGAGCAATCCAAGGATCTAGAAATGCATAGAACTTTGCGATTTACTACATCGTACCTGGCTCATGTAGACCGACAATGTGGCTTGATTTCAGTGCTCTTGATTCGTTGTATTTATTTTCTAAATTGCCCCGGTATTCAGTTCCCCTTGGACAGCTCCTCCCATTGCACGCCAGCCCATTCCTCAAGGTATCCAACCTCTCCAACTGGGGTTCCTCGAGGCGAGCAATCTTTCTCGCATACACCAACAATTATCGTACCCCACTCCATACCCTCCAAACTCATGTCGTCTGCCTCAAGCTCTGCAATAGCGTTTGGTGTCAACTGCACCTCAAAAACTCTCCTCGCCGTACAGCTGGGGCACCGAGGGATGGCACCCTTGCTCACAGCCTCACCAACAGCATCCTTCTTTGAATATAAGAGAGGAGTACCTGCAAACTCATAACGAATCACTTGTTCAGGGTTCTGCGCCAGACGATCTGCAAACTTCTGGAACGTAGCATCCATGCTCGACTCGAAAGCCTCGCGGTCCAGTATAGAGGGTTCCGCGGCATCAGCATCTTCAAGACGGGCGTTGGTGGGAACATTCGTGGCTGTCGGTTCCAAAGTTTCGAAATCGGCGTCAGCTAGATAGAGAGTAGGATACGGCTGGGCCTGAGCATCTTCGGCGGGCCAGGGCTCTGAGGGCTGAGGTGGCGATGCCGGTGTATCCTTAATATTGAGAGACTCTGCAAATGTTTTGCTGAGGGATGTTGTTGCTGGCTCAGGAGAGGCGGGTTTGGCAGGTTCAGGCAGTGTATTCGAAGAGGAAAACGGGTTCGCAGATCCAGAGCTAAATGGGTTTCCTGAACCGTTGGAGGTGCTGAATGGGTTCGCATTGCTAGAGAATGGGTTTGCGCCAGATGCACTTCCCAATCCCTTGGAACCAAATATAGTTTCTCCTAATCCAGGCTCGTCCTTCTTTGGCTTTTCCTCTTCAACTTTCTTCTCTTTACTGGGCTCTTTGGGTGCTTCCTCCTTCCACACCCGCAGACCTCTCAGTGCGCGGATGCTGCCATCTTTGCGCCGGCAAGTTTGTCTTCTACAGGCGAAGACGTAAATTCGTCGCTCATGCTCAGGGAATCGTTCGGGGAGTTCGCCGTTGAGCTGCAGGATCAAAGCCATAAAGTCCTTGCAGACCTTGCATCGTGCGTAGGCTGCGCTGGGAGCATTCTCGTCCAACCAGTCCTGATTTCGTTGTTAGTCGGTGCAGTTTTGTCTGGTGCGGGACACGCCAAAGACGTACGGGACGGCCTCCGAGTTTGCTGACAGTGTCTTCGTCTGCTTCTTTAGAGGCATATCCCAGGAGAACGTTTGTCTCCTCAAATTCGCCATCCGAGGAATCGGAATCGTACGAAGCCATGATGTCGATATTGATGGGCTTGATTTAAGTGATTGGTGGTGGGGTAGCTAATTTTTTTTTCCCCTCTAGTTACAAAAAGCTGTAGGTCTGTCTGTCTGTCACAATGCGGGGCTTAGCGCATCAATAGAAATGTTCAACTACCTTACAAGCCATCACTCCGTGATGTACTCACTCAGGTAGACTACCTACGTATTACAAATGCTATTAACATACTTGGGTCATAGAATAAGTCGTAATTGTGTATATTACGCCCCAGAGCCTTTTGTCTAGCCTCAATTTTAACGTGGTATCTCCTACATGTGATCATTAGGTCCATCCATGCCAGGCCCAGGTCCGCCTGCTCTACCCATCTGTCGAGCCTTCAACAACTCGTCACATAGAAGGAGGTTAGATGCGATACTGGAGCTGGAGGCGATGCAATTTCGCAGAACTCGGTAAGAGTCAAAGACACCCTCCAGCTCGGGGTCCATAGGTTCGCCGGTTTCGAGGTTAAGGCCAACGACATTGCCGTCAGCATACTCGTCCTGTAAGTCCGCAACTATAGCAAGTTAGATCTTGGCCGTGAATGCTTGGGGAATAGGAAACTTACGAGCATCCTGGATGTCAAGACCGGCGTTGGCAGCCAGAGTCTTGGGAATAATAAGAAGAGCATCAGCGAATGCCTCAACACCCCACTTGGCCTTGCCCTTGACAGACTTGCCAAAAGCATCACTTTTGAGGTGAGAAGCACAGGCAACCTGGAAAGCACCAGCTCCAGGAACAACGGACTTGTCGACAATCATGTTGTAAACACTTCGCAGACCATCTCGGACAGCATCTGTCACTTGAGCAATGGTGTGAGCGTTGGGGCCCTTAATCATCAGAGTAACGGACTTGGGGTCTTTGACCTCCTCAACAAAGGTGAACTTCTCCTCACCGAGCGTCTGCTCATAGACAAGGCCAGCCCAGCCCAGAACATCCTCAGACAAGTCGTCAACGCTGTTTTGAGCAACACCACCGCAAACAAGCTGAAGACGCTCCATGTTCCTTCGCTTGGCCCGTCGGAGAGCAAGAATATTGTTCTTGGCAAGAACGTCAAGAGAAAGAGGATCGATGCCCTTCTGGTTGATAACAACAAAATTCTTTGTGCCGTTGTTACCGCAAAGCTCCTTCTTGAGCTCGACGATTTTCTTGAGCTTGGCATCGACGAAACGACGCTCACTCTCGACAAGCTTATCACGCTGCTCAGCGCTAGAGTAGAAGAAGCTGGAGTTGATCTCGGTCTTCTCATACTCCAGGCTGACGTTGAGGGTAAGAATGTAGCAGTTCTCGAGCCGCTTAGGCATATCGGGGTGACGAGCACCGTGATCAAGGGCCAGTCCACGAATCAGCCGAGTGTCGGCGGCTGTTCGGTGCTGCATCTTCATAATCTCCACCATGTGCAAATCGGGCTTCGCGGGAGCCTGGTAAATAGCGAGAACGGCATCGACAATATCAGGTGTAAGCTTGGCGGCCAAAGTCGAGTTGAGCTTGGTGGCGAGCGATGTTCGGGCGACATTGAGGAGGAGTTCTCGATCGACTTCCTTGGCGAGTTTGAAAGAGTCGAGAAACTACGACGTTGAGCCAAAGTTTCGGGGGGGGGGGGGGGGGGGGGGGGGGGGGGGGTGAGGTGACGAAAACTCACCTTGAGAGCCTCAACCTTGGCAACCTCGAAACCATCAGTGATGATACGAGGGTGCAGTCCTTCAGAGATATATCGGTCTGCCTGCTTGAGAAGCTCACCAACCAACATCACCACAGAGGTGGTTCCGTCACCGCAAATATCGTCCTGAGCCGTCGCGGCTCGAGCAATCATAACGGCGGTAGGATTTTGTATTTGCATCTCTCGGAGGAGAACGTTTCCATCCTTGGTCAGTTTGATCTGGGGTCGTCGGTCAGTTTAGGGGTCGTCGTGGGGTATTTGGATAGGAGTTTGTACCTGTCCCGCACCGTCAACAAGCCTGAGACTGTTAGCTTCACATCGCCATGTAACAATTATGATAACACGCACATTTTGATGGTGCCCAAAGGGCCCAGATTGGACTTCAAAACATCCTGTAGGCCTTCACCAGCGCTAATGTTGACCTTCAGAGCTTCGCCCCTCCTCTGCGACAAGCGGATTAGCAAGTTGCAAGGCAAGGCCACTTCTGGCTGCGGGGGGGTTTATAGTTATTGGTATCGACGTACTCGGGACTCAGCCTTGGGGTTGAGGAGTTGTGCAGCCGACATGATCGTAAATCTCAGTGGGCACAAAGGCTATGTTGAGATCAAATAGGTCGAGGCTTGAAAAAGCGGTGCTGGTGTAGGAGGTTTCGCGATTTCGTAATCGCACAAGCTTGCACCAGCTGGTCACAGGCAATAGCGGATGGGCTAGGCTGGGACATTTTTTCTGCCCCTCCAAGGGGTGGAAAGCGGTGTAAGGTGAGAACCGAGGGGCTCGGTGAGCAACCAATCAGGAGAGACTCTTCTCAAGGATTGTATGAAGCTATTCCGATATCATAACTAAGTTGTTCCTGTACAGCCCATCAAGATCCAGGGACCTAATCTTCCGGCCTATCACTTTACTGTCCTCTAAGATATATCCTAGACCTTTACTATCCAGCGTTAACCTTCTTCCATCTAATGTGTCTACGAGCTTATGTATATCATGCTAAAGTTTACCAGGGTGTGAAGAGGGGCAAGAGCCCGTCCTTTTGATCACTCTCTCTTGACACACTGATTCAAGATCCGAAATCTATTTCTGTTTTATGTATTCATTTTTCCCTCTCAGATCCAGTGTCTCGTCTGGCTTACTTCAGACCAATATACTTATTCACTAGTCACACTCCGCTCTATGCTTTTTCCAATCTCGCTTCTGACACTCTCCGGAGCAATATTTCACCCTTTGACAACGTGAACACTTCTTTAAAGTAATACCCGCCTGGTCCTCCGGTTTTCCACAGCTTCGACATCTCTCTACCCGAGTCACTGGGTTCCGCATCTTGGGAATGTCGGCAGGGTCAACGACTTCTTCGTTGAACGGAATTGCATAAGTCGGGCTGATTGCAATACGGACTGCATTCGGCGCTGCGTTTTCCCACTCAGGGAGAGACACGAAGTTCTCTGGTAGGAGCCCGTTACCACACGAGCACAGAACCTGTTCACCATCTTTGAGACTCAGTGGAATAGTCGCCCCCTTTCTCTTATACTCGCAACTCCTGCTGTGAGACCAGGTACGGCACCTCTCAACCATAGATGGAAGAGCCTTCTTCCAAAGGCATAATTCTGCATCGTCGACATCGATACTGCCACATTCAAGTTCCCGGAGAATAAGAAGGAAGGATTCCATCCGGCCCGACGTGACGAGATCCATCGTGAACGGTATAATAGCAGCATCAATAACAACAGATGCAGCATCGCCATCAATCCGGATGGCGGACACGAAAACAAGCATGTGTATACCACCTCGCTTCGGGTGGTTGATTGCAAACAAACCGGTCTGGCCAGCCTGTAAGCCAGTGGCGATCATAAACATGGTAAACACAGATTCCTTGAAATTGACCATCGGGTCATGTGAGATTCCGCTTTCGTCGCGAACAGTACGCAGGTACTTTTCTCGGGCTGAAAACTGCATTGACGTTAATGTTGTCATCCATCGGTTTCGGTCCTTGTTTTCCAAATCAATTACAGGGAGGTTGTCGAGGTTCAGGTGCGGCATGTTGAGACAAGCTGGAACGCCAGACGAAGAGATTGCTGAAGGGTATGCAAAATCCAGCAGTATAGGAGAAGAGCCAGGCTGTGCCAGTGGCGCTATCAATTCGATGTATCCTGTCGTTCGAGCAACTCGAGATTTCATTCCATCCTTGGTGACAGGCACCGGAAAGTTGATAGGGCAAATAAGATCATGCTTGCCGAAAACAATATCAATGACGAAGGGGCTCTTCTGACGAAAGTCGATCGGGACCTTATCCTTAAGGAACCCCTTGCCTTTCTTCGAGGTAATGTCCAAATGTCCAGTAACGGTAGAGACGACAGACTCAGAAGGTGATATCTCGAGCAGAATCTTGGCGGCCTTGTCATCCTGGCCCTGGTTGACCGTATTCTCGAGAGACTTCACAGCACTACACACGGCAGGATAACCGTCGTGCCCAGGTAAATGCTTTGTCACGAATACGCTCGCTTTGTCATCAGTGCGCGTTTCGAAAACAGTCATGGTCATTCCCAGAATGGGACCATAGATCAAGGAGTTCTGCCCCGTAGGTGGAACACAAATTCCTACTAATGCCGAGTTGGGCTCGTTCTGCAGCGTTGAAGTGGGCACATAGAAAGATGCAACGAGAGGAGAGTCTCCGGCCCATCCATTCCGATCCCTTTCGATAACCACTTGAAACTCATCCTCATCAGACATATTGTTGGTTTTAACATTACCAAAGGAAATTTGCATATCTCCAAATGTATTTTGCCATCCTTCGGTGGCGTTATGACTGGATCTTACCGATCCGACAAGTGGCGGTGATGCAAGCCCAAGAGGGTTATTTTGATGTTTATACAATCGAGCAATCGCCGGTCTAGGTACAACTACCGTAACAGCGACTGCGGGTGGCAGGGATTTCCAGCGATTGAAGCCTCCATTTTGAGGAAGGCTTCTGCTCTCCTGGATAATCCATGGTTCGGTGTTTACACCAAGAAGGTGAAGCTGAAGGCACAGGTCTTGCATGCCATTGCTCGCCAGCAAAAAGCGATGGTCCTGGGCAATAGAGTCAACGAGAGCTGAGCACATGGATGGCCAGTCTGTTGCTACCCGGGCCATGATAAGCTTGAGCATGGTAGCGAAGCTTGTACGGATAAAGTGACCATACGTGTTTGACCTATGTCCCACATTTGACTTTGATATGTTCTCAGCCTCAAACATATAGTCATAGAGTGGTGAAAGCAATTTGATAAGCTGCTTTGAGTCGATATGCAGCTTCCCGTGCCGGGACTGACCCGAAAATTGGTTGTCTCGCTTCCAAGCCAGTCGGTTTCGCGTTTGCGTTTCTCCTTTTGCTTCATTCATGAGTCCAATAAAAATCTCGTCAACATGGGACTCAACCTTGGCATTGGTCCAGTACTGAACAGGACTGAAACCAAGCAGAAGTGAGATGGTCGGCGCATGTCCAGAGAGAATCTTGTCTAGAGCATTTTTCTGATCACCCTCAGGCCTGATCAGCAATTCTGTGAAAAGCGACGCCCACGGCTCGTCTTTGAGAAGAGGCCCTGCTGCGAAGAGAATGTTGAGGGCTCCGATGTGGTCACAGAGGTTTGAGGTATCGATCATATCGAACGTGGTTGGCCCTGAACCACCCTTCCCATAGTCCTTTGGATCCAAGACCAGTGGTCGTGGGTCCCAGGTTCGCCGGTATAGATTGGCTGGTTTTTCTATTGTATGCGCCGCCTGTAAACTGTGACAGAGCGCCAAGGCATCCGCAACGGCAAATCGAATGACAATATTGCTCTTCAACGACTTGAAAGCAGAGATCCATTCATTGAACTGGGTCATAGCAGCAGCTGAGGCTACATATTCTTTTCCTCTTATCTTGGGCTCAAGGGGAGAGCCTTCGAGAAGAGCAGCATAGGCCGTGGCCAGATGAAAGCCCAGGACCGGATCACTAGCATAGTGCAGAATGTCATTCTCGGAGAGAAGACTGGCAAGGAGCGGGTTTGGCAGCCTATCTTTGGGTTGGCGAGGTGTGACTGTACCATTTTTCCAATATTGCGCGGATATTTCCCCGAGTTTTGCTCCTGCTTGTATGGAGAGTGGCGCTGCGGAACGCATAGCTGTCAAGTTGAGGCGCCCTTCACCAAGCTTTTGGTCGTGGATGTCCTTGGATGGTTTGATGTTCTGCTGAAATGTCTCCATATAGCTATCGGATTGGCACTTGGCTGCCGCAGCTTTGATGGACAACCAAACACGGCGGACATCTGATAGGGTATCGGCATCGCAGAATCGGATAGATTTCCCCCAGATGCTGCTGTTCCATTCATCAAGAGATTTGGAAACGCTTAGCAGCTTAGTTGCAGTAACTGATACAATGTTCGCAGTCTCTTCGTCTACGAACAAATGGTAGTAGACATTCCAAAGCTGCTCATCACTCAGCTTGCAATCCTCATCAAGCAAGAATATCAAAAAGAAAGCATTGCGAGCTAATTTCTGGTCAACATGTTGTGGTGCTGTGATGCAGGGTAAGTCACATACCAAGAATCTTTTCGACGACATCGCAACAAGTGAAGTCAATTTTTCTCTGAGCTAATCCGATCAGCTTCAAGTCTTGAGGAAAGGTTGACCTGTACTCACGCAAGCCTTTCTCCAGGTAAGCTGTATAAAGAATGTTGCGCAGATCACCACAGCCAAGCGACAGAACAGCTGCGTCTTGGCCTTGTGGTACTGTTCTTGTCAGGCTGGTCGCTGGTGTATTGCCGGCAGCATAGAGAAAGCTAGTTTTAACGGCAATAGTTGGCGTAAGCATGGTCGATGAACAGTGAGAAGAAAGTCTCCCGGCTTATGACAGATATGAAATACGGGACTAATGTTGGATCTGAGAAATAAACAAGGTGTTAGCGGAGGTTTTGGATGTATAGTTAAGGAAGCTCGGACTAGGTAAGCAGCCAAGGTACGGATACTGTAAAATATATGTGGCTGCGTCTCATCAGTGGAGCCAATGAGACGCTGGATGATCTACCAAACATCCATGACAGAGCAGGTAATCTAGTAAAAATACAGAGACAGAATGAAACGTCTATGACAGAACAACAACCTAGATATAACTCCAGCTGATCTGATCTAAACCAATTGATAGATATCACGGGAAATCGGCAGTCTCGACTGAAATCCAGTTGGGGATCAAGCAACGTTGAAACTCTCATGCCACTGTTGACTAGGTAGGTACCTATATATCAACTTGCAAACATCGAGTCAAACTTAAGAAGTAGTTAGACCATTATCACATTTAATCGAGGCACCATAGTTAGTCGTCAATGTATATTCCATTGGTAAACTCCATATATCCACCCAAAAAGCAGAAGCCTCATCCTGAAACTCCAAGCGGCCCAAGGGGGTGTCCGACACCCAACCGCGTTGAGACCTTTGCTTTCTATCAATCCCCCCCCAAAATAATCATAAGAATCCCATTCCGGTTCGCCAGTTCCTGCCCTAACAATCCATTGCTGATGATGATGATGAAAACCCCGTTGAAATACCCAAGCCCTTTTTTACTTTCTTCTTCCCCATCCCTAGTGTACATAACCGCGAGCGTGCATTACGTAGAAGCGTGAGCGTGAGCATCGTGAGAAAATATGTCGCTTCTTCTGGAAACGAGTGGCCTCAATTGGCGTAATCCAAACAAAAAAAGGGAAGTGCATGGCTGATTAAGTACTGTTCCATGGCTTGCGCAAGACGAAACAAAGCAAACAAACAAAGCTGGGCACAAACTAGTTGCTGCCAAAGAAGACGTCGTCATTGTTGTTGGTGAACATGCCGACATTGTCGAAATCTTCGTCAAACTTGCTCATGAGCATGTTGGAGTCGCGATCCAGTTGGATAAGATCGTCGTCGTTGGCAAATTGATACAGCATTTCATCGTCTGCATTGCTTAGGCCAAGGGGAAGGGAAGCAGCCATGGTTGCCGAGGTGACAAAAGTTGTTGTCCCGGGAATGATGGTCAGATCGTCATTGTTGATTGAAGTGTTGGGGTCGACGTCGAAGAAGTGGGTGGCTGGGGGGGAAGATGATTGCGAGAGCTCAGGTGGTGTGTTGTACTGGCTTGCGATGCTCTTGGAGGGAGATGCCGCGTGCATAGGAGTGCCCTCCATGATGGCTTCCGGGGACACGTATGAGTGTGCGCTGCCAGCGGAGGGAGAGGAGGCATACTCCTGAAGAGCGGCGGCTGTGATGCCAGTCATGGGTGCTGAAGAGACGGCAGCGAGAGCCTGGTTCTGTGAACTCATTCCAATGTCCATCATGTCATCAAGCATAAACTGTTCTGGTGAGTTGACAGCTGAGCTGTCAGAACAAGCAGAGAATGATGACACTGAGCTGACAGACATGTTCTTCTTGCGGGTTCGCGCCGACTTCTCCATGCGAGTCTCGATATCAGGGCGGCTCTTCTTGGGCGGCCTGCCTCGCTTGACAACCTTGCGCACGACGTTATCGAAAGCACCAATGCACATGCCTCGTTGGCGGTGTCGAGTAAGAGCATCGTGGCGAGCGAAGCTGTTGCCACATTCGCAAGGGTAGGGCTTGATTCCAGTGTGGATCTTGGCGTGTCGCTTGAGGTCGTGCTGTCGAACAAAGCACTTCTTGCAAGTGGGACACTGGTATTGTCGGTCATTGAGATGGGTCTGAACATGCGACTTGATGTTCTCCTTGCGGCCGAATTTCTTGCCGCAATCTTCATAGGTACATGTCCACTTGCCGTCGCTGGCGTCTGGGCCACTAATGAACTGGGCGATCTCATCCTGAGTGACTCCGGTTTCTGTCTTGGTCTCCTCAATGTTGATGCTGGCGATGCTGGCAGCACTTGCGATGCTAGCAACTGACTCGGTGCGGCGATGGGGAGAGTGGCGGCGAGATGGTGTCTGAGAGGGTGTCCCAGAGACAGATTGAGCACCCATGGGATAGGGTTGGAGTTCAGGCTTGTTGTCAAAAGATCCCATGTACTGTGTCATTTGAGGAGTGTTGGGAGTGACCTGTTGTGGCAGCTGATGGCTGAGGCCCTGGATGTCATCCCGACCAAAGTCGCTCTCGATCTTCATGAACTCGTTGTTGAAGCTGTTCATGCTCATGTAGTCAGGTGTCGACATTGGCAGTCCATTGAAGGATGACTCAGGGAGGGTATTTGACCGAGCTGGGCTAGACATGACTTGCTCAGAATGTTGTCTGATGTCTTGGAAGATGGTTTGAGCCCTTCGGTTTCCTCCACGGTTCCTCACGGGCTTGATCGTCTCTTCCATAGACTCATCATAGCCATCAGCGAACCGACTTGGCATGCTCTCATTCTTGACCAACCGGTCATGGGGAGTCTCAATTGGCGTAGGGGGGAAGTAACCTTGCGCGAGGTTAGCCGTCTCAGGCATTATCATTGTCCAGCCGAGCGACTGACTCTGTGTGTTCTGGTTCTGACTTTGGTTCTGGTTAGGAGGCGTAGCGGGTCTTGTCGTTGAGTCCAAGGTCTCAAACTTGTTAACGCGGTCCAGGATGCCACCACTTATCCTTCTTGAGGTTCTCCTTGTACTGGAGGTGTCACCTTCAGAGGACCAGCCCTGAGCGGAGGAACCCTCAGAAGGAAAGTTGATGAACGTTGGAGTTGAAAGTGCACTGTCATTGTTAAAGATATCAAATTCCTTACCTCCCGACATATTGTCACCGTATGCAGCCTGTTGGCCCTTGCCCATCATCACGTTAAGATCAGTAGTGTAAGGGTCAAAGGGAAGTGAGTTGGGGTCAAAGCAGGACGGGTCGAATCGTTGTGTCTGAGGAGTTCCATGAGGGGACATGAGATAGTTCTCACTTCCACTTGGCGCCAGGTTGGCGTAAGGGTTCTGTGTGCCCGGGCGTGCTTGAATGCGTTGCTGCTGCGCTTCTCGCAGAACTTGCTGCGTAGAAATATTGGCTAATCCTGTGTTGTTAGTATTCGTACTTACCATGTAGTTCTGCCTTGTTGCTGCTGAGTTGATGTTCTGGTTCTGTTGTCGTCGAACATCTAGGCTGAGGCCGCGTCGGTGTGCGGCTTGTCGTTGTGTAGTTGGCAGATTAGGGATCTTGGCGCCCTCGAAAGCAGACGGTGTCGAATTTTGACGCCGGTGCTGCTTTTGTCGGGCGTGAAGTCCTGTTGGATTGGACAGCATAATGTCGCAAGGGGAGTCCGGAAGGGAATTGTCGTCGGTCGATATATTGTCGATGGGAACCTATAGGTCCGAAACTGTTTGCCATGTCAGCCAACTTCTCAGCTCCTTCACTATACTTGATGTTCCTCACCTCACGCAGCGCAAGCACAGAGCGCCGGGCTAGTGGAAAGTTGTTGTCGTTCTCAGTCGAGGTCGACTTTGCGATATAAGTTCAAATGTGGTTATGCCTGTGAGGCAATGAATGATATTGGTTTGTGGAAGTGCTCTTTTTTGTGTCTTTGAGCTCTCCCGATAGATGAGATGGATGCAATTGGTGATGTTCAAGCTCTGATTGATCTTGTTCTGTACGTATGTATGTATGGATAGATGCGTGAATGGAGTAGCTTTGGTGCTAGATGGAACGAGGGCAGCAGTGTGGATAACTTGGATCTTTGGGGTCGATAGTGAGATCGAGCTAAAAGTAAACAATCACCAGGGGCAACCAGAATCAAACCACTAAATCCAGCTTCACCCATGCTCAGCCGGTTACCCTGGCACACCTTGGCGGCTAGAGCTACTAAAAGAGTGTGGCAGCCAACTTCTGAGACGTGACCTGGCGACCGATGGTTCATTACACCATAGAACCATGTTTATCCTGATCATGATAAGATTCTAGCCGAGGATTGACCACTGGCCACACTCAAGAGTGTGATCTCATCGCATTTATGACTTGACAACTCGCAATCTCACAGGCCAATTCACGTAATAAACATTGATCACTAGGTACTTCGCGGCTTGAAAGCCACAGCCACAGTATGTAACTATCTATACCTTGCAGCTCAAGCAACTCGAGGTGTCGCATGGGAATAGCATCATTGCCTTATTCCCTGTTGCTACCATAACAACCTAGGATTCCAGCACATGTCTCGGTCAATGGCAGCTGTACTCCGTACATAAACGACAGCCCCTGCAGCTGACGCAGATGACGTCTCGTTTCAGGATCAACACGATCACAAAAAAGTGAGGTTGTCTCAGACGACCAGGAAATGAAAGAGCCTAGGTCATCGTCCATACCAAGTGCCTCTGCGCCATTGGACATACAAACGCTCAAGGGCCTCCAACTTGCAACTGCATTCCAGCCAAACAATAGATGGCGATATCCTGTGTCACCATCACTTTGAATTGAACACGAGGTTGCCTGGGTTCCCCAATCCATGACTGTATATCCAGCTGTCAAGTTCCCTGGCTTCCGACGGGAGGCGTTCTTCAGCACAGGGCATTGATTGCATTGAAATCTCACTATTGGCCGAGATCATGTCGCTCTTTGATGCAATACGATCTAGAATCTTCACCGTCAATCTATTGATCCATGATCTATCCAAACGCCGTCCTTGGTTCTTTTTTATTTGAGACAAGTTCTGCGTTTTGTCAAAGTTTGTAGTCGCTTCTTCGTTCAGTCGTCATTGTAAACAAACCTCTCCCGTCACCGTTGGAACTTAAACTTTGTTATGCTCGACGTTTACGGGACATCTAATCGGCACTTTTGCCTCAGAGATGGCGTTTTCAATCAAGCTCAACACCATACGCAATGGCCTACATCCGGAAGCTCTAAATAACAAAGCAGTCTCATTACCAATGAACAAACCGGGCGTGGGTAGCCACAAAAATGTCGATGCTGTTTGGAGGGGGAAATCAGAAAAATCTACAGATAATTGTCATCGTGTGAATGAAAGACTCATCTCGGCTCAAACTTCAGACCCTTGCTCATGTATTTTTTTTTACTACGGAATTCAACGCAGTAATGAAGAGGAGTTGTTCGTGTATCTAGATAACAGTTTCCAGAGATCGTGACCGAAAACGTTCGGTAATAACTGACGGTCGGTTTTCCATTGATATAGAGTCTTGCGATGGAGGTTACGAGGTAAAAGCTCGCTCTTATACCAGTAGAGTTCTTCATTCATCGACCCAAGTCTGGTCAGGTCAGCGCCGAGTCTTGCCGATATAGTCGGCCCCACACGGGGCCGGTACTGATGATCACCACTTCCGCCAGCGGACACAAACCGGCGCCAATGTATTGAGATTGAGTCGTACAATTGTCTGGGTAAGCACGCGCTCAAAACCAACGAAGGTGGTAAGGTATTGGCCCGCCGAGGTCTTCATACTTCTATCGACTTAGATGATTATAGAAAAGCAACTAGTATGGAGTTGCACCACTATCCAATAAAGAACCATTAGATATATATCAATTTCTAATGATATAATGATGCATTCAACCAACACTGTAAAAACGCAACTTATGATACATAAATATAGTTCCTGACGATTTATAGCTGTTCGCACAGCTTGAAAAGTGAAGGCGAAGAGCATAATATTCTCAACCATCTTCCAAATAAGTAGTATAAAACTGCCGCTCGACTTTAGGTACCTCAATATGGTACCAGAGCAAGCAGAGGTACCTCATTTCTGTTTGCCCTGAAACGAATTCCAAAATCGTACCTTCCTTAATAAAAGGGTAATGCAGGCAGGTACGGTGTCAATGTGGAGAATCACTCCTCTGGGCAAACTGGGCAGGAGTGTGTCGTGCATTTACAAACTTGGGCAGGAGCGAGCAGGCACTTTGGAAGTCGACAGCTGGCAATTGCTGCCAGTGCAAGATTACCTTAGGCACCTACCTTCTATGCAAAGTACCTAGGTAGGTAACCATCAATGTGACTTCCTTCGCAACCTCGTCTCTGTCCTTTCTCAACCCTTTCTTCCAATGCCAGGTTAAACATTCTCATTTCTCGTCTTCTTCTTGATCCTTCATTATTGAACTGAGTACAGCCACTCCTTCGCTCAACCATGACCGCAGGCTCACACACATCCGCCCAGAACTCCGGCGTCATTGTGTTCGAAAAATGCGAAACTATAGAGCGCCGGCGTGACAGCATCTATGAAACTTCATTTATCCAGCGCCTCAAATGCTCCTCCGTCGTGCAAACAGTCCCCTATACTGGATATCTCCGTGCACTACAGCTGTATGGTAACGAGGATGCTTTCGATCTCACCCAAGACGAACGTGAGAATCTAATGAACTGCAAGAATCTGGAGTTTTGCCGATCTCTAGCTCGGAACCAAGGCTACAATCCGGAGTCTGGCAGCACTGCGCCCTGGGCGGGTGCATACTTTCCACTCCAGTTCATTCAGACATACCCCGGCCCTCGCATGATCGTCCTCGAACCAGACGTTGAGGAACAGACTCTACCCAGCGTGGAGACGGAGGGGCATTCAACCTGCTCAGCTACTGAGACCACCCAGGAAATCAAAATGACCGAGGAAACATCCCTCATTCGGTTCTCGAACCTTCAACTGTGTGATCCCGTTAAGCCAGCGACTCTCCGAGGCATGAGTGGTAGTCGCGTGCCCACTGCAGATGATTTCGGCAACACCTGTGTTGGGGGCATGGAAATGGCTGTCGTCGTGACAGAATTACTGGAGGGCGCTGTGAAAGGAAACTTCGATGTTGAGTGGAGGAGAGCAATTGAGGACACACTCGACTACATTGGAGGCTCGGAGAACATGGCGGCTTTCCTCGACATGGTGTACAAGAAATTTCCCAAGAAGGAGGACACTTCAGTGGCGTCGACTATTGGCCGTCGACTCCGTGGCTCGGCGTGATGAACCGCAGTTGGGAAGGATGCTTGAGATGTGGGACTACGATACTATGGTCGGATACCTGCTGTCAGCGAAGGATGGGGTTTGATATGTATAGTCTCTGGGATCTGCCCAAGAGAAGAGGAAACAATTTTCTTGTACGGAAACGGAATGTTCATATGGTCTTAATATGTCCAATAAGGCTCCTGGTTCGTGAGTGAGCATGGAATAAAAATCGACACATAATATATTGCACGGGCCCATGATGTGCTGGCTGGATGTAATGGATCCTTCTGACGAACTATATGTAAGTCAGATACGATCAGATGCGGGTCATTACTGGGAAGAGCATGCATATAGAGTAGCATTCCCTTCAAAATGATTCTTTTCCTTTTCGGTCTGGCCTTCGATCATATATGTCTAAAGAGTTCATTATGTCTGTCTATTGAAGACGTTGTCGGATCAAGTCGGTGAAACGGTTTCAATCAAACATCTGATTGGATAATAAAGGCTCCTGAGTCAACAACCACTAAGAGTTACCACAACAACCCTGGAAGCACAGGGCCAGGCCCATGAAGGCCCAAGAGGCGGGCGGGAGGTACCAACATCCTGGGAGCTTGGAGAGTCACTCACCTCGAACAAAATCACCCGATTTCCTCCAGCCTGCAGAATATCTCGCCCACTGCTATTGGCTGATCCTTAATTTTCCTAGGTTTCTTCCATCCGGGGCATAGACTCACCTTTTTCTATTGTATTTCCCTTGCCGCCGACCCTCTTTTGCATACAGCGAAACAGATAACGCCAGCAATCGTACGTATTCTGCCTTTTGGCTGTGACGACAAGCCGGACCGACTCCTCGTCTCGTCTTCGTTCCATCTACCGCCATCATGTCGGGAAACACTTATAGAGGAACGCCCACTCGCAACCAGGGCCGTGGTGCTGTTCCTTTCGCCAACAGTCCCAGCGGTAGTTCAAGCATCCCTCGTCCTGTCCTGGAGCCCTCACCGCCTACTGAGACTGGATCTGCGGTCAGCGCGAGTCGTCAGAAGCAGAGCAAGCGTGATGAGGTTCGTCATGATATACCCTTCCGATTGGCCTCAACTGCGATATATACCTCGAAAGGCTTCGAATTACAATATACTAGTTAACTAACCTCCACCACAGGCCATCCGAAAGAAGCTCGAAAATGACCTCTCCAAGAAGAAGCACCTTACCAGCCGGGCTCGCCATTCACGAAAGGCTCCTCCTGGGACTGTCCTCGCATTAAAACCCAGTCAGGCCCTACAGATCAAGCCTGGCACCACGGTATCCGAGGCTGCTCAGCTTATGGCCGCCAAACGCGAGGATTGTGTTCTGGTAACTGACGATGACGATCGCATTGCTGGTATTTTCACCGCAAAGGATCTTGCGTTCCGAGTTGTGGGAGCTGGAGCAAAAGCTTCCGCTATTACTATCGCTGAGATCATGACGAAGAACCCTCTTTGCGCTCGAACCGATACTAGTGCTACCGATGCCCTGGATCTCATGGTCCGAAAGGGCTTCCGACATCTGCCAGTTATGGACGAGAACCAGGATATCTCGGGTGTGTTGGATATTACCAAGTGCTTCTACGATGCCATGGAGAAGCTAGAGCGTGCCTACTCGTCCTCTAGAAAACTCTACGATGCACTTGAGGGCGTCCAGTCTGAACTGGGCTCGACCCAACCCCAGCAGATCATCCAATATGTCGAAGCTCTGCGCAGCAAGATGTCTGGGCCTACTTTGGAGACCGTGCTCAACGGCGTGCCCCCCACCACCGTGAGCGTGCGAACCTCGGTCAAGGAAGCTGCTCAGCTTATGAAGGAGAACCGTACAACCGCTGTCCTTGTTCAGGATCAAGGAGCTATTACGGGTATCTTCACCAGCAAGGATGTTGTTCTTCGAGTTATTGCACCTGGTCTTGACCCCGCCAACTGCAGTGTTGTGCGTGTCATGACCCCTCACCCCGACTTTGCACCCATGGACATGACCCTCCAGGCGGCTCTCCGCAAGATGCACGGTGAGTTGTTAAGGAAAATTTAGTAAGATGCCGCTAATATGTTTTCAGATGGTCACTACCTGAACCTCCCTGTCATGAATGACGGCGGTGAGATCGTCGGCATGGTCGACGTTCTCAAGCTAACATATGCTACACTCGACCAAATCAACGCCATGTCAAACACCAATGATGAGGGTCCCGCGTGGAACAAGTTCTGGCTGTCGCTCGATGCTGAGACAGAGTCGATGATGTCTGGAGAGGGTAGTGCAGCACACCACACCAATCTGGGCTCTCGTCTGACCTCGCCTGACATGCACCGAGGCATCAACGATAGTCTCGCTCCTGGCGACTCTGCATCTCATGTTGGCATGGAGTCACCTCCACGTTCTGTTCTTCCCGATGTTCTTGAACATCAATTACCAGAAGAACTCCCATTCCCGTTCAAATTCAAGGCTCCATCTGGCCGAGTGCACCGTCTCAAAGTTACTGCAACAGAAGGCATTGAAGTTTTCGTCAACGCTGTTGCCTCCAAGCTTGGAGGTGAGGCAGATAGCATTGGTGGTGTGCCTCCTGTGTCTGAAGGCAAGATTGTCGGCCCAGGTTTTGCAATGAGTTTTTTGGATGATGAAGGAGACTCTATCTCTATCACAGCCGACCATGACCTTCTCGAGGCTGTCATCCTTGCTCGCCAAGCTCACCATGATAAGGTCGATCTATTTGTCCATGATCCTGAGAAGCCACCTGTATCTGGGGCTCCTGCTACACCATCAGTCTCAACCGGGGCCGGTCTACGAGAGCGGCGTAAGTGGTGGCCCGAAGAGGATGAGGATGATTCAGAAGATGAGGATGATGATGATGAACCCGTACGGAGGCGAAAGGGCCGTGCGGCACATACACACGCACAAGGCCCCGAGCAGCTTATTGCTGGTGTACCGAACGAGCTCATACTTCCTGGCGCAATTGTCACATTGGCTGTCACTATCATTGGTGTCTTTACCATTGCCAGACTCACCAGTCGGTAAAGGTGGCATCTGCTGTTCTTCGTAATGACATGATGAAGATGGAGGTGAGGGCTGTTTAGTGTAGATATTCAGAAAGAGAAGTAGCTTTTTATAGTAGAGATTACCTTTGCAAGACTAATTAAATGCCAATAAATTTTCTTTGTCAGTAAAACATGTCTCATTGCCAATCTTAGGACCGTTCGTTCGTTTGGAAAGTGCGTAGGTTAGTGATGAGTTGTAGCTGGAGGATATTAGTCGGCCCGGAAAATCCCTCCATCCGATTCATCAACCATAGGTAGGAAGCCAAATTTTGGTACAGTCGAACGACTACCTCGATAACCGAGCAGTCTTCAAGTCGTCGCCATGATCTTGAGGAACGCCCCCGTGCGGCATTGTAGGTCGATTGAGCTCCAATTCATCCAAATATCCCACTGATATGTTCAGGCCGCCACACATTGGCGTCTCCCATCTCTAGGTCCCTTACCCGGCAAATGTCCACTCAGGTCACCACACAGACTGAGACCACCTCCGAAGAGTGGAAGACAACCCAAGCCGCTGTTGCGCCTCCGAAGATTGTCTCCGCGGCACGCAAGAAGCAGCGAATTGTACAGGACGGCATTCTTTCTCTCAGGACCAACTCGGCGCACGAGCACAGGGGTGCTGCTTGGACAACACCTCACTCAAACTCAAACTCGGCGATACCTGCGACTCCAGCTCAGCAGTATAAGGAATGGCAAAGAATCCAGGCCAACACACGAAGTCTCGGTTCAAAACTGGAGAAACGATATATCCCCACCGAGCTTGTCAACAACCCACCTGGACCTGAGGACATCACTCTAGAAATGTTGATGGCTTCACAAACCCACATTGGACACAAGACCTCGCTCTGGAACCCCGCGAACTCTCGGTACATCTACGGAGTGCGACAAGGTGTTCACATTATCTCTCTAGAAACGACTGCGGCACACCTGCGACGTGCGGCTCGTGTGGTGGAGGAGGTAGCATACAAGGCTGGCCTCATTCTCTTCGTAGGAAACCGCAAGGGTCAGATGGAGATTGTCACCCAGGCTGCTGAGATGGCTGGCGCTTGTCATCTGTTCACCAAGTGGACCCCTGGGGCCATCACCAATCGAGATGTTATTCTAAAGATGGCCGGAACAAAGGTTGTGGACCACAAAGACCAGGAACTCCCCGGTTTTGAGTCCTACAGAGGCTCGGCTCGACCGCTGATGCCTGATCTGGTTGTTTGCTTGAATCCCCTTGAGAACTATACTCTCCTTTATGAGTGCGGTCTTAAGAGCATTCCGACGATTGGCGTTATTGATACCAACGTAGACCCATCATGGGTGACTTACACCATTCCTGCTAACGATGACAGGTAAGAACTTCTACCAAACTTACTCATTTCCGTCACTAATTCATGGGTAGTCTGCGGGCGATGGCTGTTGTTGGCGGTGTCCTGGGCCGAGCTGGCCAAAGAGGCCAACAGCGACGTATGGCAGATGCCAAGAAGAAGAACATGGCGACATGGGAAAACTCTCCTGATATCGTACAGCACATGAACCGCGAGAAGAAGGCCGCTCTTGCTGAGCGCAAGAGTGTGATGGGACAGATGCAACACAACCTTGAGGGGTTCAATGAGGAGGAACAGAAGATTCTACGAGAGGGTCTCTATGGAGACGAGCTTGAGGTTACTGAGAGCGAGATGGTGGACATGATGGGACAGGCCGCCCTGGGAGCTGCAAAGGAAGTTGCCGCTGAGGCGTTTTCTGCCTTGCCTGAGGAAACCCCTAGCTCTGGCACCGAGTCTCCTGTGCAGGCCACTGCTTCTGAAGCGGTGGTAGAGGCTCGGGCTGAGTCTATCACCTCATCGCCAGAACAGCACATTGCCTCCGAAACAGCCGCTTCACCTCCAGAGCAACCCGCTTCACCAGAGGTAGCGGCCGACGTTCAGTCTGAGGTCAATCCGACCAGATCGGCACAGGATTCTAGGCTAGCAAGCATTGAGGATCAACTGTCAGGACTAAAGAATGCGGCGGAGGCGATTGAGGCCAATATCAAGAGCTGCAAGCAGTAGAAAAGCTGTGTACAATAACTGAAGTGTATAATAGCCTACGGGGGGGTTAGAGTATGAAAGCGATGCAAGCTGGAATGAATATATAAAAATGTATTGTTATGTATCAGTTACAAGCTACCAAAATGTTATCAGTTGCATCATAAACTTCAAGGCCGATCACGGCGATAACTACGGATAAACAGTTGACCCCGCCTTGTTTTAAGGTTTAACATGACCTTAGCTGCTTGGATTATCAGTGGCATTTGTTTTCTCCAGGCGCACGCCCCGCCTCCGTGAATTTTTGGGGGGGCTGTCTCTGAAGCCTGCGCATTTCCCCTCATCACCAACGAACATTTCAGCACAGTCATAACGAACATCACATCACAGCACAGGACAAAAAAAGTTTTACAAGCATTACGCACGCTGTGCTGCACCTTATTACAGAGCGGAGCACTGGATACACTGGGGCTATCACTGAGCCCTACAGCGTCCTCAGTCACTGTTTATTAGGTAGTTCCCTGTGGAGGTCCCCAGCCTGTCCAGGGCGCGCCCTTTTCAGTCAAGGCTCCAGGCCACCACCAACCAACAGTGCATTGAAACACAGCCAGGCAGTTTTGACAAGCCACAGCACACCTACAGTAGTGGATTTCAGTACGGCCCACCTAGAGCGCGAGAGGTCTTGGTAGAGATTTCGGTGCGAAATCGGGATTTGAGAGAGCCCTCCACAACAAAAGTCTCCCGTAATAGTTTAGCTTTTCAGCCGAGCTGTTCTTATTAAACTGTCTCGGGCTTTCCTGGTATTTGAATTGGTATGCACCACCTTATATTTTCTCTCTCATTCTGCGCTTTTCGGTCTTGAGGGTGTTTGTTTGGTGTAAGACGACATCACCCTGAGACTGCGAAGATAGATTCGTAAGTGACAGGAATCATAAGGCTAACAGTCTGGTTATTAGGGATAAAAACTTGTCCTCCAATTAAATCATTATTCTTCTTCCTCTTTCTTCTACACGTTAATAAAGCCCGCATTAAGGGTTTCATCCAACAAAATGCCGGCCATGCTGGATGATCCGGCGAGCCCCACCATCTACCGAGTCTCCGGTCAGCCTCCGTATCCGGATCCGAACAACCCCGGGCTTCCGGCCGAGATGACGCCTAGACAGGTCACACTCCGTGATCGCCAGACCGTGGCCACTATTGTTCCGTTTTCCTCGAAACACCAGGTTCCCGAGTCGCTGATCGCCTACTTATGTGACCAGATCAACAAGGAAATTGAAGGCGGCGATACCTATCCCATGATGGATGCCTTCGCCGCCGACAAGTTCGGTTCCTACTGGTTCCAGAACTTTGGCGCTATCATGCTCCTTGGAGATGTTGAACGTGCTGAGGATGTTGTAGAAGGCAAAGATTGGTCCCGAGAATGTCTCGGCAGCTTCTATATCAAGCCTAACTATCCCGGCCGCAGCAGCCATGTGTGCAATGCCGGTTTCCTTGTCACCGATGCCTCGCGTAACCGTGGTGTCGGCCGTCTCATGGGTGAGGCGTACCTTGACTGGGCACCTAAGTTGGGTTATACGTATAGCGTCTTCAACCTGGTGTACGAGACCAACGTTGCATCATGCCGTATCTGGGATGCGCTCGGCTTCAAGCGCATTGGTCGAGTCAAGGGTTGTGGAAACCTTCGCAGCTATCCCAACCAGCTGATTGATGCCATCATCTATGGGCGGGATTTGTCACCGCGCGAAAGCGAGGAACTCGTGAGTGAAGAGCGTTTCGACAAGATCAAGTTCTACCTCAAGTACGGCGAATACCCGAACGGCGCTGACCGCGCTGAGAAAAGCAGGCTCCGCAGCGCAGCGACACACTATAAGCTTCTCGACGGAGACAAGCTCATGCTCAAGGATAAGGAGGTCATATCCGATCCCGCCCGTCAGTTCGATATTGCTCGTCAAGTTCATGTTCAACAGCACGGGGGTATCAACAAAACTACCGCTACTATTGCAGAGAAGTACCACTGGAGCCGTATCAAAGAAACAGTCAGCGACGTGATTCGCAGTTGTGTGGAGTGCAAAGAGCTAGGCAAGACACCTAATCCTGGGGGCGCGAGAAAGGCAGCCTCATCGAATAACCATGCGGGAGGGAGGAGAGGGGGTGCAAACACAGGTGACCACCATGCGCAGCAGACGAGTTCTCCTTCTACCCAAGTGTTACCACTGCAAGAGCACAACATGATGAAGACAATTTCCCACCAGAGTCCAGGTCACGATCATTCGCCAAGTCCCTTTGCTAATCCAGCCGATATCTCACTCATTGCACCTCCTCATGCTCTTCAAGGCAGCTCAATGGAACATACGCTTCACTCACACAGTCCCATGCTCCAAGATCCTCCTACTGGCCACCACCCACATGATCACAATGTATACCAACCGATCGATCCGCAGATCATCAACGAAGCTCCTCATGACCTTGGCCCCTTTGATCAATATCATTCGCCCGCTGACTTCCAAGCATTGCTAAATGCGACTGAAGATGTTGGTCCTGATGTTGTGGACAGAGATTTGGAGATGCTGATAGAACATCAAGACGATGATAATGTGATGGACGGTACGGATGGCATGGATGGCATAGACGTGGGTGTCGGTGTCGGTGTTGGCGTAGACAACCACGGGCTTGTACATAAGGAAAGGGGTTTGTATGATGTTGGTTTTGAGGGAGCGGGCGGGTAGTCGGAGGTGATTTTGCGATGCTGTTCTATTGCATTGAAGCATGAAGCGGGCGCTTCTGGATACAATTACATTTCTCTATCGACGAGCATGAGCTTGGCGTTTCCCACCTGAATATTAAGATGAGGCTTGTGTCTAGACATTGGTCTCGACTCTCCCTCCACTGTTCTCTTGATAAGTCCACAAACGCCGAAGCCATCACTGCTCTCCTTTGGCTAGAAGTCTTGGAAATTAGACCTACAGAGAACAGATTTTCGGCCCCTTGTCATTAGAAGCATCAATAAGTAGGTAGGTAAGTGACAGAGTGTCTCCCGTGGCTATCCATCCCAAGTCACCTCAGACCAGCATAGATTCCATCTCGGAGGTGCCTGGTCAACCAATCAGCTTCTCCCCTGTGGCTTAGTTGGCTAAAGCGTCCGACTGTTATTAACTGACAATCGGGAGATCGGAAGTTCGAGCCTTCCCGGGGGAGTTTCTTTTGAAACCTGGTATTATTATTTTGTCCTTTGTGGATATATTTTTGTTAGTCTATGCCAGGAGTGGAGTTTAGGTAGAACCACGGTATATAACTCAATCCTTGTTAGTTGGCCGAGATATCAATTTGCAGGAGACAAGATGGGTCATGTGTAAGCGTTTAACACTCTAATATATATGTTACTCGCAGCACCATCGGTACTGAGAAGTTGTCAGTTACAGTATAAGCTGATACGAGGCTGGTTGTCGAATGAAAAGCAGTAGCCTGATTGGCTGAGACAAGACCCTTAACTCCCATACAAACTGGCCCGTGCACGACTGGGGCAAGGCATGATGAGAAAGCGAGAAAGTGGAAGGCTGCCACATTTTTTTGGAAGCTTCCACACATCACAAGCTCCTCCCACTTTGAACCCGCCAACGTGTTTCCCTCCCCCCACCAACCGACGACGGAGCGAAACTTAAGCCTGTACATCCTTTATACACGGCTTTAATCTATTCTATTCAGATTCGGGTCGATCAATCACCGTCAAAATGTCCTTCGGAGGCCAAACGCCGACGATTATCGTCCTCAAAGAAGGTCCGTTCTACCCCACCGCCAGCCCGCTTCACCCCTCGATTCTTAGGGGGCATCTCCAAAAGAAGATGATAAAAACAAGACTCAACGACAACAAAATATGATCGCGATAGACAACTGACCGTAGCGCCTTTCTACAGGAACCGATACTTCCCAGGGTAAGGGACAGATAATCTCCAACATCAATGCCTGTCTCGCCGTCCAGGCTACAATCAAGTCCACTCTAGGTCCTTACGGCGGTGACCTTTTGATGGTTGATGAGAATGGCCGACAAACTATCACCAACGATGGCGCCACCGTGATGAAGGTTCGAGGCGCTCGGCAAAATGTCCATTCACTTCTAGTTCCTTGCTAACTTGTCAAAGCTTCTCGACATCGTCCACCCTGCTGCCAGAATTCTCGTCGATATTGCCCGATCGCAAGACGCCGAAGTCGGTGATGGAACCACATCAGTCGTTGTCCTCGCCGGCGAGATCTTGAAGGAGGTTAAGGAGCATGTTGAGCAGGGTGTTAGCTCTCAGATTATCATTAAGGGTCTGAGGAGGGCATCTCAGATGGCTGTCAACAAGATCAAGGAGGTTGCCGTTAGCACAAACGAGGGCAACCGCCGTGATACCCTTATCAAGCTGGCTTCTACTGCCATGACAAGCAAGCTGATCAAGAGAAATACTACATTCTTCACTAAAAGTACGCGAACGCACCATTATACATATGCTTGGTCATCGAGCTAACTGATTTTAGTGGTTGTTGATGCAGTCTTGTCCCTTGACCAGGACGACCTCAACGAGAAACTCATTGGCATTAAGAAGATCCCCGGCGGTTCCCTGACCGAGTCTCTCTTCGTTAACGGTGTCGCCTTCAAGAAGACCTTTTCCTATGCCGGTTTCGAACAACAACCAAAATCTTTCGAGCAACCCAAGATCGTATGCCTGAACGTCGAGCTGGAGCTCAAGGCCGAGAAAGACAACGCCGAGGTCCGTGTTGAGCAGGTTTCTGAGTACCAGGCAATCGTCGATGCGGAGTGGCAGATTATCTACAAGAAGCTTGAGGCAGTCTACAAGACTGGCGCTAAGGTTGTGCTCAGCAAACTGCCCATTGGTGACCTGGCCACACAATTTTTCGCTGACCGAGATGTCTTCTGTGCTGGCCGTGTGGCTGCTGATGATATGGAGCGTGTTGTCCAGGCCACTGGTGCTGTTGTTCAATCAACTTGCTCCGATATTCTGCCCGAGCATCTGGGTTCCTGCGGCAAGTTTGAGGAGCGTCAGATCGGTGGTGAGCGTTTCAACTTTTTCGAGGACTGCCCCGAGGCCAAGACTTGCACCCTCGTCCTCCGCGGAGGTGCTGAGCAGTTTATTGCTGAGGTCGAGCGATCGCTGCACGATGCCATCATGATTGTTAAGCGTGCCATCCGAAATCATCTCATCGTCGGCGGCGGCGGTGCTGCTGAGATGGAGGTTTCAGCATATCTTCACCAGTTCGCTGATAAGAACATATCCACCAAGCAGCAAGCTATTATCAAGTCTTTTGCCAAGGCTCTTGAGATCATCCCCCGCCAGCTTTGCGACAACGCTGGTTTTGATGCCACTGATATTCTCAACAAGCTCCGTGTTGCGCACCGAAGGGGTCAGACTTGGGCTGGTGTTGATTTCCAGAACGAGGGTGTTACTGACATGATGGAGCAATTTGTCTGGGAGCCCGCTCTTGTCAAGATCAACGCTATCCAGGCTGCCACCGAGGCCAGCTGCCTCATCCTTGGAGTCGACGAGACTATCCGCAACGAGGAGAGTGCTAAGCCTCAGGCTCCTGGTCAGCTACCGCCAGGTGCTGCGCAGCGTGCTCTGCGGGGCCGCGGACGTGGCATGCCCCGGAGGTAAAGGGAGAGAATCATAATGAAAGATGGAGTATGATCAAGGATTAAAATGGAAAACTTGGCTTATCCTGAAAACATAGACTTGAAAAGTGGGAGGAGCAGTATTTGGCCGAGGAGCTGGAAGATCTGTATGATACCTAGACTTATCTGACCTCTGAAACTTGATGACCTCTATCTACTTTATGCCAAAAGCTGGTGAATGTATATTGCACTGAAATAACTATTTAATTGAGTTCTACCTATATAGACTTTTAATAACTAGAAACTGCATAAAATTAGATATTTATATTTTATACTATATTACTTGATATAATTCTTTCTAACTGGTAAAAAAGATACTATCTCCCCCGGGAAGGCTCGAACTTCCGATCTCCCGATTGTCTATTTAGTAACAGTCGGACGCTTTAGCCAACTAAGCCACAGGGGAAAGGGGCAATTATTGTAATATCGCGCCGCTATTGAGTTCCATGTTCATAGCCTTGAGATTAAGAGATAACCTTAAATTTCCATATACAAGCTCTTTAGTCCACGTTAGGCACCGTGAGTCTGATTTTATGTATTAATAATTCTATAGAGGACTATATATTATAATAGTTACCCTTAAAAAGAAACTAGTATATAAGTATTCTTACATTAGGTGATTTTCTTTATTACTTGCCTGCTTGATGAAAATGTAAGACAGAGCAATTAATCTCTATACCTAAACGCTTTATCTAATTCTCTTATACAATCTTAGAGTTATCTTGCTCTTTATATAACGGATAGCGCGCGACGTATTACAATGCGTGACCCATTTATCTATAGTGAACAAGACATTATTGTCATTACTCCTGGCCTCACTATACTCGTTCTCTAATTCAATAGAATCCCTCGAAATAATTCAAATATCAACAAGTCAATGACATCCTTCTAGTTAGGTTCTCAAGGGCGACATACTGACATTTATGGCTTTCAGTTGGTCCAAGGACGGATGAAAATAAGCAGCGAACGTTTCAGATTGGTTGACGTTAACGGCAACTCACCCTCTAAAAGAACCTTTAATGACAAACAGTTCAGCGTGGGATTGACTATATACTTTTGTGGCTGCCATGGTGATGGAACTTCTGTCTCAGACCCTTCTTTGACAAAAGTATCGTACATAGGTACGAGACCTCTTTCTGTCGATCAGATATTAATTGCCTGGATCACCAGGATCCGATTTCAGACAGCAAAGCTTCTTATATGAACATAGATCAGGAATGCCTATCAACGATTACTTGCTATTTGGGTTGTTCTCACTACAGTGGGCTTGCTTCCTCTTCCCATTAGAAAGAAGCTACAAGCAGACAGCAAGAGGCATACCCTATATGCTCCCGCATTCAAGGCACTACAGCCAATAGTAATGGAGAAAACTATGTTCCAGGGCTGGATATCAATTAGATGGGAGGATAGAAAACACTAAACTTTAATGCAATATGTTGAATTAATTATGGATGCAACCCCTTGCGTGGTTTGGTCTCTTCTGTGTTCTGTTCCTGTGGAATATCAAACCTACCTCGTTGACTATACGACGACAGCGTCTCTAAGGTGGATAAGAAATAGAAGTGGAAATCCCAAATCTGATATCGGAGGTCGAGGCTCCGTTCAATCTAGAACACGGAGCATAAGCGGCGCGGTACATAACGGCCCCGTTGAGACCGAGGGCGATAACGACCGGTTTGGGAATGGATGCACGTGTGAGAAGCTTTGGGTGGTAGTTTAAACGCAATTGAGTTACGGAGCACAGCCAAACAAACTAATCCTGATTCTAATAAACGCATGTGAATACTCGGAGCCGAGGGTAAGTAAATGGAAAGGGTCGGTTTCGCATTTAGGTCGTGATCAGTACCATGTAGCTTCGAGTTAACTATGGATCAGGAACTTCCATAACTCAATCAGATGCTCGCAGTATCAAGGTCGTAGAACCCAAGGATGTGCTCACTGAGTTGTTCATCGACAGTGACGTTATTCCAAAGCAAAAAAAAAAAAAAAAAAAAAAAAAAAAAAAAAAAAAACCACGCATTATATTAGCATACAACAGTAAACAGGCATGTATGTACGGAGTAATCACAATCAATATCAATCCGCCACGAGTTCATTAATGAGCCTTTTAAACTTGCAGGAATGCAACGGGAAGACCCTGCCATGATACTAAAGTTAGCACCAGGGGTATACGCTAGACTCCATAAAGCCCCTGACGTTACCTCACCTTGGCCAACCAATGCCACTAAAATGTCGTTTCTCCTGGTCAGGTTGGTGGACGGCGGGCCCCTTCCTCTGGTACTGGTAGCTCTCACTTTGAGACTGTCCTTTCTTGTCTTTGTCCCCCGACACCCTATAACGTTCGCTAGCTACCTATCTTGTTTGTCTTCTCCATCTGCATCTCTTTTGCGTCGTGTTCTTGTCGGAGTTTGACTTATTTGCTTTCCTCTTTGGGCTAACCCGACACAAAGAAGGAGGCACAAGAAAGCCAGTTCAAGTTGGTCTGGTACCAAACGGAATGCTGATGTGCTCAGTACCATAGGCGACACCACAGTCTTTGACGACATAGATCAAACGACCCCTCTAGCGAAACATCGCGTCACCTTATAGAAGGGCGCAGTGCGAATTGAATCTTTTATCTAAGCCTTAATCGCCCTCCCAGAAGCCTCGCCTCGGCGAGCAACGATCCGTCGCAATGCTTCCACTTCGTCGGCGTGGACGATTTTATGCTTTAGTCGCTGTGGTCATGGTCTTCCTGCTGTATCGATTCATGCAAAATTCGTGGTCACAGTCTCCTCACTTCGAAACGGTGAAACAACCAAGCCAGCCAGCTTCTGACCCAGTACAGGGCTCGAAAGAAGCCTTTGAACCGCCTGTCGTACCGCCACCCGTCCAGCTTCCCGATTCCGAGCAAGATTCCAACGCTGCCAATAAACCCAAACCGGTTGTACCCCAAGATGGACCAACCTTGCCAGAGAAGGTTGCAGAGAAAGTTGATACCCCGGCAGAAGAGAAGCCTGTCATCGATGCACCTATCTCTGTTGGGGACGCTGCGGTGCCAGATGACAAGAAGGAAGAGCCCAAGCAGCCAGCCGAGCAAAGTACACCACAGATTCCAGATGTTCACTTCAAAGACCCTCCTAAGCAGGCCGACAACCCTGACATTCCCGATGTCAACGTTGATGGATCCAAGGTTCACTGGACCAAGCCCAAGGAGAACTTCCCCATACCCCCTGAGTCAATCAGACCAGTCCCAACCGGCACAGCTCCCAGTATCAACAGAATCCAGTTCGACTTCCAACCTGAAGACGTACAGACAAGTACCACCCGGCTGGATCGACTGAAACGTGTCAAGGCAGAGATTGAACGGGCCTGGACTGGTTATCGCAAATTCGCATTCCCACATGATGAACTCAAGCCTGCTTCCATGAAGTATCGCGACACCTTTTGTGGCTGGGGCGCGACACTCATCGATTCGCTTGATACTCTTTGGATCGCTGGTATGAAAGAGGAGTTTGATGAAGCCGCCAAGGCCGTTGCCAATGTCGACTTCACTTATTCTGAACGTAACGACATTCCCGTTTTTGAAACTACCATTCGTTACTTGGGTGGCCTTATCGCTGCGTACGATGTCAGTGGTGGATCATCTGGCCAGTATAGGATTCTGCTGGATAAGGCCGTCGAACTTGCGGAGGTCCTCATGGGCGTTTTTGATACGCCTAACCGCATGCCCCTATTGTATTATCGATGGCATGAGCCTTATGCTTCGCAACCCCACCGAGCCAGCACAGTTGGAATCGCTGAGCTTGGAACTCTGTCTATGGAATTCACTCGCCTCGCTCAATTGACGGGTACCAACAAATACTATGATGCTGTTGACCGTATCACCGACGCCTTGATTGAGATGCAAGCAGCAGGTACTGATATTCCAGGGCTTTTCCCCGAACGCATCGATGCCTCTGGATGCAACAGGACCGCTACTACTCGGACTGAAAGCCTCAGCCAGGAGGCCCGGGAGCAAGTCAATTCTGCCGACCTGACTAAGGAACCTGAAGGATTTGATCCCACGAAGCTGGGCGGAGATGTAGCCTCTTCAGCACAACTCCCTCAGGCTGATAGTCGTTGGGAGGACAAGCTCCAACGCCGCGATGCTCCTGTAGATACCGATGAGGCAACTAAATCGGGTGATCGGACACCGGCTCGATCTGGGCCTCAACAGGCGCCCCCTCTTGCTGCAGATGGATCTTCGGCAGACTGGGATTGCAAGCCTCAGGGTCTCGTTTCCAGTAGCCCTAACTACGGACATTATCATATGGGAGGTGCCCAAGATTCAGCCTACGAGTATTTTCCCAAGGTATGTTGCTCCATTACCATTCTTCATGATAATTTTGTCTGACGTAAACTTAGCAATATTTACTCTTGAATGGTCTGGAACCCAAGTATCGCCCGCTCTACGAGAACACTATCGACGCGATTAATGAATGGTTGCTTTATCGACCTATGATCAAAGACGACGGCTGGGATGTGTTCTTCACAGGGAAGCTGACGACTTCTAGCCGGGGTGACTCAGAATGGTTAAAGACCTACGACATGGCTCATCTCGCATGCTTCGTTGGAGGCATGTATGGACTAGGCGGTAAGATTTTTGGTCGTGACGGGGATATCGACAAGGCCAAAAAGCTCACTGACGGTTGCGTGTGGGCATATCAGTCAACAGTTACCGGTATAATGCCTGAATATGCTCACCTGGTCGCTTGCCCTGCCCTGGAAAAGTGTGCTTTCAGTGAAGAGAGCTGGTATGAGGATCTTGACCCTAACAGAGAATGGCGCGACAGTGAGTTTCGGAAATGGTCAGACGGCGAGGCCCAGAGGAAACTCGCAGAAGGAGCTGCTCCCGCCGCTGCCCAACAAAACAAGCCCGATGATTCAAATAAGGAACCGGAGCCTGTCGTCAAACCCCCGAAGGTGGTCAAGCGGGCAGGAATACCGATGCCTGAGCTGGATAGGAGTATGGAGGAGGACGACTCGGAGTTTGGATCAACGCTCCCCGACTCACTCAAGCAGAAAATTGGGCTGAACAAGGACGGATCTGCAAACACTGAAGCAGAAAAGGCTGGTCCAGGCAAGACTGATTCGGAGAAAGCCAAACCTGCCCCAGTCGAGCCAGAAAATAAACCCGCTGCTGTCCAAGATACAACGGAAAAGACCGCCGCCCCGAAGCCTGTCACCGTAGACAGCTTTGATGCCGTCAGAAACGCAGAGCAATTTTCTGCCTCTGATGATGTACCTCTGGAGAGGCCCGCAACGCACGAGGAGTACGTCAAGTCGAGGATTCAAAGAGAAAAGCTCCCTCCAGGCTACACCGATATAATAAACCGGAATTACATCCTTCGGTAAGTTTGCATTCGTAATACTTTTATTGCCTCCCCTAACGTAAGGTTACAGACCTGAGGCGATTGAATCTGTTTGGTACATGTACCGCATCACTGGCGATACTACCTGGATGGACAAGGGTTGGAAGATGTTCCAGGCTACAATTGCTGCTACTCGCACCGAATTCGCCAACAGTGCCATCGAAGACGTGATGGGCACAGAGAACAATCTGAAGGATGAGATGGAGAGCTTCTGGATTTCCGAGACTCTCAAGTACTATTATCTACTCTTTTCAGAGCCTAACGTCATCAGCCTTGACGAATGGGTCCTCAACACCGAAGCGCATCCTTTCAAGAGGTCGACATGAACGGTATTTCACCGTGTGTTTACAAGCCGATACTGAGAGCTTGCTCAAAGAAAGTTGAAGTTTTGAAAAGGAGGCAGAAGGGTCACAAAGCTATTTCATTATTGGGCAAGTCGAAGTCACGATAAAGGCGTTTTTTGTTTGTTTTCTTGGAGAACGGCCAGGATAGTGTATGGTTATAAGGCGCTAGTGATCTGAGGATATATCAATGTACATACATATTTGATCTGCAGCCGGGGTATCTCCTCAGCGTTTCGTGGTCCAGAGTGAGGCTACTCACTTTGTTCCATCTTCGTCACCTAGTCTCTCAACCTTTAGCTGCATCCCATTGGACCGAGATAGGCTGGTGATTGCCAGAGAACTTGGTCCCCCCAAACCAGAGCTCAAATCTCAGGTCTGCTGGAGCAACAATCACTCGAATATCGAACCTACAAATGTAGAACTTGTGTCCACGCCGGAAACAAGTTCCTCGCTTTTCCTTGAGGACGAGCTGGTGTTGTTCGATGCCAGCGAGGTTGCTCTTTACAGAACAAAGTCTCATCACGCCGGCTTGTTTAAGGCTTCGAGGAAGCCATTCGGCCTCGTTGTTGGACACCACAATTTCTGCGTCCCACGCGCGTGTAGTGTCTCCATCTTTCAGCCTGATTTCGAATCGTTTGACCAACGGAGAGTCCGGGTCCACGGTATCTCCCTATGAGCTTTTGTCAATCCAGTCTGTGAGCAAAAAGAAAGGCCTGAAGCATACCTTTTTGATCAACCATTGTATCTGATTAGTCGCCCACTTCACACTTGGGTCCCACGGGTCTTGTCTGACTTCTTCATCGAAGTGTCGTGCAGGCATATAGACCTCCTGAACGATTACACCGTAGCTCGCTCGAGCAATCCAAGTGCTGAGCACGGATTTATTCCCCGACTCCATCCTTTGTCGCTTGTTCTCGAGTACTCCACGAGCCACCACCAGTTGCGGGTCTTGGGAGGGTATAACAAGGATATTTCGGGCATTCGGATGCTGGAGCTTGGCCAAGTGCTCTTGGAGAACCTCACGGACGTAGGCTGAGCTACCCAGCCCGCCGGACAGAATCACATACTCCTGTATACGCGATGAGCTTCGGTCGAGCTCCGAACGGGAGCGCCTTACCACTTGTTTTGAGAGACCTTTTTCGGTCAACCAGTCAAGTCGCTTGTGAATTCGGGCCATGATTGCTTCGATATGGACGTCAAAGAGGGCTTGAATGTCTTGCCTGCAGCGGATCAATCATGCTTGGTAAGTCGAAATGGAGAGTACGTTTTTAGTATTGGGACGGTAACTGACTTGGTAAAAAGCATGCGTCCATCTTGGACTCCGAGGCCTTCGTGGCTCACATCGTATCCTACACCCTCCATCATAATTTTGTATACTGGTTGCATGTATACCTTTTCGCCAAACTTGTGCTTGACGCTCTTGAATCCTTGGCTTCGAGCCATGCGTGCTGCAAAATCAGCCGGAAGCTTGAAGTCGGGATTCGCGGCCATTCGTTGCGAAACAAGTCTTGCGAATGCGCGATCAATGAGTGAAGAGCCAACACCTACACCGCTGACGGCAGCGACTTGAGAAAGCTGTGGAAAGCTCGAGTTTGTGGAAGTAACTCGCATCAGAGCGAGGTCTGTTGTGCCACCACCCGCATCCACGGTCAAGAACACGCTGTTTTCCTTGAGGCTTATAGCTCCAGTTTTGAGAGTGGCCACGGCTGCGGCCTCGGACTCTGTGAGGTCAACCAATGCTGAATGTTTTGGGCCTCCAGTTCCGAACCCAGCATCATGAATTGCGCCTTTGAAGGTGTTTATGATAGCCATACTCGTCCACGTCGTGGGCGCACTGAAAAGGAACAGCACGGCCATGCGGTCCCACCCACCGACATGTTTTATGCCCATGCGCATTTCTATGCTATCTTTGATATGAGAATATATATGCTTCAGATAATCTGTCACGAATTGGCGAGCCTGGGCAGTGCTTTGCGGGACGTTGCTTAGACCCTGATGCTGTGCTGCGTCAAGGGTCTCTGGATCTAGGAAGATCTTGAAGAAGTCCCTCCGTGTCTTGCTCGTATCGTGGTCATCGTCAGCACACATGAATCCCCAAGATGAGATGCTTCCATCGGCGTTGTATACGATTGTCGTGGGTACTTTTCGATCACCTCTGTCGTCACTCCCGGGCCAGTCGTTGACGACCTGAATAGGGATTCCATGCCTCATCCAGGCGACACCTAGAGCGGATCAGATTTGCTTTGATACTTGCGGGAACGCTACTCACCCGTAAAGGTCGTACCGAGGTCCACAGAGATAGCCAAGTCTGGTTGCTCTTCCATTTGTTAGTCTGCTCGATTTCTCTGTAGAAGCAACTGGGGAAGAATCAAAAGATAATCTGAGAGCCTTATTATGTGACAAGCCTCGGAAGTGGCCTATGCAATAGGCCTATTTTCAGCCGTCGGAGCTGGACTTGGTGATATTGGGTTGCTTGACGCACTTCTAAGGGTGTGCGGGTCAACATGCAGCAGGTCGGCTGGGGAAAGACAGACGGACTAGGCCCTCGGACTCAGCCTGATAATGAAACATGCATCTCAATACTCCCCTGTGCTGAGTGGCTTGACAAGGGATACTGCTAGCTGGACCTCGATGGAGAGGAGAGGAGAGGAGAGGAACTTGGGGGTGGCAATCAAATGGCAGTTACTGAGGCCTTTGCTGGCGGTCAAAAGCAACGCCTGCCCTGAAAGCTTTCGAGTATTTCTCGTTCATTTTCTTATTATCACCATTGAACGCTCTCCGCAACGACTGCCCCGTCTGCCCCATCTCCTGAATTTGTTGCCTTTTAAGAATCCTTGTCTCTGACCTACAAAGATGAATTCAACGACTATAACGTTAGTGTTGAGTGAAACCGTCGTGAGAAACGCTGCAACTTTGACGCTCCTGGATATCAAAACTATTACATCCTCCATTGCTCAAGAAGAAATTAATTCGCCTCCTGGAAGCATAACCATCACCAACGTGATTGTATCGGCCACAACAGGGGCGGTGCCAACAACAACCAGCACGGGGTCTTCAGAGACAGCTCTGGGAAGCCAAGATGAAACCTTAGCCAGCGCATCATCTACAGGCCTGAATGATGAAAAGCCAACCGGCAAGGGAGATCCATCGGAAAGATCCCCAGATGGACTCAAAGGCGGTCCTGTCGCTGGAGTTGCCATCGGCTGCCTCATTGCTGGCCTTGCCCTGGGACTCATAGCAGCCTTTCTACTTTTCCGGAGACGGCGGAGAGTCGAACCGGCAAACGGAGGGTTCGTTTTAGCAGATCAAAAATACACGGAACCCAAGGATGGGACACAGGTCATAGTTTCATCGTCGAGGCACGATGCTGAACTCAGCCAGTTTCTTCTCGAGGCAACTCCGGACAAGGACCTCCAAGCAGAGCTGCGCTCACTATCCGAACTCATTTATCAGCATGTCGAGAACTATTACCGTCGACCCCAATTCCAGGCTGACCCTGCTGAGGTGGCTCAGAGCATTATCAATATTGGCTACTCGCCAGAAGCATCAGGACTGCAGGCAGACACAGTCGCTGCCATCTGCCTCAGCCCCAAGACCTCTCAAGTTGGACTCCGCCATGTCGTCTCGCATGTCATCTTTCGCAGCCTCGATTTCAATTCTCGCAGCAGCTTGTCCATGCTTCCACCAGCGGTTGCAACACTGATGCAAAGAGGCCACTCAGCTGAAAACGCAGACAATCCTGGTAAGACACTCCCAGATTGGCCCAGAGCCTGATTAGAGAAATATCTAATCAAACTTTTAGCCATTATCTTGGCGCGTTCAAGGTGGCGCACTCTCTCTGCTCTGCTTCTCCATCCTAACCCGGATGAGAGAACACCACTCCCGGTGTCAGTGACAGAAGCTTCCCCCATGGCCCTATCTCTTGCGAATGAGCTAAAGCAGTTCTTGGGGATGTTTGTTACACAAGACGCTACTAGCCTACAGGATCAGATGAATCATCTGCAGGCTGTTATTCTTGAGTGTACCAAACTGGGCTATGCCGTTCTATCACAGCCGAGTGACTGGGGGTTCGTTTTTAGCAACAGTACATCCATTACAAAAGGCCGTAGGATTGTGGTGTGTCCTGGTTTGGAAAGGCTCAGCCAAAACGATGGAACGAGGTATAGATCGCCCAAGGAGGTGGTAGCACCGGAGACTGTGAGTTTGTGAGGGAGAGGAAGTACAGTACATACACTCACTGCAGCATTTTGGTCATTGGGCGTCTTTTATTGGATGGTTGGATTTGATGAGCTGCAAAGGGGTTGGTTGATATGTAGTCCTGGCAGTAGGTAATTAATCTGACATACACCCACTCGATACATATCCAATTAAATGTTCAGCAGGCGGATTGCATCCGATTTATGACCTGTCTTGCTTGCTCGGGCGTGAGTGGCTGAGAGCTGAGTCTACGTACATATTCTCAGAGCCTGCTTCTAGATATGCAAGCCACATGCCTCGATATCACATTTGGCGTCAGCTCTCAGCATGGGTCCTAGAAATCAGGAATACAGTAGACTTGCTTGCATCGCAGCCTGATTTTGTTGTCTCCTTTCTCGTCTGAGCGGGGAAGACTAATGTGAGGATCATTGTCTCGCATCTTTCATCACCTGCAGCCTACCTATTATTAACAAGGATTAATATTGCAATACCTCGACCATCGCTCACATATTGCCATTCGCACCAGCTAAAGTCATCAGAGCACTCCATTCATTATATTGGATGAGACCATTCACTTCCAAGAGCACAGACAGCACTCTGTCCTCGTTCACCATGCCCAACCCCCTCAAGGCAATACATGCAAGCTTCAACCTCCTGACCTGGGCGCTGGACCACGACCAAGTCCCGAATGATATCCGGCGCAGTCTCGAGCTCGTTCGAACATGCGACTCAGATCTTCAGCATCTCATAGAACTACGTCAAGAGTGTCTCCATCTCCTTCAGCGCCGCCCAAAGGTTCTTGCCCGCGTGCACGACATTATCGAATCAGCTCAAAGAGGGCTTCAAGAAGTCTGCGAGATTGTTGAGAGATGCCGCCCTGAGGCCGACAGAGGAGGTGGAAAGACCAGCTTTTCGAAACGCATGGCATGGGTGCTTGTAGATGCGAGTGAGTTCAAGAGCCAGGAGCCCATTGTTAGTCGACATCATGCCGCTGTGCTCGCTGAGCTGAACTTTCTGAGACAAATAGCTCTTTTGGCTCCTGTTCCTGAACCTGTGAAAGTTAAGGAGAAGTGCGGTGTAAGAGATGAAGCCGCTGTGTTTGATAACGTTGCGCTGCTAGGGGATCTTCTTGGTGAGGCAACGGCGGGTAAGTTGAGTATTCCCCATCATATAACTTGATTGATACAATGATCTGACAGTATGTGTCACCCTAGCTTCCACCAGGAAACCACAAGTTGTCCGGTCTATTGATGCTCCAACTCCAACTGTAGTCTTCAACACAAACCCAGAGTCCGCCGCACCAACGACTCCATCCTCGCTCCATGCACCTCAATATCTCCATAGATCAACAAGTTCGCAGACGATGCACATAGAGCATGCGCCTGAATCACTCCCAGAACTTGTTCCAGTCAACATGAACACCACGGCTCTACCCAAACCTTTCACTTCAAGTGCCACTTACGATACTGAGGCCCTCGCAGGATTGAGTCTGCTTCTAGGAGACCCCTTAGACTGGAGACACTCACCGCCTCTGGCGCCAGCCAACAATGGTCTACTGAATCGAGCAGTGACGGCTCCATCCCAAAGACGGCCTGCACATTTCACAAAGAGTGATTCTGACCAACATCTTCCACTTCATAGCCCCTATGACAGTGTCTCTGATCTGAGCCAGACTAGTCAGCGAGCAAGCCTCAACTACACTCCTTCACGTCTATCCTCAAACATCTCAAGCCCTTATCATCAGCAACATTCACTTTCAATACCTCCAGCAGCCACACGATCAGCGTCTCAGCTTCACCATATGCCCTCTGGTCACTATCCGGGGCAGCTCACGTGGTCAAATTCGTCTTCTGCAACAATATCATCCATCTCGTCCGGTGTAACAAGACCTGACTACAGCTGGATACCGCCAATTGCTGAGCTTGATAGCTCTCCCCACCACATGGTTCCAATTGTTGGTGCATTGAACCATCTAAATCGACCTAACGAGGGGCCAAGGGACCAGAAACTCGCCATCCAAATCAATACAATACCCGTCGAACTTCCAGCTGAGGATAATCTATCCACCAACACAAACCCATACTGCCAGACTTTCAGTCAGGGGCCTAATAGAAGAGGGCGAGCCATCAGTCAACCAACATCAACACTACATCAGCAAATAACGCACAATCCAACTCTTGACCAGGAAAAGGAAGCGGCGAGGGATTATAATGGTGTGCCAAAAGATTGTGCAACATGGTAGTCGAATTTCTGGGTGTAAGCATGCAAAGATATCAAGGGTAGACGGCCAAGGGTTGTTAACAGGAGGTTCAACAAATACGTTAATATGATGTGTGATTTTGAAGCAACTGAGAAAACAACTGTCGAGGTATTATCAAAACTCGAAGCATTTCACCTCCACCCCTGAGAATATTCATATACAGACCGACTGCTAAGTGCTGTATCTGTCTGAGTGTATCAATGATTTAAAAATGGTTGCCAGTTAGTCTACCTACTACAATCAAATGAGATTACATGCAAAGTGTCAACTTGGCTCACGAGAGTGATTAACAAACAACAAGCAAGATATTCGCAACCCAATTTATTGTCTTGATGACCCTCGGTAAAGAAGGGACCTATTACTACCTCTTAGAGGCACCGCTATTTTCCCCTTACCCCTTATCTTCATCCATCAAACCCTGTCCGTTCAAGGTGGCCCAACATCATTCTCTCCCGCACACGCTGCGTACTCGCAAGGTCAATCTAAGGTATACCAAGAAGCGTGGAAAGTGAGCAGTAATGCAAACAAAGATCAAAATCAGACCCAAATCCTCAATTTCGCAAACGCGCGACAATAAATTGCCTTGATAATACATGTCGATAAACAATTCCCATTTCCTCCTCACACGTCAAGACATATATCCCATCCCATATTCCCGTGCCACATCCTATTCGTGGTCTCAAAAATCGTATCTTGTATTCCATCCATCCCACGCGGTCTCTCACCTCGAGAGATCGGTCTTCTGTGTGGTCCCTCAGTCTATATGCAAAAAAAGATGTGCGTTCCTCGTTTCGCTTCAACGTTCCAGCTCATAGCCATGCCGAGTTTCGGTCGAGGAGCCTCTGTTTTCAGTGGCCATCGTATCGATTATCCGATATCTCATCATGTCATGAATCGGGCTATGTCATGAATAGAATAAAGCGTTGTGGTACGGTGCCATTGTGCCGTCCCATGTCGAGGCTGAAAGACCGAAATTATAACCGATCGCTCAATGTTTTTAAATAAACAAAATCATTTCCGTAACTCCGATGCTGATGCCCTTTACCGTCTTTGATCTTACCATCCTTGTGTCGAAGATTATAGTCGACATATGTACATTTGTTCGACAACCTTAGTCCTCAATAGTCCGCGATGACTCAGGTGAATTCGAGGTCTCCTATACCATCGAACTGAGAACGCTTATACTGAGGATCATAATGAGTAAACCGATAGTAACGACTATCAGTAGGGCGAATGAGAACCAACCCAATACCATGGCGCTGGTACCCACGCCACTCTTGACAGCTCCGTTTCCGAAATCCTGGGCTATGACCGAGGCGGCTACGGACGCTGTATGTTGCCATAGCACAGATACAAGGACGAAGATGGCTGAGATGAAGATCAGGGCAAGAGCAATTTGAGAGACGGGACGAGACGGGAAAGGCTTGACTTCGCGGTCAGAGCCTTCTGAATCAGTCTCCTCGTGCCATCCGGGGAAGGTCGCGAGAAGGAGGAGGCAGACGAAAGCGAAGATGATGGCGATAATACTGAGAGTCAGGTTAGTGTGGCTCGATTTCGGTGCACGTGGAGTTAAAACTGACATGAGATATGGGAATACAATCATATCTTTGAATTGAGCAGCCAGCCAGATGAGGTTGAGAGGATCTTGGTCCACATCGACCTCCTTAGCCAGTGCAGTGGCATTGTTGCTGCACAGCCAGGAACCACCGTCGGGGTTGATACAGATACCGAAGTAGCCAACGCGAGCTTGCAAGGAAGCGTCACCTGCGATGTTCTCGATAGCTGAATGGAGGTTGTAGTCGACCTGGGCTGTATCGGGCACTGCTGTGTAGTCCTTGTAGTAGATAGATAGTAGGAAGATGTCGGGGATAAGTGGCGAGGACGATGAACAGCCAGCGAGAAGCAGTGCTTGTTTGTGTTAGCACATCATCTCGTTTTAGGGGGTAAAATGGCTCACATAATAGAATAATGGCGATGGCGATAAGGATCATCAACACATGGTGATAACCGAGGAATGGAACGAAGCCTAGTGAAATTGGATGTTAGCGATGCGGACTATATCAGCTGAGACATTGGATCGATATCCCGAGATCAGACAGTGACTTACGATACCAGCCGACCTGGACTTTTTGCCTTCTAGAGGACGAGCTGCTGCTGCTGCTCGTCCCGGAACCCATCGTGAATGATGTTGATCCTACGCCCCTTCAACTTGTTGTCGGTTGAAGTGGTAGCGGGAAACAACTGAGTTGTCTGTGCTCGTCCCCCAGTTAGGGAGCGACGAACCCGAGTTCCTCAAGACCAATGTCAATTGGTTTCCTTGCTCTTTCTGTTACCGCTGGGTTGCGTAACACTCTGGAAGCGATCCTTTGATCGACCACGAACTTCCTCCACTGGACTGGATCAGTCAATCTGTCTCGGGAACAACTGGTTCTTGTCGAGGTCAAGGTGAAGAAGAGGCGGTGGAATGCGGACGGGAGAAAGCGATGTCTCGGTAGACAATAGACACTGGAATGTGTGTGGGCTAAAGACGACGGTTGGTGACAACGAGCGAAAGTCGGGCCCTGCAACAGTGAGATCTTGTCAAAGGAGGTTAAGTTAAGAAGTCAAGTCAAGTTGAGAGTTGGTTGGCCACGATAAATCAGGAGCCTTGAAGATCAGTTCACACGTTCTGCTAACGAGGGTGAAGACTTATTGGTTTTGTTAGAGAATCTCCTGAGAAAAGGAGAGAAGGAAAGGAGAGAAGCGGTCAGTCAGTCAATTAGTCGGAGCAGTTTCGTATACCAATACCAGACAATTGGGCGGATATTCGATGGCTGGGAAAGACTTGGGATAACTACCAACCTCTGGACTTTTCGGTGGGCGACGCAGAGGTGTAGTGACCAGCCACCTATTTACTCGCGTTGGCCTGGCGACGGTGACGTTTTACTTGTGGAGCCACAGTTGCCAGCTGTGCGACCTAGAGCCTACCTAGCTCTGGGACTGGGTAAGACAGGCGACAGGGCCAGGGGGCTCCACTCCTCTCAGCACCGGGCAACCCGCTAACCGGCGCCGCAGAGGGAAGGAGAAGCCTAGACGCGATCGGGCGCTAAACTCTGAGAGGAAAGGTGCTGTTGGACCTGCAGCAGCGCAGATGAGCAACTTCCTGGGCTTGATCCCTGAACCCTAGGATCTACGATCTTACGTAGCGCTTCGCCGCAAAGTCGACGCGTTTCTATACGACCAGAGCTCGTCAGCGCCCAGATTTGCCAAGGGTTGCCAAGGATAGAAGCTATAGCGGGGTCTCTCTCTGCTTAATGCAGTTGTCATGACGATTTGGCGCCGTTTCGAATGGGACTCTCACTCCTCCGTACCGTTCTCTGTCGGGCTATCGACCTATTCATTATGAATTAGTTATATTATATTATACCAATTGTAATATTACGGATGCAGAGTACAGAGTACAGAGTACGGATAGATTTTCATTTGTTCCTCCGCCTGGACTGGCCCTGTGACGTACGTCGATAGCTACCGAGTACGGAGTACGAATACACCACGCGAATACTCGTGCTCGTGCTCATTTGACGCCTTGATCTATCGTGCTCCGGGCATATTCTGTGACTGAGATCCATTCCATCTCCTCGGTTATCCCATTCATATCCCGGTCTCAATTCATTCGCCCCATTTACCCCGAGTAGGCGAGAACTGGCTTGAAACTCCCCGACTTTTGCTCATGGAGTCTTTTCTACCCAACTCGAGCTAAGAAGCCATATTATTATCCACTCCGCGTACTCGGTGTGGACAGAAACTCAGATTCACTGAATTACATACGACGAAAACTACTCCGTACTGCGCAAGTTTTCAAAATCTCGGTTGTATTGAGACAATACCACCTTGAGGGAATATATGTATTCCATATGGAATTGAAGTTTTGTCTTCTTCCATTGCAACACACTAAGCTTACAGTTCTCTTCACTTAGACTGCGCGGTTCAGCCGGAATTCACATGAAATGCAAAACTGTTTACTCCGTACTCAAGTGTCTGACGACGACTCGTCTCCTACTGGTAGAAGCACAGGATCAACATGATAACTACGGAGTATGTAAACTCTTTCCGTCGTAACCGTGAGCTTATGCTCCCGAGAGAGCCGTCATATCCATCATGACAACCCCCATCTCATCTCATGAGAACCCAGCCACCCGACTAAAACTATCCAGGCTTGGCGTTCAACCACCCGCGAATTTCAGGTCCTTTTCACTTACCGCAATTCACTCCAATTACGACTCTCTCCGGCTGAAGTCGGTGTCGGGCGTTTCAAACTATTCTTTCTCCGTTCGGAATTTTCTTTGCACTCCGCGCTTAACTACCTACTACCTACGGATACCTTACAGAGTAGGTAGTAGGTATCATGCGAGTTCATCTCAGCCTTCCAGAATCACTTGTATCTAGAAGGAGTATGTAACTATCGGATTTAGTGGGGCACACTCCCCACGTCATTTAGAGTACCAGCTACGTTGCGCTATGAGACTCACCAACACCAACGCATAACCACTATATATAACATGGCAGCCGTAGCCGCCAGTAACCAAGGAACATCGCTCGATATTCGAGTTGAAGACTTCCTGGACGATAAGCTCCAGTCCACTTCCGACCTCGAAGATCTCGACACACTCATCGCAAATGTTGAGCTTCAACGAACCCAGCTGCAATCACAGCTGGATACAGCTGTGAAAGTGCTCGAAGAGACCCGGCGCACTGCCGATGATCGCCAAGGTTCACTTACTGCTCGTATAGAAGAGTTTCAAAAGCTTCAAGAGAGCATTGATCTTCGTGCTCAGATCTATGCTGCCTCGGATGCCCCAGATCAAGCCATCCAACGCCTCAAGTCGCCTATGAACAAGATCAAGGCCGTTGAGCGTGCCCAGAGCTACCTTGTTCTCTTGCAAGATGCTGAAAAACTTAGAGCTGAAGCGAGATCATTTCTGCCTCAGAACCCCAAAGCTTCATTGGAGCCCTACATCAAATTAAAACACCATGTTCAAAAGTTACAAAGCCTACCGGGCCAGGAGGGCCTTCACCTCGTCGCATATGCCGAAGGTGTGACCGCTTCACTTTGGGATGAGATCAAATCTACCATGTCTGGGGAACTTGAGGCCGTCCTGAAGCAGAGGAAATGGCCCAAGATTGACACCCATTTGCAGATGGATGAGGAATGGATCAATTGCATTGAGAAGCTCGTCGATCTTCAAAAACCAGAAATAGCACACACCGACAAGCTTGTTACGTTGCTACCATTTGAGATCATGGCCTCCATCTTTGTCTCCGAGTTTCGCTTCCATTTTCTCAGCGACAAGCCAACAAGCGGTGCTCAGGCATTTGGAACTCATTGTCTCCCATGGTTTATCGCACTGGTTGAGAAATGGGAAGATTTCTTCCGGGACAATCTGGGCTATTTGCTAGCAGAGAAGTTCCGGGACACTGCTGTAGCGACCAACCTGGCTTATATCGACCCTGTTTCTGCCTTTATTACCTCACTACTACCAGTGCTGAAGGAGAAGACCTCATTAGTAGCACTCGAAGCTATTAAGAGCCCCTCCTTCCTGAGCAGTCTGATGTCACAACTGATGGCATTTGACGAGAATGTTCGCTACAAGTTTAACTACGACGGCGGCGACGTTGAAAGCGGATGGCCTGGCTTAACCGCATATATACTGGACGACCACTTTGACACGTGGTTCAAGGCCGAGAAGGATTTCGCTCTTGAGAGATATAACACTATCATGGAGTCTCAAGACGCTCGCAATATCGATTACGACTATGCGCTCCAGGGCAAGATGAAGCCAACATATGCCTCAGTGCGCGTCACTGATCTTCTGCGGTCTGTGACAAGTCAGTACGAGAGAGTGCGTACCTTCAAGCATAAAATTCGCTTCTTGATTGGCATTCAACTTGAAATCCTGGATGCTTATCACGACCGCCTCCGAGACTCACTCCAAGCTTATCAGAGCATGTCTACGACGTTTGGTCGCACTTTAGCCGCAAATAAGGAAGACCTTGCTGTTCTTGAGGGCACAGGTGGTTTCGAGGTGCTCTGTAAAGTGATTGGCAGTGCTGATCACGTTGTCAATACTCTGAAAGACTGGAGCAACGAGGAGGTATGTAAACCGCCTGAAAGTCATCTTACTAAGCTAACGTTCTAGTTCTTCGTCTCTTTGTGGGATGAACTTCAGACTCGAGCTTTGCATAGATCAAGCCAGGGCAACAGCATTACGAGTACCATGAGTTACGATGATGTGAAGGACCGCACGTCTACAGCAGTGGGAGAGGAACATGAAGATGGGGCTCTATTTGACGAGACAGCGAGTGCCTACAACATGCGACGCAAGGCTGCTCAAGAACTTCTCGTTGGCGCTTTGGTCGAGTCGCACAATAAAGCCTTCCGAGCATACACCACCCGTGTTCAATGGACAACTGTTGGTGAAACTGCTATCCTTGGTAAGTCCGCATGCCGTACTGTTCACAGCATATAAGCTAACACGGTAGCAGATGAGCTTGCTATTACGCCAGAACTTGATGAGCCACTTCGCATCCTCCAACGCAACTTTGACTTTCTCACCAGAGCTCTTTCAACTGCCGTGTTCCGCCGCGTCTGCCGTGAAGCCCTTGTTAAGCTTCAAGATTATCTATGGCAAAGTGTCCTTATGCGTCAGTCGTTCACCACTTACGGTGCAGCCCAGTTCCGTCGCGACGGCGCTGCCTTGGTTTCTACCATCGAACGCTACATCCCTAATGGTTCATCCGTCCTTGATAACTTGACCGAGGGTATGCAGCTTCTGAGTCTTCCGGTTGAGGCGGGTGAGACGAGTGGCTTGACACTCAAGGACGCCAGCGATCGAGTCTTTACTGACAACGAAGAGGCACGCAAGGTACTCGAGGAACTCCATCTTGAAGGGTTATCGCCACAAGGCGCAAGAAACATCCTGCAGCGTCGTGTCGAGAATAACGAGAACGTAGGATGGTAAAACGAAATAGATTAACATTGGGTATATTATCATGCATTCGATGCCCTTTCTCCAAGACCTATCGCTCATGCCTTACGTGTTGAATCTCTCCGTGACCTTCTAAAAATATCATTTCCCTTTTTGTTCTAGCCATTGAGCCCCCCCCCCCCCAATACGTTTCATTGCATCAAAAGATCAATCAGATTGCAGTGTTCGCTTTTGTTTAGCTGTTAAGAGCTCGCATGGTCATCTCGACAACAATAAAAGTTCCCGCGCTGACAGGCATAGCTCGCGCGAGTGTAGGTCCGATACCCTTCCAGAAGCCAGCCGCCCCCTCAGCTCGCCAAGTCTTTGCGAAGCAGTCTCGCATAGTGGCGTATTTCTGGTTGGCACCGAAGCCGTCGGTCTGCATCTTGCTCTTGATGACATCGAAGGGATAGCTGGAAAGCCAGAGAACTTCGCCAGCAAGACCACCGTAAAGGGCAATCTTGTAAGCGGGGATATCCTTGCGGTCGATTTTGTTGCGGGCAGCGTCCGAGTTCATCATATACTCAAAGGCAGTGAACCAGGAACCGTAGGCGAAGGCCTCTCGCCAGATGGTGACAGCCTGACCGCGGTAGATGCCACTCAGAACACCATTGTGAGCTCCGAGTTTGCGAATACAGTCACCAGGGCCATCGTATAGACGGCCGGCGCCATGAGGCTGGCTCTGAAGGCGGATACGGATATGCTCGATGGGACCTGAGAGGACCGAGTTGGAGACACCAGCAAAGGCACCCGCGGCACCGTATTGAGGATAAGACAGTTCGGCTCCGTTGTTGCGAGTTTGGAACCAGCGCTTGGCAGCGTTGAAGGCACCGAATTGGACGGAAACGCAGGCTCCGATACCGATGAGTGGTGTAAGCGTTCCCTTGTAAAAGGCGAGGGCACCCTCGTTCTTGTAGATTGAGGTAGCGGCGTTGATGGCAGACGAGTATTGTGTTGTAGTCTGCAGTCGGACCTTGACAATGTCAAAGGGTTGACCTGGGATGAGAATGTTAGCCACTGGGCTGAATTCGTACTGTTGCACAAACATGCTGGTGACGACTTCATGGTGGAGGGTAAGCTTGTCTTGAGCCAGGTCTTTTCCCTTCAGTCCCCAGCTCAGAGAAATCTTCTCTGTCCTTTGCGCTGACCAACTCCCCAATAGCTGAACGGAAGAGACATCGCGACATACCAATCAAGACCTGCGCAATTCCTCCAACAGCGCCAGAGAAAAGATCCTTGGCCGTCTCAATGGCCGGGCTCTGCTTGGCCGACTCCAGCTCAAGAGCGTCCATCTCTTCAATTCGGTGGGGTGATAACAGACACCTTTGTCCTTCTGGCGACGAAGCTCTCAACAGCAAAAGTGCAACCCAAAAAAAAAAAAAAAAAAAAAAAAAAAAGTAACTGGGTGAAGCTCGCCAGAGATAAGACAACAAAAGGGGAAGAAAAGATAAGAAACCCAGACTTTGGGGCGCGCGAATCGATATCGCAATCCGGGGTTGATTTATCGCGGAGGGTGTTCGGCAAATGACGTGCTAGCATTACAAAGCCGGTAACGGAGCCCGGACTGTCGGTGCTGAGATATAAGAGTACAAGTAGAGTTCGGAGAAGAGCCCGTCAGAGGCTGGTGGAAATCGTGGGGAACAGTACTGTAATCCCCCCGACTCTCTTATCGGCATCTTCTCCGGGGGCCGTTCTCGAGATGTACCTATCTAACAATTTCATAATGAAACTGCCCATTGAAAAGGTGGACAACCGACTTCGGGCTAATGAAAGCCGGAAGCCGGAACTCGGGATCTACGCTCTAGAACCGCAAGAAACCGATATACATGCACATTATGGAGGTGCTAGTCTACGTTCTAATTATATGCATATGAAAATTGTTCATTATTCAAAGATCGTCAGTCCGGATCTTTTGTATCAGGCAATACTCGCTTTTGTTGTCACACACAATTTCCTTCTCTTCAGTAGCGTCTTACTCCTTGCTTCTCGTCTTTCGCATCATTCTGCGCCTGCGCATGCTGCTCGATAGCCTCCTTGAGTTTTCCAACCACTTCAGGCTGGTTGCTGAACGCATTCAGGAGTAAGCTTTCTAGTTCAGCTTCCACCTTCGCGATTGGCTTCACTCCAGGTTTTCTATGCTGCGAGTCGTTCATCAGAGTACCCCAGCGATGTGTGAAGTTGTAGATAGACTGTCGCAGTAACTCGTCAAGCTGCTCGTTCATATCCTCAACAGTCAAGGTTTTAGCTGTCACGGAGGGTGTGCCTCTAGACCACAGACCGCCGCCGATGATGTTGGAAAAGAAACCGACCCAATTCTGGGGGCTCAGGGTGTCCCAGATGTGAACAAAGTGCTGCATAGAAGCACCATGGTTTCGGATATCACCAATCTCCAACGAAACCAGCTCATTCTTTATGATGAGCAAGTTTTTCACCATAAACAAATCAGGATCTGTGCCAGCCTTTAATGACTGTATCCTTGCTTCTGCACGTTGGAGCACCTGAATGGTTTCTCGAACAATATTGAACACTACTGAACTATTTTTCGACTGCCAAGTCGTTAGCCAAATCCAATACCAGAGGGCAATTAGCTTACAGATCTTTCTTTAGGCATGCAATTCTCATACATGCTCAAGAGTTTGATGGCTTGTTTGACCAAGGGATGGGCATTAGATGATGCTACACCACCGACAACGGGTCCGATCTTGAGAGAAGCGTCTTGAACAGGCGCCTTTGTGATCGTTTTTGTGACTTCCGCCTCAAAAACTGTATCTGTCAAGGGCCATAGATGATGGGCAAGAAGCTGTGAGGTGTATTGCTTGCATTTGATGAAATATGGCGACTCCATATCATCTAAATCGGCACCAAAGTATTCATTGGCTAACAAGCCCACCACGTTACACGTTGTCTCCAACGGTGCAGTCTGTAGGACAGTCTGGAGGTGAGTGACCAATGGCGTCAAGTTGCCAGGATGAGCAATGGTGGTGTTGATGGGTTTGATGGCCTGATACACTGAGTCTGCTGCTTGTGTCCATATGGGTTCCACATCGAAGAGTTTCACGAACAGATTCTCCTCATTGTACATGCGCTCGAAGCATTGTTTAATAAAATTCCGTGATGCTGTCTCAGCCGAAAGGCTCTTGACCTCTTTATTGAACTCTGCGATATCAGATTGCGTCAAAACTTTCAAGTCGCGGTCTCGTGTCGTGAGATGGGTATGAATGATGTTGTTGGCTGTATTTGCGTAAGTCTCAAAGTGAGTGCAGGACTCGTTTCGCTGGCCGTAAGAATCATATGCGCGGCGTATAATGCGGTGAACATTGGGTATTAATCCATACGAGTCCAGCATCATCTCTTGGAAACGACCATACGCAAGCGCATGGCGAGCCGACTCGGATTTTGTAGCTATAATCTGGCGTCCGATTTCAGGTGATACCTTTTCCAATGAGGTCTTATAGCCATGCTCAAGAAGATGAAGGGCTTTTGTGAGAAGCGCAGTGTACCGTGCGAGATAGGTATCACGGTCGCGGTATGTTGGCTAACTCCATTAGCATCTGCTCTTGAGGGCGAATGGGACGAACTCTTACATGATTCTCCATAAAGACGATGCAGGCGTCAATATTCTCGACCATCTCTCCAAAAGAGGCATCATCAACCAATCGGCTGGCGCCGGGCGCATTAAGACGTCTTGTTGCATTATCGAGGTACGCATAGTAATGAAGATCGGTGCCAACTTCGTCGGCCAAGACCTCCAGCCTTCTTTGTTCCTGCAAAAGTTCTTCGCATTGCGATTGGAAAGTTGACGTTTGCGCCTCGACGGAGCCGAAAGAGTTCGATAGAGCGGTAAGGAGTTTTAGCGTGGCATTTGCATCTTCGATAAGGCCGTCCAAGTGACGCTCAGTGACAGTAAGTTGGTCGCGATATAGTCTTGGTATCGGTCAGCGCTGTCTTGATAGAAATGCCATCTCTGCATGACGCAGTATGCATACAAGTATTCCTGCTGACCAGCATCCAGCAATTGCTCATCGTATGAGTCCAGGCTGATGGCGTCTTGTTTTTCATGTTTCTGAATAGAGTCAGAAAGCGTCAGGGCTTCCCATGCTCTACTGTGCTTGTCAGTCTTCTTAGGCCGTGGTCGTGTATCTCTAGATAGCTGTTGTTTGACCACCCGATAGAAGTCGGAGTAGGAACTGGCTCGGCGAAGGACGGTCGGTTCTGGTGGAGTGTCGGTATCCTCGATTTCTTCGTAGACGTTTGGCAATGGCGTCGCAGCTTCATGTGGTTGGCCTGTTTCCTAAACCCATCTTATGAGCTTCAACAACACAATTATGGCGGGGTGCCGCCAATTCGCGAGGGGCATACATTGGGTTGTTGGAGCAGAGACTCCTTGCGACGGTGGCCATGGCTCTGACTATGGCTATTAGAGTGACTCTTCTTGCTGGTGCCCAAGTCGGGCATCAGCGTATACCAAGAGTCCTCGTACATGGTGGTGACAGAGCTCAAGTGGAGGGTTCGCGGAAGCTCCTGTAACTTACCTTAGAAGCCACGCAGCAGGCGTTGAATGTTAGAGTCGGAGCTAACGCTGCCGAACCGCCGATGGCGGTAAAGTATCTAGAGTGTGGAGTACCTATAGACCCTGCAGCATGTGGCGCGTGCTTAGATCTATCTGTGGCGCAAGTTCACCTTTAGGTCGTCTTTAGTAGACCTGCCACACCCCAAAGAATTTTGCTGACCATTAGTTATCCGTAAATAAGTTAGCTACTGTCGGAACTTCAGCTCTATGACCTCACAACATTTTCTCCTTCATCGGGAGGCGACATTGGGCTCAACTTTTGATGCAATTTGAAATCTCTCAAGGCAGATATTACTAATTACATTGACTCGGAACCCTTGCTAGCCAGTTTTCAAAATGAACGTTTCTCGAGCGACTCTTGGGCGAGCTGTTGTTCGCTCCCAAGCTCGTCAGTCTCTTACTATATCTCGGCGCCAATGGGTTCGCTACGCCCACGATTATGGCAGCGAGTATTCTCAGCCTCCTCGCAACCGCGGTGGTAAAATCATTAGTTTTGCGGCCGTCTTTGGTCTTGCGGCTGCTGGAGCCTACTTTTATCCCACATTGATTGGAAAGTCTTCAGCGCCCGCTGAAGTCGAGAAGAACGAAGTTCCTACCAAGGCTGAACTCGAGTTTGAGAAGCCTCGCAAGAAGGTCAAGTCCAAAGAAGAGAACCGAGATCTTATCAGCTCCCAACATCTCCAAGTTAAGAATAGTTGGGAGCATCCGGGAGTTTATGCCTGGGGCTCCAATGTTGGCAAGGTCATCGACCCAAACTCCAGTGAGAAATATGTCAAAGTACCTCGAAGAATTTCTTTCTTTGATGATAAGGTTCTCAGGGACCTCAAGCTAACATCCATCTTCGGTGCAGCTGTCACTGAGAAGGGTGACTTGGTTCAATGGGGCTTGGGCTACAACCAGCAAGACCCTTCGCCTGTGCCTACACTTACAGGCAAAGATCTTGTCAAAATTGATGTTTCGCTCGATCGAATTATTGCTCTGTCGCGCAACGGCAATGTATACTCTATCCCTGCGTCTCGCAACGATCAAGAGGGTGGTCTCAAAGAAGAACAGAAAAAGTCCTCCTGGTCTATATGGGGATCTGGTGGTGCCCGAGAGAACATACATTTCCGCAATTTGACACCGCCAGGTCTGTCATATGGTGAAACCGTGAAGGACATCTGCAGCGGCCAGGAACATTGTCTCATGCTCACGTCCAAAGGACGTGTCTTCTCTGCTGCTGCTAGTGCTCTCGAGTTTCCTTCCAAGGGGCAGATGGGTATTGCAGGTTTAAATTGGCATAACAGACCCAAGGGACCTTACGACCAACCCCACGAAATTACAACTCTAAAGGGATTCGACGTGGCACAGATTGCAACTGGCGATTACCACTCGGCTGTTCTTGATAAAACTGGACGCATTTTTGGATTTGGTGACAACTCGTTCGGCCAGCTTGGGATCGATACCGACTTTGGCCTCTCGGTTTCCGATACCCCGGTAATGATTCCTACCAACCTGTCTTACGCTGGCACTGGGCTTGTCCCGACGGTAACATCTATAGCGGCGGGCGGGAACAATACTTTCTTCACTGTGGATGCGAAAACCACGACAGTTCCTGGCAACACAAAGGCTCTTGCGCCAGCAAGAAGGCTTCCTCCTGTGACTACAGATCTGTGGGCTTGCGGCCAAGGAGTGTACGGGACACTGGGCACTGGTCGATGGTCACACGTCTCGCCCAAGCCGACCAAGGTGAAGGGTCTTTCGTCCCTGTTCGAGTTTGACGAGAAAACCAACAAGATGAGCCCCATTAAACTCAAGTCTCTATCAGTTGGTGCCACTCACTGCTCGGCTGTCATGGACAATGTCACCGAAGTCTCGGTCACGGGTCAAGGGACCGAGAATGAGACCAACTGGGGAGCCGACGTCGTATTCTGGGGTGGCAATGAGCACTATCAGCTTGGTACCGGAAAACGAACCAACTTGAACGCTCCAGCTTATATTGCCGCTCTGGACAGTGCAGCCGATGCTCGTAAGGAGGGTTCACCAGACTTCCACCGGCTGTCTGTGACTCCTCGCAAGACAATCCGTCTGGATGGTGGAAAGGGCCGAAAGGTCTCATTGGAACAAAAGATTGAGTGTGGCAAGTACGTGACTGGTATCTATTCTGCCGTTTGAAGCGAGTGGCAGGGCGAACAACTCAATTTGTAAGAACAGGCTCGCCTCATTGTATCATAAGAAACATGTAATCGACGGATTGCATCCGCATGGATATGATTGGGCGTTTGGGAATGGGATCGTTCAGTTATGATTCTGAGTATTAAATTCAACTTGGGCATATTCCTTCCAATTAATCGACTGATTGGCTCAGCTGACCTAACCTGAAAGATCCAGAGTGGTCTGAAGCAGTCATATGAATGGCTCACACTACTTTTGGGAATGAAACATGTATAGTACTAAGGTAGAAACATGTGAATGACACGAAGTTGAGACATTGTGGAAACATGCCTGAAGTGGTTATTTTTCCAGCAATGACAGTTATGATTTAATAAAGGTGATGATTGACCAAGCTTGATAGATCCTTGGGTATTCACAATATTCGCTCGCAATTCTCGTCTGAACATCCTTGGATATCTTCCACTTACACAGGGGTTCATGAGAAGTACTCCGTAATGCGCCGTAGTACCTACCTACGTATGTATGAACCATTTATTTTAGTGGGAACTGGGAAGCAACACGAGGAATGATCATGTTGATCAAATCGATCAAATCGATGCCACGCAAGCAAACGCCGCTGAGTAATCCATTTCAAAATCGAGAATAGAACAGAATGAGGCACAGATCATGGAGGAGGACAGATGAAGATGGTGGTTAATACTGGTACAGTACAGTTAGTGGGGAGCTGGTTGCAAGGACAACCTACAAGTATAGGCCGGGCCATCCTAGCCATCATCCTCCACGTCATTAACCCAACGTGACGGGATGGGCCTTAAGACGAAAATAGAAATCCATCGACAACCAACGGACCAGCCGCCACGCAGCTAAAATAATACATACAGGGATGAGCCACTGCCATTGCAGAAAATGAAAAAAAGAGTTTTTACTAGACCAGGTACAGCAGTCAAGTCCTTGCAAACTATTGACTCTAGATTGGTCTCGAGAATATGTACTGTATGTATGTACCTATGTACTCAGATTTGGGTGTATGATCAGCGACTGAACCACGGGATCGGGTATAGTATAAATAAAACAATGAGCGAGCACGTGTCCAAACAATAGATGAAATCTGTCAAAATATCACGATTCACGCGTGTCTGGACTAGACTAGACCATCGCTTGCAGATCGTTCATTAAAGGCACAGACAGGGCTAGATAGGTACCTACAGTACCTACAGTACTCCCGATACAGGAGAGGAGAGCCCGAGAGGAGTCGAGTTACATCAGAGTGCGTGCCTGTAAGATAAGATATTCTTGGAACAGTGTCTTCCCTTTCCCCACGTTGACTGAATGACTGACGTCTGAGTTTGAGTTTCAAGTCTCTCTTGATCACGTCACGTCACGTCACGTCGCATCCCGTCGTTGCTCACTTTTTTTTTTAAAAAAAAAAAGAATCTCTCTCTTCCGATTTCGAGGTCCTCATGAATATTTGGCTGACTACTACCTACTAACCAAGGTAGACGCTGTTGTTCTGCTCTCTTACAGTCGTTACAGTCAACTAAGAACCAGTCTCCTTTCCTGTTACTCTTACTCTTACTCTTACTCTTACTCTTACTCTTACTCTTACTCTTACTCTTACTCTTACTCTTACTCTTACTAACTCTTACTTCTTTTTATTCTTAACCCATTTTACCTTTATTTTATCCCTAGCACCTAGGTACCTTACCTTAGTACCTAGGTGCTTGACCTTACTCCTTCTTTGGGCTGTCTCTTACACCCCAAATCTTTCCGTTTGCGGTATATCAACTCCACTCACGTCTACTCCTTCTCCTCTCTTCTTCACTTTAGCTCAAATTTCTCTATTCTTCTACTTCTACTTCTGCTTCTACTTCTTCCGCTTCTCAACATATAGCCCTTGTAATATTTGGCCTCTTGTCACGATCCCGCCATCGACTGCGCCTGCGCCCCTCCAAAGACCACGCGGATCCGACCCCTGCCTGCCTGACCTCCACCAGCCAAGAGGGCCCGACGCTATTCCTCTTCTTACGCTCAAATCTCCGTCGCCTTTGCTTCTTATACTTGGGCTGTCGCTGTTGTTCAAGCCTCTGGTGAAAACCGCGACGAGCACCAGCCTCAAGCGCAACTTCTCCCGGGGATATTCACACCTGTCTCTACCCAACCCCGACGCCATGGACAGGATCCCCAAGTTCAGGCGCAAACCAAAGAACCCCACGATCCAGACCTCCGTCGAACGCTCCAGCAGTGATACTGTCGATAGCATCGCCAGTACCGAGTTACAGGCTGCAACTTTGCAGTCGCAACAACAGGACGGGCAACAAGTCCTATCACAAAAACCCAAGCTCTCAAAGAGGGCCGCATTCCGAAATTTCCGTTTGCGCGGCTCCACAAAGAGAGCGCGCGACAGCCCACCCGTCGAGTTGCCTTCCAGTCCCCCGCCGGCCGTCGTGAGCCACGACGGTGTCAAGAGTCGACCCGTCACGGCCGAAGGCGATGCGCTGGCTGATTCAAAGGGGTCCGGTCCCCGGATTCCTGCCTTTTTGGAATCTTCGATGCAGGGTATACAGCTCCCAGACTGGGCGCATTGATCAGGACTGACATTTCATAGATGTTGATTTCAAATTTCAGGAGTTGACATGGGCGGAACGAGACCGAGTTCTTGAGGGCACAAAGAATGAGGGGGATGAAGAGTTCAAGTGGGGAACTTTCAAGCAGGTTGACACCCAGGAGAAGGGTGTGATGGATCGCTACATCAACATCAAGCCTTGGAATCATAACCGAGTTAAGCTGCAGGTCCCTGAGGATGAACTTGACTATGTCAACGCTTCCGAGATCACTCTTACCTCACCTTCCGATCCTAGCCGTGAGCCGTTGCGATACATCGCCATGCAAGGGCCAACGCAGCCATCAATCGACTATGTCTGGCGCATGATCGCGGAGCAAATGTCTTCACCTGCCGTTATCGTACAGCTGACAACCATGGCAGAGGGGGGAGTTGTCAAATGTCACCAATACTTCCCCGATAACCAAGATCACCCAACCTGGACTCTGAACGAACACGATGCGTGGAACGATGACTGGCAGGCCCAGATCACGTACGATTCTTTCGAGGAACTCGCTGACGGCGCTATTGAGAAGCGCAAGCTGCTTATGCACCTGAAGGATGAACAAGAGCCCCGAATCGTGTGGCACCTTCTGTATAGACGATGGCCTGACTTTGGGGTTCCCGAACTAGAGGATCTCGATGGCTTCTTTGAACTCATGCAAAAGTCGCGCGAGCTGAGCGCGCCTGAGAACCCGCGAATCATCCATTGCAGTGCTGGTGTTGGCCGAACCGGCACATTCATTACACTCGAGCATCTAATGCGCGAGCTAGAACTGGGCACCTTTGAGAAGTATGACGAGCCAGCAGAGGGTCCGGACCTGATCTTCGAGACAGTCGACCATCTCCGAGAGCAGCGTGTTGGTATGGTTCAGGGGCGTCCTCAATTCATGTTCATTTACCAAGTTATGCGGAAACTATGGCAAGATAAATATGGAGTCGATGAAGAGGGCAATGAGCCTGCAGCTAAGAGGCTGGAAATTGGCGATCCATTCATAGATGACTCGGTATCCGACTCTACGCAAGCCAACTACTAGCATCGGGGTTCCGAGGATTGAGGTCTGTTTATCTGGCGTTAACTGCAATGATTTGGTGGAGTTGCGGACGGGAATGCATCTGGGTTGGGCTGGGGCTTGATAGCTGCAGCAACCTGATTTTACGGTTTGGGGATAACACGCAAGCTCCCAAAATATTTGTGTTGGGAGGAAGCTGATGTTTAAGTGTTACCCTGTCATGAGTCAATCGGGTGCATAATAATGTGCTTTGCGCGAGTGTATGATCAAGCACGGCCAGGAACGGGAACGGGGACTTGAGGGGTTATGATAAACAAACATAGAGCTCGCATCTCATAATGGGGAGATGACGACGGTACAGGACTATATAGTCAGGTCAAGTCAGGACGATATGACTTGGGGGAGGTTTATCTATTATAAATGATACCAAGCGCACGAACAAGGGGCTGGTGGTGCAGCAAGCATTCTTATCATATATCAGTTTAATCAAGAGGCGACAAGACATTTCGCATAACAATAGAAATTAAGTAATGTCCACGAGGGACAAGTCTTTACCTAGGAACGGGGCATGTATCATGGTTTGCTTTTCAAGATTTACTTAGATCTATCCTTGACTGGGAATGGGAACTTTATCGCAATCTTGCTGTCAATCTAAAATGGTTGTGGCCGCGTGCCAACGTTGTGCTGTATAGGTAGGTACCTTGGCTAAATCAACTTCATTACCACAATACGCCCCAATCGCTTCCTTCACCAACGTTTAAATAGCTCGCAAAATAAAACAATTACGAAATTTTGATAGGAATGCAAAGCGCCAGAATCTATGCGCTAATCACCAGCGTTACAGTCTCCTTCTCCTTTTCGGTGACAGTGACGGTAGCCTGGTCCTTTTCTGTGACTGTCACTGTGAAGTAGACCGATACAGTCGGAGTGCCATCGACGACAATGGTTGTAGCGTGAGCATCGTCACCAGTCCGTGTTGCAGTAGAGGGCTTCTTGTCGTCTTTGCTGCCCTCATTGTCGACTTTAGCCTCTGTCGCAGCAGGAGACGGGGCATCCGTAGGCTTGTCCGGGATGGGGATAAGAACAACCGATGTGGGCTTGTCATCATCATCGTCATGGCCATCTTTACCCTTGTCGTTGCCGTCCTTTCCTTTGTTGTCATCATCGTCTGGTGAGCCGGTGGGCCTGGCCTCATCAGGCTTCTTGATGGACTTGGTCAAGGTTGTGCCACCGGGGAGAGGAACAGATGTGGTACTTTGTTCAGCAACGGGGGTAGAAGTAGGAGGTAGATCTTCATAGGCCTTCGTTGGTTGGGGGTTGGAAGGCTCCGCTGGGTTCGTCTGACTAGGTTTCTCCTCTGATGGTTGTGATGGTTTAGCCTCGGCTGGCTGCGTCTGAGCCGGTTGACTATAGGTAGGTTGCTCAGGGGCAGGCTGAGTGGACTTCTCTGGCAAAGGCTGAGATTGAGAAGGCTCCTCGGGAGCTGACTGGCTTGTCTGTTCAGGGGCGGGTTTGGTTGGCTGTTCAGGCACAGGCTGTGGCTGCGATGGCTGTTGAACAGGCTGAGAAGGTTGGTCTTTGGCAGGTTCTGTAGTCGGTTCAGGAGTTGCGCCGTCATCGACAGTAACTATGGTTGTAACAGTAACCACTGGAACCGCGGGTTTCTCGGCGGCTGAAGTAGTTGCAGGCTGCTCATTGCCTCCATTTCCGTTTCCTGGAACAGTCTCGTCCTCACCACCGCTTGGAGTCCCCCCAAGAATCTTAGCAGCAGTCGCAGGATCTTCGCAGACAATCTTGATTCCACCCTCAAAGTTGTACAGAGGAAGAGCGAAGCACTTCTCGCCTTTGGTACTACAGGGCGTGAGCTGGAATTTGCCAGTGTCATCACATACACCGGTTTGTCCGTTAATGCAAGCAGCCTGGCCCTTCATACACGAAGACTCGGGTGTGAGTTTGGCAAATTCCTCGTTATATGTGCGAGCATCGACGACATTGCTGGCATACGCAGAAGCAGGAATGGCACTGGTTCCTGTGGGAACGCCAGGGTTGATGGTTGGAATGCCGCTGGCCGATGTTCCAGAGGGAACTACCTTGGGTGCCGAAGTCGTCTCAGGGGATGAGGGTTCAGAGACCGGGACGGTGCTGGTAGGCGGTGCAGCTGGAACTGCAGGTTGAGTATTGGAGTCAGGGGCAGGATATTGGGTCTGACCATTGGAAGGGACAGGAGCAGGCTGCTGAACGGCTGAAGTGACTGCAGGCGCCTCAGGCTGTGGGACCTGGGATGTAACTGGGGTCTCTGGCTGAGCTTGAGCTGGTTCCGAAGTAGGAATTTGATTCTGGGGCTGGGAGGGAGCAGTTGAAACTGGATCGCCAGGCTGAGACTGGGCAGGCTGTGATGTAGGAACCGGGTTTTGAGGCTGGGCTGGTGCAGTAGTAGCAGCTGGTGTATCAGACTGTTGGCCACTAGGGGTTTCCACAGGAGCATAAGACTGTTGGACTTCAGAGGTCGGAGCAGGATTGCTAGGCTGAGCAGGTTCGGAGACTGGGGCCTGAGTCTCGGGTTGAGCAGCATCTGAAGTCGGGGCAGGCTGACTTTGTGCATCAGATGTCGTCTGGGACTGGGACTGGGGCTCTCCAGGCTGAACTACAGACACGATCTGAGTTGTACCCGCGGGATATTCCGTCCCAGGGGCGGAAATCTCCTTCAGGGGGGCTTCGGATGTCGTGGGAGGCTTGGAATACACTTGAGTAGGGTGTTTAGGGTTGATGGGGAAAGCTGTATCAGAAGGCGCCTTGGTTGTAAGATAACCAGTAGGGGTGGGCTGATACGCAAAGGTAGTTGTTTCTTCTTCAACAGCAGAGGTAGGTTGCCCGTTTCCTGGAGCTGTTGTAGCGGGAGCAGAGGGCGCTTCAGGGGCCGTGGTCTGTTCAACGGCGCTTGGCTGAGTCTTCCCCCCATCTGAAGGTTGGAGTGTACCAAGGTCGAGGGTAGAGGACAGACTCTGAGTCTCTGTGCTCTCTGGCTTCTGAGCTGCTTCGGTCGTAGGGGCCTCGGGCACTACAGTCGTAGCATCCTTGACAGGTTGGGATGTCGGTGCCTCGTTTGCAGAGGTGGGGACCTCTTTGGTGACTGGGTCAGTCTCGGAGACAACTGAAGTATCTTTGGGAGGATTATAGTCTGATTGACCAGCCGAGGTTGGCTTCTCAACCACAGTGGTAGGGTCCTTTGGCACGATTGAGGTTGTGATAACCGGTGCAGAGGGGTTCTGCGTGAAAGTTGGCTTGTTTCCAGGCTCTTGGGTTGATTCTTGAGCATCACTCGTCGGCTCAGGGGCATCAGTGGTTGGCTGGACAGGGATAACCTCGATGGGCTCGGGGAGATCAGAGTAGGGGCTCTTCTTCTTGTCGTCACCTTGGCTTTCCGAGAGTAGAGGATTCGGTTCGGGTGTCGATTTGAGCGTCTCAAAAACAGGACGAGGCGTGGTTTGATCTCCACTGCCACTGCTGTGATAATTTGTTAGATATAAATCCTCGCGATTTGTCTCCGGATCTGATCCATACCCGTATCCGTCGTGAGCTGCAGTGGGAGCTTGTGAGTTTTCCATCCTGACGTCGAGAAAAGCGCCAGGGTTTCTTTTTTCTCTGTCGCCCGAGTTAGAGACAGTAGTTGCAGAAGTATCATGAGTTTCGCCGTACATTCTACCCGTCCACATAGGGCCAGCCTGCGCGGACTGGGCAGTCAAAAGGAGTGACAGGGCCACGGCGAGCCTTGATCTATTACACCGCATTGTGAAGAGTATATCGATAGCAGTATAGATAGACTTGCTGAAATAAAAGAGTGTGTTATGAAATCGAAAAGATCCGTTCGTTTAAAATCGTGCGTCGGTTCGTGAGTCAAAGTTGTTATAAGTCGCTTGAAATGATTTGATAGTTGCACGAAAAGAATAATGTCGATCGCTTCCTCCCAACTTCAAGCTGATTAAGAGTAAATAGGAATTGTATCCCAACAGAACAAAACAAATAAAGAGTCACTTGTTCAGACACAAACAGTCAAGACAAGGGAGCTTGTGCTTGTTCACAGCGTCAAAGATGACGAACAGTAGAAGAAGAACAAAGCGGGTGAATGAGGGGAACAACAGATTGAGTATGAAAGAGAGAGTCACACAAAACAAGAAGAGAGAGAGAGGGAGAGAGAGATAGGAAATGCTTGACAAAGGAAAAAAAAGAGAGAAAGAGGAAAAGGAAAAGGGAGAGGAAAGTGATGAGGGCTAGTGAGTGAGTGAGTGAAGTGTATTGTATGCTGAGAGTAGGTACATACTAAGGAGTGAAACCATTCACACAAAGTTGGTGGTAACACTCTGTTAATGTATATGCATCCAATGCAGTGCTTGCCCCTAAGAATCACTCATGTCCAATTAGCGCCAGCAAAAGACGATGAATCGCCTCACAAAAGTCTCATCATGTCGTATCGGATCTCATATTTTTTTTCATGGCCCATAGACTCTCTCTGTCTCTCTCTCTCTCTCTCCATGAATAGCCCTGCCCTGTCTAACCTGTGTAGCCTGTCCACCAGCCACGCCTGAGTATCAACAGGCGCCCAATCCAAATACCCCAGCAATTTACATGTAAAACATTTACAAGAAAATATCCGAAAACCCTCAGCCAATCAAGCTCGTCTCGTCTCTGCCAAGCTGTACTATAAAAGACTGGCTCTAAGCGCTCTGTTTCAACAGCTTATTCGCGGCCTGTTCCTATTGGCGGCACAGACTCCACTGCGGCCGGGACCTACAGTAGCTGCCAATCGTCCCCTCTCCACTGAACCGACCTGCGGCCTTGTAATTGTAACTATGGAGGTAGGCTCTTATTAGTGCCTGTTACAGGGTTCCGTGATGCCTTCATGGATACCTACCTACCTACCTACAATGGATCCATCCAATACATAGGCAAATCTGGTCGTCTCTTCTCTTCTCTTCTCTTCTTCCCTTCCCGAAATCATGCTTTTTTCGGCTTGGTCGACCCATACTTGGCCTGGGCGGTCTAGACCTGATCAGCCCTTCTCATTTCCATTTCCCCTTTCACGCTTCTTCCCTGAGTGGCTTGTTAAGAATAGATGCCCTCTAGAGCCGTCGTCTCGGGTCCCAATTCCATCATTTGGCGATAGCCGCCCGTTAGTAGCGTAGGTAAGGTACGGAGTGGTGGAGGTAAGAAAAGTGTTCAGCCAGATACATGCATGGACCGTAGCTCAGCTCTTAGCCTTTAAGCTACAAAACGGACAGATCCCATTTACATTGAAATTTCATTGCTTCTTTTTCTACCGTCGTTTCAGCCAACAGGCGCCCTTTTCATGGATGTTGTACAATGTTCTATACATATACGATAAACGCCACCGCGTCTAAACTCCGCCATCAATCTTCGGTTCATACTAGACCAAGACCCTAGGTCAGGTTCCCAGCAATGCTCCTTGTTCGCCGCTTCGGAGGGCCGACCTCTTCCTAATCTCTCCATGGGTGCTAAACTGGTGCTCTGCAGCTGCAGCCTCATGCTTGCTTTCAATGGCATCCAGGTCTAAATCCTCGACGTTGGTGAGCAAGTTGTTCTGTCGATTGTGTTCTCGGATACGAGCCCACTTGAGGACTCGACCCAACTCTTCATGCCCGTGAACAGCATTGGCTTGGATATACGACTGTACCATCTGCTCACCTGGCCATTGCCAGATCCCAATCTGGAATCGGACGTCTCGTACGCGATTGCGCACTTCGTCATTCAACATGGGTTCCGCGAACGCACGATACGCACAAAGAGTCTCCAGCATGTCCACGTCGTGAGGCAACTCCTCCATGTTTATCATCTCGTCTTCTTGTGACTGTAGAGGGCCCCATTCCTTCATAAGCCACATTGTCAACTGGGCCATTTCATTATACTCCCCTGCAAACGCCAGCGACTGCATCAGGTCGTGAGCAAAGGGCGCCAGCACGGGATCTCGCCGTGATCGCATGATATCCACAAAGGATAGATCTGTAGTTTCTTCTACTTCTGGCCGCTGCCTCTCCTGTTCCTCGGCAACGAGTGCATGATAGAAGCCTTTCATACGTGAAATAAGAACACAGAATAGACGCAGAGCTGAGTTGCTCCCTGTCTCCGTGTCCATCTCAGTGTTGGCACCGTCTTCCTCGGCGTTTCTGCAATAAAGGGCGCCAAGTAAGTTGAAGTTGGTGTTGTTGGCTTCTATAGCGCTCGCCAGCACCTGTAGCTCTCTTCGCAAAATCTTCCGCAGGGTTCTCACAAATCTGTTGAAGAGAAATAGAGTCATTCCCTGCACAGCATCGATACGATCCACGAGGTGTATGATCAGACGAAGCTGTGCCTCCAGGGTGAGTTTCAGACCATAATGATGCTGCCCGACGTTCTTCATGATAGGTGCCCAGACATGAGGTACCCAGTTCTGGTTCCTGCGGCCCACACGCAGCTCTGCGAGCCTAATGGCGCGTATTAGATTACTGCCTTTGGGGTGCACCGTCTTGGATAACACATCCACATACGCTGAGAACAATGGTAAGGGAATAGCCTTTAGCATGTCAGCTGATGGTTCGGGTGCCAACAAGTGAGCGTAGTTATGGTGATCTGTGCTTCCGTCTCGCAGATAACGATGAGCTTCTTGGAGAGTTTGGGCGTTTGCCACCAGAATGTGAAGAATGTGTTCATCGGGCAGCAATCCATCGCATTTCATCATCTCGTACAACTTTTGGGGTGTCGGGGGCTGTTGCCGCATCATCTCCAGTTCCGTCAAATTCATGTCCTCATTTGTAGGATGGCTCAGAGAATTGTCTCCCGGTAAAGAGCCTTTTTCTGGATCAGCATCACGAGCAAATGCTCTCCGGAACATGGCTGCATACTCTGGTAGCCCAGGAGCCATGCCAGCTTTTGGAGGTCGGCAGAACTGCTTCCATGCTTCATGAGCGTTGCGCGTAGCAATGATTGATGCTTGCCAGGCCGAAAGGTCTTGCTCCGGATCTACTTTGACCTGCTGCTGAATTGCTGGAGTACCACTAGGGGTTAAGCCTAGCAGAATATCCAATGCGCTGTCAGTCTCCTGTTTGGAGAATCCTGCTTCCTGCATCATCATCCCTGCTCGGACAACGCGAGACCAGCTCTCTTCTGCTTCCATAGCCTCGTCCATACCGTCTGCTGGCCGCAGATATGGCGGCCACGACTTTGAATACCGTGTGGCGTTGTGGATCTCGTCTCTATTCTTTGGCATCCCGGATAGCACAGTTCTGATTGCGCGGAACGCATTTCTGTCGACCAAAAGGGCTTCCGGGAGACTGCCAGACATTCTCAGAAGAGTACGCTGAGCCTCCCAGACGTACGCATAGGGTATGGACGCATGCTGCGGCCCAGATCCGCTATTCCGGGCAATAGCCGTGAGGCCAGCATTGAAGTACTTGCATCTCATCCAGTACGTCTGTTCGGCAGAACCTATTTTGTAGTTGAAAATAAATTCCGCCATGATGTCGGCAAGCACAATAAGGCGCCTTGCTTCTATACGGCGACAGTGAAAGGCAAGTCGTTCCATGATGATCATGAAATCTTCTGTCGTGAATCTTTCCATTTCACTGCTTGCACGCCCTCTATCCCAGGAGATCTTGCGAGCCTTCTCGGTCGTAGCGCGTAGCCGTTGTTGAACATACTCCAAAAGGTGGTCCAAAGTCGAGATTTTGCTAATGCCCGATCCCAATCTTAGCAGATAGTTCAGCATGAAGACGGGTTTCGGAGACATATCTGCCAAGAATAGTCGGCATCGGTCTTCGTCGGTTTTTGCAAAAAGTATATTCATATACTCGTTCAGTCGCTCCTCCGTATTTCCGCTGTATTCAAGGGTGTTCATCAGGGCTTCCCATTCCGAAATGTTTGGCAGCGCTTGGGCAAGATCTCGGTTGTTTTCGGGGTCGGCCTCAACCTGATGTCGAAGGTGCATTTGAATCACGACAACCGGAAGACGCACAGTTCGGATGGCGGCAATTTCTAAAAGCGTTTCTCGAGGCGGTTGTTCCAGAGCAAGAAATTTACGAAGTAGAACTGCAGGACTTTGCTCGACCCAGCCTTTGAGCATCCTCAACCGTCGCTCAATTCGCCCGCGCGCATTGTCTTGACTGAAGTCAGAGAACTTAAAACTATTATCTGGATCGTACAAGCGCTTGGGCAGCACTTTCTTGCGGCGCCTTTGATAATCGTCGAGACGGCGACCGTTGACTATGGCGGTCTCGAGTGCGTCCAAAGAGGACACATATCGGCGGGCTTGGGCTGAGTTCAGGTGCGAAGCGGACTGAAAGAGTAAACTGTAAGCTTTACATCGCAAGGTAAAAACGAAAGAAAACTCGGCTTTTGCTATTCACCTTGGTTTGGGTTGTCACGTTTTGCGACAAGTGCCACCCTCGCCTCAGCTCCCGGGTTGCACTTCTCAGCATTTCTCGCCCATTTCTTCAAAGCCTATGACACAGCTAAGAAGGTTATATACAGCGTAGCAATCAAGTGCGGAAGTTGTGGTATCTGCGGCGGCGTGGGTAGACAAAGTTGCGAAGTTCGATTTCCAACTGCACCTACAAGTATCTGCGGGAACAATTTGCATGCGCCAATCGAGATTATCGGAGTATCGGGCAGCCCATGTTCATCTCATTGACAGTGGAGCCAATCCGAGGCCACTCCCAGCACTTCAGCTCCTCCACCAACCTGGGCCAGGTCCCTTATTATTTACTGGTAGGTAACTAGTTACTAGAGTTAGAAGCTTCATCCATAGTAGCTCCTCGCCTACTATGCCTGCGAATATCAGGATTTCTGAGGTTGTTATCGAATGTGTGTATTTCTTTCTTCCAAAGCAAAGCGTCTGCCTAACAATTCGTGGGGTGCATTTGGAGCGCTAGATCTAGACCCGTTGCTAATTCTCATAATTTACTTACTAAGAGAGCGGCCTCTGCTCGCAAAGAGTTTGGTATCTTTCTCATTTTTGCTCTACTTTTTGCAGTTTAAAGTTTCATTGACACATCAGATACCAGGAGGACCTGTTCTTTTGAATTACTCGCCTTGGGACTTCCCTTTCTTCTTCTTCTCTTCCTCCTCCTCGACCTTGTCCTTTCGCTTCTGCACAACCTCCCAGTTGTAAACTCTTGCTATAGCGACCTCCATTGTCTACGGCATGATCAGTGACTGCCCATCCTTGTAGCGAAGGCTTTCAAACTTACCGTAATTTGTTCGCGGAGAAAATCTAAGTCTTCTTCGCAATTAGACAAACTGGTCTTTGCCGTGGATAGCTTGGAACTCAATAGTGCCTCTGCCTCATCTATGGGGTACGAGAGCATCACGTTCGCCTGTAGAATGTCAGCTTCCTGCTGCCAAATTTGGCGATAAGGGGGCGTTACTCCTAGCCAGATGTAGACCTCCTCTGTCGCAGGAATCTTCGCCTTCGAGTACAGAGTGTCATTAAGTTCGAACGTCGTGTCTATGGCCTCATCGTCATCCTACACTAGACGTCAGTCCTGCTTTATCCAAGAAGGCGCTGCACGCGCACACCTTTCTTAATTTCAAGAACTTGACCGAGTCAAGAGTCTTCTGGATATCCGGGATCTTCTCCTTGAGGCCACCCATTCGCTTCTGTAGGTTCATCTCCATGAATTGGTATTTCCTACCCCACCATCTAGAGTCAGCGCCGATGCCTACATCGCAAGCTGAAGAGAGCGTGCATTTGAGGGCGTGTGTCGTCCTAAAGCTTCTCGACAAAATTTGACTCACGATATCATTTCTTGGAAGCTTCTTAGAGTGGGTTCGACGTCGTCACGAGTAGAGACATAGTCCTCGACCTTGTCGACGAACGGAGCATAGGGGATGCCTCGTGGGTTTGTTGGCGTAGCATCTTTACTAGTGGGGGTAAGCTTGTGTCTTTACTTTAATCCATGGAAAGTTTAGGTGCAGGTTCTCTGGTCTCTTACCTTTGCGCTGCTTCTTTTCCTTTCGGCGCCATCTTGTCAATGTCAATTTAGGTTTTTGGGCGAGACAAGGTAGCTGAGCTGTATGAAGCTGGGGTCAGGCGTGGGCGGGTTTTGCGACTTGGAGCATTTCGTCAGTGGGGTCTCACCTGGCTCGGTCAGCGGTGAAGGTGGGGGCACTCACCTTGACTTTGACTTCCATGTACATGACCTCCATGATAAAATTAGGTGGTGCTCAAACCGTGAAGCCTTCCTTTCTCTCCTGTCTTTCTGGGACAGGTTACAGTAACGGCCACCATATCTACCTACACTCTAGGAGTGTGCTACATTTATATCCTCTTCAAGATTGAGAACTCCTCAGGTTCGCAATGCGATCGAGGTTGCCTCGAGATAGCCTAACAATGCCTACAGGAGTATGTTCCTTTGTACTGATTATTGTTGGCGTTATGTTTTTTTCCCTCCTTTAGAATCGCTCTATATGGACATTCAAAATTGAATTCCCTGGATCGTGACCACCTCATATACCTCAGGCCTTGAACTCATGAGTCTACGCAACTCTATAAAAGCTCCATCATCACATCACTCACATGACAAGCTGGTGCTTGTACCTGAAGAGTTGCATCACGCTAAGTCAAATCTGGCGCAAGATTTAGTTCAAACTTTCCCCAGTTATAAGAGTTGTTAGGAAAAACAATCGATATGCTCTGACTCGCCCAAGGACTGTGCCTGGTGCATACTCCAACAGAAGCTCTCACAAGGACACGCATTAATGTGAGTGATGGGCAGTAACGAGGAGTTGTGTTGAAACCCTGATCCGATAGTATCCCTTCTCGGGCTCGGATTGAATGGTGACGGAAATGCTAGGCACCTGCTAGAGGCCCTCATGATAAGTAGGATCAAGTGATTAACGCAAACCTTGTTCGCAAAAGCTTTGCGGTCATCCTGAGACTGGCAAAATAGCTACCTATCAAAGATAGCCATCACGGTTTACTTTAGATTCCCTGAACTCAACTTGTGCCTTAATTCCATTGCTAAATAAATATAAAGTGACGCTGAAGCCCTCCTCGGAATTCTCTCAATTTCGAATGCCTTGTTTTCTCGTTGATCGAGACAGCTTCTCCCGAATTTATCTGCCAAATCCTCTCCGAACAGTTGCTCTATTACATTCCATTGGTCCCATCGTGTCTTCAAAAAAGCTCTTTGTCGGGACTCAGTAAGTGGATTGATTGCTATGCTTCCTCAGCAGGAAAACCTGGGACCGGGCACATCATCTCACAGCGAAGGCTTGTAATATACAGAAAACACTCACAGTATCGGTTCAAATTGACGTTGCTAACTTCCAATAGATTTGATAATTACTTATCAGGAGATGGAAAGCCCGAAATATTCCAAAGTGATAGCAAATCGCCTTGCCAAAGAACGATACCGCAAGTGCCCGTGGCATTTATCAACGGACAGAGGTGGCATAGGAGAATGCGTTCTGAGCCTGCATATCTGGCGCGCCGTCCTCGTCGTCTTCCTAACCCGCATGGAGCAGTTGGAGATGGTCGTCGTCTTCCGCAGAACTCAGCGCCAGCTTCAAGTCCCACCAGCCGGGATCCGGAAGGATATCAGACTCACAACAAGCTCAAAGCGTCACCGCATTCGGCAGACTTATTTCCTTCCGATGAAGAGCTCTTGGCCACAACACTGGCGGAACTAGTAGCCTCATCTATTCCCGACGAAGAGCATGCGTCCGAAGCATCAGCACTGGCGATAACTCCATCTACTTCTTACGGAGATCCTGATCCTGACTCCCAAGAACCTGCTCAACTCAGTCAAGAAACCGGATTGCTGTACTTCAGAGATTGGAAATCCACGCTTTCTCACAAGCATGGTTCCCCTCGCCGACCATAATTCTGTGGTTGTTTCTTATACAGCTGTATGTCTTCCACCGAACAAACACATAGCATGGCGCGACAGGATAGAGGAAAGGATACATGTTCAGGATTGTGAGTAATACTTCCATCGTATTCTTCCCTGGCTCCTCTGATAGCAAGCAGTCACGAAGCCATCAAACAGAATGCAGTCAAGTTGAGCATAAATCGTGCGGGGCCATCCAGTCATAAGTCGTGGCAAAGTGTTTCTACATGACCATGGCTAAGCCCATCGGTCGTGTCAGTCCATTCTCTTCTTTGTATCTCCCAAGTCACCATTGTCCGCGTTGGTTTCCAATGCCTTACTGTTGGCTGGAGTCTCGTGTGTTCCGTCCTCATCCCAGTCATCATCGATCTCGTTCTCGTCCCAATTATCCACCTCCTCTTCCAATGTTTGAGAGCGGCTGTTCCCTTCCATAACGCCAGACTCGTGGCCTTCGCCGAGCTCAACATCACCATGCTCTTCGCCAGGAACAGCACTGTATCGTCTACGCCGCTTGCGCTCGAGCATACGCTTGTGGTACCATGAGCAAAGACCAACACCTAACAAGCTTCCTATCACATTTGCAATAATGTCGTATAAATCGAACTCCCGACCGTTATCGAGGAAGCTTTGGACGAATTCGGAACCGACACCAAGAACGATTGTACAAACGACCAAAGTCATATTCATAACACGTCTTCGATTGGTATCGACAACCCAGTAAAACACAACGGTAAGCGCAAAGAAGGTGGTGAAGTGCAACACCTTGTCGTTGACATATTGGCCAAGCTGTATTGAAGTCAATCCAGCGTAGGCGGCGATGAGGAGTAGGAGCAGGAAGACACCTGGCAAGCTATTAGTCTGATTCACGGCTAATGAATATATGTTTGAGTTCAGAAAATTAATCCCAGAATGGGACGGCAGTCCATCGACAACGGCATAATGCCATGACGTACCTGCAACCGGGAGCCGTATTCGCATCATGAGTGGTACGGTAGCTGGGGTTGAGCTTGATAAGTCTAACGGAGCCTTCTAACTTTCAATTTCGCATAAGAGAGTGCTCCGTTCTCCAAACGTGGCGCTTCGTTCGGAACAATTGTCTGTTCTTTTATGAGCAAAGCCTGACAAGTTGTAATAATTCGTTGTATGTAGGAGACTAGGATTCAGAGCTTTGACCGAGTAGTAGTAGTACGTAGTGGTTGTACTGTAGTAGTGGTAAGGCAGTTGGAGGAAATGAAAGCGTGGAGCTCTCCTCCATATTGGGAGCTGAGTGACGACGATAGCCCTTGTGGCGGGGCTCGTCTAACAACTGTGGCAGTGCATGAACTTTGATACATATACGGAGTAACAGGGGGTTACCAAATCATCCATCCAATTGGACTAAGAGGACGGGAGTGTAACGTGGACACATGCGCTACTTTTGTGCTACCCCAGACCCCAGCAATAGGCACAAGAAAACTGAGGACCAGCGACAAAAAAGACTCAAATGAGCTTATTACAAATATATAGGTATTTAGACGGCTTTGTTTTGGCACCTAAAAGTTTAAAGCCAGAAGTTTTCCTGCTCCCTCTTGCCGACTTGCGGTAGATCACTTCCTCAACATTTGATCCCAGAGAGATCATCATGAGGCTTCAGGTTGGTTAATCTTTATGCGATCATGCAAAGATTGAGCAAACTACACAGATTTAAGGAAAAGAAAAGGAAGAAAAAGAACTTAGGACTGACACAAGGCTACGACAAGGAACGCCATCATTCTCCACGCCTCCACGCCTCGGGAGGTTGTAAGGCAACAACCAAGGGCTTGATTTTGGTGATTTCATGGGGTGCCCCATTTTAGGCATGCTAGGCACAGACACGGATGCAGGCATTCCCCCCATACTCCTCGATCTTGTGTATCACTGGCTACAGATAATATCTGGGGTGATCTAGAAATCAGTATGGCGCTGTTCTTCATTCACGGCTTGTTGAGACAAGAATGTGTATTGCATTGTTTGCATATATTCATTGTCACTAGTAATATACACACCCATTGGTGAGAGGACTCCATATAAAATAGCGGTTATAGCATGGGGCGAGTTCCTCACGATAGTACCTGAATATCAGCAAGGTAGACATGAATAAAAGTTGAACTTCAAGACGTTGCCTGACTTCAACAATTTTCAACCTTCTTAAACCTGGGGAGCAGGCAGAGTTCGTACTAGTTACCTGTACCTACCTAAGGTAAGGACCTAGGTACCTATGATTCAAGACTTGCTTTCTGCCACGTGACTTGCTGACAAAGAGGTTCTGGGCATCCTCGGGGCCGAAACAGGTCCTCTGTAGGTTTGGAATACATTGTGGATAATCAATGAGAAGGGAGTGTGCCGAAGACCGGACAATCAGGCAAACAAAGGGATTGGCATACCATGAATAGTTTCAGTACCTATAGAGACAAGAATCCAACAACTCGAGGCAACTCTCCAATCACATACACTGACCCGCCTATAACCTCAGCCTCTTCAGGTCCCTAGTACCCGTAACTCTCCCCCGCGAGATTCCCCCACGAGTCGGTCCAGCGCGCGCTCACTCAGGGAAAACTCTCCGCTTCGGGAAAGGTACCTGACAAGGCTCCCCCAAATCATCAACCTCACCTCTCGAACAGACGACAAAACGGCAGAACGCGATCCATCAAAATACCACCCTTCACTTGCCATATAATCAACAAATTTTATACGCCATCTCCACCGATGCCTCTCGTTTGTCCCATGTGGTCTTGAACTCACCAATCGCCCTCGGTCCCGCCGCACGCGAGCGCATCTTGTTGCGCATGGCGACTCGCGCCCCGTTGTCGCTATCATCGCCCTGGGTCCATTATGTCTATCACCAACGGCCAGCCCGCCTGGCAACCTCCCTATTTGCACCATACCAACAGTAATAGGAGCGTATCGCATCTCGATGATGTCCCTGCGCGAACTCAGACTCCTATTGATAATCCAAGTGTGCTGATGCCTGAGGCACCACTTGACATCGAGGAAGAGAACCGACGCGCCCTATTTGCGGATCTATATCGCAAGACCGAGGACAAGGTCGCGTTGCTCTTCTCCGAAGATGGTTCTTATAATTATCCCGCGATATCTGCTCTACGGCGTTCTCCGCCCCCCTCCGCAAACATTATCCCTCCCACGACCGACCACGAGCCTATCAAGGAACCCCCCTTGAAGAAGGCGAAGCGCACCATCGATGAGGACGACTACGACGATGATGACGACGACGAAGAAGAAGATGACGAGCCTTCGCAATCAGCACAGAAACCTCATTCTTCTGGAGCCCCTGCCAATACGTTATTGTCGCCATCCAAATCAGGGAGCTCACCTGTTCATTCGGTGACATCACCGAGCAAGCATGGTGACAAATCTAAAGATCAAGATGGCTCACAGTCGAAAGATAAAGATGGTGAAGATGCCATCAAGAAACTTGAGGAAGCTCGTACAGCTACCGAAGCTGCCGCTCGGAGGAGTTTCCACACCATCTTTCACACCTTGGAGAATGACCATGCCGCTATGCTAGAACAACAACAACTTGAAGATTCTGAGAAGCAGCTCCAGGCTGAGATGGATCACAACCATCATCCAATTAATAATCATAGTGCTGTTCCCAACCAAGGCTCACTCAGCAGTGCCAATCTCGGCGCGTCTAGCCTAACACTGAAACATCTCATCGCTCGTATCGACATGAAGCGAGATCAGGTTCGCGCCTCTGATGCCGAACTTCGGCTCTTGATGAACGAGGTCCGTAAGAATAGGAGTAAATGGGCCAGCGAGGAGAATGTGAACCAGGAGGAATTGTACGAGGCTTTAGAAAAGGTCTTGACAGAACTCAAGGCGCACACGGAGTATTCCACTCCTTTCCTGACAAGAGTCAACAAGAGGGATGCTCCGGACTACTACAATTGTGAGAAACCACGAACAGTATCGTGCGACTGACGAAACTAATTTACCTCTCTAGTCATCAAAAACCCCATGGATCTCGGCACAATGACCAAGAAGCTGAAAAGTCTTACTTACAAATCCAAGGCTGATTTTGTTGTGGATCTTAACTTGATCTGGGACAATTGCCTTAGGTACAACCAAGATATGAATCATCCTCTACGACGCATGGCCAATGGGATGAGAAAGGAAGCAGAGAAACTCATTCCATTGATACCAGATCTTGTCATCCGCTCTCGAGCAGAGGTTGAGGCAGAAGAACGGCGAAAACAGAATGGTGGAGACGACGATGCTGGAGAGGATTCCGATGACGAGCCAATTATGTCTTCACGAGGTCGCAAAGCTGGCGCAAAAGGGACAAGCAAGGCACGAAAGGCCCCAAACGATCAGAAAGAGGACACACCAGCAATAGATCAGAAGCCCATTCTTCAAGTAAATGGGCTGCTAGGAAAAGTCCGAGAAGGCTCAGAGGTTGACGGCAGCAATGGCTTTGCCACTCCACCGATTGCTGGCTCGCTCACACCAAGCGGGCTCAACGGCCATTCCGGAATGGGGAGCAACGCTGATGCTATGGACATTGATGGGCCAAGTATCAATGGCCTGGCACTGAATTCGGCGTTTGGTGAAGCTGCTGAGCAGGCCTTTGAGGATGAAGAGTACAAGGTTTGGAAGCAAACTACTAAGAGGGATCGAGCTCTGGTTGCCAAGGAGCGATTCCAGCTTTTCAAGGACAACAAGTTCAACACGGAAGCCCCTGCACTCGTTCGCTCCAAGGCTGGCATGCGTCGATTCCTAAAGCGACAAAGGGAGGCCGAGGCAGAAGGTATCATTACTCATTCTCAAGCAAGCTCTACAGCTGTGGCTTCAGAAGACTCGGCAACAAAGGCAACCGAGACTCTGGCTGAGGAAATTGAGGAAGAAGAGGCTAAGGTGATACCTGACTACTATGATACGTTGAGCAACATACCGGACATTCACCCCAAACTTCAATGGGTCGAAGATGGAGAAGGGAAAGTTATCAACCAGCACGAGGAATTCCTACGCCTGGTGCCGCCCGGGTCATTTACAGCACCAACAAGTCGTCTGACGAAGAAGATGGATGAGAATATTCATCAGATTCAAGAGACAAGGAAACTTGCAACCAGGATATCGGTTATCAAACAGATGCAAGTTCAAACTCAGGTATGACAAAACAATGATGGGTGCTGCTCCTTTATTAATGTGATATAGGTGTATACAAACCAATTCCCCAAGTCAAACTCGGATCCTTTCGTGGAACAGGATATCGAACCTCATTTCATCAGCGATGACGGCCCTGTAATGGCTCCCGAAACATGCCAAAACGCCCTTAAGCGCTCGATTGCCAAAGTCCTCTACCATACTGGATTTGAGGAACTTCAACCATCGGCCATGGACGCCTTCACCAGCGTCGCATCAGATTACTTTCAGAAGCTGTGCCGCACTTTTAATGTTTACAACGAGTCAGAAAAGAAGCCATCGCCGATGCATGCCCAAGGGTCCAAATTTCAGCCCAGGTTCACTCCTGAGGAAGTCATCCTCCACACCCTGGACGAGAATGGTCATGACATCAGTTCTTTGGAATTATACGCGAAGGATGAGCTCGATCGTTTGAGCACCAAGTTGGATGCTCTACATGAGCGGATGAAGCTTCATCTCACTGACCTACTACGACCTGCTCTATCTCAAGATGCCGGAACTGATGGGGTTGGTGCTTTCAAAGATGGCAGTGAGCAGTTCGTTAGTGGTGACTTTGCTGAAGACCTTGGTGAAGATTTCTTTGGTTTCCGGGCCTTGGGTCTGGATAAGGAAATGGGACTTGATATGATCTCCGTGCCCCTGCATCTTTTGCAGACTAGAGTTCGCAACCAATACCAGATGCAGACACAGACGACTGGCGAAGCAGCCACTGATCTCTTTGAACCACTGCCTTCTTCCGAGCCAGTCACTAAGGAGAATATTCAGGACCAAATTGGCCTGGTCAAGAACTTCTTCCTGGCTAAGCTGCACGCTAATGGCGATCAGCCCCTTGTGGAGGACGAAGACCTGCCTACCAAGCAAAAGAAACCTCGTCCACGGTTGGGCGCGAGTGGAAAGATTGTAACCGCTCAGAAACGATCTCCTAAGGAGCAATTGGCACTCGCCAAGAAGAAGAAGAAGATGGAAGCTGCCGCTGCCGAGGCTAAAGCTAATGCAAACGCATCACCCGAAAAGGGCGCGCCAGGTACTGCCCCTGGCAAGAAGAAGTCCATGAGTGCAGCAACTGGCCCGGCCCCCAATCCTGCAGTTCTTGCTTTGGCTCCAAGCATGGAGAGGCAGGACAGCATGCATAGTCAGGGCAACGCCAGCCAAACAGACAAGGACGACACTGTCGGCATGATGAGCCCAGAAAGCATTGCTCCGTAGTGGCGTGCAAGGCCTCAGGCAACCATAAACTATTCGAGAGTTTGGTGTCCGCTATAGACACCATACCATGCCCACTCTCGCAGACATGCACTCACTCTGTTGTGCCAGTGCCTTACAACTTACTTTTCATATAAATCATGTACTATTTTTCATACATTTGGTATTGACGTCCTTTTACATACCCCGCCCGGCAAACGTTTTATGGGCTTTTGAAACTGGTCTTTGGTTTTGTCGTTATTCTTTTATCTTGCATATGAGCAACCACTCAATAAATCATCCATCCAAGGCGTTTGTGTCTCCTACTGGTCGTTTCTCTTTGGAGCTCTGGGGTTGGCACAGCACTTACTTATTCAATACATGAAGACCAAAGGCCACTGTACCTAACTACACCACTCGTACACGATGTGTTGCGCGAGTGGCTTTCACGTCGTGATTTTCTTCGGACAACCAAAAGCAGGCATTAGGTGGGTGGTTGAACTCTTGATGGCTAGCTGGCGTATGGAATGGTCAACACCTGATGGATTAATGAGGATGGGATGGGCACAAGTACGTTGCGGTGCACGGCAGCATGTTGCTTGCGTTTATCATATACAGATCGTTTTTCTCTTTCTTAGAAGGAATCTGGATGGATGGACTGGTGGCGAAAAGGTTAAGCAGTTGCTTCATGAGATGGAAAGCCTTGGATCCAGGGCTGAGTGGGATATGCGGTTGAGAAGCAACAAATAGAGGAATAAGCAATGATTGAACATGAAGGCAAGCTCCCAGTGTTGTGATGTTGAGCAGATAAACGGTATGTCAGCACTTGCAATATGTAGATAATGGATGGGGAGCCTCTGTCCGACGTTTCCCCTGGTCAGATTTTCAAAGACCTCTCAGTGTGATATCACCTTGCTAGCCCTCATCTTACAGGTTGCATATGAAGTTACCAGTTTTGTTAACGGCAACTAAGGGAGGTCAGGCTGAGATCCCAATTCGAAACTGTTACTGTTCTCAAGTCGGAATACTTTCACGAACCAGATAAGACGAGGAGTTCTTTACTTCAGCTATTGAATTTATTTAGCTGCATGCTACTCATTGTGGAGTGCATTTCCAACTGGTCTTGATTCCAACCCAGTGGGTAGAATGACAAAACAGCTAGGGAGAGGAAATAACCATCTCAGATATCATAAACATAACCCAACTCCCACTACCTTTTTTCCAGCGATTCCATCTTGTGTTGAAGGATGCTTATATATCCCGACCTGAAAAAAAGTCCTGACCAAAAACAAAAAAAAAAACTAGGTATCTGCGCCGTGATGAAATGCATGCTTGTTGAACGTTTCGCCATTTGCCTCATCCATGTTAAATGCGTGTTGGAGAGTAAAGGCATCACATCATGTTGAGAGATGGATGACCTTTGGAGGAGCAATCATGTCTACAGCATCTTAGATGCCGGCATCCAGACGCCAGCCCTCAACGGGAAGAGGGAAATCATTGCACCAAGAGGCAATCTCTTTCTTGAGGTCGTTGATCTTCTGGACCTCACCGCTGGCGACGCGAGCCTTGAAGTCCTTGAGCTTGTTGGCCTCCTTGGGGAGAGCAGCCTGCTCCTCCTTGCAGATCTTGATGGCCTCATCGATGTACTTGCCGACACGCTCAAACTCCTTCTCTCCGAAGCCACGAGAAGTCATGGCGGGGGTACCAATACGGATACCGCAAGGGGTGAGAGCAGACTTGTCACCGGGGATGGAGTTCTTGTTGCAAGCAATGTTGATCTGCTCCAGGACGGCCTCAACACGGGCACCGTCCAGGTTGTGCTGGCGAAGGTCGACGAGGACCATGTGGCTGTCAGTGCCGTCAGACACGAGCTTGTGGCCGAGAGTCTTGAAAGTGTTCTCCAGGGTCTTGGCGTTGGAAATAACCTTCTCCTGGTAGGCCTTGAAGTCGGGGCTGGCAGCCTGCTTCAGGGCAACAGCCAGAGCAGTGATGGTGTGGTTGTGAGGACCACCCTGGTGACCGGGGAAAACGGAGAAGTTGATGGGGTTCTCGAGGTCGTAGAGGGTCTCCTTGCCAGTCTTAGCATCGACAGAGCGGACACCCTTGCGGAAGAAGATCATGGCACCACGGGGACCACGGAGCGACTTGTGGGTGGTGGTTGTAACAATGTCGGCGTACTTGAAGGGGGTGGGGATGACCTCAGCCGCAATGAGACCGGAGATATGAGCCATATCGACAACAAGGTAGGCACCAACGGAGTCGGCAATCTTGCGCATGCGCTCGTAGTCAATGAGACGGCAGTAAGCAGAGGTACCGGCAACAAGGACCTTGGGGCGGAAGAGGATGGCGTTCTTCTGGAGAGTATCATAGTCAATGATGCCGGTGTCGAGGTCGACACGGTAAGGCATGGTCTCAAAGTAAGTAGAGATAGCAGAGATCCTTTGGTATGATTAGCACAATGTCACAGGCGTGCCGGGACTGATCTGTTGACAAACTCACTTCTTCTGGGGGGTCTGGTAACCGTGGCTCAGATGGCCGCCATGGGGAAGGTCAAGACCCATGAGACGGCCATGGACGGGCATGATAGCCTGGTAGACCTGGAGGTTGGCAGGGGATCCAGAAAGGCACTGGACGTTGACACCCCACTTCTCGGAGTCGAGGTGGAAGGCCTCGAGAGCACGCTGCTGGCAGAGACGCTCGATCTGGTCGATGTGCTGGTTGCCACCGTAGTAACGAGCACCAGGGTAACCCTCAGAGTACTTGTTGGACATAGGGGAACCAAGGGCATCGAAGACAGCGCGGGAGGTGATGTTCTCGGAGGCGATGAGGATAATCGACTCGCGCTGACGCTTGATCTCATCCTTCTACAGCGGACGTAAGTCATTGTCGACTGGAAATAGCCAAGGCACTCAATTGAGGGTGACGTACCATGATGGAGGCGACCTCAGGGTCGGAGTCGAGGAGAGACTTCTCAAGCATCTAGGGGAATGTGAGTCAATGGATCCTGTATGCCCTCGATAATGGAACGAGGGGCAATGGCGGGGGGGAGGGTAGCTCACCTCCTTGTGCGACTGAGAGAGCGCATACTCGGCATTTGTGGGAGACATTGTCAAGGTAATTGGTGGTGAGTGTGAGAAAAGAAACAGGTGGGACGTCTCTCTTGAGATTGATGATTGAGTGAATGAAGGAGGAGGAAGGGAAGAGAGTTAAAAGCATGTGGGAGGATCCAGGTAGAAGTACTGGTAGAAGTAGCTCTCCAGAAAGGTCCATCTTGCCCAAAGAAAATTTTCCGTTTTTTTTTTGGCCTACGGGTTCCGAAGACGGCCACCACAGACTCACAGAGGTACAAGTGGTGAGCTAGGGACAGGTTAGCGCATGCGGCAAAAAAGCTCAACAGTGCCGAGCGTGAGCCTCAGAACCTAGCGATACAGGAGGATGAGCACTGAGTTGGCGGGGTCAATTAGGTGTGGTCTTTGGAGGTGCGGGGTCATTAGCCACTGGTTGCTGGGAACCAGCTCAAAAGTTAATCCCATTAGTTAGGTATGGAGCCCATGTCATACAATCCCATTAGGTTGGCCCTGCTGGGCTGGTTACCCTGAAGATCGACTCATGGAATATACTTATATTGGATAGAATACCCATGTTCCTTTTTTGCCTCTCAGCTTTTACTACTCATGAGTTTGAATAGGATCTCGGTAGCATAATGCCAGGCTCCTAAAGTTTCTGCTTGACTGAGTGTGGAATCAAAGTGGTCGACTGTCGTGGCACATTGCATCACTGTGTGAAGTGGCTGTAGGTCGGGGGTTCTTTGACTCAACACTCACCCCATGCATTATCGTTTTTAGTACAACCCGAACCACCTCCAGCAGCAGTCAACTGAATACCCAACTGTCTTCCATTCCAACACCAAGGGCATGTTAAACACCGAAATACGACAAAACTCCGTATTTGGCTTCACGAATTCTCCCGATGTTGTGATGATTCTTACGGCGTGACCTCCCGTAAAATCCGATCACGTTTCTCCGAATTAACACAGCATATACCCCGCGTTTAGAGATACATCGAAGAGTCAATGGCAGCAGAGTTATTACATCTAACCGGTCATACTAGTAGGGCATTTACCCATTATTGAGGGTTGTTGACCTTTCCCTGCATCTCGTGACATTATTGAGCTTCATTTTAATCCCTCCGAATGTCAAAAACGGTCGGTGTGGCTCAGTTGGTTAGAGCGTTGGTCTCATATCTGAAATCAGATTGATCTGACGAGAAGTCAGGGTCATCCAAAGGTCGAGAGTTCGAGCCTCTCCACCGACATGCCCTTTTGTTATTCAATACCTAATAGTTTTCACCTTACATAGGTTTTTTTTTCCCCTTCCGATTTTAGCAACTCCTGGGCTGCTGTTATAAGTGAAATACAGACATGACGCGCACTTCAGATTATGCAGCATATGGGAATGAGCATTAGACATAGCGGAAACTTGACTCGAGAACTACGCACAGCATAAGACAATATGTCCCTCGGAAGATCCAAGCCACTACCGAATGTATTGCGTCGACAGGGCTATATCTCTTTCGAACTCTTACCACGACCAGAGAGTCTATTAACCAAGGTATCTCCTTGTGGGGTTAGACCAGGTACTGCATTCAAAAGAGGCAGTTTGAGGATGATTGACTCAAAATAACTGTTCACGCCTCCCCTGCTGTCTAGTTCGAGAGTATCACCCGTAAAACTCTGGAAACTGATCTTGAAGGGTAAGTTTACCTGCTTGCTGAGAACGTAGGGTGTCAGTTCCATGAAAAGCTCTGGCATGCGGTGCATGTGCGACAGGTATTGGTTGAGGCTTCGGAGTAGCCACGCGTGGTTCAGAGTCTCCAGCCTTTCAACACATACTGGGTATGATCGTACACGATGGCCCGTGATTAACATGCTTCTGGAACTTTGCAAAGACCGGTTAGGAAATGCAACATCGTTATGCACAAAATCCAATCCCGAGGGAATGCCAGAGTCTGGAGAACTGGACTTCATCGCATAAGATGAGGATAAACTCATAATCAGACCAAATACCAGTCTCAGCCCATATACGGGTTGACGGCCATGTTTCACTGCGCCTGTCCCTCCCTCCAGTCTCAGAAAATCGCAGCTGTTTGTTCCACAACTGTGAATCATCACACCAAGTCAACATCGCATCACTGTGACTAGGCGACTTTAGCTGCAGGTGAGACAAGCAGACGAGACGGTACCATATGCGCTCCTCAGCAGGTGGTGTATGCGCTACGTAACGAGGCAAGGAAGTTTTGCTTCTTTCTGTGGCTGCTGGAGCCAGTCATTCTTGACTCGGGGGATAGGTAGCAATTGATTGTGGCGCGTGATTCTGGTTGCACCTAGTGTTGATTATCGGAATGTGACTGACATTGGCTACCACAGGTGACAGCAGTCGAGAAATGAGACCCTGCTAGTCTTGGATAGGACGAGGATGTGAAAAAGGGTTATGAGCTTCAGGGACTGTCTCAAGCGGACACTTAGCAGCGGTTTATAGATGCGCTAAGAGTGAAACCTTGTTAAATATCATTCTAGAAGAACTAGACAAGTGTGTTGTCCTTTTGCTGAGCGTCATATCACTTTCTTAGCCTCATTGTTATCCGGATAGCTAGATGAGTAACGAGGATGCTACCCAATGTGCGTCAATTCTAATACTTGGTGAGGCGTCTGAATGAACTACCAACTTACCTATAAGTCACAAGTGCTAACCTAGCACACACTCAAAGTCCATCACGTCCCAAGTCACATGACTCTGTATGCAGACCCTTATGCTCAGGGTTTGAAGAGAGATTAAGTGCTCCCTGACGTTCGCGCTAATAGGTAGACATGAGCTGTCGTTGCCGATGGACTCCACAGTGGATCGGTAGCTGGGATAAATTGTCCAGTGTGTGTCTGTATGTAGACCTACTTGAAAAGAAGGTGGAAACTTGGGCGGAAAAAAGACATTGTATTCAGTTTAGAGACTCTAAAACTCTTTAGAGCGCCGCATTGATGGATATCACGACTGATCGATCTTGATGGCAATTAGCGAGTTGAGCTCCTCCCTCTTTCTGTCTCTGAAACATAGCCCAATAGAGGAAAAGAAGAGGTTGGGGCCCTAGCCAGGGGTAGAAAGGCAAAGGGAAGAGGAGGGCTGCAGTCCAGGAAAAGCTGGCGCGATCTCTAGGTGGAGAGATGTTAGGCAGATCCTGGGTAATGATGAATGGTCTCTTGTCCTCTAAAACACGCCCATCCATGTCCTGCAGGGCCTAGACCCAGCCCAGGCAGTCCCAGCACCTACGTAGGTGTATGTATGTACTGTGCTGGTATGGATGTATGTACGTACTGGTGGTTCTGCCATCCAATGGAACTGGAAACGTTGGGCCGTGACCAATTGACAGATCTTCATCCCTTCCTCAGCATGAGATTTCGAGCTAGTATTCCATGAACCTTGGATTGCTATCGAGAAAACACTCGCCTTTCCTACAAGGTACTTTTCCATCTTGTCAGCTGCCGAACCGCTGGGTTTATTTCCTACCGAATACCCATGCCCGGCTGTCGGATCACCTTTACGGAGGCTCGGCCCGGTGCGGCTTGTCATCGTTCAGAGACGACGGGGTTTTTAAGGCCAAACTGAGAGCAGAACAGAGAATCAGCCTCAAACCTCATGCCTTATTACAAACCAAGCGAGAGCCGCGAGGTTAAAACCCTGACGTGAGCAAGCCAGAGCAATAGCGGCATGCCCTCCTGGCCGCATTAGCAGCGAATAAGATTGCTGGGATAGCGGATCGATCTTCACAAAAGACAACAGAGCGAGGAAAAAGCAAGTTCGCATACATGCTGTACAGTACAACACATGGGGCGTTGTGTAGTGGGTGTAGTGGGTGTTGTGAGTGTTTTGGAGGACAGCGTCGGTCCTGCGTAGGGGACTGGTAAATTGAGCCGTCCTCTTCAGTAAGCTACCGGGCCTACTCTGGGGAGCTGAGGGTAAGATTCATTACAGAGCACACATATTGCCAAGGCTGAATCAGATCACGATGAAAAGCGCTTGACTGTTCTGTTGTGCACCTTGTGTGTCACGGTGCAACCTTCGGAGAACGGCAGCGGAAGCTGGCTGGTGCGTGATTGAGGCTGCATGTATGTAACTGGCCCTGCTTGGAGACCAGTATTGCTGCGATGTTGTGTGATCTCATCCTCATCGAGGCTCATCCTCTCCGTATGGCGATGGCATCATGTTATCCATCCGTGTAATATGACTTCTTCTGACTCCCCATGCAATAATAAGTGATCAGCCTTAAAGTTTCGGGTAACCTGCTTCTGAATTAAAGAAGACCAAATCTTGCGCTTGAGACTAGGACGCATTTGGTGTTGTACAACATAAGGTAGCCTCCCAGCACGGTATGTACTAATGTTTGTGCCTCGCGCGATGTAGCATCGCCTGTAAGTCGTTTCTCGCGACGATGGAGATATTTTTTGGGTACTGGAGGTGGTATGCAGATGCAATCGACTTGTGGTCGCACCGCATTTGCGTGTCCTAGGTTGCATATATACTCTGTGCTCAATGGCCTACATAACACCAAGGAGCTGATGGTGATGATCATGAATCACATGGATACTTGAACTGACATGGATGCTTTAGAGGTCAGTCAAAATTTTGGAGAATGCTCCCAATCTAGTGACAGCTATGCTCACGTTTTGGGCTTAAACAGAGGCCACCAGGTCAAGTACAAGACTCAAGACAACCCCCAGGCAGCGAAAAGCACCGAACTCAAGTGAGTTGTGTCGGTATATGTACTGACAAAATCATGGACCACCTGCAGTCAGGCGATCTTCCTCAAAGGTCTGAAGTTCAGGTAAGGCTACCCGGTAGTTGGGAGTCTGGGACACAAGAGAGAGATGTGTTCTGATTGCTCATGGCCAACACCACATGTGCCAGCATTGACTCTTTCAAGATCCTGCCAAGGTCTCTCTCATGAATGGCCGGAGATGTGTCTGATTATCATTGAAGCTTCCACCAGCACTCAACCTGCAGTACTCCGTACATAAGATGATAAGCACCTCCATTTTTGATTTGTGTCAAAAAGTATTGGATGTACTTACTTACCTAATCCACCTCATCTACCTACCCTAATAATATCCATGCTGCCATGGTACCGCCAGGGAACAGAAAAAAAAACTGCAAGCCCGCTATCATCATCTGTCCCATTTTCTCCACTCCACAGCTTCATCATCCATGTCCCCATTCCCTGAGCCCCCGGCGCCGGTTGATCCCAGAGTCAACGCCCAGGCCAAGCTTCACGCCTACCTTATGACTAATTTGCACGCCCCCTCCTCTTCCCCCGGAGCTGCCCTTCACCCCTTGTCCCACCTTTCCTTGTCATCTCCCGTCCCCATCTACATACATCGTCACGCCTAGACAGCCCCGGCTTAAACGAGCCCTGGAGTCCTTCCTAGACCTAGCCCCTAGGTAGCCTAGCTCAGAAGGAAGAGAGTCCTCCCATCACTCAATTGCGACCGCGGATACCCATGACCATCCTAGCCATCCCATCCCGTGGCCCGTCCTTTTTCTGATTTCATGAACGAGCCTCACCTCTTGTCTCTCGCCTGCTCGGGTACCCGCCAGTGGCATTCATTGATCCGTCCACCCAAAATGTGACTCGACGATACTGTATGACACCCCTTGTTCCTTTTTGCTATTGTTTACCCTCGATGACGGCTATACGAGATATAAAAACCAATACATATTTTCGACAGAAGGATGTTTATTGTTAAAAAAAAAAAAAAAAAAAAGACCGTTTCCCCTCTCGACCAAACCCTAACCAGCCATCCATCATTATCTAACTTTATCTGTGATTTTTTGCCCTGAGGTTCCAGGTTTCTTTGGGTGCATCCCCAGACCGCCAACAAGCGCGTTGCCGCCCCCTCCCCACCAGCAATGGATGGCATCACCTCACCTAGGTACCTATGTACGGAGTATAATCCAACCAACGGCATCGATCCAATGTCCATTCGCAGCGGAGAAGGAATGACTCTGCCGATTGGCTTCCAGCTCTCCTGTCGTCTCTTGCTTTGGGGCTAGTCAGACAACGGACCTTGGCCCAAGCAGAAAGCAGAGAACCCCAAGCCAAAACCATGGTGCTCCCTTTTTTATTATTAGCAACGCCTGCCCCGTCTGCACGGCTGAATCAATTTGATGAACAACATTAGCCACCTCTTCTTGCTTATTTGATCCAAGTGCGTACCGTAGTGATGAGTTCTTTGAGCATCGTCGGCTCTGCCAGCTGGGCCACGAATCATATTGCTTAACTTATCGTGTGTCGGGCTGGGAGACTCTTGATGCTACATTGGTAGCAACAGTACATCATCAATTGCTTTAGGTCATGAATAGGTACTGGTAATGGTTTGAAAACACTTACACCAGCGGCTTTTCCTTCCTCTATTGAATATATGCATATTCTAAGTCTGGATACATAGCTATTATTATAGCTACCTATCCTACGCACATCAGATAGCATTTAGGAAGAGAGAATTATTGAATTGAATATTGGATGTTGTTAATATCACCAGGGTGACAGGGCATATAATGCGCTAATATGGAGTACGGATATGTACTGTACCTTTGGTTTGGGCCCGGGAAACCCCTTTTTCCTCCCGCTCGCTCGTTAAGTTGTTTCCCTGGCCGAGCCATCTCCCCTTCCCAAGCGAAGCCAAAACAAGATGTCATGTTCCGAAACGGCGCACGACCTGCTTACATACTAGCATACCTAGGTACTCCGTAGGTACGAGAAAGATGGCTCCGAAACACGTGGGAGACTTCCGGAACAGTTTAGCGGCGAGTCCGGCAAGCGGTGAAAATATTAGCCATTCCATTGCGATAATAGGTAACCTAATAGGTAGTTATTCCATTCTCTGTTCTACCTCACTTCTTCCGCAAAGCCACCACCGCCTCGATCTGATGGGCCACAATTTATTATTATCCAGCCTACCAGCCTCCCCTAGCATCCACCCACGGCTACATCATCGCCTCTCAACGGGGATTGTGTCGTTGTTGCACGATTCGTTTGCTTGCTCGTCCTCGTTATTTTCTGATCATGTTTCTCGCCAATCTATGTCTGATACATGATGATATCATGTGTCTGTCACCCGTCACCCGTCGCTCATCAGCTGTGGCCATTCTGTGTTTTGGGCTCTCTCTTTTTGTCCAGGTTACCGCAGCCAGATGGCTATTCTTCTTACGGTCGCTGGGAGAGGCCACTCGTGCAGCTATGCTTGCCCTATCAAGACGTATGTACATAGGTCAGCATGCTCGTTGTGTTATAAACCCATCACTCTGCCGTTGTCTCACCTCCATCCCAATCCTTAATCTGTTCAGTGAGTGCTAAGCTCGATGCCATACCTCACCCTGGCAGAGACGAGACAGGACGCCACCCTAGGACTGTCAGGTCTCTTTGAGGTACGTATCCGCTGGAGCCTCTTGGCATGCATTTCAGATGCGCCACACAAAATGGAAGATGGGGGACGTGCGTTGCTGGATTTAAATCGGTATCGTTTCGCTTGGCACCCTAGCACCCCCGAGATGAACACCATCATCAGTATCGATGCATGCGCGACTTTGAGCCAAGAGGCAGACGCTCAAAGGTAGACAGCATTTTTAACGCAGTTCTATATGACAGACTGAATAATGACACTTGAGAGTCGCTATGACACCTGAAGTACAGTCGCCGAAACGTGGTTTCTGATTGATTTGGAGCTCAAGTCTCTGCCCGAAATATTCCATGACGTTTATTCATCCGCCCTCTCCATGATCAGAACCTGATAAACAAAGGCGGGTTACCAATGTTAATGGAGGGTGACGTGACAGCCTGGATATGCGCGCTCGTACTTTCATTGCTGATATTTGTATCAATACTGGGTGATAAAATGGTATGGTGTATGAACAGAGTGTATTGACGGAACCTAGGGGGAACCCATAGCCAAATCATAACTCTGATTACCTTACTCCCGTTTGTCGAGTCCTCCTCGTTCTTGCGATGCGTCTTGTCAACTGAAGGTTGAAGCGGAGCCTCTGTAATCCCTTGCGCAAAGCGCCACTGATCCGTAAGGTTAGTAGGTAGGTTTGGTCGCAGAATTGAAAGACAGGGCAGGGACAGGGACCTCTGCTCAGTGCTCCATATTTGTCTCATGCTTGGGTAGCTTTAGGTTACCCTTGAGCGTGCAGCTTGCAGACTTGCAGACATGCAGATTTGCACTTGCAGTTGCAGGGCCGGTATCGTCCAGTACGTATCCATGTATTGTATTTACTTTAGGTGGTACGTGCCTGTAAACCGCCGCCACCGGGCAGTAGGCCGTAGGGACGTAGGGGACTAGGTACCTACATAGGTAGAGAGTGAAGGCTAAGGCTACCGAGCCATGTAGGCTAAGCCAGAGTAGGTTGGCGTCGTAGGGAGGGTGTGATATGCCGGGTACAGCATCGGAAACTGAGGTGAGGTGAGGTGAAAGGTGTGAGGTGTGTGGGCTGCATGTATGTATGTAAGCTAACCTAACTTAACCGTGAGTGAGCCTCGAGCCTCGAGAGCGCGTGCGTTGAGTTGGGTTGGCTAGGTAGGCTAGGTAGGTTGGATGGAGTCCGGGTAGTGTGTGTGAGTGGGTTCATATCCCCCCCCCCCCATCCCACTCCACGCCACCGTGCGCTTAAATTGCCCGCTGGTCGTGGGTTAGGTGAGTTTGAGAACGGGTTTGCTCAGGTCCTTTCTCCCCATCCTGTACTCCTCACTTTCTTCTTCTGCAACGCATTCCATGCCCGCGAAAGGCCTCATCCGTCGCGCCTTGGATTGCCCTGTATCTTATCTCTCTCGTCATCCCGCTCTCTTCTATTCCCACTTGGCCTGCCATTGACCCTCGATTTCCCTGCGTATTGTTTTCGCAACGCTTCAGCCTTAGCCGCGGCTCTGCCTAGACTTTTTGTTCAATCAGCTTCGCCCTCGTTACTCGTCGGGTAGGGGCCACTATCATCAACTCATCACGAACCCTTGAGCTGGAGCAGCTTTCTGAATCACGACCGCGACTCTCCCCTCTCTCAGCCCACGTGGTATTAATTCGACCTCGCGTCTGTCGCACATCAGCTGTCAAGTCCGACCCCTGCTGTACCATAGCAGCTCTGTCGCCAGTTTCAGTGCCAACCTAATGGCGAACCATCACGCGTCGCCGACCATGATGCAAATGCAACAGCACCAGGGCCAGGTGCCGCCGCCCCCTCCGCCGCCGCCTCAGTTTGCGCCATCACATCAGATCGCGGCCATGAATGAGGCTGTCTGGTTGCAAATAGGTTAGTGGTTGTCGCGTCGCGTTGCAAGACCAGACGACATAGGCTGACGTATCTATAGGGAGCTATGCGGAGGTTTTGCGCAATCCGGATGAAGCAATGCACGCATACGAGCGCGCTCTTCAGGCCAACCCCAACTCAACCCAGGCCATGAACGCAATTGGCCTCCTCTACAAGACCCGTGAAGCTTTCGAGAAGGCGCTTGAGTTCTTCCGCGCCATCGTCCAGCTCGAGCCCAACAACGGCGAAGCTTGGGGAAACCTCGGTATGTCTGCTGCAATGACGTGACATCACGACACTAACCAATTACTCAGGGCACTGTTATTTAATGACGGAGAACCTGCAAAAGGCCTACGATGCATACCAACAGGCTTTGGTCAACTTGAGAGATCCCAAGGTGAGTAATTGCACACCAGGCGGAGTATTCGCATTGCTCGCAACAGGCTGACAAGACAACGCAGGATCCTATGTTGTGGTATGGTATTGGTATACTGTACGATCGATATGGCAGTTACGATTACGCCGAAGAAGCGTTCTCTCAAGTTATGAACATACAGCCTGATTTCGAGAAGGCGAATGAGATCTACTTCCGGCTCGGTATAATATACAAACAACAGAACAAGTGGGTTCAGAGTCTGGAGGTAAGTTCTGGTCTGGTGCCCACTTTGAATGCGCATAGCTAACCTTGGCAGTGCTTCAAATACATTGTCAATTCTCCTCCTGGTCCCTTGACGCAGGAAGACATCTGGTTCCAGATTGGTCATGTCCATGAGCAGCAGAAGGATGTAAGTTTCTTGCCACAGAAGCAAACATAACGACATGCCTAATTTGATACAGTTCGATAGCGCTAAGGCCGCCTACCAACGTGTCCTGGACCATTCACCCAACCATGCCAAGGTTCTTCAGCAGCTTGGTTGGCTGCATCACCAGCAGAGCAACACGTATGAGAGCCAAGATAGAGCCATCCAATATTTGGAGAAGTCGGTTGGCGCAGGTACGCTATGGACGCAAAACTATTTAATACCTATTCTAACATGCGACCAGACAACCAAGATGCCCAGAGTTGGTATCTCTTGGGCCGATGCTATATGTCGCAGCAGAAGTATCCAAAAGCTTATGAGGCTTACCAACAAGCTGTTTATAGAGATGGAAAGAACCCAACTTTCTGGTGCTCCATCGGTGTGCTTTACTATCAAATCAACCAGTACAGGGACGCACTTGACGCTTATTCTCGCGCCATCAGGCTGAACCCTTACATCTCAGAGGTTTGGTATGATCTGGGAACTTTGGTATGTTTTACCGGTCAACACTTTCCCGCTTGGTTGTATACTGATAGCTTGATAGTACGAAAGCTGCAACAACCAAATCACGGATGCTCTAGATGCTTACCAGCGTGCTGCTGAACTTGATCCCAACAACCCCCATATCAAGGCAAGACTTCAGCTCCTTCGCTCTGGTGGTACCAATGGGGGACCTCCTCCTGCTCCTCAGCCTGCAGATGTTCACCCGCAAGCTTACCAGGCCGCTGGCCCCGTTGGACCACAATGGGGAGGATCAACTCAACAGCCGCCTGCTGCCGGTCCTCCACCACCCCCTCAAGGCCCAGGAGAGAACTGGGCAGGCAGACTTTCTAACATTAATCCTCCACCGCAACCCCCTAATCCCTATGAAGCCCGAGGCGAGCCTTTCCGTGGAGGGCCTGCACCACCTCTGCGACAACCTAGCCCTCAGCAAGAGCAGTTGCGCCAGCCCTATAACGATCCCAACCGAGGCGGCCCCCGCCGCGGTCAAACACCCCCTCCTCCCGGCCATCAATACTCTCAACCACCGCACGCTCCTCCACAATCCCAGCCTTCTGCTCCCGCTTCTGAGCGACGAGTCGCAAATCCTAACTGGGGTGGAGCAACACCGTCAGCATCAGCACCCCCACCCAGTAACATTAACGGCCCCAACGGTCCTAACGGCATGGCTCCTTTCCGACCTACCAACAGCCCCCGACCTGATGGCCGCCCTGTTCATGACAACCGCATGCCTTCACCAAAATCCGCATACCCTCAGCACCAGCCCCCCCCTCTGTATCCTCAACATCCCGAGATGGCTGCTCAGGGAACTGAGAATGGTCCTCAAGGACCATCTGGACCGCCTGGACCGCCTCCCCCACCCGCAGTGGCGGAGGCTGCCATGCAGAGAATGGATGACCGGCCACCTTCAGTCGGCCCCAAGCGCATGCGGGAGTGGGAAGAAGAATCTGCTGCCAAGAAGCAAGCCAGTGAGGAAAACCGAGTTCGACTCGATGACATGCGTCATCGAAGACCGTCTACTCCTCCTCGTGATAACTATCGTCGTAACTCGTCCGAAATTCGACGGGCTGATGATACTCGTCGACCTGATGAACCACGCCGCGAGGAACCCCGCAGACCTGAATCACCCCCTCGCCATGCCACTGAGAGCTATCATCCCTCAGAAGCAGCCCACCACCCCCCGAGCCACGCCTCTGGTCCCAGCCATTTACCACCAATGCAGCAGCCACCCACCCCGATGTCTGGCGTGGTTCACGAGAAGCCACCAGTATCTGCTACACCTAAAGAAGATCGCCCCCCAAGCCTGGAACATGCCCCGCCTCCCCCTCGCGCAGCTCCCCCTGCCGAGCCTGAAAGAGCAGCAAGAAAGATGGACGTTGACGAGGACTACGATGACAGTGGGGAAGACGAGAAGAAGGCGACTATTGTCACAAATGGCTCTGGTCCCAGCTCGGCAGCTGGAGATGCCAAGACATCCACTCCCGCGAATGGTGGTGTAAATGGAGTTTCTGGTACCGTCACAAAAGTTGAATGAATGATAATTTGACAGCTGCTTGTTATGAGTTGAAGACATCTCTTATACCTGCCGATTAGTCTGCCTTTTTTGTATACCACTATTATCGGGGGGCGTGATTTCTTTTGTGTTTGGACGGGGAGGCTCAAGACAGAAATTCAAAACCGGGGGTTATGGTCCTTCTTGGCTACGATTTGACCGGCGAACAAGAATATTACGCACATTAATTTCCTTACTCTGATCAATAAAACTCAGTTGTATCTTGTGTTACTACAAACCGTGTTCTCCATCCCGTGACGTTGCGCTGCAGACATTTCACACTTAGGTACGGAGTACTGGTAATTATCTGGTAGGTAGTTCCTCGGTAGGTACCTATCCCTGCTGTACGTGATTGCGCTAGACCACTTTCAGAAATCATCAAAGTCACGTGAGAGACTGGAGGGCTACCATCTCGGTGTAGACTTTAGCCCTCGATTCTTTCGGTGTCGGCTCGGTGAGTAAAAGGACAGTGGTCTGTCTGCGCACGGGCCACCCCACGAATTTCGAGCCGTTCGCTTAAAATTTCGCCCACAGTTTATTTCTTTATCTCTTCTTTCTCAGGCTTTGACAACTCAGGTTCATACTAACCCCCTCAAACCACACAGCCAGCCCAAGATGAGTGTGAGTGAAGATGTCTACGACCAAAGAAATTGCTTCAGTCTGGGTAAACTGACATTATGGACAGCACCGAAAGTATGAGGCTCCCCGCCACGGCTCCCTGGCTTATCTGCCCAGGAAGCGCGCTGCTCGTCACCGCGGAAAGGTCAAGTCGTGAGTATTTTCTGCTGCACCAACAAGAAGAAAAAAAACTTTTTGGCAATATCGCCCAGCTGAGGAAGACATTGGCTAATGCATTGGGACAAACAGCTTCCCCAAGGATGACCCCAAGAAGCCTGTCCACCTGACAGCCGCCATGGGTTACAAGGCTGGTATGACCACCATCGTTCGTGACCTCGACCGACCTGGCGCCAAGGCCAACAAGAAGGAGGTTGTTGAGGCTGTCACTATCGTCGATACCCCACCTGTACGAACAATGCAGCCCGCTTGGCTATGTGCCTATGGCTAACATCTTTTAGATGATCGTTGTTGGTCTTGTGGGATACATCGAGACTCCCCGAGGCCTGCGATCCCTCACCACCGTCTGGGCCGAGCATCTGGGCGACGAGCTTAAGCGCCGATTCTACAAGAACTGGTACAAGAGCAAGAAGAAGGCTTTCACCAAGTACGCCAAGAAGCACTCCGAGAACAGCGGTGCCTCCATCACCCGCGAGCTCGAGCGCATCAAGAAGTACTGCACCGTCGTCCGTGTCCTCGCCCATACCCAGATCCGAAAGACCCCTCTCAAGCAGAAGAAGGCCCACCTCATGGAGATCCAGGTCAACGGTGGCTCCATCGCCGACAAGGTCTCTTTCGGCCAGGAGCTCTTTGAGAAGCCCGTTGACATTTCCAGCATTTTCGAGCAGGATGAGGTGATTGACGTTATTGCCGTCACCAAGGGTCACGGATTCGAGGGTGTTACCGCCCGTTGGGGTACCAAGAAGCTTCCTCGCAAGACACACAAGGGTCTCCGAAAGGTTGCTTGTATCGGTGCTTGGCATCCTTCCCACGTCCAGTGGACTGTTGCCCGTGCTGGTCAGCGAGGTTACCATCACCGTACCTCGGTCAACCACAAGATCTACCGCATTGGTAAGGGCGATGCTGACGACAACGCCGCCACTGAGATCGATGTCACCAAGAAGACCATCACTCCGTATGTCACTCCAGTCTTGCTAGGTATCGGCTGACAATTGCTAACACTTTGATAGTCTCGGTGGTTTCGTCCGCTATGGTGAGGTCAACAACGACTTCGTCATGGTCAAGGGTTCTATCCCTGGCACCAAGAAGCGAGTCATGACTCTCCGAAAGACCATGTTCCCCCAGACCTCCCGAAAAGCCCTCGAGAAGGTCAGCCTCAAGTGGATCGACACCTCGTCCGAGTTCGGACACGGTGCTTTCCAGACTCCTGCGGAGAAGAAGCAGTACCAGGGTACCCTCAAGAAGGATCTTGCCTCCGCTTAGAGCGGCTGCTTGTTTTCTTTCTTGTCTTGGCCAATTCATTGCACCGGTGTCGAGGGTTGGTTCGTTACTACTGTACGCCTTGCGTTTGGGCTGGGTTAGGTTATAGCTGGCGTGGAACGTAAAAATAAGTCCAGCCAGAAGAGGGATGGCTTTCAAAAAATTCTAACGAGATTCCCAATGTTAATATGACTGTACCTTTGTTCTCCGGTGAATGTGTGTTTTGACTTGTGTGTGTTTGTGCCGCCTTCTGTAGCTGTCCACATGAGACCTTTCCATTGTGTCGAGACATTGGATGCTGATAGATAGGTACCTAGATAGTTATGCTGTGGCATGACTAGAATTGCTTTTTTACGTGCTTTCGCTTCATCATCCGTCTTGAACTGTACGGACGCCTTAGTCATTGGCCAATTTACCTTTGTTTCGAGATGTCGAGATGTTAATCTAGCAGTACATGAAGTGCGATTATAAGATGCAGGCAATACATTATACTCGGAGTATAAGCCAGATATCATAGATAGGTACGCTAGGTACCAAGGTACTAACTTTAGACACGCGTTAGTATACTATACTGCTCCATGTCAAGGTAAAAAGATGCATCCATGTTTCTAGGTTTATGCTTGCATCATGTGCAAAGTAAAGTTTATTGATCCCAAGTCAAGCGCCCACCTAGTTATGGTTCATTTATGGCTCACTTATGCTCAAACTCGACCTTGACCTTGACCTTGTGCAGTGAATACCCTACTACCTACCTTGCCCAGTTATACGCGGAATTGCTCTTTGTTTGTTGTTCATCCTGCTGGTATCATGATACGCAGTCATGGGCAAAAAGAGGAGCAAAAACAATAGCACGGGAGCCGCTTCGAGTTCACCAGCAAACGCGCCCATTACGACCTCGACTGTCGCAACGGATCCCATACTTGGCTACAGGATCCGAGTTCTTCTCCACGATTTCCTCAACGTTACTAAAGATTCTCGCTCACAGAAGCGCCTCAACTCTACAATCGACGAACACTATATCAGTGGCCCATATTTTGATGAGGAACAAGCTGCGATGGTCAAAGCAGCGACTATAGATGTTGACCTTGCCAAGCATCCTGCAGCTGACGAAGTTGAGGACATTGATCGAGATTTGATCTCACAGCAAGGAGAGAGTTTCGAAACCGCAGTTCAAACACTTCTGGGTGGTTTCCTCGACAAGCGACGTGCTAGCGGTGATGCTCGACCGTGTGGACCTCATCATTTGGCGCCTTTATATGCCAAGTTCTTTGGTATTGATTTGGAAGAACTCAAAGAGGACAAGTTCCTTGGTCGTCTGGGGAGGGCCGGCATCTAATAAATCATAGTGATACAGAGTAGGGAGAGATGAGAGATGATGCACTATATCCTTCCACCCCTGCCACCTAACGTTAGATGTTCTAGGATACTTACAAGTACGGAGCACCTAGGTAGGTATGTAGGTAGTGCTGATCTATGTTGTGATTGGCCGACTCACCCCTGCTCTGAATCTCACACCTGACGTCACCCCACTCCCCAAACTTGCATCTGCATGTTGCGTTAGCTACAGCTTTTGACTTGACGCCTGAGCTGAGATCTACCATCTCTCCCAATGACACTTCGAACTCCTTTCAAACGCCTCCTCAACCTGAATCTTGGCTCTCTTCTTTCTCGAAATCAAACCCTCCTCCCGCGAACAACTGCCTCTCGACACAACACAGGACTACTCAGCAACACCAGATCCCTCAACATGTCAAACGACGACGATTACATGGCCTTCCTGAACAAGGCCAATCAAGACACCGGCGCTGGTGCGGCGACTCAAGAAAAGACTGCATTCAAGACAAAGGACCAGGGTGCTCAAGTCCCCAAACCCATCAGCGACGTGTGCAAGAACGCCGTATACACATCCGACGCAGACGAGCCCTTCCAAGAGGTTTCTCTCAAGTGGGAGGGCAAGAATGGTCTCCCCAGCGAGTGTAAGAAGTACGCTCCTACCGATGAAGATGATAAACTGACATGCTGTTAGCCGAATTCGCCAAACTCATCAACCACTCCTCCCCGGACTCGGCAGACATCAAGATCCTCGATCCTCTCAACTGGGACTCTCACGGCAAATACACCGACGTCATCGAGGCTGTTAGAGAAGCTTCGCAGGGTAATGATGTTCGTGTATATCAAGTCGCGAGGGATGCTACGAGAACCGAGTACTGGGTTGTCTCGCACGCTGAAGGCAAGCTGATTGGTGCCAAGGCACTCTCGGTTGAGAGCTGAGCGCCCACCGGTGGACATGTAATGATATTTTGGGCGTTTGCTATAGGGAACTTATGGATTAGCGTAATGAGTACGCCTGAGTCTGCTGTATTTGTTGACTCGTGCATGACTTCCCGTGTGTAAAGGTCTGAAAGGAGCACAACTGACCCAATAGTGTGAGAATCCGGCTTAACACTGTGACCCCAAGGCCTCTATGTCGAGATATGGGGTCTCAGCGGCCTCTAGGATCACATATCTTGTTAGTATTCTAACAGCTTTCCAGATCTCTGGCCATCTTGCTTGGATCATCTGTTCATAATTACCATCTGAAACCACCGTAATTTTTATTTGCAGCTTATGGTGAACTAACTCTATGTGCCTCTTGGACTTGTAAATACACCACGTGACGCACGATAATGTGTTAGTGCTACATAGCAATGGAAACACACGAGATATGGAACTGAGCTGAGAGTTAATTTGGTGTTCATTTAATGTTTTCATTTCTCATAGATGCCCACTGTTGAGCTCGGTATCCTCATATTACCGATCCCTCCTTAAAATTACATTGACAGAACTCCGTTTAATCAAATGCTCCAAGACCGCCGGTAATGCAATAAACCCAACAAATGAAACATCCATGTATTTCTTGAAACCTATTCAATCTGTACGTAGCATATCTGGCGGTACCGGAGAATCCCTCTTTAGACTAGGACTAGAACCAAGTGTACTGAGAGTATTTTCTGGTAGCATGAGTATGACTTGGCTCTCCTCATCTTGGCGCGCGATCGGAGTTTTGATATCCAAGTCCATCTCACCAGTCATGTGCTGAGACCCTTCTGGTATTGAAAGGCAACTGCTCGTATCAGACATTTCAACGTCGTTATCCTCTTTCAAGATGCCACTCAAGCTCTGAAAGCTATCCGTGTTTGGTGTGGGTGCCGTGAGAAAGGTGATGAGGGGTGCCTTGATGGCCGTCACAGGTGTTTTGATCTCTTCAACATCTTTGGCTTTGGCAGCCTCAGCTCTCAGGGCAGCAATGGACCCCCCTATGTTCTCATCATCACCGTCATCCTCCTGGCCAATTGTCCATACCCACCGACGCTTCTTCTCCCTCTTCTTGCGCTTCGAGATGCCCTTGGGCCCCGATGGGGAAAGCGGGGTCCCTGATGCGGCCAGTCCTGTCATGCGGCGACGCATATCCTCAAAAGGCCCAGGTGTCTGTCCTCCATCTTGAATCTCGTTTGGGGTGAATGCCAAGGCTAGATCGATGGCACTCTGGGGCTGAGGGGGCACGCATGGAGGGGAGTGTGGTGAAGCCTCCTCGACGAGGAGGTCAATGTGGGATTTCGTGTACTTGTTTGTCACAATCTCCTGTGTGAGGGGGTTATTATAGCACACTCTTCGATTTGCTCTATCTTGGAGCCGCCGTGACTGTCGCCGTGGAGACGGAGGAGGGATGGCCGTGGGTGGAGGAAGAGGCGAGTTGCGTAAAATACTGTGAAGTGATCGAGGATGTGTGTAAGGGGCCTGCAGGGTCAACTCAGCAAGAGTTTGTGGACGAGTAAGAGTACGCTTCTCGGGCTGTAAGCTATCATTCCTTGCTGGGGCCGCGGATATATCAGCAGGGGAAAAGCTAAAGGCCTTTGGAGTGTTTGAATCCATTGGACCAGCAGACATAGGCGGCGTGGCTGTCATTGTGCTCGGGTAGTTGATTTCCAGTCCTGGATGTGGTGAAGGAGCTGTATCGGACGAAGGAGTCTCAGGGTATGAAGCAACATAAGGCGTAACAACTCTGTGTTTCGGGTCCTGTCGTTCCACTGGAGTTGTCAAGCTGAAAGCTTGGAAAGTATTGATGGCAGTAATGGGTTCATGCTGAGATGGGGTTGCTCTTTCGATTGTGGTAACGTAGACATTGGACAGCGTGTTAAAGGCAGTTGGGTCCTTTGGGTCCAATGCATAACTTCTCGATGACCTGGTGGCCGGACTACATGCTGTCTTGATCTGAAGTGAAAGCCGGGGCTTCTTGGGCGGAACTTGAGAAGATGCCATGATGCTAGATGTAGCTGTAGTTGATATGTAGACCAAGAAGGCTGTTGTGCCAGAGTACACAAGAGATGAGCGGCCAAACTCCCTCGCTGAGTTGCAAGTGACGGTGTCTGTCAACCAACAGACAAGCAACCAACGTCCAACAGGCCTAGGCGGAGACGCTGTTACCGAGAGGCCGGAACCGACAGGGATTACAAAAGCGTTGCAGTGTCAAAAACGCAGAAACAACACGAACAAACAGCGAGAAACGAGGACATTGCGTCTATATAGGATGATAGAAAGTGAGACATGCATCTCACTGTATCTTGTGTGGGCGGGGAGACACGACCAGGGCTTTCATCTGCTCTTTGACCCAGTCCCGACACCCAAACAAGCGCCCCTAGGCATGCATGCAGTGTGATAAGCCTTCCATGACCTAGACGCGGAAATATCGGGGGGTTGAGAAGGATTCAGACCTGGGAGACTCTGGCCTGCCAAAAGCGTAACAAGTTGACGAGGATGTCATTGGCGGGAGCTGTGGTTGGCTCGCCAGAGCAACTTGGTGGGAAGCGTTAGAGGCGCAAGCGCCGACGTTGAATGTATGATCCTGGTGAGCTTCAATCATGTCCAATCACGCGGCTAACAAGTCGGCTCTTTCACTCGCGCTGGCGTCTATGCAAGAGGATTTCCAATGTCCCCTCCCTTAGACGACATGGCGCCTTGGCGTGGAGGAGTTGAGGAGTTGAGGAAGAGAATGACTGGTCATTTGCCCTATCGTCATGTTTTTGGGAACATCTTTTTGCTTGTATACCCAAACAAAGACGATCCTTCGCAGGTGTCTATGGGCTTTTTCGAAAAGTCGGTATGATCCTTCGACGAGAACAATAACTCAACGGCGGCGGGGGGATGCTCAGCCATGTTCCAAGCCATGATTTGGACAAGGCTTGCCCTTGTTTTCAAAGCTTCGGCCATCTTTGTTGAAATTGCGCTTGTTTAGTTAGGGCTTACACAAAAGCGCTGGCATCCTTCAAACAGACAAACAAACAAACAAACAATAACAATGTGATGAGAAGAGGGATTGTGAGCGAGCAACAACCAAAGTCCGGAAACAATTAAAAGGTGCGGTAAGGATGTCTCGTCCCAATGCACAATGCAAGTCTTTCAAAGCCCAGAGTTGACGCTATTGGCTGGGCCAGACAACCTTCTCTTGCAAATCGGACATATACTTGGGCGGCTACAGCGCAACTGTGGATGGCTGAAACTGCGCCGTAGTGTATGTACATATGTATGTATGTTCCCGACAAGGATCAGAGCGAGGGACTAGAGTCAGACTCACTTGAGTTGAGAAGGATCGGAGACAGTTGAAGAAGTGGCTGGATCGTACAGACAGATTGTGACTGTTGATCGAACCGAGCATCGAGCCCACCTACTCGTCAACAGTCGAAAGCACGGATGAGGTGTGGGTGTTTGCAGTATTCCTGAGAATGACTGACATACGATTAGTACCTTAAGTTACCTTAGGTAGCATACAGCATGCATGTCACATAATGGGTACCGCACCCGTGACTCTTTTACTGTTGTCCTTTGATCAGATTCGGAAAACAAGACCTTTTTTGCTCTTTAGGCGACTAAATCCAAGGTGATTCACTGCATCAAGAAAACCAATCGTTGTTCGCGGGTATGGGTAACATGATGATGATGATAATGATGATGCAGGGCGTGGTGTAAGTCACATCCACCATAGAATCCATGGAATGGAGGTAGGTAAGGACGCATCGGCGCCTCAGGCAACCCCCCAGCGTCGGGGCACTTAGCATCGGTGCCTAGGTAGGTATTGCCTTCTAGGTGCCTACAGTACCTACCTAAAGGTACCTACCTAGGCAGGTCCCTAATTAGGTAGTACTAAGCAGCCTGGCAGCCCACCTCAAGCACATGGACCGTGAATGAGCACCAGAACTGACCTCCATGGATGGTGCATTACCAGAATTTCATGCCCGAAATCGGTTTCCTGTGCCGACTCTTCCATTGCACGCCGCTGCAGTATTTGAATTCATATGATCGCGGATTCAAATAAACTGGCTCTCTAAACATTCTAAAACTGAATATCGAGTTGTATTTCACTCTCGACAACTTCCATCCGCCCGCTTGCACATGAAACTCGAGTCCATGTCCCCCCAATCCTTCGCCCCTTAGTTAGGTTGGCAGCCATGATCAAGGATGGAGCCGCCGAGGAAGAAGAGACCCAAGAGGAACGACGCTCGAACTATCTTGCAATTCGTGCGTTCCAGCCACCAAGCTCCAATCATCACCTTGGTCGTTGCTAACTGGCTGGACTGTATAGGACTACGACTGTTTCTATGCGCAGGTCTTTGAGAACAAGGACGCAAAGCTCAAGAAACTGCCATTGGGCGTCAAGCAAAAGAACTGTCTAGCGACTTGCAACTACAATGCTCGGGCTCGCGGTCTCACAAAGCTTATGTCCGTCTCCGAAGCCAAAAGATTGTGCCCAGAGCTTGTCCTCGTCGACGGCGAGGACCTCACCCCCTTCCGTGATATGAGCAAGACACTATTCAACTTCTTTAAAACCTTTTCCTGGAATCGCAAAGTTGAACGTCTGGGATTCGACGAGGTGTTCATGGGTATGTAGTCATCTCGCATCCTAAACAAATTATAGTGTTGGCTAATAAGACCACAATGCTCTCGCAGACGTAACGGATATCATTGAGTACAACTTATCCTGCCTCAACCGGGCATCCCTAGAAGAGTCTTTCTTTTGCCTTTCTAAAAGTGATCCCGAACAAGGATTTCACTGCGATGTGACGAGAATTGCCGGATGTGTTGAAGGCTTAGCCATTTCCACCCCTGACCTAAGCAACCCAGCCTATATGCGCCTCACGTTGGGATCACATTTTGCCCAGTTCCTACGACAGCAGGTGGAAGAAAAATATGGGTTTACATCCACTTGTGGGATCTCTACTAACAAGATGCTCAGCAAACTTGTCGGCAGCAAGAATAAGCCTAGAAACCAAACGACACTAATGGCTGTTACTGAAGACGAGGTTATCGCCTTCGTAGACACCCACAAATTGCGAAGAATTCCCGGGCTAGGGTTTAAAACGGTTCAGGTACTAGGCATTCAGGCTGGTGCTGACATGAGTAGAGGTGTGTCCGAGATCCCAGAGTTGAGCGACAATCCTGTGACAGTTGCCGATGTACGCCTCCACCCTGATATCTCGCCCGGAGCAATAGAAAAACTACTTGCTGGGCCTGGGTCAGAGAAAGGGGTAGGTGCACGAATCTGGGGCTTACTACATGGAGTCGATGCAACTGAGGTTAAGCAAGCCAGCGATGTGCCAACCCAGATTAGTATCGAAGATACCTATAAGGGCCTGAACACGCTGGCCCAAATAACGGAAGAGCTACACAAGCTGTCATGCTCACTCATTAGAAGAATGAGGACAGACCTTCTCGTACCTGACGATGGGGCAGATACTCCAGGGGCACAGAAATGGATTGCCCGACCAAGGACGTTGCGATTAGCGCTCAGGACATGGGCGTATCTGCACTCGGCGCAAGCTCAGAATTACAGTCGCGTCTCTCGATCTGGGTCTTTACCGCATTTTATCTTTGATTCCAAAGATGACATAGCTCATATTGCGGAACGGCTTGTTAGTGAAGCTCTGTTACCACTGCTCCGGCGTCTGTCCCCGGACAAGGGACAGCGGTGGAATCTACAGATGCTCAATATCTGCGTGGCAAACATGGTTGTTGGTGCAGCGGATGACAAGACGGGAGTAGGCAGGGATATATCTGTCATGTTCAAACGTCAAGACGAAGTGCTGAAGCCCTTTCAAGTGATGGAAGACGAGCATGTTGCACAGAGTGAGGAAATTACACAAACGGTGTCAGAAGGCGACGGTGAAGACGGAGAAGAAAATGATTGGGACATGGGTGACAATGCATTGTGCCCTATTTGTGATTATTGTATTCCTTTGTTCGCTGTATCGGCGCATCAGAGATATCATGAAATGGAAGGGTCTGAATAAGTATGCAGTGTCCCATGTGCTTTGACCATGCTATTTGCGAGACACGAGTATGCCATGTTCTTTGCTTCTTTGCTTCCATGCTTTCCCCACTCGGACTATTATAGCCTTGAAAGGCGCCGAAAGCACAGAGATGTGATATTCTCCCACAAAGTTTCGAGTTGCAACGCATCGATTTTGCAGCCATCACGCGGCCCGCCTCATGCTCACCGATGGCTCGACCGAAATACTGTAACACAACCCTTTGATTTGTACATCGATTAGCCACGATACACCGGGTAGTGAAGCCGAAGGTCTTTGCGTGACACCAGTAGCTTGATTGCTTTGAGATGCTTGATCGAATGACAATGTGGCTGGTATAAATTGATCGTTACAACATTGACCTGTAGCCAGGTTCCGAACGTCCACACGTGTATACATCCGCACTGTTAGTCTAACGAATGCGAGGGTCGATCATGTCTTTGACTCAGACATCTTCTTATCGATTTACAGCTAAAAGGGTACTAAGCATCGTCCGTCCGGGTTGCAAGTAACACAACGTCGCGGAGTCACAGCCCCCTTCATCCAGAGGTCAAAGTATCCTTTGTTGTGTGCAGTGATACTCTTGACGAGAAGTTTGTTAGAGGGACTAAAGGTAAAACGAATATTATAAGTAAATACATCAGTGGCAATCGAAATATACACAAAAAGATCCAATGTCGAGTTTCACTGACCTGACCGGTAACATGAAGATACATAAGGCATGCAACAAAGCGAAGCGATCCGGGTCCATATCTTTCTGTCTAGGTACCAATACACATACTCGTAGGTAATAGACGAGCGGCTGCACGCAGTGAGACGAATGACCCCATACACATCGTACATTGTGACACTGCTGTACCCGCGTTTGCCCCCCCGTCTGCGGGAGTTGGGTACCTACCTTACTGCAAGGTATGTAGGCGAGCATTTTGACCTACCTTAGGCAACGGTGGTATATACTTGCCTACCTAGAGGTAGGTAGGTATATATGGAGTGGTTGATCTAATTGGCACTGAGGCGGCAGCGGCCAGTCACACTCGACTGTCAGCTGGCGACACTGTCAAATCCTCTGGTGAAGCATCATCCTGAAGGTGCACCGCATTCGCTCCTGCCTTCCCTGACTTCCTTCCATTGGAACCTCGTCGCCTCCCTTCCCACTTTCCTCTGTATTTTACTTTCTTCCATAACTCCTTCCTCGCTGTGTCAGCGTTATAAACATGCAAAGCAAGAACTCTGCTGCGGAAACCACGCGACTGTATCCGCATCTTCCCTTCCGCTTGGCATGTTGCCTTCTCTTCTCCTCCTACTTCTCTCTGTCTGTCTTCTATTCTCATCCGGCCATTCTCTGTTGGTAAATTGACTTCCGCCGATACCACCAACTACTTCTGGTGCTTTTGTTCGCTCGACTTTGCTATACCAACTGCATCGAGCCGGTCACTTGTTTGCGACTCCTGTTTGACTGGTTTTGCCATATGTTTTCCATGGTTGAGATGCCCAGCATTAGACACATTTCGGTCTAAGAAGCAACTTAAGCCCAGGTATTTGTTGTGTTGATCGTCTGCGCCTTTCACTGATACCACAACTTGACGCAACTTGATCATTGTTCAACATTCAAAGCACTCATACTATCAAGATCCTTACCTCTACAGAAGAAAAGAAGACTGTTTGAGATCGACACCAGGAATTATCGTCAGAAACCTGTCTTAATTAAGCAGTTCAGTCAGTCATCTAGCTTTCCGCGGATTCCAAACAACGAAATCATGGCTCGAGGTGGACGAGGAAGTCCAGTCCCTCGCCGGCCAGTTGACCTGACCGGTGTTATCTCTATCGCCGAGAAGAACGACTTGAACACTCTTATCACTGCCATTACAGAAAAGCTTCACAACGACATCAGCGTCATATTCGATTCTCCTCCTGTCACACCTACTCTGGGAGACTTGGGCGATATCGGCCATCATCACTGGCTAGCTTTATCACTCAAGACGAATGGAAAAGAGAATGTGAAACCTCGAGCTCCTTCTATCTGCAAGCCTGTAGCAAAGATGTCACAGAAGGGTGCTGATACAAGTCAGCCCCCGGATAAAGAGAACTCGGAGAACAGCATGCCTCAGCTGAAGGAGCTTAAGAAAGAGGCTCTTATCTTCTTCCGAAAGTGGCAGTCAATCTTTCTTCAGCGTCTTCGCGATATAAGTGTCGCGGAATCAAATGGTTCTCAATCTAACAGTCGTGGCCGTGGACGTGGAACTGCACGAGCTGTACGAGGGGGACGCGTGGCTCGTGGTGGGAGAGGGGGTGGTCGCGGAGGCACTGGAGGTGTTGAAAGCCTAACACTGGCAACTGGTGGGTTAACACAAGTTCCTTGGCGTGTTGTCTTTCTCTGTTGAAGTCATATGATAGTTTTAAGAGCTGATGTTAACCAGGCACCCCCCGCACTCCTTCAAATCACGTTGATCGCGAACTATCTCGCCGTTTCCCCCCTATTCCAACTTCCCTCTGGACTTTGCCACTCGACAAGCGCAAGCTGTTGCTGCACATCTCACTTTTGATTCTTATCTCGCTCCAGGAGTATACTGCATATGCTCGTATGACTCTTCTGAACCTGACCTCATCCCTGAACCTCCCCCTGAAGGTGCTTCATGAGGAAGAGAAGCGCCTCGCGGAGGGTTTCAGCCAACTTGCAGTTGACGCAGCCATTGAGCAAGCGTCTGAACCGGATCAAGATGAAAATAAACCTGTCCTAAAATCAAAGGCACGAATCGCTGCCATGACTGGACCCTTCCGGCTTGGAACACAGCTCATCGCTGTCGGTATCGGAACTCCCCATGGTGGGCTTGGGCTACGACTTCCAAACGCTGCTGGTCTTCTGGGTCCTATGGCAGACAACGGCCCTTCTACTGGTTCGATGCTTGGGATTTATATGGCAAGACCCACTGAGAAAATGATTGAGTCGTTCTCTCGAGACATCCAGGACTTCGGACTTGTTCCTACCCGCGGAGGACTTCAAGGGGATTATGTTGATGCTAAAGCTATCCCAGCCAGCTGTCGACGACTGCGCTTGGTGATTGCTATGAACGGTTGGGTAACAGACAAGGATAACCTCATTGGGCCTTGGAAGATTCTTGGGGATAATGGGGAGGTTTACGTTCTGCGATGGGAAATGAACGTCCTCAACAACATAGGCACTGCCCTCGAGACGGTTGTGAAAAGCTCAGCCTGGGCCGCTGCGAAGAAAGCTATATCTTCGCGCACAAGTACGTTGAAACTTCTTGTGATTAGTGAAAAACACTAACATAAAATAGTTTTCACAAGCCTCATCGAAGCCACCTGGCCAATGGAGCTCATGAAAGTGAGCAAGATCATTGATAACCCCTGGAGCATGGGGATGGTGCGCGCTGAGAAAACCGGCGCGGTGCTGGCCGATGCTGTGATGCGCAGCAAGATTCAAGGAGACCGCCCTGTATCCCTCATTGGGTTCAGCTTGGCAGCCCGAGCTATCTATGTTTGTCTGATGATTCTTGCCGAGAAGCGTCAGTTCGGCCTCATCGATTCCGTCGTCTTGATGGGAACACCGGCTCCTTCAGAGAGCCGGGTTTGGTTGACCCTCAAGAGTGTTGTATCTGGTCGGCTGATCAACGTCTTTTCAGAAAGTGACTATCTTTTGGGATTTTTGTATCGTACATCCAACATTCACTTCGGTGTAGCCGGCCTGCAACGAATCCAGGGAGCAGATGGTGTCGAAAACCACGACGTTAGCAACCTTGTGAACGGACATTTGCGTTATTCCACCCTGGTTGGAAAGATTCTCAAGGATATTCACTGGGAGGACCTGGACCTGAACGCCTAGAAAGCGGAGAAGCTGCGCAGGACCACTTAGAACGAGAAAAGTGTCGGCATCATATTAGTCAGGACTGGACAGGGTGAGAGCATCTTTGCTAGTGGAACATCAACAAGATTGCAGAAGCAAGGTTTACATGTAAGATTAAGACCAAAGTGCATCTTAGATTCACGTTCCCATAGGGTTTGGGTGGTCATTAACGATCTTCTTTCTCTGTATGAATCTCGTAGCCTTAAACTCCCTCAATCCCAAAGCCTTAACAAAAGGCAGCATTCCTGTCCTGCCCGTTATGCTGATGTGTATTCTAACGACAATTACCATGCATATGTACGTCTGTATGCTCTAGTTGAGAAGCAGTGAACCTAAGCATCCAGCCATATTGAGCAAATCGGGGATCCAATATTTGTCTATCATAGACGAGATGCAATGCCCTCTCTTGCCTCCTTTCACCCCACCTTCTTCTCATTTGGAGCTGTGCGTGCTTATGCAGTAACATCTCACAGTTCCACCCTCGAAGGCCTTGACTTCTCCATGCTCTATTCGTCTAGGACTTCTTGGCACTCGAGTCGTATATCTTTTCTCTTCCCCGCCATCACCTAGATTATTACAAAACGTGGTATCGTACACAATGAACCCTCCCCATTTTGCTTTTCTGTCTTGATTGAACATCTTGCTTGCCCAAGGCGAGGATGATTTGTGTTTTGTAGTCATCGAACAGTTACAGTCATGAGAAGCCTCTCATGTGAGTAACTGGTCCCTGAATATTTCATCCTCAAGTGGGAGGGGTGGTGCCAAGCATGCTAGGAACTTGCTTTCGTATGAGCCCGCGAGCACCTCGCCCTTCTACACGAGGCATGCCTTGGATAGAACGAGGCTCACGCATTAAGGATCTATCGAGACGTGCAGGCGTTCTCGTCACGACTGTTCGATACTCTCCTGGAAAGTTTCCCTTGGGTAACGGTACTGATGCAGTCCGCCAGATATGATCGGACGTGTCACCGAGCCAAGCAGGTATCTTGCTGTTGGAGCTGCCTCTAGGAGGGGCATAGCCCCCGTAGGTAGAGGCGCCATGAGATGCACGGATCGTGGAAAGGCGAGAAAGACCCGTCGATAAGCCGGAACGGCCTCGGGCCTTCTTAGCCATGATGATCTCGTCAAATACACGAATCGAGGCGTTATTGGCTGGCTGCATCTCCCGGTCGTGGATAAACTCATTGAAGCCTTGTGAGTTCAGGGTTAGTATTCAGACCGTTCAAACGTTAAAGAGGTGTGGCCAAAACTTACACTGTGTTTCCCGCATCATGGTAGCATAGTCGTGCTGATCATGCGGGAGACTTTTGATAAAACCATCCATATCAAAGGCATACAGCTGGCCGTTTGCTTTTTGCTGCTTTGAAGGCCGTCCAAGGTACTTGCGGTATGTGTACAAGAGACTTGCAAGACAGCGAACAAAAGCTGCTCGGATTCGGTCAGGATGAAATGCCTCGGGGCAGACAAGCGAAGCATGGCCGAGACATCTGCCGTGGGAGAAGATCTTGCAGCCGGTGCACTTATAAATGCCGTCTCCCTCGGCATGGTCATTGCAAATATTGCAGATTGATGTGTTGTCCTTGGGGATCCAATTAAAGCAATGTCCCTCAACCCAAACTGTTGTCTCTGTGTTTCGGACAGGCTGGATCTGCATACTGGGCATGATAGTTGATGCCGCAAGCGTTGACTGTGCGTAGGTTGAAGGTGCATATCCATTCCCGTATCCGCCACCACCACCACCACCAACAACGGAGTTCTGAGAGTCCACCGAGATAGCTGAAATTGACAGGTTTGCTTGATGGCCGTTGAGGAAGGGGAGGTTTGGCTTGTGGTATGGCGGGTGCTTATCGATGCCAAAGGAGGAGCTGCGTCGCATCTTTTCCTCGCCAAAATGTCCAGAGCGCTTCTCTCGAAGAGTCGCTGCCAAAGCAAAGCCAGAGTCGCTTCGAGAAACAGGCGTGGAGGGCATTGGCGGGAAGTTTATGGAAACAGGGGATACAGACGACTGAGGACTGGTCTTACCAGACTTGCTTGTGCTAGGTCTGTCCGATTTACCGTTATCCACCTTGGCCGAAGCGAAGGCATTGAACAGTGGTGGCAGGACCTCATTTGGCGGGTCTGGCTCGCCAAATCCCGACGAGCTCTGGGACACCCATTTGCCCAGTGTGCTCTTGGGCGTTGCGGATCTGAAAAGGGCTGCATTCTCAGTGGAGAAAGCGTCATAAGGGAATGATTCCATGGCGTAAGGGGGTGGTCCAGTTGTGACTCCATATCGCAGTTTGTGAGGCGCCGCGACCTGCAGAAGAGACATGAGTTTCCTTCGGGCCTGACGAGGAAGTCGAACGGGTTGTGATGTAGCATCAATAGTATCCTTGTCCAAGTCAACGAGCACATAATCGTCCTCGGGCAGCTCAATTCTGTCGTAACGTCGCTCAATGCCGACGATATATGGGCAAGGCGCTTCGAGAGCTGACAGAAGTCGCGCAGGGAGGACGGGAATAAAGATACTCGACCACTTCAGGGGGTATAGCAGGTTTGCAAGTGCATGACAGGCGAGGTGCAACATGCTGGTGTGCGAGGACAGGAAGATGATTCGGGATTCGGCCATGGCATACTCGAACAGAGCGACAATGTTCTCGAGTGACAAGCAACGGAATAGGGCGTAGAGATCGATGGATCGTGAACCAGGAATTTCGTTGTCTGCCTCCTTCCGAGCATAAAGTCGCAATTCGCGCACTCCTAGTTCAACCTGAGTTTTGGACCCTAGGGGATTGAATGCCTCGGTGCATAGATTTACGACATATCGCTCAAGGGGTTGCCAGCGTCCCACGCTGGGTGAGCTTGGAGGAATTCTTAGGACACCCCCATCTGTCATGGGGGTAACGATAGCCTTGAGCCATTCTTTCCAGAAAGACATATTGGCTGCGTCTCGGCCCAGGATACCATATGCGCGAGGCGTCCAGAGTCCGCTTTCGCCAGCAGTGAGACCCTCGATCTTAGACGCGGCTCCATGTCTCAGAGGCCGAAGCATGTCCGTCATGAGGGTAATCTTTTCTTCCACAGTGCTAATTTCATCTTCGAGCCTCTCACGTGCTGGAGAGCCTGACGGAATTGTAGGGAGTTTTGCAAGGAGTTGTGATAGATGGGTGCGTTCACCAGCCAAACGAACTCCCAAGCTGGCTGCCAGCTCTCGCTCTTCTTCAGACATGTGACTTTGGCGCCATTGCTCGCACTTCTTTTCCACCTCCTCTGCCACCTCGGCATTGAGAGCAGTCCAGATGATAATAGTTATACCGTATAGCTTGGAGTTATCGTCAGAGGTCATAGTAAACCCATGCCATGTAGACCGAGGTCGGTCATCAGATGAAACGATCTGAATATCGTTGGGAAAAGCAAACATGGGCACATAGTCAGGGAATTTCCCACGTCGAGCAATCTCATCTACAGCCTCCTGAGGAGGATATCGGTCAAGAAGAACCGGCTCAAAGCGTCGTTTGAGAGGATGCATATCGGGGTCGGTGTTAAGGGGTTCGGGGGGTGGAATTACGGAGTTGTAATTACTGAGTCGTCTCGTGGTTCGGATCGAGGCTATCATTATAAGTTAGCGAACCTCCCTGTGTTTGCCTGGCAGTTTGATAAGATCAAACTCCAGAACATGGCGAGAACAAACCTGCACGACTGGTGCTGATCCTGTTGCTGGGTTGCTTGCGCACACTGTTCATATCCCTAAAGCTCATCTTGCGGCGGATGCTACCCTTAATGCTCCTGAGAGGACTCAGTCTGCCGCTGTCGCTTTCCTCTGCCTTGATCCTCTCTGCCCTGGGATTCACCATTGGTGCACGAGCTTGCACTTTTGCGCCGGCACTGAATGTCAGGTCCTCGAGAAATACCTCTCTCTCGGCGGCAAATTTTACCAGAGCCTTATCAAAGTCGAAGTCACCCATCAGCATGGAGCCCTCACCAAGGATGCCACTGGGACCGGCATTTTGGACATTGGTACTGCTATTGCCATTGCCATTGCCGTTACCATTGGTATTGCCAAAATTAGGGGGATTTATAGCACGAATGGTAGCGCTACTGCGGTTGCTTTTGGTATTGCCGTCTGTCTCGTCGAGAGTATGTATAGAGAAACGGTCGGTGAGAGATATCCGAGAGAGACGGTTGGCGGAGCCCTGGCGGGAGTGCCGTGCTTTTACTTTTGGTTGGTCGCCGTTTGTGTCTTCATCCTCAGACTCACCATCCTCGACAATGGTAGACTCAACGGGAACAACAACGGGGGCGGGTTGGGAGTTGGGATCGTGGTAGGACACCGACTCTACGCCAGCGATCCAGAAATAGTCGGCGAGAGGGGTCGATGAGTTCTCCATGACATGTCAATCGTAGTGTTTGGGCCACAAACGGGCGGAACAGAAGCGGATGGAGGGTCGTAGGCAAAAGCAATCGGGTCAGTTGGCGGCGTATTCTGCTTGACTTGCTGTGGTTTTGATCTGAAGAGGTGGGCGATCGACAAGACAAATCAGGTCGGGTTGCTGGGGTTTCAGTTAGGTCATGAACGACAGGACCTGTACCAGGGCCTTTTTTTTTTTATCAGGCGAGTACGAAGACAGCGATAACGGTAGCTCAGCAGTGGGCGACTCACGACCAAGCGATGACCGTCGCTTTTCGAGGCCGAATCTGGATCAAAAACAGGCTCGGAACGTGGTAAGTATAGATGATGCGCTTGAGGACGCAGCCAGCAATGCTGTATGTGTAGCGATGAGCCAGCTGCCCAGAGCCGCTCCTGGTTGTACGTAACGGGAGCCAAAAGTTAGTTTAAAGTGGATGGACGAGCCAGCTTAAAACCTAACGGAGGGGATCAAGGAGACGCAAGAACTCCAGATAGCCACCGAGCCCAAATGTTGAAGCACAAAGTGAAGGAGCAGTTAGAAAGGAAAAAGGCCGTGATAAAGAGAGTAGAAGGATGAGATGAGATGAGGAACAACCCAGGAGAAAGAACGAGGATTCAGCGTCGATCTGTGCTCATGCAGTAACTTTTACCTTAGGTAGGTACCGTATTGGGTTATCTGACGACCTAGGAACGTGGATGAAGTACAGGTACTTGTGAACGTGTTGGTGTCGGATACCTCGTTGCTCGTTTTGCGGACCAAAGACAGATGTTGACCAGACCAGACCAGACCAAACCAGGCCAGGCAGGGGTTGTCGACGCACGCTAGAAACCTGGAGGAGGCTCCTTTTAGTGAGGTGAATGGCTGACTGACTGAGGAGACGATGAGTGGGTGATTGATTGATGAATTTATTAGGGTCCAGGTCCCAAATCTTTCTATCCACGAAAAAGTTGGAGAAGAACGACCTGCAGCTTCCTTTGGTGGGCGGCTGTCCAGGGGTTTCCCGGGATGGCTGTCTACCTCCACTAGCTCTCGTAGGGGCTGCCACACAGTCCGTACGCCTAAAGCCGTGGGGTTGCAGCGTCGGGTGGTAGGGGGCGCCTGATATTCAACCACTGGAAGCGTGACGACCTAACGACGTCTCCCATCCATCCATTCCTCCTAGGTGCTATCATGATACTCACCGCTGGCTTCCATTTGAACTGCAAACGATCACTACAGCATACTATGTATATGTAGGAGCATATCACACAAACCGGGGCTGGAACGACAAGGGCCATTACATACATGGATGGCTTCGTATGGATCATGCAGATGAGTGACTGAGCAACAAAACATATCGCTACCTATCTAACAGGCCATATACATGCTTCCCTCAAGCTACCTAGTACCTAAGCAACAACAAATACCTATTTTATTATCTTACCCTTCATCAAGACACTACACAATCGCTCAAGTTAAATAACAAAAAAATCTACCACCACACGCACTTCTGCTGCAAGGTACCTGACAGCTAGTCGCTGGCACTGGCTTTTGGTGTGCTAAGGAAATTGACCGATTCCGCAAGCAAGCAAGCCGTCGATCTTGAGGCGTGCGCCGTCGCCTTTTCCAAGCACTGCTATTCGATGGATGCACCCATCAACGGTTGGCCATCCACGTATCCAGATGCAGCACAATACATCCATTAATCACATATTCAATTCGGCTTTCTCTCTTTCTCTTCCGGCAACCCTTCAGCCTTAGGGGTTTCAGACGAGCGCCAACGGATCCACGGGCCACAATGGTTTTGTTCACTGATGTCTTTTCCCATCCATTGTGCTCTGTTCGAAGCTTGCACTAGCATTCGTCAAGTATGCTTCGGATATGGATATGCGCTCTTCACCCCCACCGCTCGTTCAACTGTGTTGTCGGTACGAGTACAGTGTACATGTATGTGAGTATAAAGTCGCGCGTGTGGTATGCTCCACGATCATGCTGCAGGCCAGGAATCGCTACCTTAGTTAGTGTCAGGTCTTATCCCCTGAACTCCAGGGCGCAGGCAGGGCAGGCTTCATGGGTGTCTAGGGTGTCTCTCCCGTCCCCATAACAATACCCACTTAGTCGCCGTCTTTGCTCCATCAGCTAAGGATTGGGGTGCCACATTAGCTGAGCGAGCCAGCATCCCAAGTGATGGTGATGGATGTTGGTTTTGGAGTGCTTATCGACCATGGGCATGGGTTGAGGTCTGCATTCTGGATATTATGCATACAAAGGAAACAGTCCTCAACTTAAAAATATATATATATATATATATCGTGAAGTTAACGGTCCCGACGGGGCGGCCACGCGGCGAGTGCAACACTGCATACGGTATGAGGCGTCAGCAATCTGTATGTGTCTCTGGGCGTGCCTGCGTATGTATGCGGGATAACTGTATCCATCTGCATCAATATGCTTCACCCAGCTGCATGCTGGATGCAGTAGACATGTGGAAAACGGCACTCATCACCGATGGCGTCTGATGAGTTGTCCCAGGTATTCTGTGATTCCCCCCTTTGTGCCTGATATCGGCCAAACCGAACTGACAGTGCAGCAACAGCCTGATGTGCTGTCGTTTTGAAAGGATGGATGGCCTCTTGAGGGTGCCGTACAGATACCTACAGCACATACAATACAGTTCACTACTTACCTTAAGTACCTAGGTATGTCCCTGAGCGGCACGAGCAACCCGGCGAAGAGAGCGTGAGACAAAGTCCTGTGTCGTACATACAGAACCGGGACACGGTCAGGGATGGTCTTGGTTTAAGTGTGAGTCTGTCTGGGCTTGCGAGATCCCCCATTTGTGTCGCCCCGGCCGAAGCCAGCCACGGGTTGGCGTAACGGCTGTACGGGTATTGGATAAAGTGCTTTGTGCCTATTCTCTGGAGCACACGGTGATAAATCAATGAGCAATCGACGGGAGAAGGATATGAAACCATGAAGCCTGAGTAAGTGAGAAAAGAATAAAGCCCCGACTGGGGGGTCTCCGTGTCTTGTCCTTGTTTATTACCGACGACTGGCCTGTCCTCACCGTTTTCGTGGGTTCGGCGGTGCAATACCAGTATGTATGTGGAGGGTGTGTCGGAAACGCTCCACATATCAAGATCGTGTTTGGCGGGGCCTCAAGACGACTTTGATCTTTCTTTATTAGTCACTTTGCCTTGCTTGCTTGCTGGCTGGCTGGCTGGTTGGCTTTCTTTGTGTTTGTGGCTGTGATTTATATCATTCAATTTTTGACCCTTCGCCTGACTACCTCTCTGGGATGTCATGAGGGGCATTTGCTTTTTTTCATGGATTCTTTCAGAAATGCAGGGCAGGCGTTGTTTGGCCGCCTACGTCAGTTGGGTCTCCATCCGACCTATTGAATCGAATCGAACCTCGACGCTATTGTTGCGTGGGTGTACGGATACTCTGTACATACATGGATAGTTCAGAGACGCCGTCTGTGATACCTACTAGTTAGCGCCTCTCCACAATGTTTACTGCAATGGGAGCTGAAAAACAATCCAAGAAGTAAACGGACATTTTTCAACCTGCCCTTGCTTTTTGTTTGAACAGCCCAGCGTATGTAGGTATGTACGCGTAGGTACGCACCTACCTTAGCCTGCTTACCTAGATAGTACCAAGGCTTGCCCTGACATCGTTCCTCCCGATCGACGGTCGAGTTGTACAAGGGAGGCAGGTCTGGCGTTGATGGTTGCCCGTCTCGAATCCCAAAATTGACAAAACCCTGTAGATCTTGTTGATGGAAATGGACAACTCTTGCCATTTACAGAATTTGACGCCGCCCTTGAGGCAAGGTCGTGATTGGACGAGACTCGAGCCTACCTATGTAGGTACCTATACATAGATATGGAGGTTATGGAGCGACGTGCTTCCATCCAATATTAGGTAGGTACCTACTTAGGTATTTTCAACTCCTGAGGTGCTCAATCCAACATGAATCTCTCTTTCAATCCCCAATTTCTCCTACTGTTTCATGACTGTTGAGAAGCTCAAGTTCAGTAATACTTCCCAATGGATATTCGATTCTGGGCCTAACAATTGACTTTTGAGGCGTTGCCAAATCTGGCACCAGCGTCAATAGTGGCCAAGAAAAGCCTCCTAACACAAGGTACCTTACCTAGGTCAAAAGTCAGGGCCAACGACAAATATGTACCCCTGATGGATAATACGAAAGCACGAGCCACGTTGTGATGCAGGTACGGAGCATTGACGGTGATAGACGACAATCGACACGCGAGGAATGCCTCCGTAGTAAACACATTAACACGCGAAGCAGACACGCCTCAATCATCCAGCATCTACCCTTCCTTTCACTCTATCTTTGTTTGTACAGTACATACTGTACCTTACGTATTAAGGTATATACATGGGCCCCGCATTGGCCAATCCAAGAGCCTTATTCAGGTCACCATCGACAAGACAGGAAATCAAGAAAGAAACAGGATCATGGAATATGAAGAAACTTAGACTGGGGAACTACTCTAGCCCTGGCACTTTTCTCCTGAGTCGGCAAGTCATTGAATTAATGTTCCGAGACTGTCTACGGAGCAGCCACACCCAAATCTAAACTTGGATACGGATTATTTGCTACTAAATTCAGAGGTCTCATATACATAAATCTGGCAGAGCATGAATGTCATCGGACCAGCTCAAGTTAATCATATTATGTTGGCCTAGTCCATTGCTATCTTTAGGAAGTCATGAACCAATCTAATAACTACAAACTCGATCTTCAACAAATGACAACTCACTTTGTCAGATTATATAGCCAGCCAACCATATCTGACGAGCCCAATGACATTGTATGTCAATTCCCTTCAAGCACCTATCGTCATCTTTCCACGCAAGGCGAGATATGTTTTCTTGGTTGGTGTTCACTAAGTTACAGATACGAAACGACTTACTGGGTATGCTCCCTTCAACTGTTCGCATGGCCTTTCAGCTCTCCTTTGGATCGCTACCTGACACAGGGTGGCACCAGTTGGGCTCGGAATTGTCAAGCTCGCAGAGGAGCGTTGCTTCGTCCTTGTTCATCTCTCGAGGCAGTCGCTCTTCATCGGTCTGCGCGATGAGTGTCAGGTAAGGTGCCGAACAACCAAGCTAGGCCTGAGCGCATGGCCGTCACAATCATACTAATGCCGCCATCCCATCCACCCACAACACTTACACCTCGACGGCGTCGTCTGTTTCAGGTCGCTCTCCACGTTGGACCGTGTGTTACGTGCCTGGCCATTGGTCCCCTGGGTCCCCATCTACCGATAGCAAGTACTACAACGCGGCTATCATCGATCTTAGTGTGATGCGTTGTTTCGATTGATATTCGCTCATCCCGGTCGATCGCCATGGCCTCCTTATCCTAGTCCCCTGGGAGACTTCCTCGCTTCTGAAGAGAATCTTTCGAGCTTGAAACAAAATGGCTCGAGGGAGGGACCGCTTACGTCTCTCAAAGTATGATTAGAAATGAAGTCTGAACCCACAGACTCTATCTGTACTCCGTAATCGCTAGTCAACTACTCCAGATTCGCGTATACATACACTCCCTAAAGCAGAACGAACAATTTAGATATAACTTAGAATAGGGCCATCGTCGTTCGGAAATTCGATCTGGTCTCTTCGGTTCGATTTCTCGCCTTACAAAGATGCAGTATGATATCAGCTCTGTTGCTCAAATTATTGATACAAAACACCATCCGTCAACCCCCTCACAGAACACTTAGGTACGCTACATTCTTTCGACTGCTGAGCGTGACTCTTCCAACAAGTGGTCGGTGCCATTACTATCACTAATTACTTTTTGAGTGACATACCTTTCAAACCCTGTACTGAGTTGCCATGCCCCAATTCTTACGGATACAAAAGGTGTCACAACTTTGTCTCATGGGATCCTGCAGCTCATACTGAGTTGCCCGACGAGGTCAGGTCTTATTGTGGGGTCGATGACGATTCAAGCATGAAATAGTCACATATTGTCGACATCCTGGTCACCCAGCGACTCCTTTTCGTGCTCCTGTAATACTGTAGCAAGACGTAATCGAAAAATTGGACGTGATGAATCCCCCCTGCCGTCAATCACACAAATTAAGAGACACTAGTAAGAACAAGAACCATAATGTCTTGGTGATGGATAGTGCCCTTTGCTATTGGCTCCTCGGTCTTAGACAAATGCTTTGGCATCTGGGATGTCAAAGTCTTCAGATATGGTTTAAGACACGGCTCACAAGCGAGATCGGCTTGAGATAACTCTGTTCAGCCCTGGGCCCTGGGCATCCAGACTATCGAACTTTGCGGGCTGGGGGAAAGACAGACAATGAAGATCATGATCATAGAGTGTCATGTTGAGGAGTCATAGCGTCCTAGTCTTTAGCAACCGAATCCTGCGGGTATCATTCATTCGTTGTTTTGAGGGGTTCTCTTCATCGTCCTGCGGCTCGTCTTGTGCCTAGTTTCCCCGTAGCCAGATATCCTCTGTTTCCCATCTCACCTCTCCATCCGATTCCCAATGATCCAAAGATAATTCTCCCGTCCGGTGTCACCTCCACACCCGACCCGGTGCCGTCCTCCGCGACCACGAAGCAAACCTGCTCCACTTCACCCGGATGCAACACCGGCTTTTCGCTCCCGCTCGCCTCCCAGTTGCAGTCTCGATACCGCAACCCAGGCTCCGTGTCTAGTACCACCTTCTCCAGCTGCACCACGTCTTCACTACAGTTCTCCAGCTGTGCCTCGAGCACCCATCGCCCGTGTTCCTGAGTGCTGTTGGAGTTCAGGGGACCCACCTTGGTCCGCACGATGAGTGAAGCTTTGCAGATAAACTGGTAAAGCTTTCGGAAAGTTCTTGTTCGTCCACTTGTTTCTGTCGCCTCGTAGTAGCTCACTGTTACCGCAAGCACGTGGTTGCCCTCCTCCTTAAGATCGAACGAGACCACCTTCTGCAGGGTACCTCCAGACTCAAGATCAACTTCAGGCTGGCCATTCGAAGGGCCAAGCTCAAGGCGCTGAACAGCACCCATACCTGGTGTCTTCATCTCTGCTTCGATGCGCACATCGCGGATATTTTTGGCAGCATCTATTGGTAGTTCATTGTTCGCGCAAAGAGTGCAACTAAAAGTCTCGCCGACATATGCTGAACCAAACGATATCGGGAGGTTAACGGCGGGACTGAGAAGGAAAGGAGAGGGGTTCGAGGCAGCTTCGGCATGGTACGCGAGCGAAGCAGGGATCGGAGCTGATTTGATGGAAGCGCCTACTGAGGAGGGCGGATCGATCGGGTATTGAGTAACGAGCGACGGACGCGACAGTCTTAAAGTTGATTGTACGTTAGCTACCTAGGTGAAGCTCGGAGCCATCTGGACCTGGACTCATATCGCTGGGTAGCTTACCGAAGCACTTTGAGCGAGATAGAATGGGGCTCCTTGACTGGATCGTGGGAGGGATATCGCTGATGGCTCATCTTGCCATATTTTTCTCGGGGCAAATATTACACTGTAAGACAGCCGTGACAATTAAGTGTACCTATCTAGTAGTCGTATGTACTGGTAGGTAGGTGGCATGTCTAGATCCAATGTCAAGGTTACATGCGATGCGACGAGGATGTTGTTTTTCTTATCGATAAGGAGCCGGCCCCTCATCAGGCACGGTCGCTCAGTGCCTTGCATCATGCTTAACCACATGCGAGCGAGTTCTCGGAATCCATCCGCTTCGGAGCAAAAGCTTGCTAATATAAGAACTAACGACTTATTCTTACGCTGCATATTATTAGTATCTACAACTTTTACAAGCTAGAGCCATTAGAAACGCCATGTCCCTGGTCTGTCAGATAGTATGATACTTTAGTAAGAAACGTCACCTTCTTCACTGCGAGTGTAATGTACTTCGACCTGCAATATGTCATTCCTAAAACCCAACTTTGCGACCTACTGGAAAGCAATGCTGCTATTTCTTAATCGCATCCACACAAAGATGGCTGGATGAGAATTCCTACTCAAATAGCTCGTAATCGCATACGAGACCTGAATCAACACTCTTTCTCTCTGCAATGTAAACTGGAGCGTTCACGTACATGGCCATGGAATTCCATATCCAGCGGCATGCTTTTCAGCCAAAATTTGATTCTGTGGCTTCCCTTTGGTGATGGGTGACCCGACCAAAAATCAAAGACCTGGGGGGGGAGGAACCTGCCGAATGTTAGTATATACCCAAGGGGGAATATATCTTATAGAATGCGAGCTGGATATCTCGGCAACTGTGTCACATACCGAGCCATAGCTCCCGCCTGTTCCGGGAGGGGACCCGGAAGGGGGAGGCGGGGGAGGTGCCGAGCTGGGTGGCGGCGGCGGAGGCGGAGCGGCCTCACTCGGGGGCGGAGGAGGTGAAGCTGACTGCCCAGGGGTGGCACCGGGAGCCTGAGCTTGAGCCTGAGCTCCATAGTATTGTTGGTACATAGCAACATAGCTGCAGTAAATCGTCAGCACAGAGTAGGCATCTCGAGTGGCAAGTTCTACTTACTTAGCATAACCACCATAGGCTGCGTAAGGATCTGCGCCACCGTAGTATTGGGCGTACTGGGCGGCATAGTCAGCAGCATTGGTAGGGCTGGCCACGCCAGCAGAGGCTGGACTGTTTGAAGCACCAGCCGGGTTGGACCCGTATCCTCCATAGCCAGAGGCGCCATATGAACCATGAGAAGTTCCGTGTGAGCCACCATGGGAATGGTTTCGGTCACCACCACCATTGTAACGGTCACCCCCATAGCGGTCCCCTCCGTAGCGGTCGCCGCCGTAGCGCGGTGGACGACTCTTGAACTCTTCGTACTGTTCCTTGACGTTGGCGATCAGGTCCTCGCAAAGTTCTTTGGCTTTCGCAACCATATTGGGATCAGGACCGCTACGTTTATGTTAGTTGTGGATGTCCCAGAGCAACAAACACGCCAACTCACGTCACATGGAGGAACATGTCTTCGTCGCTCTCTTGGTTAGTGGCTGCCTCGAGATATCCAGAACCTCGTCCCTTAATCTGCACGCGACAAGTTGTCTCTTGCTGGATATGCTTGACGTAGGCACCTCCGTGTCCAACGACCTGGGCACGCAAATTGAACCCATGTACGGGCTCTAGGCTGATAGGGATCTTCTCTTCGGGCCATTTACGCTACACAAAGACTGTCAGCATCCTTCTTCCACCTGTAAATCGCAAGAACCTTACTCGACCAAACTCATCACGCTCAACCTGCTCCTGGTCTCGACGGCGGAAACGCCTTTCATCAACAAGCTGAGGGAGTTCTTGTTGAATAAGTTCGTTGATCTTGGCGACAGCGGCCTCCAAGCCAGACTTGCTCGTGCTCGTGATGTGAAGGTACAGCGGAGGATTCTATAAGGGATTAGAGTGAGGATCAGCCAAGACTGGAGATTTTCCTTACCGCAGCGGTTGCCATACTCTTGTTAGGATAGTAGCTGCCCCGGGTGGTAATATCTTGCTAGGTCAATACAATATCCTACGAAAGAAAAGAAAAACATTAAGGAATTGCGTACCGGCGCCGGTTTCGTCTTTGATCTAATCGAGTGGGAGTCAGCAGGAGCAACGAAGGGGGTATTGAAGCGAGCTATCAAGCTGTGAGCATGATATTCTCGATCCAAGTGCATGATAAATCCAAAGGAGCGATTCTGGGAAGATCAGTGGGCTTTAAGGCAGGGTTATTTACCATTTTCTGCGTGGACCCTTTGGTGAGGAGGTAGCGATTCCTGAGGTCATTGACTTCGATGTCCTGGATGTAATCACCATCTGCAACATACATCTCGCCATCGAGTGCCGGAGCTGTCTTGTTTGCGCTTTGTGGAGTCGAGGTTGGTCGCGGCGGTGGTGAGTCGGTATCAGCAGACCTGATGGGAGGCACATCGACATGCTGGATTCCCTTACGAGCTTGGAGCTGCGCGTTGATGCGCGCCGCAGCGGCAGCTATATATTATATTAGAGACGTGTAGACAAACATTGTCGCGATGGGTTTTAAAGAAACAAGAAGAAAAAGGTATGGGACAAGGGCACAAACCAGCAGCAGCGGCAGCATCAGTTGGAGACTTCCTTGCCTCAGGGGTTGCATCTCTTGCAATGGGGCTGCGATCTCTTCCGGGCTCAGAGCGACGCGATGGAGGAGATCGCGAGCGACGGTCAAACCGCGATGTCCTCTTGGGTTCCGGCTCTGTCTGGTCGAAGCGCGAACGCTTCACCGTTCGTCGTTCTGTTTCATCCATACTCGGCGAGTTGCGAATATTGAAATAAAAATTGGGGGATGTAGATCGGAGCTACGCCACGCAGGAGTACAGAAAGATACCGTGTTGTCGATAATGGTCTATATGCACCCATGTATCAATAGAAATCCGATGTGAAAAATAGCAACCGAAATGCGCCTGTGTTGAAGTGGAGTTAATGTTTGATGGTTTACGGAGGAGCAGGAACCTGAAAAGGCTGATTGATGGGCTCCATTGAAGCACGTACCTCGTTCAGCCTTCCGCCACATGTGGCTGGTGAGCTACCCGACACCGGCGGTGCGAATGTGGGGGAGAGCTTGGGGCAATGCCTAGGTACATTACCTTACCTAGGAGAGGACCTTGATCCTAAATGATAAAAAGACTTAGGTGAATCTAGTCTAAGCTTGAGGGACTCTTTGAGGAGTTTATTTTGACACACTCTATTAAGGTACGATGTTTTCTTCTAAGTGATTATCAAGTGCTTCTTCATTGGACGGGAGCTTGGTTTCTTTTACTGTGGCTTGGCTGAGCCCTGCATGATTTACAATGGAGTAACCTGGGGAATGTCATGGGCATGAACTGGGTTCAATTGCTGTACTGCATCAAATTATACGCCTGCCTATAAAAACAATTTAACCTTTACAATCGCCTTGGACTCGATGGTTTATTCATATAGTCCAAGCCATTGCAACGGAAACCGTATGCCAGCTCGAAAACAACCCTATTTCCATTGGATACTATGTAGCTTCTGATAACCTAGCTAGACTCGGAGCTTACAGCGGACCCCTTGCCGAGCTGATCCGTGCCCCCGTGCGTACACCTGCCCCCCGTATCTCTCTCTGGGCCCTCCGGTCACCGGCCTATCGATGGCCCATTGATTTTTTCGGCATTTCCCTCGACCTATCTCTTCCTGAGTTTGAGTCACCTTCATCCCATCCTCCGCCCGGCCCAATTGCTATTTCTACCGTGTTGAGACCCTTCTTGTTCTGACCAGAGAACTGTTCCTGTTCTCCTGCCTCCGCAAGATGGCTTCTCTACGGCCCTTGACTTCGTCCCTCCGCTGGGTCGCCTCTGCGAGAGGCGTCGCCGCTGTGCGATATAGCTCCTCCTCGACCTCCGCCATCGCCTACAAGGCCCTCCGCCGTCGCTCTGCTCCCCTTCCCGTGAGCGACAGTCCTCCTGCGTGGTCCGCCCAGGCCGCCGTCTCCAACATTCTTTACGAGACCCCAGTCCCTTCAACCGCTCCTCCCAAGCGCCATATCCTCAACTGTCTGGTCCAGAACGAGCCTGGTGTTCTGTCCCGCGTTTCCGGAATTTTGGCAGCTCGCGGGTTCAACATTGACTCTCTGGTCGTGTGTAACACTGAGGTTGACGACCTTTCTCGCATGACCATTGTCCTCACTGGTCAAGACGGCGTGGTTGAGCAGGCTCGCCGACAGCTTGAGGATCTGGTTCCCGTCTGGGCCGTCCTTGACTATACCAACGCAGCTCTTGTCCAGCGCGAGCTTCTCCTCGCCAAGATCAACATCCTTGGCCCCGAGTACTTCGAGGAGCTCCTCCACCACCACCGCGAGATTGCTGCTGGCGAGACTGATGTCGATTACGCGCATGAGGCCATTGAACGCAGCCTCTCCGATACCGCAAAGGACTTCCACCCCAGCAAGTTGGCCGTCAGTCAGGCTCTGCGACACAAGCACGAGCATCTCAAGTCGATCACTTACTTCGCCCATCAGTTTGGCGGCAAGGTCCTAGATATCAGCACCAACAGCTGCATCGTTGAGGTGTATGTTGCCCACCGTCTCCCTCTTATCTACTCAATCATGCGTAGTACTAACATGGGTTTCCAGTTCTGCTAAGCAGTCACGTATCGACTCGTTCCTCAAATTGGTCGCTCCCTTTGGCATCCTTGAGTCTGCCCGTACAGGTCTGATGGCTCTACCCCGATCTCCTCTGTCTGAAGGTAACCAGGAGTCCCTTGTCATGGATGCAGACGAGGTTGTCGATGCCAGTCAGCTTCCTCCCGGTTAAAAATTAAATAGATACCTCAAGTAGTGACCCGGCCCGTTGGCGTTTTCAAGGAAAGGATCTGATTTAATTGATTTAATTCCCAAGACTATTTTTATTGTTCGTGCGCCAATGCTCCACCTCCTGTCAAGTGTGGCTACCTTAGGTAGTAAATGATATCATATCTATTCGTATTCCGTCTTCTCACCACAAGGTACTTTAGAATTTGCCCTTGTTGACGACAAAGCCTTCCAAGGCAGCTGTCGACGTTAGTATCATACTTTGCAATGAAACACCGTAAAGACTTACAAACAGCGGCCCAAAGACGGTTCTCGGCCTCGGGAAATACCAGAGAGCGGGGGCTGTAGAAGACCTCATCGGCGACCTCCTCGGGATGTCGAGGGAGGCAGTGCATGAACTTCCAGTCCGACTTTGCACCTCCTCGCTTTGCAAGGTCGTTCGTAATCTGGAAACCAGCAAAGTCCTTGAGGCGCTTCTGGGTATCAGCTTCCTGGCCCATAGAAACCCATGTATCAGTCACCAGGACATTGGCATCCTTAACAGCCTCCTCAGGGACATTAGTCTCAAAAAGCTTGCCAGGTGAGGACACGCCGTCAGCAGCGGAGCTGATGAGTTGCCTCATGTTGTCAGGAATCTCATATCCCTTAGGGGCGGCGACGGATATGTCAACACCCATCTTGACACAACCGATGGCGAGATCGAACAGAACATTGTTGGCATCGCCGACCCAGGCGACCTTGAGGCCATTGAGGCCCAGTGTAGCTCCCTTGGCGCTTGCTGATGGGAAAGTTTCATGGAGAGTGAGGAAGTCAGCAATCGTCTGCAGAGGATGGAAGTCGTCGGACAGAGCGTTGATGACAGGGACACTTGAGTGCTTTGCGAGATTAGCGACATCAGAGTGAGGTCCAACTCGAGCGACCATACAGGAGGTCATGGAAGAAATGACAACCGAAGTGTCGTATAGCGACTCATTGACCTTTTGCAGGCATTAGCAGTGGTAGGTCTTCATTATGTAAGTGCAACTTACACCAAGCTGGATATCATCCTTCCCGAGAAACATGGGATTGCCACCAAGCATAGTGACAGCAGCTTCGGTGGAAACTCGCGTACGGGTACTGCGCTTGCTGAACATCATAGCAACGGTCTTACCAGCAAGACCAGCGTTGAGATAGCTCGCGGGAGCTCCACCCTTGACGGCTATTTTTCGAGTGTTGGCATCACGGACAAGGTTGGCAAACTCATTGGGAGTAAGATCGGCAATTGTCATGAGATGCCTAGGTGTTGCAGCAGCTTGTGAGTACGCTCGTTTCTGAAGGCCTGCAGCGGCCTCTCGAGCGATTCGGAAAGCTGAAGTCTTCATTTTGAGCTGTGTGTTGAGTTGAGTTGAGTGAGTCAATAAGTAACTGTGTAATTGAGAAAATGAGAAAATGAGCTCTGAAGCCTACAATTGAGTTGGACGTCAGATCGAAGGAAGAGAATGAACTTTTCTTTAAGCCAATGGCTTAAGTAGGTACCTTGGGTCAAGATATGATGAGTCTGTGTGGTAGGAAGACGGGAGTCACCATTGGAGGGCCTTGTCCCGCTTTCCCTTTCCTCCCGTCCAGCCCAGAGAGCACTTGCTCCACTTTAATGTGATGTTAAGCCGGTCTCGGGACGCTGAGTCTACCTAATTAATGAGATACCTACCTAAGGTTACCATCACGCGCCACCCCGGTTTCTAGATATTGCGATTCATATCGATCATGCCCGTGTGTATACATACAGTCGTACTGGGTAGTTGTGAACCTGATGTGTCGCTGCTGTTGTCGTTTGAAACTCCACTTACTAACTAGGTAACTTACTTGGCAGTGAGTGAGCCCTTTGCTGGAGATAGGTTTCTCAGGTCAAACGCCCGTTACCGGCGGTTGAATTTTCAATAGCCTTGATCCTGTTGGCCGACTGAGCTGGTCAATTTACGCCAAGATCTCGAGATGGAAATAAGTAGGTAATAAGAGCGTAGAGAAATCATAATTGGAGTGTTTTCATTGCTCAACAGCTTCTCCCCTTTTGTACCAATAAACTCTGGGAAGCTGTGATAAGCCTGAGTGACATATCTCGTCTGCTTGTTTTGCTTTATATTCCAACCGTGAGCAGAGGTGATGAGAGCTCTCGGCCGCGTGATATCGGCGCCTAGACGCCTGGAATTGGAAGCAGGCCAGCGAACTTGAGGAGATGGTATCATAGCTAACCCCCTTCCTAAGCCTCCTCCAGATACGACTAGCCGGCGTTGAAAGGTTTAGAGTGCACATGGTCGTGAAGGTGTTTGTGTGTAAATAGTACATGTATGTTGATTTTATTGGTGTGATCTGATGATATGTCTGCTGCTTTGCTGTCTTGGTTCAGATTCTGCCGCAACGTCTCCTGGTGGCATTATAATTTAGGTATTCATGGGCTAGGTACCTAAGTATAGGTAATTAAAGACATGTCCATATTGGGATCATTACATATTGCCAAAGATCTATCCGTATTTAGCTTGGAAATGGAAATTGAAACGGATCCTCAGCTTTGATCTACGTACTAACGTCGATACTCCGTAAAATCAGTTCAATTAAAAAAATGACGTCGCGTGCGAGATCAAATTCCAAAAACCCCGGTCCCCATGGAATGGAGTTTCAGGATCGAAAAGCCGCCCGGGGGCCTGAGGTGCCTCGTGGTTCTGTTCCTGGATCAGACATACAAGTATGGAGGTAACCAAGCCAATCACAGCACCGCCCGCTACAACCTTATCACTCATAAACCCTGCCAAAGTGACTTCACCTCGATGACGAATCCCTAAGGTAACCACCTCACTTGATGATTACTTCTGACATCAACATCATCCCCCAAGATCCAACGCATCAACAACCTCCCTCTTTAATCTGAAAATACATTTCTGCAGCCTGCCCCAAGCCACTTGCGCTGCATGAGCGCCCCGAATCTCTATCAGACGGGTTTCCACTTCATCCGATACGACTACAATGCCGGCCGAGGAGAACGAGCCTCTTGCCTCCCCAACGCGCGAGGAAGAGGACCCTACAGAAACATCGCCGCTTCTTCACAGAAGCGATGACGGGGATCACAATGACGATAGCGAGCGCGAGCGTGAGCGCGAACAAAATGGTCGAGCCTCGAATGAGCCCCAGTCCCGGGCTGCGTGGAGTCTCTGGTCGATTTGTAACAAGAAGACCAGCACCAAGGCACCTTGGCGGTGGCCCTCCATCATAGCCATGGCCCTCCTTGGTATCATAGTAATCCTCATCATAATTCTCGGTTTCCTCGTCCCCCCTGCAGTCAAGGAGTACGCCGAGAAAGCTGCTGTTCTTGAACCTACCAATTTATCAATTGAGAACATCACAAGCGATGGCATCCGGGCGCGTATTCGTGCAAATGTCTATCTTGATGGATCGCGGGTCGACAACCAAAACTCCCGCCGTATTGGAAAAGCAGTCACTGGAATCATGCGAAAACTTGAGACCAAAGAAACGACCGTCAACGTCTATCTGCCTGATTATGCCGATGCGCTTGCCGGTACTGCTGTTATTCCTCCTCTAGTCGTTGATGTAGTTAATGGGCACACCAATGAGCTAGACTTCGTGGCAGATGTCAACCCCGGCGACGCTGAGCATATCCGCAAGATTGCGAATGATTGGTTAGAGGGGAACCTGAAGCAATTGAAAGTAGTGGGCAAAACCAAGGTTCACCTCAAATCGGGAATCATCCCTCTTGGTGCTCACGATGTGGCGGAATCCATGGTCTTTGAAGGTCAAGCTCTCTACCGCTCCTATGCTGCTCTATTCTTAGGAAAGAAGACACTCTTTTAATGAGAAACGGCAAAATTATTTCTGTAGTGCTGGACTGACAAACTTGCAGCTAATGAGATCCCGTCAATGCCCAACTACAACATAGAGCGCATGGATCTTCACGATCGCCCGGTAGATGGCCACGGACGAAAAGTGATCGAGGCCGACGTATCCTTGAAAGTCCACAATGACTACCCAGTGTCCTTCCGAGTCCCGACTCTTGGGTTCGAAGTTTTGGTGCCCAATTGCGACTCATCACTGCCCTCTATCAGTGTTGCAGATGCTATCACGGAGCCAATTGATGTTGAAGCCAAGGCAGATGTTCAAGCCGACGCCAAAGGCATCATCCGTGACATTCCAGAATCTTTGACGAAAGCCTGCCCTCACTCTGAATCATCCCCTCTCGACCATTTCATGGACCGTTATCTGCACGGCGAGGATGCCAAGGTGTTTGTGAGAGGGAAGAAGACGAACAATACCGACACCCCCGAATGGATCTCGGATATCTTGGAGAGTATTACAGTGCCAGTCGATTTTCCAGGACGATCATTCGATAGTTTGATTCGCAACTTTTCCCTGACGGATGTCGACTTTAAACTACCCGATCCTTTCGCCGATGTCGATGACCCCGAGGGTGAGCCCCGAGTATCTGGTACTGCACAAGTACTCGCGGCTGTTCCACCTGAGCTGAATGTGGATTTGGGGGTGGACAAGCTCCGCTCCAACGCTGATCTGTTTTACAAGAAGCGTAAAATGGGCGAGTTGAACCTGCGCCACTGGCAGAGTGCCAACTCAACAAAGATCCAGGATAACGAAAACGGCGAAACTCTTCTTAACATTACATCACGACTGGTCGACGTCCCCTTGACAATCACCGACGGTGACGTGTTCAGCGAGGTCATGCAGAAGCTACTGTTCGGAGGCGGCGATATCACACTCGACATCAAGGCCGAAGTCGACGTAAAGCTGAAAACCGTCCTCGGCATTCTGACGGTGAAGAAGGTTCCCGCAGAGGGCAAGATTCCAGTAAACGGTCCGTCATCGCTGTGGTAATCTCTTGCATCCCCCATGAGGATGAATAATCCTTATCTACACGCTGAAGTATTTTCTTAACACGCCTTGCGATCATGGCAAGAGCCAATACTGACCTACAATCAGGATTCCCCGGAAACGCACTTGGTAAACTCAAGCCTCAGGTGGGCGAGATCGAGGTTATGGAGACTACAGAGACGGGAGTACAGATGAGAGCCCTTGTCAACCTCACAAACCCTACACCATACGCAGCTGTTGTACCTTATCTCAGCGTACACATTCTTCACGACGGGGAACTTCTCGGCGAGGCCATATCAAGAAATGTCACGTTTGACCTAGGCAAGAACACCAACCTTCCTGTCCTTGCGACCTGGGATCCCTTACGATTCGGCGGCAAGAAGGCGCAAGCAGTTGGTCGCAAGCTACTGTCAGACTATGTGTCCGGCAAGAATACGACACTGACGGCACGTACCCACAAACGGAGTGTTCCGAATGTCCCTATCATCGGCGAGGCCTTGTCGAAGATCAACATCACTCTGCCTACGCCACGAATAACTGTCCCGGGCGAGGACGAGCACGGAGGCGAGAAGCCACACTTTATCGCAGATGCCACCTTTCATCTCTTTTCTTCGACAGCCACTTTTACACTTCTTTCTCCGTTGCTATACAACACTCTATACATAGAACATATAAACGCAACTGCTCTCTACAACCACACTGAGCCAGTCGGTCAGATTATACACGATGAACCTTTCCCGGCAACACCTGGGCGATCCCAGACCCCGCGCTTGCCAGTCATATGGTCTGCCAGCAGCGTGGGCTATGGCAAGCTGAAAGAAGCACTGGGCGGATCGCTGAAGCTTGATGCCATAGCCAATGTGACTGTGAGATTGGGCAGCTGGACTGAGAAAATCCATTATACAGGCAAGGGTATCGGGGCAAAGGTCAGCCTATAGGTCTGATCAATCCCGTAAGGCCTCGGCACAGAAGTGTTTGGAGTTAGTGGTTCTTATTTTTTTATTTTTTTTTGGGGGGGGGACTCGCTTGGGATACTGGCGCGTATTATTTCTTTTCCCTTATAGAAACCTAGGATACACGAAATTGATTTCTTTACACTATGACATCTACTGGTGTTCTCTTTCTGGATCACGCGTTGTGTGAAAGAGTTGAAGTTAACAACAACTTTTTCTAGCAGTTTAACTTTACTGATTCTCTGAACAACCAGCTCTATACAGAGCACACAAGGAAAACAATCACCATGGCCATTTTCTCAACAACGGTGATGTTCGTTGAACCTTCACATATTCGCAAACCAATAATTAGCAAGCATCTTGGTATAAAAAGCTCGTTTGGGCCAGCCCTAACACCAAGAGCCATTCAACCAACTATCCTTACATTCTCTCCCGCAGGCCGGCATTGCAGGTAAGTCACAAACAGTTCACCAGCTAATCATTCTAGGTTCTCGACTTCACGAACAATCATGGCCTCCCAATACCCCCCTGGACTCACATTTACCAAAATGAAGGACTCCAGCCACCACAACAGTGCGACTCCCCTACCATTGTTCTCATCATCGGCTGGTAAGTCCGATCAGGAGTCGACCCTGGCCTTGAGGATGGCGCAGGCTATGGAAGGGGAGGTGGATGAGGCAATGAGGGACATGAAGAGGACCTGGAACGAGATGGCGGCTGAGAACAAAGGCCAGTCTGTGATGAAGAAATGATGGCAGGGATATTGTTTCACTTGAGGCTCATACTTTGAACTTGCATTTCCTGGAGACTGAAAGAATCAAGGGGCTGTCCAAAAAGAGGCTGCCGCGGGAAGCAATTAGGGGTGACAGGAGCCTAGGTCAGAGTTAGTTGAACACAAAACATACCTTGGATCTAAATTTTCCCATGGTGTCAGCCAGAAATGAAATCTCAAATAAGCACGTGAGCAAAGGGTAAAAGCACCTTTTCGTTGATCTGAATTGTCCATTGCCGGTAGTACTATTCGTAGCCCCCAACTCCATTCTGTTGATAAAAAAGCCAAGTGAATTATGCAAGTCGTACACCAGCTTCCCGTCGCTTCTTGAGTTGCTGTTGAGCTGCCAGACTCATACCGGCAGAACTTGCGTCAAACATGCTCTGTGCTTCGCGTCGCTTCTCGTCCTCAATCTTCTTGAGCCGCTTCTCTGTCTTGCCCTTGCCGCTTCCCTTGCCATGGAACTTGTGGCTCATGTACTTGAACGCCTCCTTGTGGTCGAGAGAACGGCCGTGATCATCGGTGTACTTGATGTCGACGTTGGGTTTGTATCCTGCTGAAAACAGCTCAGCCATGCGTCGAGACTGCTGCTGATCTCGCCAGGTATTTTGTTGGCGTGCCCACTCCTCACGCTCACGAACTGACATTCTATCCAGCTTGCCACTTGTACGGTCACGCTCTCGCTGCGCGCGTGCCTGCTCGTCCAGCTCTTCTTCTAAAAGACGTTTCTTGGCGAGGAAGTCTTCTCGGTTTCGCAAGCTGGTGTATTCCGCATCTCCACGTGTATCTTCCACGAGGCCACGCTCTCTTAGTAGCGCGAGAGCCGCGCCCATACCTGCACCAACGGCCTTCTCTTCTTCGACGCCCGCCTCATCCAACTCCTCGACAGCTGATGATTGGGGCTTCTCTTCAACCACTTCTGCATCGTCACCCATGGGGTGGTCATCATCGGGTTCTGGGGACTTTGATACAGTCTTTGGTCTTCTGGGCCTGCGCTCTTCGTTTTCACCGGGTTTACTGAGGCCTGCAACAAACTCTGAGACTTCATCGAGAACAAGGCCACCCTCTTGTTGCTCTGCTGGTTCTGGATCGTTATCATCCTCCTTGAGCAGCCGGGCGATGTCTTCAGGTCGGGTCTTCTTTCGCTTCTTCAAGGCATTCTTTCTTTGAATCGCGAGTGTTGCTTGAAGGTCGTCGTCATCCACAAAAGTATCATCAACTGCTTTTCTCTTTTTATTCGTCGTGTCTTTTGAGTCGATGTCCATCACGTCATCTGTGGGTGTTGTTTCAATGGGGAAGAGATCATCATCATCCATGGGCTTTTGTCTGGTTCCTTTCTTACCCTTCTTCTTTTTAGGCTTCTTGACTTTGATCTGGGAAGGGTCTATATAGTCTGAAGAAATAGGGGCATCACCTATAAAAGTTGATATATTAGTATGGTGTTCTCTTCTTTGGGCACGCAAGCTGAACTTACCGATAACATCGTCCAGGCTCACGTTCTGGCCATTCTTCGTCTTGTCAACTGGTTTCTCAAGAATATCTGAGAGCTCTGCAATGATGCCACTTGTGTCGAGGGTGAACTTCTTGGATTTCTTGCCCTCAATCTCTTCATCGTAGTGCGACAGAATACCACGCTCACCGTCCTCGTCGTCATCTAGGGGGTTGTAACCAGGTTTCTTCTTCTTGTTGTCAAGTCTCTCGGCAAGCTTTTCGGCTTCGCGCATGTTCAGATTCTCCAGCTCATCGCCTTCTTCCTCGTTCTCATCAATGGTTGTATCCTTGAGGGTGAGAATTTGGTCGTCGCCATCGAGGAAAGCCGCTGTGTCGTGTCCAACTTTGATACCAGCGAGATCCTTGGAAGTATACTGGACCGCAGCAGCAGCTTCAGCCTCGGCTGCGGCCAGCTCCTCCTCCAATTTCCTGACTTTGGCTATCTTCTTCTGTCGCTTCTTTTGTCCGATGAGCCAGTCTTTGGCGCTAAGATCGCCACCCTCTTCGGCTTCTCCAAAGCCTTTGCCTTCCAGAACTGCATTCCGTTGCGCCAGCTCCCGGGCTTTGCGGACAGCTGCGGCCTTCTCCTCGCGCTTCTTCTTTGCCTTTTCCGCTTCGATCACCTTGTTGTAGTTGTCGTAGGCCTGAGCTTGGCGGCTCTCCAGTGTGCTGGGTGCATCGCCATCCGCGTACATTGACTGAGCTTGACTGGTATTATCTGCTCCTGGGACAGGCAGAGGCTTCATTCCCAGGGAGATGCGAATTCTGTTCGTCTCTTCTATCGTTGCGGCGTCCATCTTGGCAGTCGTATCGCGATGGCAACTTCGATATATGTGATGCGACTATGTTAGATGATAAAGATGACTACCCACCTATTTCTGGGTATCTAGGCAGAAAGGTAGGCCTGAGGTTGACAAGCACGAATCACTAAGGTAAGGTAATTTTGGATCGCGGCTGGGTAATTCCGCAGTTAGACCGGATTATGTAAGCACATTGTGACAATTTTGTGTATTTAAGTCTCAGAGCCGCAACCAAAATTTTTCTTTTCTCTTCTCTTCAAGCAAACACGGATCTGTGCCTAGCGATCCCCTGCTCTTCGGAGTCAGGGTCGATTGCTTTGCAGCTCGATAACTTATAAGGAGCCATCAACTTGTTATGGTGTCAATCATCCTATCGACAGGTCCAAGAGTAACTGTTGCTTCAGCCGCTTCATTCGCTATCGAAAGATGGCTTGAGTGTCGGGGCTGTTGCATAACGAGACGCTATATTCCACCCCCCTTTTCCGAGACCGTCGGTCGGTGAGGTTGGGGAAAACCATGGCCTACCTACATATCATTTGACTAGAAGAATCTTGCGCACTCCATGATGTCCGTATAATTCCATATGTCTATCTCGCGATGCACCTGAGACAGGCCGTCCATTTTTTATTTTTCACTTTTTAAAAGCGGACCCTGCCTGGACTAGGTACCCAACGTTAGGTTGCCGAGCAACAAAAGCGATCCAATTCAAAGCTTGGCTTTGGTCGTTGCTGATCCCCCCAGCATCTTGCCGTTGACAGCTAGAGCCTCTTCCTGATGGCTTCGGCTTTGATCCTGAATCTGGGGTTCAAGTCCACCTCATGACAAAGTAACAAGCATCATTTCACGATCTACGGCCCGTCTTCGGAGCATGGTACCAAGATTCGACTAGATCGCACAATGACGGCGGAGTGTCCTGTTGTCAGGTCTGATGCGACGTTTATGAACCAATGACGCAGCCGCAGGGTAGGCATGTTTCCGTAAATGAAGTTGAATCGAACAATCGATAACCGAGGATAACATGTGTGTGCAGCATGCATATATGCATACATAGACGTGAAGGTTGCGTTGCACTCGGCGCTTTATTCCAGGCTACTACTCGGTACTCACTAAATCATCCGTCCACTACCGACGCCTCCATCCGGGAAGACCTGTCTAGGTATAGTAGGTGCCTAGTCTGGGGTTTGAGAATTTGAGCATCACGAGAGAGTCCGGGGAAGGGGGCTAGGGGGGGGGGGGGGGGGGGGGGGGGGGGGGGGCGGAATGAAGCGAGAGCCCATATGTACATAACTCGGCTCGCATGTGAAGACTGTCTATGAGTGGTCATGGCTGCTATGGATGCTAAGGTATGTATTACAGTCCGGGGCAGGGGGATGATTGTCCTCCTACATACCTACCTACCTACCTACCTATTGGGAGGTGCTCCGTAGTTAGTCGGTCAGTCAGTCATGCCATGGAGGTTGTCCAAGCTGCTGTTACCCCACACTAGGTACGGAGTAGTTACCTATGAGTTGGAGACCTTTTGTCAGTGAAAATGATCATACATTATTAATTTGGGGAAAAGTCACAGGAGCCCAAATCAGCTGGTGTATGTGAATGCCCGGGTGCACGACTACCTACCTACTTACTCTCAGAAGTCAAGTTGACAATGAAAATCCACTCCAAACCATTATTATCATTATCATTATCCTCCAAGAGGCATCTGAAGCCATCGTGAGCTGATGAGATGAGCATGTTGGAATGAGTATGACCTCAACAGAGTCATAACAAGCCGAGGTGATATCAAATGCAAACCAACAACAACAACAACACCAACACCACCTCCTGGAAACTGCAGCAGACTAATCGTAATCAACTCGGCCTCATTCTAATTATTCGGGCCTTTGAACCACACCGCACTATCCCCCAAAGGCCTGCGTCCGATGTTCACCAACTCTACAGCTTGCTTCCGCACTTCCATATTCGGAATCTAACAACTAGACCCTTGACAGGCATAATTCTTTCTACTACGGAATTTCTGTAACAGTCGGCATGCCGGCTCTCTATAAAACCTTCACGATGGACCTGGTAGATGTTGGTGATCCAGTCTCATCAGTCTCGGTCAACTCTACAGCCTCTCTGATACAGCCCATCATGTACTTTGTGTCTTCTGCCTTTCTCCTCGGCTCATTCGCTCTCCAGAGCGTCTTGGGCCGACCAGCCATCGATGAGAGGAGTCTCGTACAAGAGAGACAGTCTTCGGTCGACTCCTTTATCAAGTCTGAGAGCTCAGTTGCCATCGAGCAACTCCTCTGCAATATCGGCTCTGATGGCTGCAACTCCAAGAATGTAGCCACTGGTATTGTCATTGCTTCTCCAGACACACAGGACCCTGACTGTAAGTCGATGACATAGCCAACCTCAGCAAAAGACGCTTCCTAACATACCTGCGCTAGACTTTTACACCTGGACTCGAGATGCTGCTCTAGTCTTCAAGTACGTCGTCGACAGGTTCATCAACCAGTATGATGCTGGCTTGCAGAGGAAGATCCAAGAGTATATCGCTTCCCAAGCCAAGCTCCAGGGTGTTTCCAACCCTTCTGGATCGCTTTCGGATGGCTCAGGTCTAGGAGAGGCCAAGTTCAACGTCGACATGAGTGCCTTCACTGGCGGCTGGGGTGGGTGTTCATGTTTTGGCACCTCTGCATGAGAACGGTTCACTAACGGTTGTCAAGGTCGACCTCAGCGAGATGGTCCAGCTCTGCGTGCGACTGCCATGATCACCTATGCCAACTGGCTGATTGCCAACGGCTACACCTCAACCGCCAACGACATTGTGTGGCCTGTTGTTCGCAACGATCTCAACTACGTGGCTCAATATTGGTCAGTGATACAGCAGCCTTAACCGAAGCCAGTGTCTGACCGTCACAGGAACCAAACCGGATTTGACTTATGGGAAGAGGTCAAGGGCAGTTCGTTCTTTACAACGGGTTCCCAGTATCGAGGTTAGTTTGCCAGACGATTTACCAGTAAGACGATCTACTCACTCACATTTTGAAGCTCTCGTTGAAGGAGCTGCTCTGGCCAAGAAGCTCGGCAAGTCAGCAGACAACTACTCCAACATCGCTCCTCAGGCTCTCTGCTTCTTGCAGACTTACTGGATCTCCTCCGGCAAATACGTCGACTCTAACAGTAAGTATTTATTACTCTAGCTGCTAGCTGGACTCTCAATGAATGATCATAGCCACTGACCCCTGTAGTCAATGTCAACGATGGCCGCACTGGCAAGGACGCCAACAGTATTCTGTCATCCATCCACAATTTCGACCCTGCTCTGAGCTGCGATCCCGCCACCTTCCAGCCATGCAGCGACAAGGCCCTCGCCAACCACAAGGCGGTCACTGACTCTTTCCGCTCATGGAACATCAACAAGGGTATCTCTCAAGGCTCAGCCGTCGCCGTTGGACGATACGTCGAAGATGTCTACTACAATGGCAACCCCTGGTACCTCGCTACGCTTGCGGCGGCAGAGCAACTCTACGATGCCATTTATGTCTGGAAGCAGCAGGGATCTATCACCGTGTCGGACGTCTCTCTTTCGTTCTTCAAGGACCTCGTCTCCTCGATCTCTACCGGAACCTACGCCAGCGACTCTGCCACCTTCAAGAGCATCACTGACGCCGTCTCCGCGTATGCTGATGGGTACGTCGCCATCGTTGCAAAGTATGTCGGCACAGATGGCCACCTCGCAGAGCAGTTTGACAAGAACGACGGCCACCCTCTATCTGCTACAGACTTGACTTGGTCATATGCCGCATTCCTCTCGGCCGCTGATCGTCGAGCTGGTGTTATTCCTCCTTCTTGGGCTGGCGGCGTGGCTGCTGTCCCCAACCAATGCGGCACCAATACTGTTGCTGGTTCCTACTCCTCGGCCACTGCAACTTCGTTCCCGGCATCGCAAACACCCAAGGGTGGTGTGCCCACTCCAACTGGCACCCAGACTTCCACTTCCAGCTCGTCCACTGGCACCAGCTGCCCTACTGCAACTTCTGTGGCTGTCACTTTCCAAGAAGTTGTCACCACCAACTTTGGCGATACCATCAAGATCGTTGGCAACATCGCTGCTCTCGGTAACTGGGACACATCAAAGGCTGTTGCCCTGAGCGCCTCCGACTATACCGCCTCGAACCCTGTGTGGAAGGCCACCATTTCCCTAACTGCAGGACAGTCTATCCAGTACAAGTACATTAACGTTAAGAACGACGGGTCTCTTACCTGGGAGAAGGACCCCAACCGCACCTACACCGTTCCCAAGACATGTGCAACAACGGCTACCAAGTCTGACAAGTGGCAGTCTTGAGATGATACGTTTGTTCTCTATGCCTTGAGGGCTATTTTGATAGACTAGTAGGAAGAGTTGGAATATGACTCAGATTGTCACTTTGACTGGGCTGTGAGTGAAACCCAAAGAGGTCCATGACGAAAACGAAGGACACGTGTTTGGAAATAGCAAGTCTGATAGTAACACATATGCTATTACATATGTATATTGAGTTCCGTGGTTTATTTTTACCATGTTTCTCTTGGGTCGAGTATCGATCATTGATCTGAACATGTGATCTCAAGCAAGGATTCTTCAAATATCTGGCTGGAGCAGATTGGCGCATGACTTTGTACGGACAGCCGTGGAGCGTCATGCTGTGAATGCTAATTTCGTCAACGATCACTGAGATACCAACTCAGTCTATGGCGAGCTTGCTTTGATATTCGCAACAGTCATGTTAACTCTAACCCTAACATTAGCAACTGTGGCCCCCCTATGAGGAGACACGAGTGAATCTCAAGTCACTACCCATCTCTTCGACCATGATGTCAATAGCAAATTCCTGAGCACTCTCTGGAATTTGCTAGTTGTGATATATCCCATTACCTTCTGTAGCCACTCATGTGCCAATTTCTTTCATTCCATTGGTAGCTCCTCTATGCAAACTCCTCATCCTCTTCCTCCTCAATCTGGTTTTTCACTCGCACCAAGATCGTCGTCTTCCACTTATCCAACTTGCTGATCTGGTCGAACTGATACAGCCTGTCGGTAAACTGCTCCTGGCTCTTGGCCTCGATGGCCTCGCAGAGGTCGGTCAAAAGCTGATGCTCTCTCTGTGCACCAAATGAGGGATCCATATCGCGGTACTTCTCCAGGGCGCGCTGAGCAGCGACCAGATCGCCACTGGCCAGATGACAGATGCCTGCCTTAAGCAAGTAGTCCTTGACGCTGTACTTCATGAGGTTGTTGTTGATTGACTGCTCAGCCACTCTCTCATATTTCTCGATAGCCTTGTAGTAGTCGCCCTCGATAGCAGCCACGTCGGCCACCTTCAGCCATAGCTTGTTGGCAAGACTGCGAAGATCCATAAGTAGATGTAAAATACCGTTGCGGTTGTGATATCCAACTTACGCCGCCGCATTATCGCCCTCATACCAGGTAGCAGCGAGTTCGTAGCACTCGATAGCGCTCTTGGCATCGCCGAGTTCCACCTCATACAGCTCGCCGAGATTTTCCTTGTGGGAAGCTGCGCGGCGGAAATTACCCTTGGCGCAGTATCGGTCGACAGCGACGTTCAGGCATCGCGCAGCAGCCTGGGGGTCGTCTTTGCGGTAGGCCTTGAAGGCATCCACTAGGGTGTTGGCAGCGTCATCGGGTTCCTTCAGCTTGTCGGTTTGAACTTGGGCGGCCTGTTCAAAAGCCTTTCCGGCCTCGAGCACTAGATGTCGGAAGTGTCAGCTTCGGTTTCAGTTTCACCACCACGAAACAAAGCGGTAAAGGCGTACTCTGCTGCTGCATCTTGAAGGCATTGGCGGCTTGAGTGAAGAGATCAGCGGCCTCTTGATACTTCTCCTCTCGTCCGCCAAAGAAGCTGAAGCCGCCGCCGGCACTCTGAAGCTGCTTCTGGGCCTGAAAGTTGCGATGTGTCAGCACAACTGCAAAGCAACAGCCAATACAAAGTGGGGGAGGGGTTACGAAACCTTTTGGAGAAGAGCTCTTGGGTCTTGAGCCATGGTTGTGATATTCGTGAAAGGGGTATCAAGGAAGAGTTGGGAGGAGAAACAGAAACAGAGAGAGAAAACACCACGTTCTAGGTTATCACGAGTTGGCTTTAAGTTGTATGTATGTAAGTGAAGATGGCGAGTACCTCGACTTGCGGCGCGGACAGCGGCTGAGCTATGACGACGGTTGCTGGAACCACAGAGAGACACCTGGGGTCTTTTTAGTGGGCCCCCGGCTGTCACATTGAAGATCTAGGTTAACCTACTAGACCTACTACAAGTACAGGCATCAAAGTTATCTTGGATATATATCCACCACGAGACTCTATTGGTTAATTGACAGATCGCCTCAAGTACCTACGCAGAAAAAGACTTTGGTCGAGAGTCAGTAGGAATTACATCCATATCGACAGATCAGGCCAGGTACGCATCATGACGATCTGCACATCTTGCCGTATTGCCCTTCAGCGCAGCATCACCACACATTCTATAAGACCTTTGACAACTCGGTTCATAACAACAAACTCGTCAACCGCCGCCTCGATCCTCGAGAAACCCACCTGGTCCGTTAGAAGCCTTCTACCATCGTCGCCAAGTTCAGCCCCTGCAGAAAAGATCACGCCCTCCCAACTACACCACCTCCTCCGCCTCTCAGCCCTACCGTTGCCAACTACACCCGAAGACGAAGCTGCCATGATCAATACCCTCCAGAGCCAATTGCAGTTCGTCCGCGCCGTGCAGCGCGTGGACACATCCGGGGTTGAACCCCTGCGGGCGATCCGTGACGAGACCACAGAGGCTCGACAAGAGGGGACCATTGGACTTGCTGAATTGCAAGAAGCTCTGGACAAGGAGGTTCGTATAGGGCATTATCAAAGGGCGAGGAGGGTCAGAGAGACGGTTGAGTCTGAGGCAGAGAAGTGGGATGCCCTTAAGACGGCTGGCAAAACAGCTGGAAGATATTTCGTGGTTGAGAGTGGGAAGAATGATGTGGAGGGTGCTGAGTGATTGCGATACCTACACGATTCGCAAGATAGGTAGCTAGCTAGGTACCTTGTATAAGTGCACCCCCCAATGAGATAGATACCCTTTTATACATTAAATGCCCTAATGGAAGATTCTAAGCCTTACGATTCTGCAATCATGTTCGCTTGAATCTGGCCCAGAGATCGCCATGCCACTAATAGTCTTCCAATACACATACCCCAACCCACGAGTCTCTGTACTCATATCATCATAATTAACGCTCATTTCGCATTGCCTTTTTTCTTCGACGGTCCGGCGTCCTCGTTGTTCTATGACTTGTTTTCCGACGGTCCATCCTTGGGTTTTGGCTTGGGCACCTTCTCGTACGCATTCGGACTCGGCGCCCTCTTCTCCTTTCCCTTTCCATTTATCCGCCCACGTCCATGACTATGCCCGTGTTCATGCCCACAGCTTTGGCGCTTCCCGCCCGCTGGTTGTGCTCCATCGCGGTCAGAGCCCGAGTCTGAATCTGAGTCCGAGTCGGACGACGACTCGTCGCTGGACTCGTCGACTGCTTTCGGCTTATGGTAGATGCAACACACTATTGAAACATGTGTTAGCATGTGGGCGTATGCTCGTACAAGATCATGTTGCTCACCTTTAGAGCTCTTGCGTCCAAGACCTTCATTATCAACTACGTCCTCAGCCCACTGTACGGATCGCCCATTGGACGCATGAGCGCCTCGAAGTCTCAGGATCTGAGGCGCTTGTTCTCTTGTTTCTGGTGTTTTTGCTTGGGTCTCGGTTTGTGTTTGTGAGGGCGCTGGTGCGCTTCGTTGCTGTTGCCGTTGCTGTTGCCGTTGCTGTTGCCGTTGCTGTTGCCGTTGCTGTTGCCGTTGCGACATGGCCGTGTCGATGTTCGATGTTCGATGTGATGTGATATTCGGTGTACCTTGGCTATAGCACGAGCGACTGTTCGTTTCCTTTGACAGGGTTTTTGGGGAGAAAGACGTGATCTCTCCCGGAGGATGTGGTGTTGTCTTGTTAAGAATGTTGTCACGCGCTTGCTGATGGAATCGTATGGCAAATAAATGATTTGCCTTACCTGATATCGACATTCAGTAGGTTGTAAAGATAAGATACGTACCTATTTTCACGTCACGACCCGACTTGCCCGATCCATTAACCAATCATTGGGTGCGAATTCTCTACCTATGCTGTATCAAAAACAACTTAACTACTAAGGGATCTTCTTTTCGATCCAATGGTTAGGTATGAAAGGACTGACCTACCTAGTAAAAGGAATACTGCTAGGTACCGTAGTTTTTAAATGCTAGAGTACAACTCTGACACTACAACTACACAAGGTGATCGACCATGCATGTTAAACGGTCGAACAAATCAGTCAGAATGGATTCTTTTTGCCAAGTCTCATAGTTCTGTTGCAGTTCTATATTACACAATTGTTAGATACAATCTATAGTTGGGGTGATATATACAATTGACATGGTAATGCCACCATCATCGTCTACTCATTTATCATACAGCCTTAAATCGTACACAATCCAACCATGACAAAGCTCAGTTGATCGCAGCTCTCTTCTCGGCTTTGTCTTTCTTCTTAACACCCTTCATACTTCTTCGCGGTCGACTCCTCTTGTGCTCTGGTAATACACGAGGCTTGTTATGCAACCATCCTTGAATCGGTCGACGAGAGCCAATGAATCGCCCCTCAGGACTGAAGACATCAACTGCTGGCCAGCCAGGTTCTATCGCAGGCTCAGGCGCAGGCGCAGGCTCAGGCTCCTTACGCCTCTTTACCACCGGAGTTCCTGCATCTATTCGCAGAGCCCTCATGGCTGCAAAAGGATCAGACGTGTCGAGTTGCTTCGGCTTGGCCCTTTCCTCGAATCGGGGTTGTTGGTCTGGAAATACCTTCATAGCAACATCCCGCGCGCGGACTTGTGCAACAAGCTCAACATAGCCCACACCCTCGATGAGGATGTCTGTCGACAACACTCGGAAAGGAAGCCTGTCGACGTTTAACCCAATCGCATTCTTCCGTGTAAGAGGGCCAGCTCTTTGTCTAGTGACGTCGTGAGACAGCTTAAATGTGCCAGCATGCTTCATCTTGCCTCCAACTCCAGGAAGCATGATACTTGGCACGCCGATGGATTCCCGTGTCTGCTCCTGGAAAGCAATGGCCTTCTCAGTCTGAGTGAGGTGCTCCTCCAGAGGTGTAAAGTTGTATGCCAGAAAGACCAAGCCCGGGTTCTTTGGTGTGATGCGGATGAGACCTCCTCCTAGTATGAGGGATTTGCCAGGCGTCATTGAAATCTGCTCAGGCACAATGCGCTTCTTCATAATCATCGACTGACGGCACTCCTCCTTCACAAACAAGTCAAGGTCGCTTCGTGCCAAGCCAGGAAGGTCGATTAATTCGCCTTTTCCGTTTCCAAAAGGTACTCGAATTGGGGATGCTGTTGTGCCAGGGAGTGAGGATACCAGAGGCATATCAGGATAGTTCTGAGCCGGCTGAGGGGGCGGCAGCAATTCCCCAACATCGACGTCTTGCTCTCCAACCTTTTCGGCATATATCGATTCCGCACTGACGCTATCCCGAGGATATGTTGATACTGATGCCCTCCCAGCTTCCTTGCTTGGCCCCATTCTGCCTTTGGGATAGACAGCCTCAAAGAGCTGACTTTTGCCCACGTTTACCTTTCCAACCATCCAGCCCGCACCACCGCGCTGCCAGATATCTTCTCTAACCTCCGTGCACCACCAAGCACGCTTTGCGCTGACGCATCGGACATTGCCAAGACGAACCCTACCTCCAAGTCGGCCGAGAGCATCTCGTAGCACCTCACGAAGGTAGGGCATCATTGAGTCCACAATCTCTTTAGTAGGACCAAGAAGATCGCCGCGAGTGATGATAAAACTTAGTTCTGTCTTGCGATCATTTTGGTACTTGCCCGCTCGTGATCTTCGATTGCGCGTCCTGATGGGAATGTCGCCGAGCAGAACATTAAGTCGAGGGATGAGCGACATGGGGAAATCGGCAGCATCTATCACATGGTATATGTGATTGTACTTGTGCGGCGATTCCTCGATGGTTTCGCGCAAGGACTCAACGGTGGGATGGAACATAGCAACCTTTGCTGTGTCGCTCGAGGTGCTATAATGTTGTAAATTGTGGCATCGATCGCACACAGGCTGTTTATCTTGGGACAGTGATTCTTTTAAATTGTTAGCTTCTGTTTTGTTTGTAGCAGGAGAGTTGGAGGCGTACTCGGAGCAATATTCCCCGCCGTCTCAGCTTCAGTTACCAAGAGAGAAGGATCCAGGCCAAGAGCTTCCAGCTGGTCAGGGCCCAAGGATTTGAGAACGTCATCTACGACTCCATCTTCCTGGCTCGCTGTATGCTGGCGCTCAAAAGCCTTTGGGTTCAACCACTTCTTTACTCTTTTGCTCTCGGGGTCGAAATAGCCCAGCATTTGCGGATCGCTCGTCTGCGTAAAGGCACCGCATCCTGTGCAGTTTAATGGTAAGCGCCTCTTAGGAATCTCAATGCCCAGAGATGGGCTTTCGCTTGTCGTGATTGGTACATCTTGGACTGTCGTTTCGGTATGATTAAGTCGTCGAGTATAGATCGGAGTTGGTGAAGGCGTCGCTTTCCGTGATCTATGAAATCGACTTGAAGCTCCAACGGCCGGACACAAGAATAAAGGAACACTCGACGAAGCAGATGATTCACCGATACTAAGAGCCCGGTTTATCCATCGGGCTGACAATGCGCGATGCATTGCGTTGTTTCTGTGGTGAAGAAACGAATTCGGGTTGTCGCAACTAAAAAATGTTGGACTTACACAGATTATCCCAAAAATTTCCTAGGAAATCGTAGCTTTGTTAGCCTCCACTACCTTACGTACCCAGGTACCTACTAAATTTAGTGGCATACCTTATGAACCCCCACCAGCCAGCTCGGGTCAACGCTCGGCCCGCAGCCTCAAGCACAGCGTTACCCTTTGGGCAGGGGTCTACGATTTTCTGGGCCTAGAGCCGTTGACTTTTTGAAGCATCGCGACCACGGAACTGGTTCGATTCTGAAGAGACGCTTGCGACCTTTGTAGTTTAAAGGTTTGCGCAGCCCAAGATGAGGTCTCTCGGTGAGCGTTTCAACAAGCTTCGCGCTGTAAGTCAATGCCCGGGGTGAGCGTCTTAAGGATGTGACTGACAATTAATACAGAAGGTAGATATCTCTCCCACAAACGACGATCCGCGATCCATTGCTCACGACTGAATCAGATCATTTCCTTAAGATGCGGCCCGGGCGCAGCAATCCTTCCCCCAGAGGTGACCAGAATACATATGGACTTTGCAACGAGCTTCAAGAACGGCCATATGGGCGCCAAGTTAGTCCATATATCAAGGTCTCTGGCACATCAGCTAATACACCAAAAACAGAAAGTTCTGGCGTGAGAACCTCCCCCGACTAAAATACCATAATCCCTCAGTTCCTATGATCGTAAATCGTCACAGCCGGAACAACAAGAAGCCTACAATCTCTATCTATCTCCGCAAACCCGACGCTTCGACTCCCGCACCCACTACTCGATCCCAGCCCTCCTCATCACGCAACAACATGTCCAAGGCCACACCACCGGACGCTGATGAGAAGATTGTTACCGTCGACATGACTGAGAAACACTCCTCTCACATTCTCGAATACGTACTTGCCGAGACCCGTGCTGTCCCCATCAAACCCACCAAGGAGGAGATCCGTGAATTGCAGGAGTTGGACGCCATGGCCAGACAAGCCGAGGTCGACCGAGCACGTATGAGGAGCTTGCGTGAGGAGAAGAAACGTGAGGAGGATATGCTGAAGCGAGCCCGGGCTGCCGGCGGTGTTGCTGAGGAGGAGGATTCATAAAAAGGCTTGGAATGAAAGAGACCCATAACGATGCTGTACAATAAATGTGTATTAACGAATGCCACATATCTGGCAAGTGTACAAGTTGGAAATTTAGAAAGTCCCACTATCTTCTGCTTGAACTCCTACGCTGGTCAATCAATGGATTGTTAGGCTGCCGCACACGTACAACGTACATTTCAACGTGTCGAAGAACTGCGATTCTCCCAGAGAACCTCTCGTAGATAAACAAATTTAGTTTCTAATTGCATCTTGACAGGTCCTGTTTATAGATCTACATTCCCAAGAAGCCCCTTAAACTACCTTGCCTATCAAAACTCCGTAAATGAAATGAATGCTTATTCGTAATTTCATCAACTGTACCATTTTACTTTATCCCAAAGCCCTCGCTTTCATGAACGGCAGTCCACAGCAACTTCTCTAACCTTTCTTTTGTCTTGTATCGTGACAAAGATAGCATGTTGAAGCACGTTCGAGCAATAGGGAACCTGCCTTCATCCTCACCGGAGCAGGATATCTTAATCGGCAGTACAGCGGTACCCATAGCAGGAATTCGATCGCTACCAGTGATGAACAGCAGTAGTTTCCGTTGATCTTGAGGTGTCGCCGCCTGAAATGTCTCCCAGAACCAATCAATGACGGGTTCGGAACCATCTGGCTTTTTGGTTCCCCAGTTATCGTATTCAGCGACCCCCCTTAGCGAGTTGACGTCGAGTGCTTCATCAGAGCCTCGTACAAGGAGTTCAATCTCTTCTGGCCTAAAGAGAGACAGAGCATTGCCTCCACATACAGTGTAGAAACCTCGTTTGAAGGGTTCGAACTGTCTCGTCACAGACACATCGATTATGTGCCGCACGTAAAGGTCCACGTATTCTCGACGGTTGCTGTTAGTGACAGGGATGCGTTCGCCTCCAGGGCAAAGGGGAACCTGCACCTGAGTACCATATTTATCCATATCAACAACGAAATCGAGACAGAAGGTTTCTTCCACATTGCCTTCATATTCTAGCAACTGTCGTAATCCTCGAGCTAGTCGAGGCCGGTATTCCGCCAGGTCTTCCAGGTTGTAACGCATAGGGGGTTTTGGATGAGCTGATGCCCCTGTACCGTGTGTTGGAGCCGATGCAATAAGTTTTCGAAATGCAAAAGGAGGCAGGGCCACATCCAGAATAGTCGAGTTGTATATAGCAAGTCCCATCACGACTCCGACCAAGAAGAACTGATCGGAGGTTTCGAAAGCGTTCGGATTGAAATAGCAGAACTGAGAATCCTCGTCATAAAGGAAAAGGCCTATCCAGAGTCAGCAGGGCCCCTGTTTCTGTCGGGCAATTCAGCTTACCATGGTCGGGGTTAAAAACTTCTCTGGCCAGAAGTAAAAACCACTCTTTCCGTAGACCACCAGCATCTACTCCCTCCTCACCACTAAAGGTAATACGAAGACCCTTTTTGATATCCTCGCTCCCACTTCCAATCACCTCGCTGACAGCTTTTAGACTGTCATCTACCAGACAATCTCGGCGAACATTTAATTCGAGGAACTGGTTGATAGCCTTGCGACTCATGATACTATCAAAAAATGCGTCACGGGCTTTACTCTGCATCTGGCGACGAGCATCGTGCTCAAGAATATGGTTCTTGGCCCATATGCTCAAAAGGAATGGGTACTGGCAGAAAGTGAACTTGCTCCTACGAGCCTCCCAATTCTCAAAGTCCGCAACTAAGTCAGTGTAGTCGATCATTGAATTGTAGAAGTCGCTCGTTGGTAGGATTTGTCCATGAGAATGAACATTAGAACGACTCTCGGCCGAGCCCGACGAGGATTCTTCATTTCTCCGGCTGTGTGGCAAGTTGTTGGCAGCGAAAAGGAGCGCCAAAACCCGCGAAGAAGCTCTAATCTGCCAATCTTCGGCATACATGATTGTCTTTTCAGGCTCCTTGGCCTTTTTCGACGAGTTTGCGCGGTTTATCTCATCATATAGGTAAGCTCCTGAGCGCCCTTCTTGCATTTGCGGTATCAGGCCAGCTGTGATGTCAACTTTCACCTCTTGCTTCTTTCCACTCTGTCGAATCATCCGATATGTTAGGAAACCAGATGCTAACTCTTTGGTACGAATGAAGCGAGAAGGGTGATGTCTTGAAAACCAGGTGATCAACTGGTTATGGCATTCAGCCGACGAGTTTGATACTAAGCCCACTATGCGTTTGATGATGCCGGAGTGTTGCCCAGATAAAGGTCCGGATTCAGGGGTGCCGGCTTTTCTCTGCTGTATTGACCTTGGGCCAGAAGGCAAGCCTTTATCGAATTGTAGGATTCCCCGAAACAATGTCACATGTTCGTGAAGTAAGGGGTTTTCTAAGATGATAAGGAGAAATCTCAAGTCTGCTGGATCCTTCAATGGCCTTCCAGGTCTCTTTAGAAGCATTTCGGTTGCTTTAAGAAGAACCCGCCGAACATGTTCTTGGCCCTGCACTAAATCCCGCTCCATTAATTGCAATTCTCGTTGAGAAGGGGTCAAGAAGGCTTTTCCTTGACACATCTCCTCGTAAATCGCAAACCATCCCTCAGCAGGATTCACAATCGTGGTGTACCATTTGATGAGATCGCCCCAGTTCACTTGGGGCGTCTTCGTGTTGACTGGCGTGCTTGAGAAACTCCGTTCCACACGATTTGTCGACGGCCGTCGAGGCCGAGAGTCTTCTTGGTTGCCCATCCACCATGTCCCATTCTCAGCAAAGTCACCTAAAAGTAGTAGCTTTGGATCGAGGTCGCATGATCCATCATCCAATTGCGGTGTAAACCGCTCCTCTCGTGGCTCACGCGCCGTATGGCTTCCTGAAGGCCCGCGACGATGCCCTCTGTGTTCACGGGGCTCACTAGGTAGCATTGGCTTGCGGCGGGTCGATTCGCTTCTACATCTAATGGGCTGGCGGTGGGTATGTGTTAGGAATGACGAGTTAATACATTCGAATGAGCCAAAGCAGGCTACGATATAGTCTTCCAAAGCCTTGAATATCCTTTTCGGGTCACCATCAGATTGACCAGGCGAGTTGCGTTGCTCTTTTGGCCCGCCTTCTTGCAATATATTACGTACTGGAGGTCTCTCGGTGTAAGAAGAAGAGAAGGATCGCATTGGCGTAGGGTTCGGCCGGGCGGAACTCGACCGTAGAGTCGGTTCCTCATCGAACGCATAATGAGAAACTTGTATAGCAGGGGACTTGGATGAAGACACTGCTTCCTGCTTGAAATCAAGGCTTTGGCCAGCAGCCTGTATTCGGCTACTAAATGATAACTTCGATGGCGGTTGTGGCGGCGCCTCGGTGGGAGGTTCAGGAATTGGATGCAACTTCTTAGAAAGGAAGGATTGTATCGATTGCTGAACCAGTCGGTTTGTCTGTTCGATCGAGATATGCGGACCTGCACCCATATCAGTGATTGTCCTCTTTTTCTTGTCTTTGCTCCTACCTCGAATTGGGACAGACCGGGAGTGGTCCTGGCTTGCATCTCTACGCGACTTCGAACCATCATGATCTGCACTCAGAGGCTCCAAATCGTTGACTGTAGTACAGATCGTGCATTTGAACACCTTGAGCTCCCGCGGCCATCGTACTAACGAACCACATGTCATGCAGTTGCCCGTCGCAAAATCCTTACTTCCTCCAGGGCCGTTGCGAGCATGGGAAGGGTTTCGAGCTTGTGTCTTTGGTGCTTGTCGAGGCATTGCCGAGTCATCGTCTGCAAAACCCAAGTCAGGCGGTGGTGCGCCGACTGAGTTCTGCCTCTTTTTCTTGCTGCTGAAGAGGGAAGGAAAAGGCTGGCTCATAGAGCGCGTGTGCTGTGGTCGACGAGGTTTGGAAGATTGAGGCCGCGAGGGATGCAAATCAGACTCGTCGGAGCTGGAATCGGCGTTGGCATTGGAGAAGGATAACTCGAGGCGATTCCCGTTCGATGTAATTGGGAGATTCGTCGAGTATAGCGCGGGCAATGTGGTAGGCGTGTTCAAAGCCGTATTGTGAATTCGACTGATGAGGTCACCGTTGGAGTTGTTGTTGGGTTGCGACCCACGACGACTCGGCCAGGGAGCCATTTTCTAGGGAAGCTACTAAGGATTCAGGGAGGCGATCTCGTGTAAGTCACGAGACGTTTGTCGAAGTAGGTACTAGTTATTCTGCAACTTTTTGGATGATGGTTTGGAGGGGGAAGGAAAGATATTGATTGAATCAGAGTTTCAAACGTCTCTTGTTAGTCAAGCATGATGAATATGATCCAAAGTCAGCATGTTCCGAGTGGGAGTTGACGCCAGCGGCAGACAAGCCCAGTTCAGCTCGGCGAAGTCAGCCAAACAAACGCATGCTTTGTCATTTGGCACCTAGTCTCCAATGGTGGGAGGAGGCAGAGTGAGATTTGGTCAATGAGTCTGCGGAAACAAAGCAATGAACGAACGATGGATGAGTGATGGATGGGTGCAGCTCAAGCCGTGGCTGAGGGTGGTGAAACAAGCCCGGTTTGTACGTACGTATACTCCGTAGGCAGTCAGTCAGTGTTGATGAGTAAAGATCCAATATTATTAGGATTGGATCCAATACCTTGCTCAGTCTATGGAAACCCAACGGCTGTACGTCTACGGAGTAGTAATAATGAATCGCATGCAACGTGCGGCCGCCGACTTTTGAGTTCCTGATTATTTTGGCCCATTGTGTCCTGACGGATTCATCACAGATCCTTACATTTCCCCTTGTCTCTCAGACGTCTCCGCGATACCCGGAAATTTTGGGCTTTGAACTCCAATTGAATATCGCGTGTAAACGCCGAGAGGCAGGGGTTGACGAGAGGCTTGACGGATACGGGCATTACCAGGGCAGCAGGGCTTCCAAGCAAAACTGGAGTTCCTGGCGGCCAGTGAGGAATGGAGAGGACGATATGATTCAGGTCCAGTGTTTATCAGGTCCTCTTTCACCACAATGGGAAACGTGAGTATTCTGCCTTTCTACCTATAGTAGTACTGGTACCTAAGGTAGGGACAGGTTTGACAGGTGAGTGTACGTACTGTACCTACATATCTTTTTTTAAGACCTCGTATCGTATTAATGATGTTACCTTAGTGGTTGGCTTCTTCAACCCGGTCCAATGATCGTGCAGCTAGTGACCGCATATGGGTTTAATAAATTGGATGCTTGCTGTGTTGCTCCCGTCTATTTTGTATCTTTTTTTTTTCTTTTTTTTTTCCAACTGCTGCAACAACCCAAGTTTGAGACTGCGTTGCGAATGCAACTACTACGATTTTTTCTTAAGTAAATTCTTAATTACAGAAGTATGGCAGTCTCTAGGGGTCCAAAGGAGGGAGATAGACCGAAACGCACCGTTCAGTTCATTCCACTGTCTCCATTCGGGTCCCCGCAAACGAATCCATGTCTTTGATGGTATTGGATGTATTGGATCCATCCGTAGACGCCGGCGCGGCCAAAGCCGGCTCTTAGCTACCTAGTAAGGTACCTAGGTATGGATGGAAGCATCACCAACAAGGCTGCTAAAGTGACTCTCCAGGGAGCAAGAAAACATCAGACTTGATACAAGGTATTAAAATAAACTCCGCGAAAGGTATACTGCCTTAAACTTTATCTAAACTTATACAAAGTTACACAAGTCTTTTTTTCTTCCATTTAGGATCGAGGTCCTGAGTTTTCTTTACTCCCCTGGAGTAAATGGCAGGGGAGCATTCATATGCAACACACAATCAACATTGTGGGCTTACACTTGACAAGGGGCTCTTATCTTGTACGAGAATTACAAAGAAAAGGTCGTCTGAGCCTACAAGGTACCAAATTGTTGACAAAGCTCAGTCATCTTGAAAAAGTATTGGAGGCAATTACCACAGTTAGTCAATCCATCGCCGACTCTGAAACTGGAAATCTGATGACCTTTATTGTATATCTGACTCTATTCCAATATAACCCAACACACAAGGTCACCGGAACTGGGTCATATCTACCTTACCTATGTACAAGAAACCTAGTATCAAATCCGTATCACTATGGTACGAAGCGTGTATCAGCACCACAGTATCTCTACGCATTTGGGTTCCAAGTCCACAGGGACATCAAGCTCTCTTATGGTCTCATTGAGCCATGACTTCTCTTTCGCTTCCACGCCAACTCCAACAAACCTGACTCTCTTTGAGGCTATCGCCCCATCTCGTGTTGTCCCATGCAGAGTGATTTCAGTCTGGCCTGCAGCAATGTTGAGTTCACCTTTCAGCTCTGCCAATGTTTCATTATGGCCATTTCGAAGCTCGAAAACACAAAACCCATGGTCAAGTTCGACAGGACCCGAGCAACTCAAGTTGAGTACGATTGTCACGTCACTGCCCAAGCGCGAAAGCTTCTTGACTGCCATTCTAGGCCCTCCAATCGCCTTGAGTGGCATATCGAGACGGAGGTTGCACACAGACGAAGTACCAAGTGCTCTGACTGTGCAGTTGCGGTTGTAGAGTTGAAGGCTGGTTTCATTGTCGACTATGATGCTCCGAATAAAGGCACAGTAATTGGTATAGTCGGTGATCTCGATACGCTGTTCCTGAGCAATAAAGTCTGTGCCCCAGAAACTCGTCTGGATTTGGGGTAACTTGATCCGTCCAAATACGGCCCCGTTGAACGATAGAGATGCCTCCGTTGATATGATGGTACTAGAGATCGTTCCTGTTCCAAATATGCGACCTTCAACAAAAACATCGAAGGAGCTAAAGCATGAACATTAGCAAGCCATAGCATAAATGGAGGGCTTACGCTTACTCTTCAGTGGCATTGCTGATCTTGAATCGAGTGACTTGAAGCTTTGAAAGATCCAACAGGTGCTGTACAATAGTATCCGCAATACCTAAGGGTGTATAAGGTGGCCTTCTGTTGCGGTTTTCAGAATCGAGGGCAGTCCGGGCATACAGTTTGAAGAGGGGAGTGCCGGAGATAATCATGACGGGCGCTAGGGTATCTAGGAAAGAAGACTCAAGACCTTGATCCTAGAGAATAAAAGCGCTTAGGTAACTTAGCATAATCGAGGGATACCTTTTGCCGAGTTTGTTTTGACACCTTATATCAAAGTTCGATGTTTTCTTGCTCCTCGAGGGGGCGGGTTGCTGCGGACAACGATTTTGCGATTACTTGACTGATAAGCTTCAAAATCAATGGCAAGGTGAGGAAATATAAACGAGTATTAAAAGCAATAGATGGGAAAGAATCAAGTGAATTAAAGCGACGGGGTTGAGCTTGGGAGTTCACTGCATGTCTATACGTCAGCTACAAGCGTATGGCAGATGTAAGCACTGTTCGATAAACATTCGAACGTGTACAAATCAAGCCATCTTATATATGATTGAGATTGAAAAAGTCAAGACCATCTTGGATTTCGTTCGAAGTATGGTCACATGCACGGAGATATCTGACTGTATGCCCGTCCCCATCCATAAACTCATGCTAAATGCTGAGGAGCAAGGCGCATAGAAACGCCAATTCATAGCTGACATAAGACCAATTAGAAACCATTATTTAGTTCTTATTTATTCTTCACCTAAAGGCAATGCCTGGACGAGGTTTCCTGTCAGCTTAGAGTTACGATCAGGTATGCATATGTTGTGTCTGTTGCTGACCATAACACATGTAGGTTAAAATAGGCAGAAGCCATCTTCTTCAGACAAGGTATTAGATATGTCTAGAAGTATCAAGAAGTCTTATTAAACAGAGTATTCGAAAGTTAGCAACACGTATACCTAAGTCACAGTATTTGAGCAGGATAAACGTAGTAAGATGGTGTTGGGCGGACTTGAGCTTACAGTCTTTAATCTTGGGTAACTACCTCTATCTTTCCTTTTTTAAATCACCGGGCTGGTCACTGTTTTTACTTCGGCCAATGTTAAGCGCCTGGTCGTTCGGCATCCTAGAACTCCTGGGACGCATATAAAGAGTGTTATGTCTGAAGAGAATCCGAATGACGGGCAACATACTATCTGACTTATTCAAGTACTCAAATTCTACATTGAATGATCGCGCATGTCTCCTTACTCTCCGCCGATGTGCCATGCATCATGGCTGTAACATAAGTCACCAACGCTTCTGCGTAATGAAAAAGCATGTCTTCAGCAATGAACTTACCACAGAGTGTAGCCTTAGCCTGACCGTCTTGGCCCTTTGCTACCCCAAACAGAGCAAAGACGTCAATCAATAACAATAACAATTAAACGTACCAGGTAAGAAGCATGTTTTCAGGTCAGTGTAACTAGCTCCTCACAGATACCTCACGCATCACCCGAGAGGTACTATGTAGGTAGGTAGATAGCTCGTATATGGACAAATCTTTGTGATCAGAGACCAAGATCCCACCACTTGATCTCATCAATGATTCTGTGACATGCTGGCAGTGAGGTAGTTGGCTTAGCCTACAAATAGTTAATTAAGCATTCACTGACATATCCATTGATTCATCTCATATCTAAAGGATATGTTCAGTTTTTCCTCCGAGAACAATTCCAGGCCTAGTATGGTGCGCTGTTGGTAGGTAAGACATGAGACCCTCAGTCAAGCATTGAGTATGGCACATTCGAAGGGAATCCTCCCGAGCCATTAAGCTAGATCAACGATTCAGATAGCCACAAGGTCACAATCATCACACGGAATAGCGGGAGTTCGGATTGGCGGCACGCATGAACGGTTCATTCAGACGTGCCTCGGTGGGCGTTTGGCATAAACATAGAGGTCTCGTCTCACATCACTGAAAATATTGACGTCTTCACGAATCTCCCGAGCAATTATCTCGTTTCGACGGCGGCAAACATTGACCCTGATGAAAATGATTCCGAGGTTCTAAAAACCCTCAAACTCCCACGGTGTCCCCCACGCAACGCAACCCAGTCGCACGAGCGAAACCCATGGTAGAAATTGCCCTCCATTTTTTATGAGTACATGCCGATACCCTTCGAAATGCATCTCATTCGTGACCACCTAAAGGAAATGGGTTCGTTTAAGAAGGGGGAGCAGCACCACGTCCACGGCCAAAACCACCACGGCTGTATCAATTGTTAGCAATTCGTCCCGTGTCCATCAACTTCTCAAAGGCCGACTCACAACTGAGGAGCGAACTCGCCGGGAGCACCACCCTCCTTGCCCTCGCCAGCATCCCTTCGTCGGTATCCACCCTCACGGTCACCTCGGTCACCACCACGGCCACGGCCGAAAGGTCGTCGCTCGCGCTCACCCTCGCCGAGCATGCCACGGGGAGGAGCGTGCGATCGTTGTTGCTTAATGTGGGTAGCGGGAACGATCTCAGCGGGGAGGTGAAGCCATTCGCGGAGGTAGTCGAGACCCTCGGGGGTCAGGGTGTAGTAGTAGTATTGCCAAGAGAACTGGGTCTTGACATAGCCGCGAGAGTTGAGCGACTGCAGAGCCTTGATAACGAAAAGGTTCTTGGTGTCGATATCAGGGTGCTTGGGAAGGTTGAAGTCCTTCTGGGCGACGAGAACACCCTCGCGGAAGAGGTACTGCCGGGAAACTGTTAGTTACGTGCGCTATGATTTTGTGCTCTCTTCCGTAGCTCGCAATTCTCCGCCGTGAATGTGGTGGTTATTACCTCGTGGATCTTCTTGCGGTCGGCCTTGGGAATCAACATCGTGGCGGTATTTGCTGCTCGTCGGAAGGGTCGATGTTGGAAGGTGGCAGTTTAGGAGGGACGAAGACGACTTCTCAAAATGATAACTTTTGTGGGCGGAAACCCTACTAGGAATTTGGGTAGCGAAGTGGGGTGGAGACGTGGTTGATCTGAGGCTGGTTTCACGTGATGAGGACGACTGCGTTGTGGCTGGTGCCTGTAGGTGTGGCAGTCGGTCGGTCGGGCAGTTGACGAAAGGAAGGGCCCGCTTATTTTATCTGCAAGGTGCAGTGGAGGCCATTTGCATGACAAACAGCCTAACTAACAGCCAAAGCGACGTCGAATCTATCTTTGCGACAGGCCTCCTCAATCATTCATCACAACGGCCTCCCCTATTATCTTTCAAACCGACATGTCCCCCCGAAACGTGAACGTGCTGGTCACTAGCTTCGCTGGTCTAGGACTACCACCGACCCTCGTTCTTCCTCTGGCATCATCCACAACAGTTACAGAACTGCGCGAACGCATAGATGATCGACTCCCGACGACCCAGTCAAGACTCATCCTCACCACACTATCCAACCAGCAACTTCCTGCCTCATCAGACTCTCCCATCTCCAGCTATCTCTCTACTCCTGACGATGAATTCCTTTCCTTGCGACTCGCGGTCCCCCTCTGTGGTGGCAAGGGTGGTTTCGGATCTCAGCTTCGAGCCGCGGGTGGTCGCATGTCTTCGCGCAAAAAGAAGAGCCAAGAGGACCACGGATCTAGCCGAAACCTGGATGGGCGACGTCTGCGTACTGTAAATGAGGCTAAGGCTTTGGCTGAGTATCTAGCTATCAAGCCCGAGATGGAAAAGAAGGAGAAAGAGAAGCGCCGTGAGCGCTGGGAACAGATCGTTCAAATGTCAGAGCAGAAAGAAGCTGAGATTAAGTCGGGCAGTAAGAGTCGTCTTGACGGTCAGTGGGTCGAAGACAAGGAAGAGAGCAGCGAGCGAACTCGAGAGGCTGTTCTGGCTGCTATGAAGGCCGGTAACTACAAAGACAACTTGCTTGGCACATCTCACGAGTCAAGCTCTACGCAACGAAGCAACGACCAATCCAGTTCAGATGAGGACAAGGGTACATCATCCGAGCAGTCAACGCCGCCCCCCGCCGAGGGAGCCAAAGCCGACAAGGCCAAAGGCAAAGCTACGACATTCTTTGGGTTCGATGAGGACGATGAATTTATGAGTTCAGATGATGAGGATGAGGAAAAATGATGGGTTCCATGAATATGATCACCAGATTGGGGATTGGCCATTACGACTTATACCAGCCAATCGCAACAGTCATGTTTTGGATTACCGAGCATGGAACCATGGAGTATTATTTGGGAATTCGAATTGCCAGCGTTTTTGCATGGGCCTCATATAGCTAAAAAAAAAAAAATGATATCAATAATCTCATTCGACAATCTACCACTCAAGACTCGAGACGTCATCACAATGCGGAAAGCCAGGATTCAAAACACGACAGTCAATATTTGGGGTTAGCTTTGAAAGCAATATCACAAATGATACAATTGCAGTGTGTCTGCTCTGACTCTTCTAACAGCATCCACTAATCCATCCAATCTACGGGGTCGGCTTAGGCGTCGAGCTTGACGGGGAAGTTTCCGGCCTCTGCGCAATGCGTTAGTCTTTATCCAGGATCGATCGGAACCATTGGGGTTCAGCATACCGCGCTGCTCATCCCAGCGCTGATACCAGCCGGAGGGGCAGAGAGATCGGTAAGACAGCCAGAACTAGACGTCAATTAGCATGGACATGGCCGGTGGAGGGAATGCTCGGGCAATTCGTACCTGGCGGCAAGGCGCAAAGTCCTCACCCTTGGCGAGAATGCACTTGTGGTAATCGACGTAGTTTTGCCAGCAGTGCTTGGTCTGGTTCTGGTTGGGGAAACGAGCGTCAGTGCCTATGAAGTGTTAGATCGAATCGTGGTAATTGATGCAGTTGCAATTGAGTATCGTCGGCGGGGTCGCGTAATCGCAGGCTGTCGTCGAGGGAGGAGAAATCGGTGGTGATGGTGGTGGTCGAGGGATTCGGGCTTACCAGCTGCGTAGAAGTGTTAGCCTCGGAGCCAAATCAGGTCATTTTTTCGAGCCCGCAACGGCAGTACCAGCAGCGGGATTATCAGGGTAGCAAACATTGAACATACCAGTGACAAACTTGAAAGGCTTGGTAACAAGCTCCTGACCGTCGTCCGACATTGCGAATAGCTTTTAAGAGGAATTGACTTGGAGGAGGGGAGATTCTTCTGGGGTCAATGACGGCGAGTATGGAGCTCGGTGCGTTAAAGGATGGAGAGGTTGAGTAGGTATCCAATGCGTCGACGTTAGTAGAATGGATTGGATGGGTGTCGGCTCGAATCAAATCAGGTGGTTCGATTTCCTTCCGGGACGGGAGAGCTCAGTGTGTGCCTCAGGCTACCTCGGGCCAATGGCGTATGGCGTAAGGCACCCAACTCGACTGGTGGGCCTGCTAGGCTCTAGCAATTGCACATCAGCAGATGTTCGTTCGCTCGGCCAACTCCAAACACTCCTTCCAAGGCCGATAATTTCCAATTGAACCATCACCTCTGGACTTTGATTCCTTAGACCCTCCCCACTCACTCCAAGATGCGTTCTACCGCTGCTCTTCGAATGTTCAGGCAGACGCCTCGCATGTTGCGACCCGTCCCCGTGAGTATCTCCAATTCTATGCAATGGTCTGAGGGAACGAGCTCTTTAGCCCTCGGCTCAGTATGACATCAATTGCTGACCCAGCTTCGTTTTATAGAAGGAGGACCAGGCTGGTACGTAACACTGCGAGTTCCCGACGATGCTTAATCGAACGACCCGATCCTACAAATGCAGATGCGAAACTGTCTCCATTGGGTCTGCATGCTAACAGAATCCAAGGCCACACCATCTCTCAGCGTCTCCGAAAGCTCAAGCAGATCCCTCCTGAGCTGTACCCTCTCGGTAAACCACTACGACTCGATTGAACCATATCTTTGTCTAATATCTATATCTAGCTGTCGTCGTTGGCTTCGCTCTCGGTGCTGCCGGCTACTCCATCTCTCGCAAGTTCCTCGTTGATAAGAACCTCCGTCTGGCCCGACAGGGTCCTGCTGGCCGCCACGATGCTGGCCATGCTGAGGGCCACGCCGAGGGTGAGAGTGAGGGTCACTAAGTTTGGCATAAAGATAGGGATGCTTTTGGGGAAATGAAATTGTTTGCATGTCCACATGTCCTCGGAAGGACAGTACTGTACATTTCAGATGAGTGCGGTCGTAGGGAAACCCATCAGGTATAAAATCTGAATATTCTCGGTGATGATATGTCATCCTTACTCGCCAGTAACCGTGAATCCAATCCAATGCCTTGAACGCCTTCGCTATGCCGGCAATAAGCTCAATAACAAACCTCCAACTTGTATCCTCATTCAGGTTTTGGTCCTGCAACGTCGAGTTGTTCTAATCCTTGCATGGGGTCAGGGCCAGCACCTGGCACTGCTTCTTCTTCATCTGCTGCATGCTCGGCCAACCATCCTTCCTATAACACATGTTAGTTTGCTTGTCAATCATCTCGATTATAACGTACCTTCTCCCAAATAGCTGTTTTACTACCGAGCCCATCCTCTGCGCTTTTGGGTGCCTTGGCCTGTGATACCTTGAGGACCTTTCCGAAAAACTCCGATTGATCCATGTTATCAATAGCCTCCTTCGCATCAGCTGCGTCTTCGAACTCGACATACGCGAATCCTCTGTGTGTCTCTGTAGAGTTTGGCGCATCGGGTTTTGGTACCTTGACCTCGACTATCTCACCAAATGGGATGAAAGCGTCGAGGACATGGCTGTGAGTTGCCATTTGAGATAGTCCGCCTACATAGACAGTGGCTTTCCATCGAGCTGCGTCTGACATTTTGGAATGATGTATGCGCTTTTGAGTGACGGAAAGAAGAATGGATGGTGTCAACGTAAGTCTGAAGGCCCTTGACGTTGGACTCATAGCATTCACTCGACGTGCGCTCGAGGTTCTGTGCTCATCACGTGACCATTGGAGCTTTCCGATCTCGACTTACAACATTTGGCTTCTGACAATTTCATGACTGTCATGGCTCAATTCATGCACAGTACTAGTATAAATAGCCCATATTCTCTTTGGAGGTTTCCCTTGAGATATAATTGATAGTTTTATGGCAGGTAGCTTCCCACTTCAAGGGTAAATGCTAATCTTTAGAATCCTATAAGTCAGTCTGAAACAGTAGCAGGCAATAATAATTCAAATACCGATTGACTTTTGAACTTCTGGACTTTTGCCATGATTTTACCTTAGGTATTCATAATAGCACCTAGTATCTAAGATATCCCTGGCTTCTCCCAACTCATAGGTTCCCCTTTTCACTTAGGTACGGAGTAGTAGGTACTCACGTGTCTTACTGGTAGAACATCATCCTCAGGTACCAGAAGCTGTCTCCTCACGTGACAAGGAGCCCCACCTACTGGACAGCTCAGGAGGCACGGACGTGGCCACAGGGAGCTCAGGACTCAGGAGGAGCTAAGTACCTAGGTACCTAGTTAACGGGGGAGAGCCAGCCAGCCTGCAATCTGGCATCATACCTCCCCTCCACCGACCTCGCCCTGCTTCGTTCGAACTCCTTTCGAAGCATTAGTTACTGCGGGCAGAGGCGACGATTCGTTGAGAACTGTATGGAGTTTGCTCAGCCGTAATTGTCCATTTTCTTGTCTTTTTAACTCGTCTTCTTATATCAAAACATCATCCTGAGCTGGTACACTTGTCGCATTAGTCCCTAAACTCCCCACCATCACCATCATGGTGCGCCTTCGAGACATTCCACGAACGGCCGCCTTCGCCTGGTCACCAGGTGCTGGCAAGCCAATTCTAGCCACCGGTACTCATGTCGATTCCCCCGACGAGAGCAGCAAGCTCGAACTCTGGGATCTTGCTCTGGACGATCAACAACAAGGCCTCGAACTACAACCTGTCGCTAGCATCGACACCGACGCTAGGTAGATACCCAAGAATGCGCTTTTGAAGCCCCAGGTTCTGATCAACACTTCAGGTTTTACGACGTTGCATGGGGTCCCCCCAACGACGATCACCCCAGGGGTATCATTGCTGGTGCCCTCGAGAACGGCTCCCTAGGCCTTTGGGATGCCGAGAAACTTATTGCTGGAGAGTCTGATGCCTTGATTTCTCAAACATCAAAACATAGTGGTCCGATCAAGGCACTTGAATTCAACCCCTTGAAGCCTCAAATCCTGGCCACAGCTGGCGCCAAGGGGGAGCTCTTTATCTACGATGTCAACGATATTGCCAACCCCTTCCGACTCGGGAATTCTACTGCCCGATCAGACGACATCGAATGCCTCGCATGGAACCAAAAAGTCTCACACATTCTCGCCACCGGCGGGAACGGTGGATTTGTCACTGTTTGGGACCTAAAGACTAAGAAGGCTTCTCTAACACTCAACAACAATCGAAAGGCTGTTAGTTCCATTGCTTGGGACCCCAACAACTCGACGAAGCTCCTGACAGCTACTCCTGATCACAATTCCCCTGTCATCCTTTTATGGAACCTACGGAACTCCAATGCTCCTGAGAGAACGCTTCAAGGCCACGAGTCTGGTATTCTATCCCTGTCTTGGTGCCAGCAAGATGCCGACCTGTTGTTGTCGTCAGGTAAGGATTACCGTACCATCGTGTGGAATCCCAACACCGGCGAGCGGTATGGTGAACTGCCAGAGGCGACGAACTCCGCTTTCCTCACTCGGTTCAACCCTCACAACCCCAATCTTTCGGCAACCGCCAGCGCCGACGGCAAGATCACGGTGCAGACTCTCCAAAACACCAACCCTGATACTACGAAGGCCGCGGCTGAGAAGAACCTTGACGATGAGGACTTCTTCCTCCACGCTGCTCAGGACAAGCCTCAAGATTCCTCTTGGTCATTGGCCAAGGCTCCCAACTGGTTCGAGAGACCCGTGGGTGCTTCATTCGGCTTTGGTGGAAAGATTGTCGTATTCAAGCCCAATGCTACTCAGCCGGGGCAAAAGCGTTCATCGAAGATCTTGATCACCAATTTCACTGTTGACTCTGACATCTCTACTGCTAGCCAAAAGTTCCAAGAGGACATCGCATCTGGCAAGATCTCCGAAATCTGTGCCAATCGAGTTGAGCAAGCCAAGACTGATGAGGAAAAGGCTGATTGGAAAGTGATGGAGACTCTTGTTGGCGAGAACCCCCGTAGCAAAATTGTCGAATATCTTGGCTTCAACAAGGACACCCTCACGAATGGCAGTGCCGAGGAGACATCTGAAGTCGAAGATGAGGAAACCAAACCCTCAAATGAGGATGCCGAACAGAAAAAAGAGAAGCGAGTCTCGAGCTTCTTTGATGGTGCTGAGGGCGATAGTGACGACTTCTTGTCCAATCTTGCCGCTACAAAGGGTGCCAAGACTGACAATCCCTTCCATCTTTTCAGTGACTCTGATACCACAGTTGAAAAGAACATCACCTCTGCTCTGATGTTGGGTAACTTTTCCAAGGCAACTGAACTCTGCCTCAAGGAGGACCGTTTCGCCGACGCATTCTTGATCGCCAACTGTGGTGGTCAAGAACTTGTCGACAAGGTTCAAGCTGCGTATCTGTCCCGCAAGAGCGGCACGCCAAGTTACATGCGTTTGCTCGGTTCTGTTATAGCTAAGAACCTCTGGGATGTGGTCTACAACGCGGATTTGGAGAATTGGAAGGAGACCATGGCTATTCTTTGTACATTTTCCGACCCTGATGAGTTCTCTGACCTCTGCGAAGCGCTGGGTGACAGAATCAATGAAGACGGCGACCGAAAGGATGCCTTCTTCTGCTACCTGGTTGGATCAAAGCTCGAGAAGGTGGTGTCTATATGGGTTGACGAGTTTGACGAGGCTGAGCAGGCTGGATTGAAAGAGGAGACTGAAGATTCTACGTTCTCAGTTCATGCTAGGACTCTGCAGAATTTCATCGAGAAGGTCACCATCTTCCGTCACACCACCAAATTCCAGGATAACGAGACAAACTTGACCTCGGATTGGAAGCTTTCCGTTCTGTACGATAAGTACACCGAGTACGCAGATATTCTGGCTGGCCACGGTCAGCTAGAAACCGCTCAGAAGTACCTCGATCTTCTCCCTTCCAACTACCCTGCGGCGGAATTGGCGAGAAACCGTGTGCGTCTCGCTACCAAGAAGCCTTCTGCTCAGCCCGCTTCACGGGTGCCAGCTTCATCGAGCCGGACTTCGTCCAGGCTTCAACCTGCTGTTGGCTACCAACCTCCTCAACCCGCACCTGTGGTTGGCACTGTGCCTGGCTCTGTTCCAGCTAATCCCTACAGCCATATTGCCCCAAGCCCAGCTGCTCCTCGATCAACTGGGTCGCCAGCACAGCAATACCAGCCCCCCTCAAACCCTTATCAACCCCAGAACAGTTATGCTCCTCCCTTGCAAACTGGATATGGAGCGCCAGGTGGTTATCAGCCTCCTGCTCAGCCGGGTTACGGTGCTCCCGCCCCCTTAGCACCCCCGCCGATGAGCGGCCCTCCTCGAAACACGACACCTTCATCAGTGACACCTGCAGCCAAAATAAAGAACATGGACAACTGGAATGATGTTCCTCTTGTCACCAAAGCACCCCCGGCGCGCAGGACCACGCCCAGTGTCCAGCCTATCACATCTCCTTTCCCTGGTCAACAAGGCACAGGTGTGCCTCCTCCACCTCCTGGTGCCTCTCCTTTTGGACAGCGAACTGGCTCGACTCCCCCTCCGCCACCTCCCAAAGGATCAGCGCCGCCTCGCATTCAGTCACCTCTCGCAGCTCCTCCACAAAACTTCCAGGCTCCTCCTCCTCCTGCTGCTGCCAGTAGCCATAACCCATACGCCCCCCCTCCCCCTGCTACTGGCGCGATCCCCCCGCCAATGCCTAATGTCGTTCCTCGAACAGCATCACCGTACAATGCTCCTCCAGCAGGCGGCCCCCCGACTAATCGATATGCACCCACTCCTGTAGCACAGCAGCAGCAGCAGTACAGCCAGCCCCCAGGGTCTGTCCCTCCTCCTGGAGCCGCAAGCCGTCCTCCTCCGGTTGGCTCATTTGGAGCTCCTCCTCAGCAGTCGACGCCTCAACAGCAATATGCTTCCTCTCCATATGGTGTCCCTCCTGCTCAACAATCTGCACCTCCCACGGGGCCTCCTCCGACTGGACCACCTCCCATGAGCCGACCTCCTGGTGGACCTGTCGCTGCTTCCTCTCCCAAACCAACTCCTCCTCCTCCCCAGGCTTCGGCCCCTCCCAAGGCCAGACATCCTGCGGGTGACCGCTCGCATATCCCACCCAATGCCCAGCGTTTGGTAGACATTCTAGACCAGGATATGCAACGAGTTGCATCCAAGGCTCCTGCGACATTTGCGCCCCAAGTCAAGGACACGCAGAAGCGGCTTGGTTTGCTTTTTGACCATCTCAACAACGAGGAACTTGTCAAGCCTGATACAATTGTACAGCTTACTGAGCTAGCCAATGCTATTGAGGCCAAGAATTACGAAGGTGCACACAAGCTTCAGGTTGAGCTTCAGAGAGACAAGACTGAGGAGTGCGGCAACTGGATGGTAAGTTCTCGTTGTGTCATATCTCGGTGACTGTGCTAACTCGCCCAACAATAGGTCGGTGTAAAGAGATTGATTAGTATGAGCAAGGCTACCCCGTGAGCAAAGTTTTTTTCAGTAGAACGCGACTTATAGTGCCTTGCTTATGGGTCATATATGGAGGTGCGGATGTGATGTTGAATAGCTTAGCGCGAGGTGCATGGTTTTACACGGAGACATCCACGCCGAGGGTTTGGCAGATAGAAAAATAAATGACGATGTTACTATGTGCCTGTCTATTTCGTAACACTCCTGTAACTCTAAAATTCTGGTATGCTTCTTCAGATACTATTTCGTATTCAATTGTTGAAGCTCCGACTTGGTTCTCCTTGATTTAACAAATGTCCGAAGTTCTGAGGTGCTCTTCGACAAAGAGGTGTGATTGTTTCAGTTGAAATATTGAAATATATTGTCCCGTCAGGATCAATATTTGAGGACAAAGCATTACATACAAGTTCAAATACGATTTATGTATGAGCCAAAAGGAAATGTGAGGCATAGCGGTATCAGCGTGTATGTCTCCAGGGTAAGTCACTTGTATCAGTTTGCCCTATCATACTGGTATATGATCATGGCCAGTTGTCAATGGATCCCCACTCTACCAAAGCACCACATCATCGTCACCGGAGCCCATAATCACCAATATCTCAGTATTAACCCCGAACAGACGTCTCACAATAGCCACCAAATTATGTCGGAGACGACGCAAACTCCTGAAGATGCTGCCGCCCAGCGAGCTGCTGAACAAGCGCGTCTTCGCAAAGAGCGCCGTGAAGCCAAGCTCAAAGCTGGGGGTTCTGCGAGGTTGAACAAGATTACTGGTCTTGGGGGTCGTGTCCCAGGAGGTTCGATTCAGCTATTACATCCATCTCCAGCTGCAGATTTGCTAACCATCTTGCATAGAAACAGAACCTACCGCTGCGTCTACTGCCATGGCTGATGCTCCAACACCAGCACCAGTGCCAGCACCCGCTGCTTCAGCACCCGCTGTGTCTGCCACCGATCATGCCGACCCAGAAGAAGTCGATATCTCAGATCACTACTACGAGCCGAAGCGGACTTCCACTTCACGAACGAATGCACCTGAAATAACAGAACCCGCCATCTCAGAGGACCAGCTGCGGCAGATGATGCTTGGGTTCGAGCGTGGTAACGGTAGTGGTACTGCTAGCCCTGCACCCGGAGCAGCCGAGGAAGATCCCATGATGAAGATGATGTCCCAGTTGATGGCTGGTGCTGGTCTTCCGGCTGGCTCAATGCCTCCTTTTCCCGGTATGCAAGGCATGGCGCCCGGCCAAGGAGCCCCCGTACCGCCCACAGCCGTCCGCAATAGCGCCTCTACAAACCTCTGGCGTCTTCTCCATGCCCTTGTAGCTCTGGGCTTGGGCTTCTACATCGTCATACTTACCCCCTTTACTGGCAGCAAGATAGAGCGCGAGCGTGCCGCCCTTACTGGCACGACACCCGCCGACCTGCTCATTGCAGCCGCCGAGCCCGAGCTTGAGACGGAACTGGAGCACCGCAAAAAGCTCTTCTTTTGGACATTTGCCACTGCTGAGTCGCTACTACTCACAACTCGCTTCTTTCTGGATAGGAGAGGCAGCCCCCCTTCCGGTATCGTAGGTACTGTGGTGCAATTCTTGCCCCAGCCCGCCAAGGGATATGTCGAGGTCGTGATGCGTTATGGCCAGATATTTACCACAGTAAGGAGTGATATACTGGCCTGTATTTTCGTGTTAGGGGCTGTTGCTTGGTTCAAGGGATAAGTAGCTTAGTAGCATAGACGCATTGGGCCATTGGTGTTGAATTATCACGTTACGTTGCAGGCATGGCCTTGTGACAAAATATGATGTTATTGCTTAACGATTACACATTAGAATTCAAGTACTATCCTATGCAACGTTGCTCAACTGTACACAATGGTTGCGATAAGAAAGGAAGGATGGGAATGAATGAACCGAAATAGAGGTCCCAGTTCGTGATGTATGCCGAGCCAGCTCGTTTACTTACTGAGAACCATCTTTAGCAGTTTTCCAAAGACGCCCCTCACTCGATCAGGGTTCTCTGCCACACACGTAAAGACAACGGCAGTACTGGCGGCGAATACAAGTCTCTCTCGCCACTCTTTGTCCAAAGAATACCGTCGAGGCAGAACAGTGGCCAAGGCACGAGGGGCAACGAAGAGCGCAATATCCTTTCGCCGGCTTTCTGTTTCAATCATGATACTCCAGCCACAAAGCAAACAGCCCGTGCCAACGCAGATCCCACTATCCATGCTCTGACGACGCTCAATGGTTGTGCCGCCAGGAAGACGGGGCCCGACGCGTGTGCGGCTCAAACAGACCCCATAGTAGAAGAGTGTGATAAAGGTCGCGAGGAAACTAGAGGAACGGCATGACGAGATTATGGCTCGACGTAGAGCTTTGCGAGAGGGGTTTCGAAGCGCGAGAGCAAGAGTCAGGGGCAAGTACGTAGCCATTGACCACTTCCAGGCACGAAAAAAGCGACTTGCAGCATGGTACTCGCATGAAGGCCCGCTGGACATATGGACCATCTGGCAAGGTATGGGAACAACTACCGCAGGATCTCCCCAAGCAAGTGGCCACTCGTAGTCCACACACATGCCTTGAAGGAGATGCGCCTGACCGGTCTCCTTGCCGTACTGAAACTCGCCCGAATGGCACCGCCGAAGGGCTTCGATGAGCCTTAAGTCCACGGAAGCTGCCGAAGTGATCCATTTGTTGTAGCTGCGGGGCAGACGGCTGGGATGATAGAACCAAGCCCACATAACAAGGCCTGATGAAGCTGCAAAGACAAGGGGGTCAACAAATTTGGAGAGGAATCGTTCAGCCTTAGGAAGGTGTCAGCAACTATGGATATCTGATAATCATAATCAGGTGATTTTCATGGTCTAATTACCTTGGACCACCTGTTGGAGGCCAGACGATGGGCCTTGTGCCTTGCCCACAGATCACCAACGAGGACATCGAGGGCTCGAGTAACGGCAAACAGGGTTAGATCCATTGTTCGGCCAGCAAACTTGACTGTTTGAGGCTCGGTGTTTTGGGCCGAGCCCTCTTTGGGTGGCACAGTTTCGGTATACGCTCGGCCCTCGTAGGAGTGCAGCAGCCGCAGGCCGAACCAGGCAGCAAGGAACGTTGACAACCATCTTGCAAGTCTGGGACGATTGTTTAGCAAGGAACATCATGATTCATTAGAGTGAAACTGAAGGCCTACCTCAAACGACCTGCCTCGCTGAGCCCCCTTGCGGTTTTCTCTAGAATGCTTTTCAAAGGTTCCTTTCGGCGTATTAGCTAACGGCGTATCAAAGTAACATTAACGTTCCGGTGAGTTCTGACAGCCAACAAGGACAAGGCGACCAATGCCAGAAAAAAAGTAGGCGAATTTCTAGGACTGGGCAAAACGCATCATGAGTAGATCAACTTGCCTTCAACAGAGTAGTGCCGCCAGCTAGTATGGCACAAAACGTTGGAAACCGCTGCGGATTGAAGCCCGTCCTCACTATGTGTGCTGCAGAGCTGACGAATGAGCTGTCGTCAAGGTCCGGGGCAAGTTGGTTGGCTAGTTTCTTCTTTCTCTTCGCAACCTGCTGCAACACTAATGTCAACAGCCGGGGAGCCACGGCAGATGCATAGCCCAAGAGATAGGCGCGAATCAAAGGGCGTAGGATCTCGGGAATAGGATCGAGCCTCAGGGGCCCTTTACGGGCAGGGCGCACATCAACTGCAGGCATAGCCATGCTGCTCCAGCATAAGAGATGCCCAACAATATCCCGAAGCAGGCCAGCGGCACCTGCTACCGGTGGCACTCAGAAGGAGGGTATCGGACAAGATGGATGATCGCGGGGATCCTGACTGTGTACGAGCGGTCAATAACAGATCTACCCCTGCAAAGTATAATGAACAGAGGAAAAGGTGGTGTAAAGATGATCGAAAAGGGGAGGTCGGCGGTTTGGAGCAGCGGGGGGATATGTCAACATCATGCAACGTAGGTATGAGGAAGTATCACAGAGGGTTGATGACAGAATTTGACGGCAAGGGCGGCAGAGATATCTAGGCTCTTGGCCAGATAAAATAAATGAGCAAACAGTCAGGAGATTGATATGATAAACTCTCCCCTTGAAGTTGATCGAAATTGTGGAGATTTCATCGCCGAGCTCTCACCTCGAGCCTCGGCTTGATATTCAAGATGCCGCCGCGTGTGAATACATATGCAACATGGCAAGCATGGATCGTATGTATCTACATACGGATACTCCTGCAGGAAATAGACCGAGAGGAGAGAGACACGTAAATGATCTACCTTGACAGGTCGTAGATCATAACGCCCCCCTCCCCTCCCCCTGCCAAGGCTATAGGCAGTGTAGCGTAGCGCAACCGCCGCATGGTGATGGAGTCGCAGACGCAGGTGTAGATGCAGATGCAGATGCAGATGCAGATGCAGATGAGAGAAGTCAATACGTGGGATTGTCAAACTAACCTATCACAACAGAAACTATTATTCTTTGAGTAACAAATCCGTGAGGCTGAGAGTATGAAACAGCCTAGTTAGCGAGTAGTCCAAGGAGAGAATTAAGGTCAAAAGTACTCGTGGCAGATTATACGGATAAAGCCCGAATTGGAGGGCTGACGATGTTGCTGGTGACGCTGGTGACGATGATGACCCGAGAGTTCAGGGGCTCAGCTAACTAAATCAAAGTCGAGAACCGATCAATCTGGGCCTGGGCCTGGGCACGGTAGTTGAGTACAGATTTAGAAGTGAGACGTTCCAGATTCTCTACTGTAACGGCTGCTGAACAGATCCGGGTCGTTCTTTGTAACGGTAGGTAGGTAGGTAGGTATTTTAGGTGTGAGATTAAGTAACAGCTGAGTGAGGTTATCGCTAACGTTAACATCTTTAGGTACAACAATTGGCATGTGGTCAGAGGAACGCCCCATCTGTCTGCCCGTAATTCTGGGGTACAGGGATAGACAGCTGCTACATCAGGAAAAGAGGCATGTGCACAAAATGGGTCCGGTACGTAAATTTTACCTTATAAGGCCGAGTAATTGAGAATCCTTCAGCTGGCAGTCGCCGGAATTAGAAAATTTCCATCTTGTACTGGAAGAGAAAACCCTAATATCATGTACCTACCAGTAGGAGGACAACGGTCTAGAGACCAATAATGCAACTCTCTTACTACCTGGTACAGATTCTTCAGTTGATCAGTTCCAAAATGTTAGTCGTTTACCCCTGAGAAACAAGAAAATTCCAGATGTCAAGACACCAAGAATAAACCCACTACAGAGCCCATTAACTTTGTGTCAACTTACCTAATTCTTTTTGTCATTTACGGTCAAAGTCCTAGGTCTTCTGGCCTCCCTACAGTAGGTGCCTAGGTACGGAGTAGGTAAGGTAGCCTACATCTAAGCAACCTTGAAGCCAGTTGGTTCGTATCCGAATTCCAAGTGACATACCTAGATTCGCACATGGTAATAAAATTGTTCTCGAAAAACAAAACAACCTACAGCAGGGAAGCCCCACGACAAATTTCGGGACTCTAACAGGTTTCGGCTCTTCTTCCTGGCCTGATTTCCCACAGGAAGCATGATTTCAGTTGGCATCTTTCCTTTCCAGGGAGGTCTTATATCAACCCTGGTAAGCCCTGAATATCACACTGGCACGGGCCGACCGTGGTCACGAGTCGACGTGAAAAAAAGTCTTTGTCACTTTCGAGAGAACAAAGACACACGCATGTGCTTGAGCTTGTGCCTGTGGCTATGCTGGCTGATTCAGATAATGCAATATTGTTGGTTCAGCCTCATCGTGTTGCTGACTACAGGTGAGTAAACCGAGTCAAGTGACCGCCAACTTATCTGCAGTAAGTCAACTATGTGCAACGCCAAGATGACTAGATTCCCCGAGTCTCTCAGCAGAAGGACAGAGCCAATCAAGAATGGACGAACTGTCTGACTCTTAAGGCTTGGCTAGGCGAATGAATGACAGCTGGAGATGAGGCGTCGTCAACCAAGGTTCATACTTGTAGAATAGAGCTGTTGGGAGTGCTGAAGATGAGAGAGCTTCAAGCATGTGATAGTCCAACTCACTGTAGACTATGGATATACAGATACGTCATCACAAGGTGATCCGACCCATAGAACACCCCCCATACCCATACCTACAGGCGGGAGTCTCGGGGGGGGGGGTGTAACGACGAATGTGTTGAAAGAGCTTTGGTAATTGTTGAACGAGGCGCGGGGGCTTGGATCACTTTATGGTTTTTGGTACTGGTAGAGGCTCGACTCGACTCGCTGAACATCACCCACGATCTGATTTCCCTGAGAATACTCAAAACCAAGCTTTCCCCAAAGGCTAAAGGCTCTGGTCGACGTCGATGAAAGTTGCAGGTGACACAGTGACCTGGGGGAGGGGGAACATGGGGGATTAATGACTACCAGTAGAACGCATCAGGTCGAGGTAGAGAGTACTTGAAGATTGGGTGCTTCTAATACTCCGAGGCAACCCCACATGGCTAAGACGGTCCAAAATGTGCTCAACATGGGCCAATGGGTCCAATTGCCGTGCAAACCTGGTCCTTGAATGCATTTCCCCAAAAACAAGACTACCTTCCATCTAAGTCTCAGTTACCACCCGCGCTCCGCCTTCCACCTGCCGTACCGTTCCTCTGCACCCAGGACAGTCACGGTGGGCTCCCGCCGCTTTCCTCCAACCTACTAGCCTACCTAAACCGCTTTACCTTGGTACCTAGTTAAACACCACCACCACCACCACCACTCTCACCTCCACGATCCCAACCCTCCCATCCTTTCCTGGCCCGCTACCATTTGACCTCTATAAGGTAAAATTTCTAAACCTTTCCCGGCCAGGAGCATAGCAGCCATCCTATGAAGAAGTAGGAGATGCCGGACCCTAGTTGCTCCCCCTTTGTCTTCCTCTAGGTCGCGGGTGTGATGTGACGCAGCGAATGCACGTTTTAGCACATGCACTCCCCGTCCAGACTAAATCCCTTCTTGTGTTGATCCCCTGTCGCTCTTATTCTTCTTCTTCTTCTTTCTCTCCCATGACTTAAGCAGGCAGCTCTGCAACTCTACTATCAACGGCCTTTCTCCGTCTTCCATTCACAGCTGTTTGCTTCCAGCGACAAAACTCGACTATCAGCATATTTCCCTGTCTTCTATCCAACAAGCACATAAAATAGCAACGTACATGCCACACATTCAATCGCACAGACTTATAATACATTCACCAACCATCCACTGGCACAGTCGTATCGATCTGCTCCTCCCCGTGCTCTCGCGACTCAGCAACTACCTCCTAGACTCCAGCCAGATACAACAGTTGCTTTTTTGCGCTTCACGTGAAGCGAATCGAAATTTGTCCAGGCATACTCACTTGCTATCAACTTGGAGGGCTTGAACCGTCATGTGCTAGACAGACAGACCATAGCTTGGTATTGTCCTGGTCTACACGCTTGATGCCGAACAAAAAAGCACACCATTCTGGAAACATTGCCGTTTACACCGTCGAGTCGATCGATATACACCCGCCAAGTACTTTCAGTCCTTCAAATCACAAAAATATCTACTGTAGCTCATTTGTAGCACAGCGCTTGCTCCACAGAAAACCCTTATTACAAAAGACGCATCCATGCTCGCCGTACAGCACGCTCCGAGGATGGGTTCGTCGCAGCCGCCCTCAGACCCTTTTATGCCTTTTGGCTGTAAGTGAACCGCTCGCTGAGATCCATATCCTTCGCATCACATCTACCAATTCAAGAGCAGTCTGCTAATCTCTAACCCGACTAGATTCATTCGACCCTAATCAAGATCCTCCGATCAACGATCCGCCAGAGCCTGCACCTGGAGCTCCTCTCTTGACAGATACCGATAACAGGCTTCTATCGTGCTTCTTCGACGATATCCATGCCAACCAATACAATATGCCCTCCTTCGGTGAGGGGCTTAATTTCAGCGATACCTGGCTTGATCTTCCTCCGCAATTCATGGGATCCAGTACTTCATTCGGTCAGCAGCCAGGATCTTCACTTGGCGAGCCGCCAGCTCAAGGACTCTCCCATAGTCTGAACGACTTCCATGGCATGGCGTCATTGGGATCCCATATGATGCCCCCGCCACCACCTCCTCCCTCCCATTTTCAACATCAGACTGAGCATCGACACACTCCCGATGATGTGCTGAACGCGGCCGCTACTCTGCTTCAAAACGGTCCAAGCCAGCGTCAGAATTCCAATGGAATTGATACTTCGGTACAGAGGCACACAATAGGACCTCCAGTAGGCCACCTACGACACCAGCCTATAGAAGAATTTCGGGAAGACCATCGGCGCAGCGTTGCAGCAAGCGAGCAAGAGCATTACCCGGACTGGATGATGGGGCCCCATGACAAGCGCCAGCATCGAGCACCGCCTGCCGAATATCAGTGGGGTTCTGATGCCAACTTCAACCGCATTCAAGGCTATACTCCCAACTCGGAGAAAGAAACCGCCGAGTCTTTGGCGAAGGAACAACTCAAAGTTCTTGGATGTTTTGAGCCCAGTAAAAGCGCCGATAACACGCGACCTAGTAGCCCACTTCATACCAAGGGTCCGGTCCCTCAGGGCAGATTGACTGAGCTCACGAAAGTGCAAGAAGTTGATACGCCCCCGCGCAAAAGGCGGAAGAGCAGAAATAACAAGGATACTCCAGATGAAGAGGCGCAAGAAGAGACAATCACGCCGAAGCCTATGCGGAGGCGGAAACCTAAAGCGGAACGTGCAGGTTCCATCACTTCGGCTGTTGCAGATGACGTCTCTGGGGGCAAACGTCGCAAGTCGGCAGCAAACAATAGCAAAGTGTCGAGAGAGAATCTTTCAGAAGAACAGAAGCGTGAGAACCACATAAAGAGTGAGCAAAAACGGCGCACTCTGATTAAAGAAGGGTTTGACGACTTGTGTGATCTTGTCCCTGGCCTTCGCGGAGGCGGTTTCAGTAAGAGTACTATGCTCGCGATGGCAGCGGAATGGCTGGAGGATCTACTGAAAGGGAACGAGGCACTGGCCGCACAACTCGCTGCGTTGGAAGGGCGCATCTGAACCTCGTTTCTCAATCTAGTGCTATACGTCCCATGCACCGGTGTATAGACGTGCGATTTGGTCGGTGTTTGCTTTTCTATTAGGACAAAAGGGATTGGAAAACCATCCCCCGGTGCGTATAGGAGTTCATGGGAGGAAAATACACACTCTCTACGGACGGAGAGATGGTTTCAAGGAGCTGGACGTCACAGCTTACTGGCGTGGTTGAATACCCAATGGGAGTAGCAAGAGGTGGTAATAACGATGTACGAACGAGGGAAAATGTAGAAAAACTGGCCTCTTCATCATGAGCCAATGAGACGAGGCGGCTTGGGAGGGTACATTATATGAGAAACACGAGAATGAAACAAAGAAGTCATACCAGTCTAGTGAGACGATCGCTTGCTTCCTAAGTGACATTGCCCAAGATGATGATCTAGGCCTACCACGTGTCGTACCAGGGAATTGATGAGTACCTATGGAAACACGGGGCCCAAGGATTAAGCGGACAGAGTGGTATTGAAGATGGGAGCAAACCTGAAGCGAGTCAAGGTGATCTCGTTATTGGCTAATAGTAAGCGGAGACTTGGCATCATTCCATCGCTAACTATTATTCGACCTCTTACTGCAGGCTGTTAATGCCGTCTAAGCTCTCCGAGGAAGATGATGGCCTTGATATTGGTCCACAAGTTTAGGAGGGATTGTTAGGTCACTCTGGAGAATTATGAAAAGTTTCGATCAGATGGAATCCAGAAAATGACTGGCTGTAATTGGTAGACGGGGAGCTGCATACCTATGGCTGCAGGAAGTTGAGCGCAATTTTGAGAAGGTTTTTGAAGAACACGGAGGATTGAGGATTTGTCGCCGATTAAGTGAAGGATTTCTTGGTGAGGTTTGGGATATATCAGGCAGTATATATACCTAGGTATGTAGTTGAGTGTCTCTGAAATCCAAGAACATTCATATGCGTGTGTGCCTTGCTCTTTAATCTTGCTTTTGTCGGCCACAGAACATACCTCACTACCTAGGTAGGTATCTTGAGGCGAGCTCTATATCAAGGCGGTTCATAACCATGAAGTTCTCGATTTCTCTTCTCAGTAACCTCGCCCTCTTGAATTCCAGCTCTGCCTCAACCATTACCCGGCCGGAAGCCCATGTTCCTTACTACTCGCGCGATGCTGAGCCAACCTGTATAACTCCAGGCGTCATCCCCAACATGACGGGCTCTCAGATCCGCAACGTTGGGGTTGTTCTCTTCCAGGCTCTCGACATGATCGATGTCTTTGGTCCTCTAGATCATCTCCAGATCCTCTCGCTCAGCGTCCAGCAGCTCAATCTTCACCTCATCGCTGAGACGCTTGAGCCTGTTAGCACAGCCCCTTTGGCCATGAACAAGTTCAACTCGAGCTTCTTTCCAACGATCCCGCCAACCAATACATTCAACGACGACCTGGATCTTGATCTGCTTATTGTTCCTGGTGGCCCCGGAGCGAGAAACCCGAACCTTGGGGCTGTCACGGATTACATTGCAAAGATGTATCCCAGGGTCAAGATGCTCATGACTATCTGCACTGGTGCTGGCGTTGCAGCTAGATCGGGTGTTTTGGATGGGCACGTAGCAACGACCAACAAGAACGCCTGGGCAACTATGAAGGAGATGGGTCCCAGAGTGAAATGGGTATCTCCCGCTCGTTATGTCATCGATGGCAAAGTCTGGTCTTCCTCAGGCGTAAGTCGTTGATCAATCTTGCTGAGTCTCCACTGCCACTGGTACCAGCTGTTTCTAATCGGACACTCTTTTTAGGTCACTTCTGGCCTGGATCTCATATTTGCCTTTATTGATGCTTTCTGGGGTGCAGAACAGTCGGAGCGCATTGCGAGTATTGTTGAGCATGTTGCTCGTGTTGCAACTGATGACCCCTTCTCGAAGCACTTTAACATTACGCCCACTGACGCTCAGCCCTGCCCAAGGACTTGAGCGATACTGAGAGGGTGGTGGTGATGTTTGTGGTTTGACTTCAGGTATACAAGGTAGTTTTGGTTTAAACTGATCAACATGAGGCGTTTTGCTGTCGTCACCTACCCACTCACAAGTCTCATGCTGTCTCCAGTTAGATATTTGAAGCTCAATTACAATGCAAGACACACTACTCGCAGCAGAACCTCATATCTCTGTTCTTCTCCCTGTTCACCACAAGATTTCAGTTCAACCGAGGTACGCATCTGGAAATATCATGTCTGAAACGACCTGTCTTTACTGCTGCACTGGGGCATTCAGAGTGCTCTTTGAAGATTTTCGTATTATGCCATTCTACGCCCAAATCAGTATGATACAGATGTCCATCTCACTTCAGCTCTACCTTCTTCACAACCCAATACCCTTTTAACGCCAGGCCGTGCTAGCCATTATAATTAACTAAGATCCATTTTCTCATCACCGTTGCTGGCCGCTCCGCCTACTGCGAAGTCGACTGCACCTGTGTTGCCGATCAGGCGCTTCTCTGACTCAGCCACGAACTTGACGCTGCGGGCGGGATCATAGAAGAGCTGGAAGCTCCGTTGCACATCACCGACTTCGACTTGCTTAGCTTTTCTCTTGGCAGAAACAAGTTGCGAAGTGCTGATGAGGTTACTGGCGTATCGGAGACCTGCCTCCTGGCCGATCTTTGTGAGAAGGGCGAGAGCGTCGGGATGCACGTCGATCTCTTCTTCTTGGGCTCGGATTGATAGGATCTGCTTGATCTCCTCGGGGTTATATGCGTGTGTGTTGATGATAACGACTCGGTCCAAGAAGTCGAGGGGCAGTCCATGAGGGCTGCGGTAGTCAGTGCCGCGGATGCGGGAGTTGCCTCGGTTGCTGGCCATGATAACCACAGGAGCAAGGTCGTCCTCAAGAGCTCGGTTGATGTATGAAAAGCACTCGATATCGAGCATATGCACTTCATCGATGAACAAGACACCAGGAACAATCTCAGCCTTGCCCTCTTCCTTCCACTCGCCGACCTTTGTGTTAATCTGGTCTCGAATCTCGCTGCGGATTTCGCCAGTATCGCCGGAGAAGAGAGCAAGGAAGCCCTGGGTTCTCGAGTTGATTACATCGATCTCGTGTAGTGTGACGGTGTGAACAACCTCCTTGCGCTTTTGGAGCTCTCCATCCGGGCACTGGAGGAATTTGGTATCGACACCCATAGCATCATAATCGCGAGATCGGGCATACGATCGGCCGAGTTTGGTGATTTTTCCAGAAGACTTATCTATCGAGATGATATCGCCTGCCATAACGCGTTCCTTGGTCATGGCATCGATCATCTTGCTACCCATATCGTAGACTGCCTCCATGTCGGTGGTCTTGATGGTTAGCTTTCCCTGCTTTGCGCTACCAGTAACACTGCGGTCAATCTGGATCTCAACGACTTCTCCCTCCATGATTTCGCTCTCCTCCTTTATTCGGACACCGATGGACTTTCGGAAGGCTTGGGTAAGGGCTTCGGTCTTGGACATTTCGAGCGAAAAGATTTCTGATGAGGCAAGTGTTGTAAAAGGAACGTCGGGGCCTAGAGACTGAGCCATACCCATGGCGATGGCAGTCTTTCCTGTACTTCATTTTTGTGTCAATGCGCGTAGTACGGTAATGGTGATTGGAAGCATACCTAGGAGGTCCAGCAATGAGAACAGCACGGCCAGCAATCTTTCCATCCTTGATCATCTGCAAGATGACGGCAGCAGCCTTTCGCGCCTTCTCTTGTCCAACGAGGCCTTGAGAAGCAGCTCGAGGCTCAAGGGTTGTTGGATCTACACCAAGGCCTCGAATGTGGGAGTGTGCTGCGATCAGGTTCAGACCTCGAAGGTCCTTGGACTCTGACACGGTCATCACAGGCTGTGAAATTTGCTGTCAGCAATTGGTTGCGCGGAAGGTACGAGTAAATTCTGCTTACAGCAGCCATCTTGTCGCGTGTTATGCGCGAGTGTAACGTGAGCAATCGTTATGGAATTGAGTTGCGAGGCAACGACTTTGATGAAAGAAAGCTCGAAGAACAGGGCTGGGAGCTAGATCGCGACAGCTACACGAGCCTGCGCATAACTTTCAAGTAAAAATTGTTAGTACGCGGCTATCGCTTGTCGCTTAGCGCCATGTGCTCGATGCGCACCGCCACATTAGTGATCCACTCCCGTGAAGTCAATCCATGTGACTCCACAGCTCGGTACTGTGCTGCATGGACGCGATTACATGCAAGTAGGTACTAGGTAGGTATGTACTCCGTGCTCCGTACCTTGGGTACCTACCTAAGAGACCCATTCAGCTGCTAAAGCAATTAAGGCAACAAAAGGTTCATAATATCTCCTCGAGTCCGTAAGCTTCCACCAGGAGTCAAGTATCTAAGTCATCTGATAAATAATCAATTATTCGTAGAAGTTAGCTGGCCTTACTGGTAGTACCTAGGTAGATAGGTAACTTGGCCCTATGCGGTCCTTGTTTTATGCTGTCTCCTCCTGTATGACGAGAATAGAGGATGCTTCCCCTCCACTTTATAGAGACTAAAATCATTAGTGTCAATTATCTGGGCAAGCACCTATCATCGGGCCAACCGCTCTTCTTTCTTAGATGAGTCTAGACTCCGATAGCCTAGGCGGTGATTCAGCGAGGATTAGGGGTCTATATTTAAGAACTGAGCTGCCCCAAATACATACTCCATAACGATTTATTAATGAATTTAACCGTGACTCCCTATTATATGATGATAATCCACACGAACTGAACTCCACACTGCGTAGCCCTGGTCTTGCCGTAACAGATACCTCATTACCTCCACTAGTTAGTTGGTCCTTTTCAGGTCTTTTCTTGGGTTTTCTCTATCTTCATGAACCGGCTAACTACCTTACCTTAACATCCGTGCTCCCGCTTTTGTGTCGCCTCGCATTGCTTTTTCCCTTTTCTCTCTTCTTCCATCCTCGTTCGTTCAATGCACACGCTCTTATTTTCCTCCCCTCCCCCCTTCTCACTCCTTTTGCTCTCTCTCCAGACCGAGGCTCTCTAACTCTCCTTTGTTTTTTTTACTAGGCGTTGCCACACTCTTTCTAGGTACTCACACACCCAGCCGATTCATCGACGCGATTGCCTCCCGCCGTACCAACTATTTGTCTAACCACCACCCAACTCAGTACCTATTTGGCCCTGTGTCCCATTGGTACAAAGTACTACCTCCTTAGCGCAGTCCTTATTCGGTCCCCTTAATTCCTCCGGTCGCATACCGTCCTCAGCGATACCCTCTCGCCCTGCTCCTTGGGCCACTGTCGATTCGCAACCAACGGCGCACGGCATTTGTCCTGTCTCGAATTCTTTACCTATCATTTCGACGGATGCTTAAGGCTTCGTTTCACTACCAGAGCCGCAATGGCTGGTAGAGACGATCGGTACGGTCGCCGGCCAGCCGGTAGTTCACCCTCCGAATTGTTTCCAGAACGATTCTCACGCCGTCGAGATGAATCGTCCCATTCCAGAGATGCAGACTACGATCGAGGGAAGGGCGATGGGAAGGGGGGAGCAATGCCATACAGTAAATATAGCAAACCACCTCTGGAAGCATCTTCTTCCAGGAGGTCAACGAATGCTAGTGATCGCGGTAAGACCACAAGTCTTGAGAAAGAACATGGCCAGAGTATCGCTGACATATACCGTTCAGGCTCAATATCGACCGCTACAGCCGAGCCTCGCGCCACGAAGGTTGAACGCCTGCCACTCTTAGTAGACCTGCTCGGCAATGCAGCCCATCTGCGCATACAGCACAACCAAGCTGATAGCAAGCTTAAGAAAACATGGGCTGACTGGAAACGCTCGACTACTAAAGCTTCTGAATTTCCTTCTGTTGATGAGGTGCAACGTCAGGCTGTCCAAAAATGCGAGAACGAAAAGAACAATCTTAAGCAAAAAATCAAAGAGCTACACCCAACGCTCTTAGATACTTTCGATTCGTTATTTAAACAATACGTGCAAGAAAACTCCTTACCAGTGGCTCAGGGGCTAGATAATAGCGAGGTCCAGAAACTGGTCGACAGCCTTGAGAACGAGAAGAAAAAAACTCAACTCCTGGAAAATAAAGTCGAAGAAGGTCGACAGCAACACCAATTGTTGGAGGAGAAGCTCAGCCGGCTCGAGCAGAAGCTCGATGGCGTCAGCACCACGATGGAAGAAAGGATAGCCGCCAACAAGAGCCAACCAGCTACATCTACAACCTCTGCGGAGCATGACCAGCTCAAGTCAACAGTCGAAATGCAGGGACGCACCCTAAACTTTGTCAAAAATCAGTCTGATCCCATAAAGATACAGAAGCTCCAGCAAGAGACAGAAAGCCTCGCGGACAGGCTCACGAAAGGCATCAAATCTATCAAGTCGCTCCATGAGCAGAATTCCGCTCTCATCGAAAAGCAAGGGGAAAAGCATAAGTCCTTAGAAAACGACATATCGTCCTTACAAACTACCTCTCGGAACCAGGATGTCAAACAAAAATCCCTTGAAAGGGATATATCATTGCTGCGAACCACATCTGATAATCAGGGCGCAAAGCAAAATTCTTTAGAAAAGGATATATTGTCCTTGCAAAAAACGTCTGAAAGCCATGATGCAAAGCAAATGTCCGTCGAAAAAGATATTTCGCTTTTACAATGCACATGTCAAAGCCAGGGAGAACAGCAAAAGCTAATAGATGATGTCGTTTCCGGCATAAAATCAGCTGTAGAGAGTCTCTCACAAAAAGGGGAATCTTTAGCTGAAGATATCGCTTCTCTACGATCATCTGTGAAACAAATACAAGAGGCCCAGGGGTCTCAAGAGGCGCGCCTGTCAACGCTTACCTCTCTAAAGCCGCTGGTTAAGGAAGTTAAGGAACAGCAAAAGAAGGCCAACGTTCTGCAGCAGAGCGTTGACGCTCTACAGGCCAGTGCCGCCGACTGGTCATTGCAAGACTTCCAAAGTCTCAAGGCGAAGGTCCAGGGGTATCCGCCTGCAGATGAAGTTCGGCAGCTTCTTGTTGAATTTCCGTCTGTCGTGGACACCAAGCGGCTGCTTGCTCAATACCCACCTTCTGGTGATCTCAAGCGGCTACTTGAAGAAATGCCGCCTTCTGGTGACATAAGGCGTCTCCTGGATGAATGTCCGTCTCCTGCGGATGTAAAACGCCGCCTTGAAGAACTGCCACCGAGTGATGAGCTTAAGCAACTTGTTAGGGATATTCCAAAGCTAAGGGAATCTATGTCGGAAGTCAATGCGCGGTCCTATAGACTTCCCACGCCTACATCTGCTCCTACATTCATGACGAAGGAGATGACGCTGCAACTGATCACTCCTAAGATGAATAGACTGGAAGATGCATTAAAGCGTCGTTGTGCAGAAATGATCCAGATATCCTCTGGGTTAGTTGCCGAGACTGTTGACCAGGCAAATGCCCGTACATTGAAGTCAGAGGAAGCTATCCAGGCACTTGATGTACGTGTAACAGGTTTGAAGCGAGGCGTGGAAGAGAACAAGAAGCAGTTCGATACGCATGTCACAACACTGAGGCGAAATGCGGATGAAAACAAGAAGTTGGATCAGCAAATCACAGAGTTGAAACAATCTGTCAGCGAAAACAAGATGGAAATGTATAACATGAATCACGACATGGAAACACGCCTTGAGGAAGAGAGCACTGAACTTAAGTCAGTGAAGGGCATGGTTGCTGTGATGACCCAAGACGTTGAAAAGGTGCGCAAGGACTCAAGGACTGGGATCGATGATATTCAGTTCCAGCTGGTCCAGATGACGGACTGGGCGAAGAATTTCAGCTCCAAGCAGTGGCATGACAATGTCGCTCAACAAATCGCTGCCTATGTGCCAGCTCAGTTTGCGGGACAATTGGATACCCTGGCTACCAGGGTCAGTCATCTTGAGGCCCGAAGTCACGATCCGCCAGAGATCTCGAGCAAGAGACGTAAAGGAGCTAATGGGAACCCTCTGGCTGTCAACGGCCTCCATTGAGCAAAGATTTGGCTTAGAGGTGCTGTATGGAACATGTTGGTCAGTTGAAACACTTTTGTCTGTATAACTGATTTCTCGTTCGGGCTGGGTCTTGATTAGAGAAGCAGGGTGTTACTTTTTGGCATCAATTGAAATATGTGGAGGAGAGAGATAACGGTGGCAAGGCAGCATTATACCCTCACGGATCCGGCGTTTTATGCATTATTGTCAGGAGAAAATATATTCATGGATTCACTTGCGTTATAATATTGACTTGTGTGAACCTCAATTTCGTCATGTTGACAGGCGTATCCCAAACTTGAATACACAGAGACAAGCATCCAGCAAAAACAGAAATCCTAGGCTGATGCTTGGCGGGTAGTTGTTTGCTCGTCACGAATAGTGTGTATGTTGTGGAAGAGAGGAAGTTATAGGGTTGTGGATAGACGTTAGGCATTTGAATGGTGGGTTCAGAGAGTACCTATCTTGAATAAATAAAAAATAAGACAAACCTATTTTTACTATACTATCTTAACTATACAACCTAGGCCCCTTTTGTAAGTTCTTAAAACTGGTTTTAATACTGAGATAATAATAAGGTAATGGTAATTAATGCTTGTTTCCTATCCCAATGGATAGTTAAGCGCATGCAGCTAGAAGAAACAGGGCCCAGGAACCGGCCAGACCAAGACATGGACAAAACCGCTTTGATATCAGCCACAAAAACCTAAAACATAAGGGGAAGGCATTAGAGCAGCCACAAACGGACATGCCTATCCAGGGGAGAACGGGCCAAGAGCAGTAAGAGAAGAACATGAAACTGTGAAGTGACGGACGGGACGGACGGGAATGAAGCCCGCCTACTACTACCTACTAGGCAAGGTACCTACTAGGCAAGGTACCTATAGGTAGTAAGTACCTTCGGAACTGCTGAATGGGATTCATGTACAACCTACAGAGCAAGGCTACCTTAGTAGGTAAGGTACCATCGCGGGAGAGGGGTGTTTTTGGACATCGGTTAGTAGACGGAAAAAGCTGTCCTGGTTATTTTCGGCTGATAATATCATGTCAGCCTTATGCGGCAGAATGTTGAGGGTGATAAAATAACTTGGACACCCTTTCCTCCCTCTGATAGATGTCCAAAAACGCCCCCCTCCCGCGATGGTATGTAGGTAGAGGGTAGGTAGCTCAGGTCTCGCTCTTTACCAAGGTAGGTTACCTACTCTTGCTCCACTACGGATCGTCACTGCTAAGGCTGGTCAGGTGCATAGTTCTTTCCTTTCCTGACCGCTGTCAACTGCCACATAATAAACGTCAGTGAGATGAGGCATCGGCAACTGCCACTGCCACTGCCACTGCCACTGCCACTGCCACTGTCACTGTCACTGTATGGCCCTGCCTGTCTGGGGTGGGCTGCCACTGGACTCACTGGAAATCTCAAACATAAAACCAACTTAACTAAAGATCCCGGCCTACACGCACGTTTGGTGCTTTTTAACCTTAGCAACAAAGAAGGGGAAAGAAGAGAGACAGGCTTATGCGCTTCAAGCTTAACTCATCTATTTCTCTGGTTCTTAACACAATTCTCGCTTCATTCGGCCCTAATAACGTAACGAACATCACCGCTCGCTCTCTTTGTCAATCCGATTCACCAGGGCCTAGACAGAGCTTCTGGGCTCCGATCCACCGCCGCTTTGTTGTTTCGTCTCCAGCTAGCGCGCTAACACTCCCCAATCTTCCCTTATCGTGTGCGACTGGGTCACTTTCCATGCCTTGTCGCTCGGCATCAACCACCACCACTATCAGCCACCATCACATCGCGACAACCCTGCCAATCGGTCGTGAATGACGCATGATTTGAGCATCCTCCATTTTCTGGGACTCGCGCTACTTTCAAGATCTTTACCCCGTTTGTGTTTCCCCTCAGCGTTTCCATCGCCGCGTTCTCGGCCTCCCTGCGTACCCCTCGCGCGCGTCACCTGCGATCGCCAAACCTCGTACCGCACCGCATCGCAACTGTACTGCACAGCATCGCACCACACCCCCGTCTTCGTCCTTCCGGCATGCCGACATCCATGAACAATGGAAGCCGCGGCGAAGACGGTTCAGCAGCTCACACAGCGCATCCTGCCCGAGAAACCACATCATCTCTCTTACTCCCCCGACTGGCGATATCACATTCCCGTCAGCGAACCCCGACCGAAGCATCCTGAGGAATGGGATAACATTCGCTTGCAATATTCAACCCTCGTGTCGGAAGCCGATCGCGGTGTGCTCCTCACGAGATCCTACTACGATATGCGTGTCGAGCCTCCTAAGCCCGTCCCTCGCGACGTGGGCATTCTCGCAAAAGGCGGCGAGAAGAAGAAGCTGTCACTCAGTGACTACAAGAACAAAAAGACGCCTGGTGTGACCTCGGATGCCTCCACCCCAGAACCACCCAGCGCCAAAAAGCGCGACCTTGAGCGCGCATCTGCAGAGCCAAGATCTGTACCCGAGATCAGGAAGCCCGATTCACAGCGACAAAAGGATCAGCACCCCGATACCAAATCACACAAGTCCAGGGAGCTTCCAGTTGTTGACATGAGGTAAGGCGCGGCTTTGGATGTCCGATGATTGCCTGGGTAATGTCGCTCCCATATTGACTCTGCTGCAGGCTACCCCCTAAACCGCCCGCATCCCTTCCGCCTCGTCCTGTATCACCAGACAGCAGAAAACGTGCATCGAACGTCGAAGATGACCACAGATCCCAAAAACGACACAGGCCGGACATGCCTCGCCCTCACGATGATCGATCGCGACCAGGCCGCGATGAACCGCCCCGTAGAAAGGATAGAGATTCTCTGGTGCCATCCGATATTCCACCAAGGGACAAGCCTACCAGCTCATCCTCGCTTCCAAATGGACGCAGTATATTGAAGAGTACCAGCACTTCCGCCCGCAATCCTTCTCCGGCTGGCCGCGCACGTGGCGACTCTGTTAATGGTGTTCGACCTGGCGCATCGGGAAGCACGAAGGGAACACCAAACAAGACAGATAATGCTTCGCGGTCGTCCGTGCCCCCGCTACTATCACCGCTTCACTTAAGCTGGGATAGCCAAAACTCAACGGACAAAGGCGACAGGAGACGGGTTCGTGAGGACGCTGCGAGTGCCGCCAAAGCAACGAAACCGAAGAAGCTGGACCCACCCCCAGCATCGAAGACAAAGAACGATGCAACCGGAGAAAGATCTCCAATTCGCTTACCTGCGCTCCTATCTCCCACCTTACCGAGCTCCCTGGAGGCTGAGCTATCGCGGCGAAAGGGTTCAACGAAAGCAACGGAGTCCAAGACCGAAGATGACCGAGAAAAGGATGAGTCGCTCGAGAAACGTTCCGAAGAAAGCCACAAGTCATCAACGGCGAGGAAAGCGCCCGTCGAGCATGAAGAAGAGGAGCACGGGGAGCACGGAGAGGATGGAGAGGATGGAGAGGAGCAGGATGCCGATGCTCACCGTACCAAAGAAAAGAAACGGCTGATCGTTACCCTACGAATATCCAAAAGAATGCGGCAAACTCTCAAGCGTATCCTGGCCCTATCTTCTAAGCGCAGAGAGCGGTCTGAAAGCATGGAGGCGCCGCCTATCAGCCAGGCGAAGAAGCGCCCTGCGTCGTCAGACAACACTGGCGATACAATATCTGTCAAAAGACCTCGAATGCCTTCAGTCTCTGCCAGTCTCCCACCACCATCGACTCCCTCTAAAAAGGGTGCAGCCATGTCCCGAGTCAGTTCCAGCAACTCGCAGGCTCACACACCCGGCGACTCGTTCACCGTAACACCTGTACCTGTTGGGTCATCAGATCGGCCAATCACCAATGGCACAGATGCCGCTCGTGACAAGGCCGACCCGCGGGCCATTCTTGATAAACACACACGATTTGCTACCTTAGGTCGGCGACTGAAGCATGAGGGCGATGTCGCTAATCAGCGGTTTAACAAGCTTTCGAGTAGTGGCGACAAACGAGGGGCCGATTCGAGTCGCAAAAAATATTACGCACTCACTGTGGAGAGCACTGTTGCATTCATGGCGAGCTTCTACCTTCTTAACGTCAGTCGAAATTTACAAAATAAACCATCTGATCCGAGCTCTTGGGGCAGCCTGATCAAGATGCTGGACTATCTAACAAACGAGACACGCCGTGACTCGCGGCAAAGCCAACCCATGTATGCTCTGATCTTGATTCTACAAGCCATCACTGTGGATGAATTCCTCAAGGCATGTGGCAACTACGAGAATATCTCTAAGGAGGAACTCTTTGCATACCAGGCGACTCGTCAGCGAAATTGGCCCGCGGTTCACAACATTTACGACGGCATTGGAAGCTCTCGTCTTCGAGCTGACATTGCGCCCTGGTCGACCGTCGAGGAAGTTTGCCAAGCGTCGATGCGTGTTGTTCGGCACTGGTGCCAGGAGGAGAATGTCCAGTGGTCACCGGAGTTTGATCCTAATGAAGCCAGCATTAGGGTTGCCCGGTAATGAAGCCATTTCCCCTTGTCGTGTCACGTACATGATCATCGAATAATATTTGGGGCTGGCGCTTATATCAAGATCGCTGACGAAAGAATGGATTCTGTGGCATCCCACATTCATAAGTCACCGGTAGGCCAGAACCGAAAAACTTACCACAAACCAGTGTAGCAGCATCTACAACAACACTGGGAGCACGCCATAGAAGACATCCAGTTGAAACGAAGCTCGAGTTAGGCGAGATGATTTCGCATTGTGCACATCTCATCAAATGTGCTTATTACTGAACGCGAGGCCGAGTTTGCATATTACCCCCTGACCTGCCACCATACTGAGGAACACGGCAAGGACCAATGTTACTTCTTTTGCTTGTACTATGATATCCCCGGGTCAAAACGGATAGCGATCAATTTCCATCTCTTCATGCCTCGGACTTCGCGGGTGCGGTCATGATATGATATTTCTCATATACTTTTCTATTTTTGTACTCTATGGCTGAAAAGGGTTGCTTTCTGAGAAAGACAACGGATGATGAGACGAGGGAGTCAAAGGAGCATCTGGCGAAAAAGAAAAAGGGAACAGCAAAGGGCGTGTTTACAGGGAAATATCACTTCGTTAGGTGTGCATACACATACATAGGTACATTACACATAAATGCGTGCGTGTACCAGCATGGAACGAAAATAAAGGACTTGAACTCAATAGCTTTATGCATAGATATGACACTGTCGAGATCGATGCCAGAAAGAGCCACTTAAGCCGATATCGTGAACTACCCAGATACTGACTGGTACACGAGTTGCATGCCGCGGATGAGTTTAACCATGCTGTAGTTACGGGAAGTCCTGGCTTAAGCTGACAGTGTTGATGAGTTCCATTAGCAATGCAGGAGGAGGGAAAACTCAGGACCTTGATCCTAAATAACACAAAGACTTATTTATGTAACTGAGCATAGTCTTAGGTAGGATACCTTTTGCTAGGTTTATATGAGCGCCTTGTACCAAGATCCAATCCAATGCTTTCTTACTTCCCGAGGACCGCAACGAGACTTACATAGGTAGCTTGAGTCGCCAAACTTGTCACGCGCAAAAATATACATCACATATAGACATGAACGATTTTCAAGAGGGATGGATCTATTTATTTATTTTTTCTGTCCACGGCTATACTAAGATCAATTGTCTAGTAGGGAACTGGAGCCGATGAGAACAAAGTCGTTGTCATCCCCTCCGACAATCTCCCTTAATTTTGGTATTTTTGCTTCCTTTAATTTCTTTGCTTCATTAAAACACGCGGCATACTGGCATCGTCGTCATGTCGCGTCTGATTAGGTTTGATTTTGCTTCCAGCCTCTTGAGCGCTCTACGCTTACTTGGAGGCATCGACCTTGGCAACGTGGGCCAGGAGGTCGAGGACACGGCGGGAGTAACCCCACTCGTTGTCGTACCAGGAGACCAGCTTGACGAAGTTGTCGTTGAGAGAAATACCGGCCTTGGCGTCGAAGATGGAGGAGTTTGTGTTGCCGTTGAGATCGGAAGAGACAACATCGTCCTCAGTGTAGGCCAGAACACCCTTGAGGTCACCCTCAGAGGCCTCCTTGATGACCTTCTTGATCTCGTCGTAAGAAGCACCCTTCTCAAGGCGGACAGTAAGATCGACAACGGAAACGTTGGCGGTAGGGACACGCATGGACATGCCAGTGAGCTTGCCGTTGAGCTCAGGAATGACCTTGCCGACAGCCTTGGCGGCACCAGTGCTGGAGGGGATGATGTTCTGGGCAGCGCCACGGCCACCTCGCCAGTCCTTGGCGGAGGGACCATCGACGGTCTTCTGGGTAGCAGTGTAGGAGTGGACGGTGGTCATGAGACCCTCAACGATACCAAACTTGTCGTTGATGACCTTGGCGAGGGGAGCCAGGCAGTTGGTGGTGCAAGAAGCGTTGGAGATGATGTCGGCAGAGCCGTCGTACTTGTTCTCGTTGACACCGACGACGTACATGGGAGCGTCGGCAGAGGGGGCAGAGATGATGACCTTCTTGGCGCCACCAGCAAGATGGGCCTTGGCCTTCTCAGTCGTGGTGAAGACACCAGTAGACTCGACGACGTAGTCAGCGCCGGTCTCGGACCACTTGATGTTGGCGGGGTCGCGCTCAGAGTAGAACTTGACAGTCTTGCCGTTGACAACGAGATCGTTGCCATCGTTGCCGACCTCACCCTTGAAGATGCCGTGAGAAGAGTCGTACTTGAGCATGTAGACCTGTAGGGGAGTTGACATTAGCTTGAGGCTCAGAGATGAATGTGGTACTGTATGGGGCGTGGGGCAGTGAGGGGTAGCTTGGTGGGACATGAAGCATTGCTCGAGTGAACATTACTTTCTAGTGCTATGCCATGATACGAAGCTGGCGACAACTCGCGATGCCAATTACATGTCCCGGCACAATGGGTATTATGAACGATACTGTGCGGTGGCTTGCAAGTTCCAGTCGAATCACAACGCGGGTTTAAACGGTCGTGACAAAGCGACAGGCTCTCGAGCAGTGGATTGTAGGGTTGTTTGAAGTATCGAGCGAGTTCGCAGGGAGTCTACTTACGGCGTAGTGAGGCTCAATGAAAGGATCGTTGACAGCAACAACCTCGATGTCGGGGTGCTCGACGGCGTTGCGGAAGACGATACGGCCGATACGACCGAAACCGTTGATGCCGACCTTGATGGGAGCCATTTTGATTATTGTAGAAGAAATGGTAGTTTCTGTTTGTGCAAGAGAGTCAGATGAGATATCTTTAGGAAGAAGATAGACGAAGTAAGATGGAGAGAAGAGAAGAGAAGAGCTGGAGGGAAGGTTGAGGTTGAGGTGAGGGGGTGGGGTAATTTATATCTGATGACGGAGGTTGAGTGGAACGGGAAGCTTTTTTTGCTGAGGAAGGTTGCCACAGCACAGGGAAAGAGCAAGTGGAAGGGGAAGTGGGTGTGGACTAGAAATGGAATTGGAAACGTCGGTGCAAATGGAAGGAGGGGCAAGCAGATGAGGCTAGAGAGAGGGAGAGGCGGGAGAGGTAGAGAGAGAGGAGAGTAGAGCTCTGAGTTACAGAGCTCAATGCCCTGAAAGAGGTTTGTATCCCTCTCCCTCCAGTCTGAGGTGTTTGTCCCCTCTCTGTAGCAACACCAATGCTATGCCATGGATGCTTTGCCCATGCCCGTCTGATCCATGCCAGTCAATGCCAACCAATCCATCACCCATATCGATTGACGTGTCGTCGTATCGTGGATCGAATGCAGACATGATATGACATGACAATCTGTTTTGCTGGTGGAGAGGCAAGAGGACAAGTTGAGAGGCAAAGCAATGCATCATCATCATCATCGTCATGTTATGATACTGATGCGTGGTGCTGCTGATGATGGATGATGGAGATGGAGATGGAGGGGTAAATTGTTCACATACCAAGAGGTTTGTAGTGGAAGTTGTTGCTATGAAGCTGAGGATGGTGAGAATGAAAGGAAAGAGAAGGGCAGAGCAGCAGGAGTGGGAATACAGCTACATATATGAATTCCCGGACATTGGATTGCCTTGCCTTCCATTACCTACCTTATTCACTCATCCCTCTCATCAGAATATGCTCTGCTCTACCATTAGCAACCAACCCACTTTAGACCACCAACACCACATCATCAATCATCCCACGAACAGTACCCCCCCTGTTGCCCGGGGGGGTACAGTACAGTACCTAACGTTAGTAAGGTAGGTAGTGTATCATAACAGCAGGGGGCCAATGGAACATTCAATATCGGATCAGAGGGTGGGAGCTCTTTTTTTTTTTTTCTCACTCACTACCTAGTACCTACCTAGTAGCCTGTAGGTAACCCAACGTTAGCTCAGTCAAGGCCATCATGACCAAGACACAGCCTTGTTCCTGGGTATGACTCTACTTTCTTAGTTAAGGCATTACATTCTTGCTCTGGAATTACAAATCCATATCCATAATACTGCCTACCTAGGTACCTATAGACGGCAATTATCACCATCTCTACTTGACGTCTTAGGCACTGCCCGCTCAGCTTCATCATGTCTCAGACCCCACCACTACCTACCTACCTAGGTACCTAACATTAGGTGACGAGAGCTTCGTGGTGGGGTGATGCCCTGAAAAGCTACCTCCCTGCAATATGCCCCTCCCTCTCAAAACCATGTATCTTTTCTGCCCCTCGATGCATGCATGAGGTGCGAGGTGCCCAGTGCCACTCTCTGTTGATTCCATCCATCACGCGTCCACGTCCGCGTCCACCTTCATCCTTGATATTTTTGTAGGTGCCGCCGAACAAGGCACCGCATTCTACCGTGCAACTCTCCGTGATAGATAGCAATTCGATGGTTTAGTTGATTACCTGTCCGAGGAATGCGTCACTTGTCGATCAGATGTTTTCACACAATCCCATCTCTCTCCGGAGCCTCCGGTTATAGTGGACATGAACGCCTCATCATCTTGGGCTACTACCTACCTACTGTACAGTACATACATACGATGAGATCTACAAGTTTTACGCCGCAAAGTTGCAATGCAATGCAATTCCTGGCTGCCCTATTTGCCGCCATATTATCCATACTCACTTTGCCAACCTATAATTAATAATAGGTACATATGCTTCTATCATGGTTTCATCGTTGACGGCTGCCGCCGCCGCCGCCGCCGATGAATATGCACGTCCCTCGACATATTGAAAGCTCGGTTCGCCTTGTTCACCGATCACAAACGAGTCGTACGGTTCCGATTCGAGTCCTCGCTACAGGTAATTCTCGTATGTATGTATGTATGTATGTATGTATAAATCCAATCCCTTGTGAACGTGCCTTGTTTCTCTCTCGTCTCTCGATGTGCTTCGGCCTCTACCTATCTCCACGACAAATGTTGTTAATTTCCTATTTACGTATCCAATGCTTTTGCCCACTTATACCGGAGTCACCTTGATTGAGCTAGTTAGAAGCTTCACCACCAAGACAAGACGGTGACACTGGATGAGGCTTAGTCCCTGATCTTCGCTCGAATCTAGCTGCGGGTTTTTACAGCTTGTGTTGCGTCTTTTACGCAATGTGGCGGGGCTGTACGTTCTCGGTCTTTGAGTCGCGGGGGGTTTTGTTCAGTCACAGTATTGACTCGATATCAATATGTAAACATGGATGATATAATACAATTAGAACAAGATGTTACCGTCCATCATATCAGTTGCTGTCGCTCAAGGATATGGTGTTCCTGCCGTCTCCAAAGTCTTAGCAATAGGGTAGCCAGTATTCACATCTAGATCCATGATTCTGTCTGTTTCACGCTCGCTACCTTACCCTGTTGTCCCTCACGTCTCTTACGAGGAGCTAACAATTGTTGAGCGGTATCATGATGATGGAACAAAAACAGCTCAACTAAACTCACTCATTTCAGCCAGCCCAGCTCAAACATGAACTCACCGAAAACAGGGCCTCTGTCGGCCCGTTGGTAGGCCACGAGCTTTCGCGGACCGACTACTATGTATATTCGCTTCTCCTTATGCTCTCGTTCTCGACTACATCACATCAGATCAGACCAGTCCATGTCGTCTGCCTGTATTGTATCCGTATGCAGCAATGTCAATTCCATCGCCAAAACGAAATCCGCTTATCTGACATTGACATCGGGCCCTTGTCGAGACCCCTGGGTGTGTCCAGCATCTATTTCCAATCACCAAAAAATGGAGACACTGAATCTGCCAAAGCCCTATCATACCATGCCTACTATGGATGTATACGATCCCATAAAACCACGGACCCTTATGGTCTCATATTCCTCGATACTTACTGTACGTATCCATCTCGAAATCTCACCGAGATTCCTCACCTGAGATCCAACCTCTCCTGACCTGACTACCTGAGTCCACCTGGGCTGACCGAACCCCTGCCCTGTCTCTTCCTATCCTCCCTCCACCATGATCCTTGAGCGAATCCAGTGCTAATCTGACCTGGACCTGGACTAGCTACATACAGTACAGCACGTCTTAACATACATGTACATACACACACACATACATACATACGCATTGCAATATTAGTTCATGATATCGATCCTTCTAGCATCAATGACTCGAATCACCCAATACTGCTGATAGTACCCAACGCCGAGATACCTTGATCGACATGATTTCAAGGCCAAGCCCACATAGACTCTCACCATGTTACGTACGAAAACTCGTCGTCGAATAGATCCCGAAACCTTTCAATTCACTTACATACTGAGATGCAACTTCTGACATACATCATTCCCGAACAATCCCTGCTCCTCCGATCTAGCCCGTTCGCCGCCGGGAGTCAACCTCCTGCTCCCTCGGTGCTTGACCGTTCGGCTACGGCTGCCGCCCCGGCTCCCGCTCCACGTACCGGAGCATCACGGGATCACGGGCTTGGATCGGCTCAGGCCTCGCATGCCAGGGCACATAGTAGGTTCCAACCTCGTCCGTCCCTCCGTATAACCCCATACAACCCCATCATTCTCCCCAGACGTCTCCATTATCTTACTCCATACTCCCTGCCCCGGCTTTTAAGCCTCTTTTTCGAGATTCCACTCGCCCGGCCTCACCCGTTCCCGGCGCACTTCGGGATCCCCAGGAACGACCTGCCACATTATGCCCTACCATGTCCATCTATCCTGGGTCTTTCCAACCCTTTGACGGTCTTTTTGGCATTTAGCTTCCCTCTTTCGTCATCTTCCCGCGGCACCATCATGCACCATCATGATTCTCGACCATTGACCTTTATGGAAATGGTCCCAGTCAGCGGCCAAGCCTCATCGGGTCGTCATGATCTTCGCCCACTTCCTCCAAGGTGCAGGGCCATCTAAGATAACTTGATTTTCAACATTGTCTTCAGATTCGGAGCCACAGACCCGAAGCTATCTGTGCCATGCAGTCTCTCCCATGCATGCTGTAAGTACTTGACGTGAAACGGGATCCACTCACCATCATGTCCGGGTTGAAACACCCACTTAGAGCCCGTGTTGTTCTTGGCCCTGTACACATATGACTGGTTGTAAGAGCATCCATACACAAGAACATGAGCCAGCGGATGTCCATCTCCGGAACATGGGAAAGACCGCTGCAGGTGCCCCTTTGAGCTGAGACTCGCTCGTCACCAATCATTCTGCGATAGAGGCAAGGGCCGGACCACACCAGATATCTGTTCAGCCCGCACTACCTTAAGTTTGTTTCTCGGCTGATATCCCATCCCGTTGTAATGCCTTCACTCAAAAGCATCGACATGTAAAGACCACTCGTGGCCCTCCTCAACCGCTCGGAACTCGACCGCGCCCTCTGGGAAGTACCCAGCATCCCTCCACGCCTTCATTGTGGCCCCGTCATATGGCCCTTGACTGTCGTTTCCATCACGTCCATCTATCCATCGGAACTCCCACGTTGTTCCCGGCCTCACCGCTGCCTGCTCATCCTGGTTTGTCTGTGAAGTTTCTGGCTCCACCCAATCCTCTCCTGTCTCCTTGCGATATTCTCGGACGAGGAGCTCTCTCTCTTGTTCGTAAATCTCCTCATGATCCCGGCTTAACAGCTTATCTGCAGCTTCTGTGATGGCATCAATCGATGCCTTGATCTTCTTTTGCTCCACATCCTCAATGTTCTCACCGCCATCAACCTCCATGCCTTCAGCACCCTTATTCATCTTCTTGAGCTTCCACTTCCGGATCTTTTTGGGCTTTGTTTGCTTTTTGCCGAGTCGGGCAAGAGCCTCGAGTGGCGTCTCGGCGCGCTCGAGATTAAGTATCAGAGTCTTGAGCAAATCCGACACGAGGACCTCGTCGTCCTCTAGGCGCTGCTTTCGTGCCTCAGCCTCGCGCTTCTCGTGCGCGGCGGCAGCCTTTTTCATCTCCTTCTTGCTGAGACCTTCCAGCCAGTTGTCGTGTATGGCATCAGGGTCGCCACCTTTGCGAACGTAGTTGCCATCTTGGTCGAATTGACCCTCTTCCATTTCTTGCTTCAGGTTGAATGCTTCGACCTTGGGTGCGTTCTTCTTGAGACCTCCAGCGCCGACCTCTTCATCGATGCCCTCTTCTTGTATGGCTAGGTCTACATCTGCCTCGTCGTCGCTGCTTTCTTCGTCGAGCCGGATGCCCCCTTTGTCTCTGCTGGTGTTATCCACGCCGTCGATTTTATCCGCATCTAGGAATCGGACTTTGTCCTTCTTGCGGCCATTCTTGTCGAAGTCTCCCTCCTCGGGGATCTCCTTTTCCTCATCAGCATCGTCCGCAGCAAACATGTCGTCGTCGTCATCATCACCGGCCGCAGTACCCGGAGCTGCAGGGTCAGGATTGGTGGCGTCGTAGTTGTCGAGCTGTGCAAGAATGTCGACTTTGCCTCGCTTGCGGTTCTCGGCGCGCGCATTGAAGGTTTCGTTATCTGAATCACTATCATAACCATCGAGGTTGACAGCTCCACGCTTCGTAGCTCCAGATACACCAATGACATCGGCATCGAGAATAGCATCTTCTTCACGCGCGTCAGGCGCAAGGGTGGAGGGATTTCGCACGTCAAACTTGACTCTCTTAGAATCGCCGCCGTCTTCGTTGTGATGGGTACGCGCAAAGTTCTCGCCGTCGCGCTTCGGGCGCGCTGCCGAATATCGTGACGCCATGGCCACTATTGATTGATCCGTTGAATGCAAAGAATGCGAGTATTGGCGGGGTAGTAGTCAAAGTGAAGATTGCTTGAATTGGACACGCAAAGTGAAATGACGAAGAAAGCTTGATAGAGCTTAGTTATATGTATCCATGGATGTTTTAAACTTCTGAGCATCCATGGGTTCCAGGACTCGCTATTCTGGTTGGGGCAATCAGCTCCACTGAGCTGACAGGTACCTGAACTTAGGAGGACATTCAGTGCCGTGTCAAGTACCCGACTTGGAAAGACAATTCCCGATATGCAATAACGCGGCTTTAAATTCAGTATCATCCATGTGTGTTTAAGTGGTTTTTAGAATTTTATTGAGTTTGGAAAGAAATGTTTTAAAAAACAAGTGATGTACCTTATCAAACTACCTCAACTACCTACCTAGGTATATAAATGGTACAGCACTGCCCGTACGACCAGTCCTACCACGTACCTTAGGTAGTTAGTGTCCTTGCCCGAGTCCCTGACAAACCTAACCCAAACTGCGTCATCAAGAGCTGCCTCTGTAGCCTCCACACGCCCCACGTTACCTGTGGCTTTGGACCTTCAACGAACATTGATGAAAGCTCATCCTGTAAACATTTCAACCTCGCAACTGTGAACCACCGCCCTTCTCCCTCTAACTACTTAAGATGCACGGTTCTTCTCTGTAGCGCGAGAAACAGAGCATATTTTCAGGCAGCCTATTTCCTTTCTGACCGCCTATACCTTCAAGTCCTGCACCTCCGAGATCTCTAAACCGACTGCGTACCAAACAAACTATTGTCGCCATGGTAAGCCATCCTGCCTCGTCTTATAATTTGGTTCGCTAAGAGGTATATAGTATTCAGGCTTCGGCGGTGGGTTTGATCCTGCTAACCCCGACCACCTCTACAACATGGCCCGCCACGGACGACGGCCCATTGTGCAACGATTCGACGAGTACTACCGATGCTATCCTCTAGTCATGGCCCCCGGAGCTGAACGACCAGAACTAAACTACGGTTCCAAGATCATTCTACCACCATCCGCTCTCGACAAGGTGTCTAAGCTCCATGTGCAGTGGCCTTTGCTCATGGAGTTGATCAACGGCGAGAAAGGCAGACACTCCCATGCCGGTGTGCTGGAGTTTATTGCGGAGGAGGGACGAGCATACATTCCTCAATGGGTATGGGGCGACTCTGTACTATTGAGAGGTCTTGTTACTAACACTCATTAGATGATGGAAACTCTTGGCATGGACGTGGGTGACATGATCCAGGTCCGTACCACATCGTTGGAGCTGGCCAAGATGGTCAAGCTACAGCCTCAATCCGTCAACTTCCTTGAGATTAGTGATCCCAAGGCAGTGCTGGAGAAGGCGTTCCGCAATTTTGCCACCCTGACCAAGGGTGATGTCTTCAATTTCGCCTACAATGACGAAGTCTATGATGTGGCCGTTCTCGACGTCAAGCCCGAGACGGACAAGATGGGAGTCAGTATGATCGAGACCGACGTGTCAGTGGAATTTGCGCCTCCAGTCGGCTACGTCGAACCTGAGCGCCAGAGCGGAACCAGCACACCAAGAAGCACACGAGGTGGTGTTCCTGCTGGAGGCCTGCTGCACAACCAAGGAACCATGGCGCAAGCCATCAACTACAGCGCCATTGCTCCATCAGTGACAAGCAATGTGACAAACTTCCTTGGAGAGGGCCAAAAGCTTGCCAAGAAGGGAAGCAAGGCTCCAACCCCCAAGCCAGCTACTCCAGTTCCCACGGTGGAGATTCCAGGAATGCCCAGGAGGCGCGATGGTGCTCCGGCAGCTCTACGTCTACCACCTAACAAGCTTTTCTTCGGATATGAGATCAAGCCAGTCAAGACGGACGCCGATAAGGAAGAGGAGAAGGAGAACGCCAACAGGCCTCACTTTGCAGGCCAAGGACAGACACTTCGAGGTGCCGTTAAAAGAAAGGGAGAAGGAGACGACAAGACCAAGGCCCCCGAGAAGAAGGGCACCAGCGAAGGAAATAGGCTCGACGGTCGACGGCCACGATGAAAAAAGACAATGCAATGAACTGGACTGGCGTTTGGGTGGTAGGCAACATGATTTAGAGCTTGGTTCGACTTATACTAGGTAGCCTGTCACTAATGCCCATGTGAGTGACGGATGTCAACACGAATGCAGAAACATAAATACGTGTAAGATGCAAGTCTCGTGTGATTAGAATCATGAATTTACACCTCAAGATGTTTGACTTATGGTAAATAATTATCCGCTGTTCTTTTTATTTTTGTTTTTAGTGAAAAACCGCTTTTGCTTCCTGTCTTCTGGCACTTATTCGCAGACGAGAAACGAAAAGGATACGGTACGAGAGACAGAGACATTAGTCGGAACATGCCATATTGATACATGCATGAATCACGAGCCCCGAGGCATCTGGAATCGTATGACCATTTCACTGTCGTTCTCAAAACCCACATCATGGACTTCAGAGACTGCGTGTATTCAGATTTAAGAAAAAAGAAATGATAAACAAACGTTAGTCTCAAATACAGTCTATCAAGCTATGTACGAAATTGAATGGCTGTCGTTTATGAAGTGACTTTGCGTAAGACAAATACACGATAGGTACTTTTGATCGAACATCCAAAGCTTTCAGAACTTGATTATAGAAATAATTGGCCTTACATCCTCGGAAGTTACGCAAACAGGAAACCTCTAAAGAAGCGATTGGATTGGACAAAAGAGCGACTATGAACGGACAACCAGTGAGCATCGCTGCAGAAAGTCGCAAGGAGGATTCCTATGTGGGAAGCCTTTAAGAGAAGCAGAAGATGACTGGAGTATTACATGGGACTTGTATGTGCACAGGTGAGATGCGCAGTAGGGAAACAGAGTGAACTTCATGTCGCGAGGGCTATCAATCCAGTTCTCCGAGGCTACAACCCCCCCTTTTACCTCGCCCTCCAGCAATAGCATCTAAAGCCTCGATATTATCAACCCTCTAGATGTCTGTCATTTCATGATAGAGTTGCAACGTGTCTAAGCACCATCAACGTTGGCAAGCCAGTTCTCAAACTTGGCTTCCTTCTCAGCAGGAGAAAGGCTATGAGTAGATCAGTATTTTTGTTAGGACGCGTAGTATTCGAACATACCTGCCCCCAGGCTTGCCCTGGATACCAACGGATGTCTTGAGATCCTCTTCGTCGTCGTCGTCCTCGTCCTTGTGCTTCATCTTCTTATGGACAGGAGATCCGACCATAGTGTCGGCATCCTCGTCCTCCTCGTCCAACATCTCGATCTTCTTCTTAGCAGGAGTAGATCGCTTACGGCGAGTGGTAGCCTTCTTGGGTGTAGCAGTAGGGGTGCTGTTGGCAGGATCACCATGTCGACCCTTGAAGTCGCGCATGATGGACTTGCTGAAATGCTGACTGTTGTTGGTAAGTTTCTGGACGTGACGAATATGGCCATGGGACGGGGGGCTCAGGGACCCGAAAGGAAATACAGCATGGAAATGACATGAGAAAGAACAGTCACAGTGAGACTTACGAGATGGCGTCCTTGGTGAAGGAATAACCAAGGGCTGCCATCGAGGCATGGACCTTTGGCCAGTTGAAGCGCATGCGCTCACCGTCTTGAGCACCCATGATCACTGCGACGCACAGGTCACGCTCGGCGTTGGCGTCCCACTTCTTCTCAGAGGGAGGCATTGTAGTAGGTGAGAGAATGTTTTGATGTAGAGTAAAGGATGTTGCCCCGGGGTTGAGGGATGGAGATGCAGTATGTAAGAAGAAGAGGAGGAGTGGATGAAAAGTGTGGAGGGTAAAGATGGAAGAGTGATGGATGGGAGAAAAGGAGTGATTCTGAACAGTAAATGGGAAGAAGTGAGGGGGTAGAAAAGTCTCAGTGAATGGAAAAGAGAGATATCTTTGGGGGGTATAGGCTGCGCGTGGCCCTGCAACTGGTGGAAGCCCTTGATTCTTGTGCCTAGTAACAGAATAACTGACGACGCCAACACAGCCACGCAGTTAACGTCATTCTGATACTGATATATCTAGAGGATTTCATAACTTGAGTATCTACAAATATCATACATACAGTAAAGTCCATATTATAAGCATCCCATGGCACTGGTCACGAGAACCGGGATCAAACAAGGAGAGTACTCGACAGGCATTTAATTAGCTAGAATCACTTTGTAATACAAGTATGCCATATGTGCTTAGCCATCACTCGGAGAACTGTTAGTGAACACCAGTGAGGCCTGGACGAATACCCAGTAAAAGTGTAGATGCTCGGGACATGCGCATCAACACTTCACGACACTTCAACAGACTGTGCGAAAGAAAAAAAAAAGGAAAAGGAACAGGAAAAGTACGGGTGGTATCTTTCAATTCATCGCAGAGACATGCTCGTAATATTGCCCTCAAATGGCAAATCTCTCATCGTAACATCCAAGGCACATGGAAACCATCCTAGCCTAGTTCTACCCCTATTTCTCTGCGATAGGCACGAGCCTGTTGATAACCACTCCAATGTTCATCATCCGTCGAAGACTCAACTTTCAACCCCCTCGACCGTGGAAGTCACCCTGTTGACCCATTAGCTGAGAACATATGTGAAAGCATTAGGACACCAACTCACCAGGTAGAAGAAACCCGGACCTAGACCTCACCAACGGTGACCTCGTCCTCGGGCTCGGACCTATAAGACAGTTAGTACGGAACCTGGAAGTTGACTTGGTGGATTCCAACGTACTTGGTGCGCTTAGCGCCCTTGGGAGACATGAGTTCCTCCCCCATGTCGTCCGTCTCCATCTTCAGCTGCATCTTCTCATCCTCAAGATCCTCGTCTTCGTCGACGACGGAGGCCGACTTAGTGGCCTTGCGCTTGGATGGAGTGCGCTTGGCGGGCGTCTTGGTGGTGGGAGCGCGCTTGCGGGGAGTGCCATTCTCGGAGCCTCCAGAGTTCTGGATGGCAGTGGTGTCACGGTTCTTGCGCAGCTTCTGGACGTGCTGACTACAAAGACAAACATGTTAGCAGCTGACCTTTGAAACTGTACGCAAAAGACAGAAAGTCGAGTACTTGATCGCGTCGTAAGAGTAGGAGTAACCCTTGCTGCGCATCTTGGCGGCGACGTTGGTAAGGTCAGCCTTGTTCGGCTTGATCTCTTCGAGAAGAGCGAGGAGGAGGTCCTCGTGTGAGGTAGCATCCCAGCCTCGAGTAGGTTTACCAGCCCCAGCAGCAGCAGCAGCAGCAGCAGCGCGGGGAGCCATGACGATGATGATGATGATGGACGGTTTGATGAAGGGGAAGGGTTAGGGTTTATGTGTTTGTTTGCTTCGGGTAGAGAATTACTGATGCCAGATGTTGGGTGAAGAGACAGGAAGAGATGAGAAGGGTTCCAGAGTAGAGTTGTATGAAATGTGGGAAAGGAGAAGGAGAAATGAGAGAAAGGATGAAGAGGTTAGAAGAGAGGGGGAGTTGAGATGAATGAAAGTGGGGGATGGGAAAACAACAGCGACCAATATGCAACGGGAAAAAGAGGCCAGAGTCAGAAATCGTACCGAAGAGCGCCCTCAGTGAAAGTGTAGCCCTTTTGCTGAAGATCACCCATGACGTTGCTCCAGTCTTCAGCATTTGGCTTGATGTGCTGAAAGAGACTGATCAGGATGTCTTCGTGGACGTTGGCATCCCACTGCATGACTTGACGTTTGGCCATGGCGACGATGATGATGGGGAAAGGATGGACAAGGGGGGGATTATGAGGATGTTGATGAGGAAGAACGCAGTTTGCTCAGTGTTGTTGATGAGAAGTTGACAAGATGATCTCTCCCGTGAGGATATTTGCATTCACTTAGCCCTAAGGCTTAGAACAGAGGGGCGAAGAGTGAAGAGTGAAGAGTGAAGAGTGAAGATTGAGGCCATGTTTGCACAAAAATGTGAATAGCGTCGCATAACCTCCAAGTGAACCACTCTGACTCTGCCCAAGCGCAGCACAGAAACAAGATAGTTCAACGATCGAAATCTAAGCAGAAACGCAAACCAGAGACCAAAGAAATGTCAGCACCTACCGCACGGCGTCAAAAGAGGTGGTGTATCCGCGCCCCTTGATATACTCTTCAATAGACGACTTGACCGGAGGAGTCAAGCCCCCGCTGACCTGAGCGCCAGTGTAGAGGCCAACGACGAGGTCAAGAAGGAAGTCGGCGTTGTCCCAATCGCTCGATTTTCCAGGCATGTTGAGGGTTGTTTGTCGTCGATTGGTTTGGTAGAATTGAGGTTGAAGATGCGGATGTGGATGTTGGTGGAAAGAGAAGAAAGCTGGGTAGAGCCGATCGCGAGATGAATTTATATTTCCAAAGAGAACAATGGAACTTATAGCGCAGTGATACTCTGGAAGTAGCGGTTGTCATTGTCACTGCAGTGACTCGAGACCTAGGTAGATCTCGGGCACTGCCTCGCACTGCGGATTTGAGTGACAATCCATAGACACACTTTAGCAAGTTTGGCATTGTTACTGTCCTATCAATAACTAGACCTTCGACAAAATCGAGATAAATGATGTACGCTCTCGACCAAGAGACTCCAGCTCTTTCTTCTGCCAGCCAAACCTCAGCTCTTTTTCTTTCATATTATACACGCGCCAGGAATGCTCTTCCTGCAAAAACACAGTCCTCGCTCGCTCATTTCTATCCCATCCCTTGCAAACGCAAAGGCCACTCAAGAAATCCCTAGTCTTTAACGCCAATGCCCGTGGTATCAATGTTATTCTACAAGCAAAGCCGGTTGCTATGCCTCACCATAAGTAGCAAAACTGAAGGGGATTAGTTGGCAGATCATTAATGGAACCATTGACCAAAAACTTACTCGGAAGCAAAGTCTGTCGACCCGTTATGAGCCGCCAGGGCCAAGACAGCTTCATCATCCATATCGGTATCCTTAGGGGGTTCAGGCGAACCTAAGCGTGGGCGCTTAGCGGCCGGCTCATCATTATCGATATCCGCTTCGCCGTCAGCGTCAGCGTCACCATCGGCGTCGCCATCAGCATCGATATCCTCGCTGGGGTGTTCCAGAGGCCCCGAGGTCATAGCAGCTTGAGACTCCTCGTCGTTCTGCCCAACTGGTGCATGTTGAGATGCAGCACTTGCATCGGTTGCTTCACGAGCCTCCCGAGGTTCTTCATGGGAGACATCCTGAGATTGGTATCCAGTTGAGTTTTCCTGTTCTGGTTGAGGTTGTGCAGTTGGCTGTGAAGCCTGTTCAGGTTCGTCCTGTTGATCTGGTTGAGGTTGAAACTCTGACTGGAGCGGTTGGTCAAGGGGAGGTTGCTGCTCGGGTTGAGGCTGCTGGCCAGATTGACTGGATTGTGCATGCTGGAGGGGATGAAGATGAGCAGGCGCCTGCGGAGTGTCAGGGCCACGAGGAGGACTTGGGTAAGTTATCGGACCCTGAACATGAGGTACGTTGCTGGGGGGAGGAACTTGTTGAGTAGGAATCGCAGGAGAGATGTTGACAGGCTGTGCAGCAGGTTGAGCTGGTGGATGAGCGCCAGCTTGATGATTGCCAGGAGGAACACCATAGGATTGGACTGCCTGGGGGTGAGGATGGGGGTAAGGAGTTACGGCGTTGGGCCCAGGAACGATACCAACTGGCATGGGCTGATCGGTGGAGATTTCTCCAGCTCCTGGAACAGGAACAGGAGGCTGTTTCCGAGGCCGACCTCTTCCAGGGCCGGGGCGACGGGTGATCGGATTCATTGTCGGATCATTCCTACGTACAATATCGCCGTTAGGCCCGGCTGTCTCTGCCTTGTTCTGAGCTCTGCGAAGCCCCTGAAAATGTTGACTAGACACATATTAGTGATGTGGTTTTTGAGAAGTTGGACAGAGTCTAGTAGGGTTGTTTGTATATATGAGGTGAGTTAAGTACTATGTGTTGTGTGTGATCATAGGTGGATGTAAACGGGCGACTCAGGTATAAGCCAGCTTAGCTTGACGCGTAACGACCACCAGCACGAATTGTACATCGTGATAGGCAAATGATGATGACATTGTGAAGAATGGAAAAGCAATTGCGTATAGGTAGGCAAGTATGAGAGTAATAAAGCCAGGTACTCACCGGCAGCCTTCATTGGTGAAGCCATAGCCCAGACTTCTCATATGGTTACCAATGGTGGTCCATTCTGAGCCGCTTATGACGCCAATGTTTTTGACGGAGAGAATAGTAAAGAACAAGTCTTTGTCAGCTCTGTCATTCCAATTTTTACTATTCATGCTGAATCCAACGGAAATAGAGCAATTGTCGACGTGACAAAGAGTGATGGGTTACAAGGCGGCAACGCGACTGTAGATGGTTAGACGCTGTTAAGGCGACGGCTGGATCAATGGGAAAATTGATAGTGTAGGTAGGTGTAGGTAGAAATTGCTAAGGGGAGGGGAGCCCGCCGCTGAGGCGCGAGGTTGGGGGGGAACAATGATGGTCCAAGCTTCCATTCATTCTTGGCAACTCATACTTGTACATTCATTACCTTACCTGGGCTAGCTGGGGAAGAGAACAAAGGGCAGCACCTCGGGATCCGGATGAATATTGTTTCCGAGTCGAGAGCCTACCTTACCAGTAGGAAGGTGAGGTACCTTATCATTCGAGATTCATTGGGTGATGAACTCGAGAGCTTATGTATTAGGTTGCTTTTCCTAAATGTTCTGTCTATGAATATTTGCTTTTTCGACTGCTCACTTAGATTTGTATGTACGTATGTACATACAATGCCGAGTCCAGAGTTTTTGTCTGGCAATGATCCTTTCTCTTGGCAGACAGTATCATGACTTGTACCTTGTAGCCTACCTATGTCGTCGCAATGTAGGTACCTCAGTTTCACAACATGGAACTCAAATGTTCAACTGAATCAGCTTTTTGAGATTGACAACGACAAGCAAAACATGTATATCTATCAAAGATTGTTCTATGGTTGGTGATGGCAAAGCAAAGGGAGATAAGAAAACTTGGGATCTCTACCTACCTTACTTATCCGTACCTTAGGTACGTAGCCTAATAAAAGAAAGACCAGCAAATCACGTTGACAACCCCATTTGAGGCCAACGTAAACAAACGGTGACCGAAAGAAGATTAGTCCAGCTCAACGTTAGATCATCTGGCTGTTGCTCCGTACATACCTGGAGGTAGTTACTAACATAACGGAGTCGCAGAGGGGGACCCGCCGTCAATCTGCGCCACAAAGTGAAGCAAGGGATTTCAGGGGGAACAAGAAAAGATGACTCGGAAGTGGAGACGGGCTACGAGGTTCCCTCACGTGCTTTCGTTCCCATTTCCTGTCCTGATGAGTCTGAGCAAGGTCCCACCAACTGCGCGCCCGTCGCGTCTCCCACCCACTTCATCTCATGCCCTCCATAACGACCAGACATTGACTCGAGGGCTCTACACGACCATGAAAGCTTTTATAACTGTCAAATCCGATTGTTTCAGCAGTAATTTATATCCTCGAGAATTTTTCCGACTCCCAAAGCTCTCGCCGTTGTTGAATTGCTGCTTTTCATTGTCGTCGTGGCGGATTGCGACCATCAACTTTTTTCTAGGCTACACCCCTCAGCTGAGCGTCAAGAGGCAAACAGGCAAAGCAAACCTCGGCGGATCGGCTGCATGCTGCAATTTCTTTCATTCTTGACCCTCGAGACCCCGATCCTTGCTCTTCCCGATGTCTCTCGTCTCATCGCAAGTACAGTAGTCAGTCTGCTCAAACTTGCATCCAGTTTGAGCTTGCTGCACACCACCATAAGCTCGAGCTCGAGCTCAACCTCGATTCATTCCCCCAGCCAATTGAATATTTGCCTGCAATACGACAAGGCCATCTGAACAGGATATCTGTCGCCATGGATCGCCAAGTCGCCCAACCCGGTCCTCCTCTGCGGTTTCCCCCCTGCGTTGCTGCATGCTGCATGCCCAATGTGCTACTAACCATTCGTCGGTGACCCGCGCAATGAGTCACACTTTGTGGTTTCACCCATTCCTAGGCTTGCAATCCCTGCTCGGGTATGCTTTAGCTTGTCTTGATGTGTCTATTTAGAAGACTTGTCTCTTGACAATTGCCGTTGGCTGACGCTGGCTACCTTCAGCTTACGAGAATTAAAAAGAGTGCCCGAAGAAAGAGGGGAAGATCAGCTAGACCCCGCCGGTTTTGAGTAAAACCACTTAAACTTTAGCATTCCAGTCTGAAATGAACTCAAGCTGAGAGCGATCATGCCATTGTCTCAATTCATCATTCATGTATTCATTATTTCTTCCTTCTGAGATCTCAATGGATCTGAAAGCTATCCATCCAATTCTTCATGGGACCTGCGGCACCGCTGAGCTGTAGTGGTTGCAGCACACCCTGCCCCGGAGACAGGGGCCATGGTGCGCTGGGGCCCGGCGGTCTTAGACTCAAATTTAGTGGGTTTAGCGGGGGGGGGCCATCAACCACTTTACGCGGTGTTCGCGCAGACCGCGCCCCAATTTCCATCAACGGGAGGATCCATCGCCTGGACCCGACAGGAGGAACAGGCAACTACCTATGGAGCATCCAGGTCGTCTGCATCATGGATCGTAGCATAGGTACTATGTAGGTTCTCAGAAATTTTCTCTCAATGGCTTGCGCAGCGCATTACGGCACATTGCACGATCCATGCTGTGCCTGTACGGGGATATGCTCGGCCCCCCTGTATCTGCCTGGTTTTAGTCCCCCACAGAGAAGGGACAGGAGGTGTGTAGGTGTATGTATAAGGTAAGGACCTTTAAGGTAGGTATGGATGTGAGTTGGTGTGTGTGGCATCACATTTATTAGGTTGGATTGGATCTTAGCAGACAGCCCCGACGGCTTATAAGTACCTAGCTAGGCACTACCTACTATACCTACATATAATAGGTACGGATTCCTTCCTGTCTTCCTTCTTTCCATCTCTTCCCTCCTCCGTTTGCCTCTTTGTGCCTCTCTGTGCCCTCGTGCCATTCACACACATTCTTCATCAACATCCCAAAAGTTTGTACTCAAAAGGCAATCCATACGCTACATGCATTCATAAAAGACTCTTCGCTCAGCTGACCATCCTCTGCAACGACGGGTTTCCCGCCGATACCACTATCTTGGCCTGTTCTATCCTCGCCTCATCCGTCTCGTTGGCCAGAAAACCCTAAACGCCTGCCACATCGTTTATCAAACACTCATCAATAACTCTTTTCGTCCACTCGATCTTTCATCTGAGTGCACATCAGCCTCGCCGATTCCCTCATCGAATTCATTCACGGTATTAGGTTTCACGATAACAGTGACACCATCGAATCAAGTCTTGATCTGAAGACACAGCCTTGTTTTCGGTCAATAAATTCATCCCGAAAAGCTAATTCACGCTCACCTAAGGCATCCATATCAGCCAAGGCTGCCTGCCTAAAGTTTCCTTTTCATGTTCTGATTTATATATACTTTCTTCCACTTCTCCTCATTCTGCCTCCTCGACAACCTTATCTCCACCGCCACACGACACCAGCTAGACCAGTCAAGTCTATCCACGATGGCTCCCAATAGCGAGAACGCCATGGCCCGGTTTCTTCTGGCCATCTTGAACCAGAAGAATCTTAAAGACGTGAGTTTGTCCTACCTTGAACGTTGCGCCTCTTCTCCTCCTAACGGCGGAAACCCCAGATCGACTGGAACCAAGTCGCCTCAGACCCTGTTCTCATCGAACCCATCACAAATGGACATGCCGCAAGGATGCGCTTTGCTCGTTTCAAGGCCACAGTCCTTGGAACTCAACCACAGAAGAGAACTCGTCCTGCCGACCCTACAGACAAGTCTCGTGTGACCAAGGCAAGGAAGACCCAACAACCTAAGAAGAACAGCATCGGCAATTCTGAGTCAGGCTCGAGCGTCTCATCGTATGCTCAGGTTCGCCAGAGCCCTATCATCAAGCAAGAACAGAACCAACATGCGTACATGGCACAGTTCTCTCCCGCATCTACTTCCTCCCCTTTCCTCAACGACACCCTGGACGACTTTGGTTGCAGTTCTCGATTCCTCACCCCTTGCAGTGATGATATGCAACAAGGCCTCTCCATAAACCCTGCTTCACTCGAAGACACCAGACAGCGGAATGGATTTGGTCCTTCGATGGATTGCCCCCCTGACTTCATGGCCCAGCCAGCGATCCACGACTTCATGACCATGGGGCAGTCCCATTTTCATACGTTTGACGCCGCCTGTAATGAGACATCTTACAGCTCGGCTCTCGGCGATGCACAGAGCCCAGTTGCCCTTGATCTCAATGGCGCTCCTCCCATGCCAGATTGCGGTTCTGAATGGCCTGACCATTTCAACGACACTTCTTTTTAATACCCACACGGAAAGCATGGAAACCCCACGGATAGAGGGTTGCTTGTGTACAAAATGGTGATTTGCTAGACTGCGTTTGTTTATGAATTAATGACAATTGCTTCTTCGATACGGTTGCTTTTCCTATGTCCTTCTGTCAGTCAGGGTTCTGCTTTACACAATTTCCAAATTTGATACAGCAAAGACGATTATCATATGTCTCTACCAAGATCAACCTCAATTCAAGGATGAAAAGAATGCCAGTTGCTGGAAGCATGCTTTAATGAAACTTATATATTGCTCTGGAAGTTGTACACTAGCGTTTTTACTCACAGTCTAAGAGAGAATCATTTATCGATTCCTACACAGCATGTGCCCACACTCATATTGTATTGATCATACCAGCTACATGCAAGTGCAGTGATATTGCAGTTTTGATTTAGCAGAAGCTGGTTTATCTGACTAACACTTGGCAGTGGCATAGCTCCCCAGAAGCAGTGCCAAACACAAACAAACCTCACCAACAGCACAACTACAGTGATAAGAGAACCATAGGCTTCAGTCTTGGGAGCAAGTTCCCGCCATTTTAATGCTCTGCAGTTATTTGGTGTACCTACTAGCGCTTTCAACTTATCCCTTATAGCGTAACACTGATGGCATATTTACTAAAGCTCCTCAACTTCTCTAAATTTCTGATTTCTTCTTCCCCAGGATCTAGGCATAAATTCCCGTCACTTCTCCACGCACAGATTCATCTCCTCCACACCAGCCTTGCTTTGTACTTTGTCCATTTCATTAACACCCAGCAACCAAATACACCCCATTTCACTTTCAAAACAACGGTATGGAATACCTGACACTTACCTGAGGTATCAATACCATTCAGACTAATGCTATTCACAGCACGACGCTACCATGGCCGACAACAACAAGAAAGAGCCCACTGCCGCCGAAGCCATGCTTTTCTTCAGCATTGTCAAGCACACTCGGAACAAGGCCGACGTTGACTGGAACGCTGTCGCCTCTGAGGCTGGATTCAAGAATGCCGATGTCGCCAAGGTGAGTTGCCATCCTCCCCCCTTTACCCGTGCCGCCGCATATCATCTCATGATCAAATCTATCGTCCGAATTCGCATACTGACTCAAAAATCACAGGTTCGCTTCGGCCAGGTAAAGCGTAAGCTCGGAATCTCTACTGAGACCACTGCTCCCAGCCGCGGTCCTGTGACCCCCAAGAAGACCGCTGGTGCTCGAGTCGCCAAGACTCCCCGTAGCGGCAAGGGCAAATCAAAGGTCAAGAAAGAGGCCGAGGCTGTCCTCCTGCACGACGAAGATGAGGACGAGCTGGTCAAGGCTGGAATCAAGGCTGAGGACCGTGAGATGGAAAAGACTCCAGAGAAAGAAGACCTCGGGGACGATGACATCGACCCCGCCAACTTCCCCTTCTTTCAACAGTAATTCCACAACTGAGAGAATGTTTCGGGCGCTTCAGATCCATACTATGATCTGTTATGGTTGCCTATAGTCAGAGTTGGGGAATCCAGAATGGATGTACTATCTGAGGACTTAGCTATGGCAACATCATACCGCAGAGCCAAGTATCACGGCAACAGAATGAAGTCGCAATTCTAGCACATCTAAAATGAATTGCAAGCATTAGTAACTCGCCTCAAATAAGTTGTAGTGATGTATCCTCACAACCCGGCCGCTAGTTGATGAGGGTTAGGCTGGAGATCCCGGGCTCAAATGAAGATATCATGCATTGTTAGCGATAAATCTGCGGGCTGTAACACATAGATACACTCAATAGGATCCAGAATTACCCATTCTCTTTTGTGCGTACCTAGGTAGTGTGCGAGATTTGGACTTCGGCCCTTCTGACTGCCTGTTCTCGCTGCATATGCCCTGGCACTGCAAGCTATTGTCTCATTCACTTCACCGACCCAACTCGCCAAAATTCACCCTATTGTCCTAACAATTGCACAAATAGGCTTGCCTAAGCCCTGTGACTCTTACTGCACCTAGCCAACGCAGTATTTAAACCAACGGTCCCACCCCCCCCTCTCTCCCCCAACCTTTCCTCCTCCACCACACTCCTCTGCCAGCACGCAGCAAGCAACTTTCACTGCTTGACAAGCTTGACACTTTTCACAAATAACATCTTCCAAACATTCAACCAGTATGTCACTCTTCTGGTTATCTTATCTTCATGATCATCCCTAACCTCACCACAGATCAATCATCATGCCTCCCAAGAAGAGCGCCGACCAGGATGGCTCCCCCATCGGCCTCACTGATGGTGAGCTCCGATTCATCAAGGCAATCTTCGACAATATGACTCAGAAACCGGACGCCAATTGGGATGCTGTCGCCAGCACTGTGAGCCTGAAGGATGCCAAGTGCGCCAAAGAGCGCTTCCGTCAGATGTCCGTCCGTCATGGCTGGCGTAGCGATGGCGCTGGAGCTGGTGGCAGTCCCCGCAAGTCCCCTGCATCAACCTCTAGCCCGGCCAAGTCTCCTGCTGCCGTGCGAAAGCCTAGAAAGACCAACACTACTCGCAGCCCCTCCAAGAAGTCTGCAAAGAAGGTCGATGAGGATGACGAGGAGGTCAAGGAGGAAGCTCAGTCGGAGGAGAAGAAGGAGATCAAGGCTGAGGTTGAGGACGATGACACCAACTAATGGATGAAATTATGGGAGCAAGGGTGTCGCATCGTCGACTATGCTTGGAAGATTCATGAGAACCTCATATCACGTCTGGGGCAATACTGAAAGGATCTGGCTAGTCAATATCTGGATGCACTACTGAGATGAAATCGAGAAATTGAGACACATCTAATTAATATCGCGCTACACTGTGATTTCGTGCTTTGATCAAAATCTATAGAGTAAAAAGTCTCATCCACTCTTCTTGAGCGGGCGGGAGAGTGGACGAGAGGTGGAGTGGCACTGCAACATCAAAACCTGGGATGGAATCTTTTCAGATCATGATTGGCATGGCAGAGCGAGCTATAATTCCGGCTAATATTTATCATCTTGTGGGCAATATTATCGCTGGCCTGGGTTTGTTCTCCATGAGTTGTCATGTTGGCCTACCCCTGAATATTGCTAATTTTCATGATTTCTCTATCGTTTCTATATTCATGGACTGAGCTCGTTGAGGAGACCTCAGTATGGTACTCAATATGTCAAATCATGTCCTTAGTAATGTCCATGTGCAGTATTGAATCTTGGACGGTGTTTATGCCGGGGAATCAAGCTGTCACCTGGCAACACTGTCAAGCCGGAACAACACCGCACCAGACAAGCTTCAATTATTCATAACTCAGTTCCCTATATGAATTGTCTGTGCCACAGGGTTTTGCCCGACTAATGCACAAACAGTATTCCTTGTGCTGTTTGGTTGGTGCCGCTTCGTCTGATGTTGATATTTGCCCAAAATACGCGTTGCCTGATGCCACATCTGCCCTCTAGTCCCTCTCTGCTTTTTTCTCTGCTCTGTTTACTCCAAGCAAACATAGACTCGTCTTGTCTTGTCTCCTCCGAACAATTTCTTCCAACCTCTCACCATCTCAGTTTTGTGCCTTTGATCATCGCACTCAGCCGCACCACAACACTAGACGACCACATCAGTCGCAAACACTGTAAGTCTTCAAACCCTTCATCTGTTCTTTGCCTTGGGCCTTTAATCTGGATTCATCCCGGTCTCATGGCTAACTCTCGTAGCCTAAACAACCACCACCATGTCCAAGCAAGAGCCTGCGGATCAAGTCAAGTTCCTTGTGTCCTGCATCGGGCATACCAGCAACGGTCGAGTGAGTCCAGATCCGTCTCTTGTCTCAAGTTCAATTGCTAACAAACCAAGCCTGACTTCCAGGCTGTTGCCGATGAGCTCAGCATCGTCTCCAAGGCCGCTGCGTAAGTTACACTCCCTCTTCCCCCATCATCATCATCATCATCAACACTAACTCACGACGCAACAGTCAGAAGCGATACGAGCGAATGCTCAAGGCGCACGGCATCAGCCGTCCTGGTGCCCTCGCCAACGGCAATGGGGCCGATTCTGCTCCCTCAACCCCCAAGCGCAAGGCCAAGGCCGAGGGCGCCGGAAGTGCCAAGAAGCGAGCCACTCCTCGCAAGGCCAAGAAGGAGGAGTCTGAAGACGATGAAGATGTGAAGCCCAAGACCCCTGCCAGCAAGAGCAAGGTCAAGAAAGAAGAGGAGAAGGAATCGGCTGATTCTACTGGCTCGCTCTCTGGTATGTGTTCTCGATGTTTCGGTCACGATAATACTAACCTCGACGATAGATGCGCCCGCTTCTGATGGTTCTTAAGGCCAGATCCAACGACCCAGTGCGTGGTGACAGGAACATTTGGAACAGCAGCATCAGCATGGGTTTTGTCTTGCCAATCTCATGGACAGCTAGATATCTGATTAGGATGTGACAGCGTATGCGCAGAGTTGGGGTATCAGGATCATGCAAGGGTCGAGGATAGGTAGCCTCAAGAGATGCAGGTAACAACGAAAGAAAGGAATCTGTGCTTTCAAATTCACATGATCACACTCAATTGTATGCATTCGTATACTCGCCCTGTTAGCACTGACTCGAGTTTGTAATGCCTTCTGGAATCAAGGGTGGATGGATGAGCATCCGTCCCATCCACATCTATTTTCTAGCCTCAGCTGCTAAATCGTAAGCATGATATATCGTGTACACTCACCGGAAATAACATTCATTTGAACATTACATTCAATCAAACTCCTTGCATCCTTAAATCCACTAATAGAGCCCGACCTTACATTTCCCGCCGTCTGCCAGGCACTGCCAGTGATGGCTTCAAGCCCCACTCCCTAGATGCACCTCCTATTGTCACACTTGAGCGTCAATTGAACAATAGTAATTCTGCCAGAATATCCTATTGTAGCTGGAACCGTCAATTGATGAATGGGGACATGCATGTTCTCCTACGCTCATGGAGGGGATCATGCCTCTTCTCTTCTCTCTCCCAGACTCACCATCAGTTCTCACTCTTCCTCCAACACTCACTCACTCATTCTCTCTGCAACAGCGAACTCCATCGCAGGCTTCGGTCCTTTCTGATTCTTCTTGAAAGACTCAATACAAATTGAGTGTCGATTCTATTTCTGTAAGTAAATTGCCCTTCTTCTGCTACCTCAAGCTCATTCTCTCAAGGCACATTCACCTCAATCCTTGCTTATACCAGAGCACACAACACTTCTGCTTCATCTTCTGAGCTTCGCTACTTGCTATTCGACAAGTCTTCATCATGTTTGGTCCTACCCCAGCCCGAACTCCGCCCTCTTTCACTTTTGAGGACAGCGATTCCGAGTTTGATGCTGAGATGGCGATGCCTGATTATGAGCCCATGTCTCCTGTTGTCGCCAATCTTGAGAAGATGGTTGCCAATCGCAAGTCCGCTCCCAGTGAGAGCGGCACCACAAACACAGCTGAGACTGTTAGCTCCGTCGAGCGTGGCATCTCCACCAAGCGTAGCATCTCAAGCATGGACAGCACTCCCCCCGAGTCTCCCATTGAGGCTTTCCTCTCCCGGCCCGAGACTCCCAGCTACCCTTACAACAACTGGAACTCTACCTCTGTGTTTACCATGCGTAACGGCCAGGTCTACAGCTTTGGTCAGCTCCAGGTGATGTCCCTTCAAGTTGCTGAAGCTAGACGCAACGGAGAATTTCCTCCTACCAACGAGTCTACTCTCGACGCCAATGCTGTTGCCGAAGACTACAATTCGCTCATCTATCTTCGACGCCTTCGCGGTAACCAACTTGCTCCTGCTCCTCAGTCATACATCCACTTCCGGGAGCAAGTTGCACTCGGCATCCAGGTCCGTCAGGCATCTCTCAAGCGCGAGACTGATCAAGAAGTCGCTCGGCGAGTTGACCACTACCTTCGAGCCGTGGAGGCTGAGAAGCGATATTACAACGCCGCAAACACTACGCTCCAGCGTCGTGAGGTCATCAACCCTACTCAGCAAGACTTTATCGACCCCTACGATGACATGTGCTCCATGGTCGAGCATACTATTGAGCAGGGCATCTCCGATGCCACTGGTCCCCTCCGCATGAACGTTTCTAATCTCAAGAAACAAGGCGAAGTCTTCCAAGAGCAGACTGCCCTTCTGCAGCAGCAGAATGACGTGTTCCAACGACAGACTGATGGGCTTCTCCAGCAGCAGAGCGGTCTCCTGCGACGGCAAACTGATGTCTTCCAGCACCAGACTCAGGAGCAAAACAGACTCTTCCAGCTACATGCAGGTCGGCAGAATGACCTCTTCCTGCAGCAGCACAGCATGTTTCTGAATCACAAGGCTAGCCTTCGGGAACAGAGCCGTTTCTTCAAGAAGCAGACCGACACTCTAGAGCAGCAAAACAGAGCCATGAATGCTTCCGTCACTCACTTGAGTAACCTCATCGAGCCTCAGATCTATAACAATCAGGCTACCGCCCAGACTCTCGCGTCTGCCAACCAGCTTTTCGTCGACTTGTCGAAGCAACTCCCTGAGACCATCCGATGCGCTGTGGAGGAAGCTTCCCAGAAACAAGCTCGTGAGCTCATTGAGCAAGCTCTTCAAATCCAGCAGATGACCATCGCCGACCCGCAGCCAGATGCCAAAACCATCAGCGCTCCGGTTGAAGAGGCCCAGGAAAAGAAGGCCGTCGCTGTTGATTCCGCTAAGGCCGAACGAAGTGAGCGATCATCTCTCTACCGTATGGTGCGCAAGTTCAAGCGCCAGCGCATCTCTTCGTGAATGACTGGAGGGATGAGCAACAGAGTAAGTAGTAGCAGACCTTACCGTCTTGGGGTGGAATACATTTGATCAGTTTGATGTATGTAGTGACAAGGTCTGATTGACACTTGCTCTCCTCATTGAGTTTGTTGTACTCAAATAGAACTTCGATTGCTTTCGCATTTTGATTAGTCTTAACCAAGACTCGGTTGTTTGAAGTTATCCAATGCGATCATGACTCATGTGACACTTGCCAGCATCACGATTATTTCTTGACTTCAGCTAACCATTGCCCACGTCAGTTTCGGTATCCCTAATCTGAAGGTATTGAGTCGTTGCCCTTTTGGCGTCTTTGGCTTGGAGTTTCTGTCTGGGTTAGTCAGTCCGAATATTCCTCGCCAACTCAAGCTGATTGAACGATTGGAAGATATTATAGGGTTCGATGTGACCATGTTGAGTACTGCTATTTCAATATCTGAAAGTTGTATTGTCTAGTGCCAGTCATCTCACGAGTATAGGATACCTAATGGCCCAAATCTTGTAAACACAGTCTCGGCATCTTCACTTGATCTACGGAGTACCCAGACAGCTTGCACCGTTGAGCCCCATGGAAAACGAGCGAACCCCAGATGGGCCATTTGTCATGCAACATCGGGCAGTGGAGTCGTTCGTTCACCGTGGAGCAAAAGAGTCAGTCGAAGAGTCTCGGTCTGGAGATCGAAAGCCGCTCGTGATCCGTCAAAAGCCAGTTCTGTATGCCGTCCTCGGCTATGGCGCCGGTAATAGGAGTTCCAGGCCTTCGAATGCCCCATCTTCAGGCCTTCCAGGGCATTCAGCAGCGAGTCTCACAGACGTCGTTGGAAAGGTGTAGAAATCGCTGGTCGGTGGCGCTAGTACGTATCAGGGCTAGCCTCGCAGCTGGGTTTTGCCGAGACCGACTCTCCGAGTGACGGGGACGATTCCATTTTTTTTGAGAGCTTCTCAGTCGCCATCATATCAACCTTTTGTCTCCCTCACTCTGACCCTCTCCTCCTCTGACTCTGATTCTGACTCGTCCGTCCTACATCCCCAAGGTCGAATTCCTCACGAGCGTTTCTCCTTTTTCTCCTTTACTTGTAATTCTCCCCATATACCCCTTCCTAATTCCACAATCATGCAGCGCGCATTGAGCACCCGGGCTCGGGCTTCCGTCCTCTCCTCAGCGGCTACCAAGTACCGAGCTGGCAGCCTCAGCCAGCAGGTCCGATTTGCTCACAAGGTATGATGATACTACGACGTCACAAGATTCCAATTGTATGCTAATCCACTGTATAGGAGCTCAAGTTCGGTGTTGAGGGCCGTGCTGCTCTCCTCGCTGGTGTCGATACCCTCGCTAAGGCGGTTGCTACTACCCTCGGTCCTAAGGGCCGAAACGTCCTCATTGAGTCCAGCTTTGGATCTCCCAAGATCACCAAGGGTTCGTAGAAGCCTCATTGACCATTCCCAGGCTTTCAACTAACTTATTACAGACGGTGTGACCGTTGCCCGCGCTGTCAGCCTCAAGGACAAGTTCGAGAACCTCGGTGCTAAGCTCCTCCAAGATGTTGCCTCCAAGACCAATGAGGTTGCTGGTGACGGTACCACCACCGCTACCGTTCTCGCCCGTGCCATCTTCTCCGAGACCGTCAAGAACGTCGCCGCTGGCTGCAACCCTATGGACCTCCGCCGCGGTATCCAGGCTGCTGTTGAGGCCGTCGTCGAGTTCCTCCAGAAGAACAAGCGTGATATTACCACCAGCGCTGAGATCGCTCAGGTCGCTACCATCTCCGCCAACGGTGATGTCCACATCGGCCAGATGATTGCCAACGCCATGGAGAAGGTCGGCAAGGAGGGTGTCATCACCTGCAAGGAGGGTAAGACCGTTGCCGATGAGCTCGAAGTCACTGAGGGTATGCGATTCGACCGTGGCTTCGTCTCCCCCTACTTTATCACCGATACCAAGTCCCAGAAGGTCGAGTTTGAGAACCCCCTCATCCTTCTCTCTGAGAAGAAGATCTCTGCTGTTCAGGACATCATCCCTGCTCTTGAGGTCTCTACACAGCAGCGACGACCTCTTGTTATCATTGCTGAGGACATTGAGGGTGAGGCTCTCGCTGTTTGCATTCTGAACAAGCTCCGTGGCCAGCTCCAGGTTGCTGCTGTCAAAGCCCCCGGCTTCGGTGACAACCGCAAGTCCATCCTCGGCGATCTTGCTATCCTCACTGACGGTACTGTCTTCACTGATGAGCTTGATATCAAGCTTGACAAGGCCACCCCTGATATGCTCGGCTCTACCGGTTCTATCACTATCACAAAGGAGGACACCATTGTCCTAAACGGCAGCGGCAGCAAGGACGCTATTGCTCAGCGATGCGAGCAGATCCGTGGCGTCATTGCTGACCCTACCACCTCTGAGTATGAGAAGGAGAAGCTCCAGGAGCGTCTTGCTAAGCTCTCCGGCGGTGTTGCCGTCATCAAGGTTGGTGGCTCCTCCGAAGTTGAGGTCGGCGAGAAGAAGGACCGATTCGTCGATGCCCTGAACGCCACCCGTGCCGCCGTTGAGGAGGGTATTCTGCCCGGTGGTGGTACTGCTCTTATCAAGGCCTCTGCCCATGCTCTTAACGAGGTTCCTACTGCCAACTTCGACCAGCAGCTCGGAGTCAGCATCGTCAAGAACGCCATTACACGCCCTGCCCGAACCATCATCGAGAACGCCGGTCTCGAGAGCTCTGTCGTTGTCGGTAAGCTCACTGACGAGCACGCTGGTGACTTCAACAAGGGTTTCGATAGCTCCAAGGGCGAGTACGTTGACATGATCAACGCCGGTATCCTTGACCCCTTCAAGGTCGTCCGCACTGGTCTCATCGATGCCAGCGGTGTTGCCTCTCTTCTGGGCACCACTGAGGTTGCCATCGTTGATGCCCCTGAGGAGAAGGGAGCTGGTGGTCCTCCTATGGGCGGCATGGGAGGAATGGGCGGTATGGGAGGTATGATGTAAAAGACGGAATGATATGACTTTATGCTGTGCTGTATCACTAAAAAAGCTGGACGGATGAATGGCGCACAATGGTTTGCGTGTTATCTTGGGACGGGTAAAGTGGTCTTGCAAGCTCATCTCCTCTCTATCGGTTGTCGGACCACGACATTTGTCTTCATACCCCTTATGGATTTTCAGGCTAGATTTCGAAAGCCATGTATTATAGCATTGATTGTAGCATTAGCATGAAAAGATATGAGATACTAAAAGTTAAAAAGAGAGGCAAGAATGAAAGACATTGAAACACCTGGTTTCTTAGCTTGTATGTGACTTCACATTGGTAGTGCCAGCAACATGCTGATATGTTGACATTGGAGGTGAGAATTGATTGTTTTGCATTGGTGGTGTCTCTTGTGCAAGGCAAGCTCCGAGTCGCCGAGACAGGGTAGGGGTTTGCTGCATGAACAGACAAGAGATGACGAGTTACGACAAGGGTGAGTTTCGCGGTCTCGAGAACAGATGCCAACAATATGTAGACAGTCTCGTAATTGAGAGATACTGTCACATACCTACTACTCGCGCAACACAAGAGTTTAGTGTAATTAAGATACAATCCAAGAAGGACATCAGTACAAGTCATGTCGTATTCAACTAAATCAGTACCTACCTTAATTATTCACCTGCCTGTAGGCAGCCTGTAGGTGATGTTCTACTGACATACATACACTCTTGTCCAGTCACGTGAAGCCATCCTTACAGGTAACCCCCCACCAAGACGGGACCATGGAAGAGGAGAAGAGTACATACATACAAGTAGGTACCCAAGAGAGGGGAGACTCGACTCAAGTTTCTCCCGCAACGGCCCCGCCTTTCTATGGGACAATACAAGGCAATTCTCTCTTTCTACCGCCTAAACCGAACTAACCCAAGAGATACAACCCACTCACTCTCACGCCCATTTCCATCGACTTTGTCCTTTTGCTTCGCTTCGCTCTACATCGTGAGACTGTCGATTTTCTCTCCTGCACTTCAATCCACTCTGTAAGTACGCCGAGAGCCCCTTGCTCTCCTCCACCCTCGACCAGAATTTTTATCCTCTTCAAGCCTATACTTGAGGTCTATAGCTAACTCAGAGCTCCCCTCCCCCAGCCCGTCCACCCCTCATCCTAAACATCCCGTCTCCTGACGTAGACCGCAATCATGGTAAGCTTCCCTATAAATTCACCAGAAATACCCTGAAACTAATGATAACCCACAGTCTCAATCCGGGTTCGTCTTGCCGCTCTCTTCTTCAGCTATTTGACCCTCGCGCGCCCATTAAATCCTCACTTCCCCGCGGCTGAGCCTCGCTTCGCTGCTCATCTCCCCTCCCCCTCAACCATGATTATGACGCCTGGCGCGGGGCACAAACACGCAACAGCTACCTAGGTAGGCAGCATTCTTTGAGACAACGGCGCTAACGTTAAGCTTTGCTTTTTCGAAATACAGTGCCACCGTTTCGCAGGACTGCATAACTGCCTTCAACGACCTGAAGCTTAACAAGAAGTACAAGTACATCGTCTACAAGCTCTCCGACGACTACAAGGAGATCGTTGTCGAGCACGCCTCCGACAACAGTGACTGGGAGGACTTCCGTGAGAAGCTCGTCAACGCTACCTCCAAGAGCCGAACTGTACGCCTGCCAATCCGACAAACGTAGAATGAGGCCGAGTCACCAATTCTAACATCTCTTGCAGGGCGCTGTTGGCAAGGGTCCCCGTTACGCCGTCTACGACTTCGAGTATAGCCTGGCCTCCGGCGATGGTATCCGGTATGCAGTCCTCCCCCGGCCTGCACGTGGCCCAGTTCGATACCCTAAAGTCGCTGACAATCGGACAGAAACAAGATCACCTTCATTGCCTGGTCTCCCGATGATGCCGGTATCCAGGTACGTAGATACGCGATATTGCTTGGCAATGCGTCTCCTTCGGGCATCCACTAACACCCAACTGCAGCCCAAGATGATCTACGCTTCCTCCAAGGAGGCCCTTAAGCGATCGCTCACTGGCATTGCCACCGAGCTCCAGGCCAACGACACTGATGACATCGAATACGACTCCATCCTCAAGACCGTCAGCAAGGGTCTTGCTGGTTAAGCGCGCTGTCACCGACTACCCAATCGCCGCCCGCGCTCCCATATAGAAGCGGGTGGACATGGAATTTGAACATACCTATGGCTGTTTCAAGAGTTGAGACACCAAAACAAGCAAATGAGTAGGAGTGCATAGTGAGGGGGTGTAACAAACGCGTGGGGACCATGAAATGTTTCGTTTCCTCCAGGGACGCAAACCAGCGAGTTTGCTTCTGGGGGCGAGACCTGAATTCGCACAATTGCCGACACTGACCATGTATCGTACGTACCTCGGGAAATAAAACCGCATGCTGGTATGTGGCAACTATTGGCATTTTATCATCTATCTATCCGAGTGTCTCTGTCATGCTTTCATTGCTTCTAAATATCGTCGCTTTCTATGGGTTTGCTTGACTCGACTCCCAGCTTGATTTGAAAAGCTCAGAGAGACGTTCGGCCTCAGCTTCGTCCTTTAGTCGTTGCATCAAGAATCCTTTCAGGTCACTCCAGAAGGCCTCCGTCTGTAAGGCTTGGGCGCCTACGGGTTGGGCCTCAGGGGTGGCCTCAGGCTCTTCTGGTGGAATAGCAGCGGCGCCTCCAATAACCATGACCGTAAACTCAATAGACATATCCGTCTCGCCTAGTAGGTCCTTAAGAATCTTGCTATCAGGGATAGGTTTCTTGTTGTGCAACAACTTGGTCTTAGCGGCGGGTATCCTTGTCTGCTTCTCGATATTGGCCTTTATGTCCAGGATTGAAATGTTTAGGGGCTGAGAAGTGAGCTTGATGCTCAGAGGAGGGTTGCGAAGGGACTTGAGTGACACAGTGATGCTTCGTTCGGAACCAGGAGTGAGGTTGTTGGGTTTACTCATGGCCTTGGGCATGCGGGGGATGATGTACTGGAGCTGGCATTAGCATGTATTCTGGAGGAAGAGTATGAGGTCCGTACAGGTGGCCGAGCAGGGTAAGTCTTGGGGTCTTCGACATGGTCTGCAGAGAGTCGGATAGGCCGCGACTCTAGCGACGCCAGAAATGTCTGGGCGAAAGCGATTTCAGACATGATGATGGCTTCGTTGTGGTAGACTGTTAGCTCGACGGAGGCGGGGTTGAGCGGCGATAATGAATGCAGGGGTGAGGAAGTTGGAGGGTAGTAGAGAGAGTCTTTCGAGTATATAGGGCTCTAGAAGTATGCTGACGATGCTACGAGTCTCTATCTCGCAATGATGGGAACTGTTCAATAGCTAGTAGGTTCTAGCCAACTCCATCAACTATCGTCATTGAATGAACACACCCAACTGAGCAAGCTCAAGCTGCCCACAAACGATTACATAAGGCACTTTGCACTCGGTCCGATACGAAGTTCTGCCGCTTATCGGACCCTGGTAATCGCAGCGCGCGCAGAAAAAAGTTTCGGCGGGGCCGCGATCTATTGTAACTTTTCCTAGGCCCAAGAACCAAGACCAGATCTGTTTTGCATCTCGGTCGAACTAATTTCTTGACAACCTTTCAATTGTTGTTGTTTTCACTTCAAAATGGGTGTCGGACGTCGTATGAAGAAGCAGGGTCCTCCTCAACCCCTTTCCGAGGAACACTTTGCAAAGCTCAAGCGCAAGGCCGGTCTACCTGTCGATCCCGTCGTCGAGGCGCCCGAGAAGAAGAAGCGAAAGACCAACACAAAGGAGAGGACGGTCATCGAGCCCAAGAGAAACGGCGTCGCCGCTAAGAAGGATATCAAGAAGACACAAGTTGCCAAGTCTGCTAAGGCTGCGGCGCCTGCTCCGGAGCCAAGGGCCAATGGCAAGGTGAAGAAGAGCAAGAAGGCCCCGGCGCCGGCGCTGGAGGACGCGTCCGATGAGGAGATGGACGATGAGTTTGACCTTGAAGATCTCGAGGACGATTCAGATCTGGAGGGCGGCGCCGGACTCGGCGACGATTTCCTCGGCTCAGACGACGATGACTCTGTATTCGACTCTGACGAAGATGCTGGGGGCAAGAACACGAAAGCTATGTTCTCTGAGGACGAGGACGAGTCCGACGCCGAGGAGAAACTCACAGCCGCCAACATTGCGGGTCTTTCGAGGAAATTGGATGCTCAAATGGCAGAGGAAGCTGCCGAAGCTGAGGCTGAGATGGCACAAGAGGCTCTCCAGACCAACATCCACGGAGACAAGCCTCACATTCTGTCCGATGAAGACAGCGACGATGAGCTCTCAAAGAAGACAAACGCCCTCCTAGCCCCCGACCTGCAACTTCTGCGAACAAGAATCACCGAAACCATCCGCGTCCTCGACGACTTCGCCAACCTGTCCGAGGAGGGACGTTCAAGAGTCGAGTATACATCACAACTTATCAAGGACATTTGCTCTTACTATGGCTACTCTGAGTATCTCGCTGAGAAACTCTTCAACCTCTTCACCCCTCGTGAGGCTTTTGCTTTCTTTGAGGCTAACGAATCAGCCCGTCCTGTCGTCATTCGCACAAACACTCTGCGTACTCACCGTCGTGATCTTGCTCAGGCTCTCATCAACCGTGGCGTTACTCTTGAGCCCGTCGGAAAGTGGTCCAAGGTTGGTCTCCAGGTCTTCGAGAGTAGCGTACCCCTCGGTGCTACTCCTGAGTATCTTGCCGGCCACTACATTCTCCAAGCTGCCTCCTCTTTCTTGCCCTGTATGGCTCTCGACCCCCAGGAGAACGAGCGCGTGCTTGATATGGCCGCTGCTCCCGGTGGAAAGACTACTTACATGGCTGCTATGATGAAGAACACCGGTGTCGTCGTGGCCAACGATCCTAACAAGGCTCGTGCTAAGGGTCTCATCGGTAACATTCACCGTCTTGGAACGCGCAATGTCATTGTCTCAAACTATGATGCCCGTGAGTTCCCCAAGCCCATGGGCGGTTTCGACCGTGTTCTACTCGATGCTCCCTGCTCTGGAACTGGTGTTATTGCAAAGGATCCTAGTGTCAAGACCAACAAGACAGAGCGCGACTTCATGCAACTCCCCCATATTCAGAAGCAGCTTGTTCTCGCCGCCATCGACTCAGTCAACCATAGCTCCAAGACGGGCGGTTACATTGTTTACTCAACCTGTTCCGTCACCGTCGAGGAGAACGAACAAGTCGTTCAATACGCCCTCTCTCGTCGTCCCAATGTCCGCCTCGTCGATGCTGGTCTCGCATTTGGAAAGGAGGGCTTCACCAGCTACATGGGCAAGAAGTTCGATCCCTCTATGCGCCACACCCGCCGATACTACCCTCATACTTACAACGTGGACGGTTTCTTCGTTGCCAAGTTCCATAAGATCGGCCCCACGCCCGCCAACGCGTCTAACGCTCGTGACCGTTCTACTGGCCCCGCCGATGAAGACGAGGTCATTGACAGAACACCTATCGCCACAGATTATGAGGAGACAGGCAAGACGAAGCCCGACGACGACTTCGGCGGCTGGGACGAGGAGGAGGATAAGGAGTACATGGAGAAGGGACGAAGGAATGCCATGCGCCGAAGGGGTCTGGATCCTAAAAGTAACAGCAAAAAGGCAAAGAAGGAGAAGGAGATCACGAAGCAGAAGTAGATACCAACTGCTCGACCATTCGCGGGAGTTTCCTTTTCTAAAAATGGTTATGAGTTTGACGACTGTTAGTGTTGTTCACGTAGAGGGTTTTTTATATTATACGCGCTAGATAATAAACAAAAGTGTTTGGAGTCCATTCATATCACAACAGTTTCAACCGCAAGGAGCATTCTCGTGTTGTTTGTTATAGGCATCTCATTTGATATAAAATCTAACTAGACCACAAAAGAAATGAATAAAAGAATGTTGTGGGTAAAAGAGCAGGTCGTAAAGTTCATCTCGTCATTAAATAGCCCAGCTTCCCAGCCGTAAGGGGGTTTGCCGCTGGCCGCCATTTTTTTCTATCATTCCCCAGAACCCAAAGCCAGCCCAACCCTTTTTTTGCCATATAGTACAATGGTCGTCATCAATATCCCTTTGGCGCTGGCAAAAACAAACAAAACAAAAATAGTGCAACAAAAATATCAAAAACCAGAGTGAGTCATGTCGACCCAAACCACCCGGGGTATCCAGCCGTAATCCCTTTCATGACAATCAGTTGTTTGTTCCGTAAATCGTGTAGTTGACTCTGCCATATTGTGTGTACCCACAACTGCTCGGCATGGTGAGTGTGCGTATTACAAGTTGTTGCTTAACAATAATGCCGAAGAAGGGTAAAGAGCCCCGAGGCTCGAATTTTCTCACATAGCCAAATCGTCAAACTGTGAGACAAGCTCGCGTATCGTCCAACGCCAAGTTTCGCGGTCTCTGGATCCTCGGCCGATCCATTTCTCGCACTTCTTTCTCCACCGGTCTTCTTCTTCTCGTTGTCGCCTGATGAATTCAGGCCCAACATCAAATTCTTCGCCGACAAGCCACTCGTCCTTGATGTCGCTAACGCGACCCTGGGCGCCCTCATCGTCAGCAGTGTTATCTTCCAAGTCCGGGATATCCTTGAAGACGTCTTCGTCGTCCAGCGCGTCGAAGCCATCCATAGTGTCGCTGGTCTCAGAGGTAGGTTTAGCAGGATTATCAAGTTTAAGCCAGCACATGTTCTGTGGATCAAAAACCATGCCACCGACAACTTGAACGCCCTTGGTGGCGCTAATATTGGTAATGAGTGCAGGACGAGGTGTCGACGTTTCCTTCTCGCGGATATTGCTTGAGACAACAGCCTGAGTAGGTGTTTGTACAGGGGGTTCAAAAACATTGAGGGCGTTCTCATTGCCTTCCCATCTGTATGTGTCTGCATTGTAGAACATACCATTCACCACTGTTTTTTGTTAGCGATAGTATCAACGCGAGGTCTAGTAAACTTACTCTTCGACTCTTTGCCACTGTTCAAGTTTGAGATTAGGTGTGGCTTGGTCTGTTGTGGTCGCTTGTGCTTTCTCGATCGAATGTTTGACTGAGGGATGGTAGGAGTCAGATTGCCTCGCGATGAGAGGTGAGCGACACGCTGGGAGCTTAGAGGCGTCAGCGGGCCACTGCTAGGTACACGTTGAGCCAGCGCAGTCTCCCGGGCAATTCTACTTGCAGCAGTGTCACGAGCAAAGTGAGGAGTGAAAGATGGTCGAGGGGTAGGAGGGATTGATGGAGACATGGTAGTGTTCCTGTCTGGCAGAACGTTTTGGTACAGCTTGTTACGCAAAGCAACTTTTGGTCCTGAGCTAGTCGGTTGCTTCAGGTACTTCGTCTCAGTCTCTTTGGATGTGGGCAAATCATCAAAGCCGTCCAATTCGTGGCCATCGCCGAAGTTCTTTTTGTTCTTTGGCTTGCTCAGACGCTCCCAAGTATCGGCAGTGGCGCGGTGACGATGGTTCGGACTGGGTGATCGCATTGTCGATCGGGAAAGTGTACGGGAGTTAGGGCGGAGGTCAATAGAACTGATAGAATTGTCTGAATCATGTCGGCGGAATCCGCGAGTCTGCTTTGTAGCAACGTGCTGTGACTGTGACTGAGAAGCGCCGGCAGGCAGAAATGGCAGGTGAGACTTGCGGACGGTTGCCGGGCTATCTGTCGCTCCATTTCGCTGACGTTCAGTGGGAGTCTTTGGCCTCACACCAGACGATGGTCGATTATTCTCCGACCTTGAAGGAGGTCTCTCATGACGGTAGGAAGGCTGCTTGGCCGGTCCACGAATTGCCGGTAGGGAGCGCTTCTGCTTAAGTAGCTGAGCACTAGTGGTTGTCGGCTCAGTTCGAAGTGAATTTGTAGAGGTGCGAAGATTAACTTCCCTCCTCCGTGGAGTAGGCGGCAGTCCATGAGATGGCGAGGTTGTAGTGGGTGTTGGCAGGCTGACGATAGAGGATTGGGATGAGTGGCCTAATCTAGAATGAGAGCGACGAGTGCGCTGCGGGATAGGACCGCCACTCTCAGAGACAGGCTCCAGCGATGTTGAGTGTGTTCGCTCATGGTGGTTCAAACGAGGTATCCGGGTTGAATTGAGTGGTTTGTGTGTAAATGTGAGCGACACTGCCGTTTTGGGTCGAGCAGGGCTCGCCGGTCGTGTTTCCTTGACTCTGACATTCTTGTGCAGAGTGAGCTTGCTCGAATCAAAGACATCTCCTTCGCCGAGGTCAAGACCGTCAAGAAAATCAGGCTTATCAGCTTCAGCTGCTGGGATCTTCTTTGCGGGTACAATAGGTTCTTCGGAAATACGGTTGGGCGATCGACTCTTGCGCCTCAGCTGAAGCCTCTCAGTCCAGTTGACAGGCCCTGGGGGGAGGACGAGTCCATCAAAGGTTTCATCCTCACTTTCAGCAGTGATGGAACTTGATACACTTGGACTAAGCGCAGAAGCCGCCGAGCTTCGGGCAGAGCGGGCGTCTCGCCTGGTCCCACCATATCGAGTGCCCAAGCTTCCTTCTCCCCAGTCCAGATCCTCTGACTGGTTGGAAGGTGTCTTGGGGATCTCCTTTCTAGTGGAAAGTTTAAGTTTCCCGTCTGACGGAAGCTCAAGATCCATCTCGAAATCATCCTCCGGGTTGGAGGGTTTGGCTTCTCTCTGAGGAGTAGGTGGTGTGATAAAAGAAACAGGTTTTGGAAGTTGACGGCTCTTGGAGGCTCTTATAGTATCTCCTCCGTCTCCAAAAAAGTCGTCGTCGTCATCAGCGTCTTTAAATCTATCCAGATTTATGGCGGCAGAAAGACTACTTGTGGCAGACTGAATAGACTGCATGCTTTGTATAGATTGGATTGATTGAGTAGACTCACGTCGGTTGACTTTGTCAAAGGGAGAAGTAGGAGGTGAGTTGCCCCAGCTCATAGGGCTAGTATGTGTAGATCCAAAGCTGACATGTCGCGAGGTCTCGGGAGACTTGGGTGGCTCTGGCTTCTTCATCTTCAAACCCTGTGAGGAGTCGGGGATCTCTAGGTCGTTCTCCCAATCGTCTTGGATGATCTTGCGAATCTTTCGTCCGCCAAGACGTTTGATAGTACCTCCCATGAGAGCTGAAGATGGAACATTTGATGGCAATGGGATGCCGGCACTTTGGGCTGCAGCGATGGCATCCAGCGTTGACTTCTCGTCATCTCCCGGGATATGGACATGTTGCTCTTCTTCTCCTTCAAGTTCAGATCTAAATGAAAAGTGGGATGACCCAGAATCGCGTCGTCTTGAAGAGGATGGTCGTGAAGGATTGTTTGTGGCAGTAGATGGGCTGCGGAAGGATAGATCGTCGCCTTCTACCACGAAGTCGTCGTCGTCCCAATTCTCTATGTCGGCCTCGACGGGCTGTCTGGGCTTAAGTCGCAAGGGCTCCATGGTAGTGAATGTGCGGCTGTATGTAGTACGCAATCTATATGCTGAGGCCAAGGTTTGGCAAATCGTGTTGGTTGGCCTGGCTGTTGGGGACGCGATGTCAATTGCGTGTAGTCATTATTGTCAATGGTAATTGTTCCCCGCATACAATAGCATATCCTTCAAGCGTGACAATGTGACGTTTGAGGAGAAAGCTGCGTCAAGAAAAGTAGACAAAAAAAATCGACAATCGTAGGAAAAGGCTTCGCGAATGGTGCAGATGGGTTTGTAGTCGCTTTGTGCGAATCGCTGACCAAGTATTCAAATGTGTGAAGAAGCGAAGCGAAATGTGATGTGGTGATAATAGTAACAAAGAAAACCGTCGCCAAGTCGCCGTGTATTGCGAGCGGGTGGACAAACAAAAACCAAGATCGACACAGGAAAAGCTCGTTCGAAGAGGGAAACCGAATTTGATATCTGTAGGTGAGGATTTTTTTGATGGTCGAGAGGGTGACGTGCGAGACAGGATGCAAAGGTCAGGAATGCGGTCGGCGGTGGATGAGGTGGATTGGTTTGTTTAGCTTGGGCTCTGGGTTTGGTGGGTGACTGAGGTGAGTGTGAGTGTGCTCTGTCACCTGTGAATCACAATGCACTCCACTCCCGTCCTAGGTAGGTACCTAGAGAAATGGAAGGCTGGGGGTAGGTTAACTCTGCCCGAGCGTGGCTGGAGGTGGTCCCCGCTAACTGTTAAGGGACGTGCCCACCGTAGCCATCAGTTGCTGGGCACTGTTATTGCTAGAGGTGGCTCCACACAGGACACCTGGACAAGTGGTCAGCTCTTGGCTGCTGCGCTATTTAAGCACTACGCCCGAAAGCTTACAGGTGCTACACCTGAAAAGGACTCTCCTGGACGGACCAGAATGTGACCAGACCTTTGGAGGAAAATTCGGAGGCAGGTTTGGAGTGATTACACGTGACTACTGTTGTAGCTTCGAAAGCAATGAGATTCTTGCGTGTGGAAGCAGAAACCGTTTGAAGCGAATGGGACCGCCCGATTGGCCAAACCTTCACGCGTCATAGTCGCGACAAGTCAAAGTTTTTCTTCACAGGACGTCACCAGTTTGCGTTTGGTGGCTGGTTGCTTAAGAGCCAGCTCCGTCAGCTTAATTCAGCTTGTTTTCCAAGCTTTTCGCCTCCATATCTCGTGCCTGGCGTGCCTGGACGATCTTGGGTGATCTCACAAAGCTATAAAAAAACCTGAACAGACAAACAGGCACCCCTGGCTATTATGATGATGATAATCTCGTCGTCCCCATGCCACTGTCCCGCATAGATTAACCTCCCTCCAACATGTCTCGTCGAAAATATTAGCATACGATTAGGTATATACCGGTCTCTCACTCCACCAGCCAGTTCTAGGCACGATCTCATGCCTGATGTTTCTGAAGTTGAAGCCCATCGCATCGAGGGAAGGCCGCTAGTAAACGTTCCAGTTATAAGATGCGTCTTACAAGGCACAAATATCCATAGGCTCTTTTACGGGACTGGTGCATCCAGACTTGGACTTATGGAATGGGTCACGGTTACGAAGAACGCCAACATTTTATTTTCTTCATACTGGACCGATATTGAGTTTTACAGTGGTATGTATACTGTTGATACCTTAGTAGACAGAGATGAAGAATCACCTATCAAAGGGTCAACATTTTGTAAACTAACCAGCATTCTTTCTACTAGAGAACCTATGATTATTATTAGCATGCGATATACGGAGTAATATCTTGGACGAGACCAAAATTATAACGTTAGGCCCCAGCTTAATACTGGCCGCGCTTGATTCACAGTAGGTACCTTAAGGTAGCTCGTGTTCCTGAAGCGGCGGGGATCCATCCATGTGGCTCAGAGGGGCCTAGAGGCTAGAGCTGCCCTGAAAGGTAGGCCTCGCCTAAAATGAGTTGCAGCCTGCAGCCAACCGCTTCATTGTACATGAATGCATTCCGCGAATGGCTCCAAGTGGAACGGCTGCCTACCAGGTACACCAAATCAACTTATTAAATAACATGGAGAAACGTAAACTCTAACAACACCACAAGATTCCTCTCTTTCTCTTATCATTTCCCGTCTGTGGGACGATCTTTTGAGCTACGCCCAAGCCCCCTTTCTATATACCTTACATTAATAGTAAAAAATAAGCAGAGCTTCACGCATTGGATCGCATCGCTCAAAGAGAAATGGTCCAAGCACCACCAACAAACCATCTTGCACAACAACAAAGAAGCTGACGGAGCGAACCCGATACCCAGTTTGAGGTTCTCTATATAATACTCTCGTCAATATTATCCCTCTTTTTTCCTTCACAACTCTTCTCTAATCAGACATCCCTCGACGCTCGAATCTCGCCAAGACCGCATAACTAGGTATATACATAGCTCCAAAAGGATACGTGCTTTGATACTTGATTCAAAGCCCCCATTCCTCAAACAAGCCAGCTTTCAAACGCTGATCTCCTCGGCCCGTATACCGTGTCTCACTTGCTTCTTTGGCAAGGGAGTTAAAACGCTCCATCAAGGATTCTTCCCGAGGTGCCCCGTCATCTGGCATCATTCCACCGGCCTCGATCTGAATGAACCCCAGGTCTAGACAGCCACACGAGTCTCACTGGACCCTTTCTACCGGGACCTATCTTGTCCAATGGCTTCTCAAGCTCGAGTCCTCAAGTTCCCCCGGAGTGACGACAAGTCTTCCTTTGTCCTTTTACAAGCCACACCCAAGGGTTCAAACCAACTTGATTTGAAGCTTGTGGGCACTGAAGGAGAGGAACCCTATGTCGCATCCTGTAAGTCATTCCGTTACCCTCCCTCCAGTCTCGCATCGCACTCCGGGAGATCCTTGTCTGCAAATCTCCAGCACTGACGCGAACGTGATCACCTTTTCGATCCCTGAATCTGACTTGGTTGATAGTGAAACATGATAAGGTCGTGTCCCTCCGTGTGAAGAATTGCCCTGCTTCAGAGAGCGAATGGCAGCAAATTCTCGAAGACTTGTTTCAGCAGGTACCCCTTCCAGACATTCAAGCCACAGCCACGGTTCAGAGCGAAAAGTCTATCTCAATCACCATTCGAAAGGACATACAGGGTATCACTGTAAGACCACGATGCCATTTTAAGACATGGTCTTTTACTAACCGTCTTAGCAACGTCTGGGCTCAATCACCCTCGATCATGATCCAGATGAGGCCATTGAGTTATTCGATTGGTGTGGTGCAGCGGTCGAGGCCTCTGCCTCAAGTAAACAAACCGCGGCAAACCTGTCGGCAAAGTCCTCCGAGTCGGAGGCTGTTGTGGCCCAGCTCCAGTTACAGCTGGAAGAGTTAATCAAAGCGAAGGAAGAGGATGAGAGAGCTTTGCTAAGGAAGTTCAGGGATCTCCTGAACGAAAAGAAGCTCAGAATTCGTGAACAGCAGCAAGTATTAAACACATTATCAACAAATCCCAGCATGGCGGGTCAATCTCAGCGTTCCCAGGCTGTCGAAGCTGCGGTTCAGCAACCGAAACCAAAGAAGCCTGTTCGTCAAGCTGGCAAGTCAAGGGCGTCGAAAAGAAAGGCTCCCGCTTCAAGAAGACTTGAAGAGTCAGAAGACGATGACGCTGTTGACACGATGAGCGTCGACCTTAAGCAGGAGGCCGTGGATACAGATCCCGGAAACACCACAGAAGCGACAGCATCCGGTGATAGTGACGACGAAGATGACGATGGGCTTGACTCAGGACCCCTTCAGCAGAATAAAGCGCCAGACGCTGTTTCACGAGGAAAGACTGCTTCCAGAGAGAGCGAAAGACCGCCGCCACCGCGAGCTCTCCCGTTCGAGACAAAGAAGTCGGCAAAGGCTACACCTGTGCCCGCTCCTGCAGGGAGTGACACTGAATCTGACGATGAGCTGTGAATGATGAGTGATGACAGTTCGCCGGTATAGCGATGTGCATTGTTTTCTCCGAAGTTTATGTATGTATGTACAGTATATCATTTGTTGGTTGTTGGGCGGCCGGTATCGGCAAGCCACCATTATATACCTACGTATAGTTCACCCTCATAGCATGCCAAGTTGCAAGACGGGCCACGAACAAATAAGGTCACGCCTTTCGTACACATTCAGTCGTCATTGATGTACCTAACGAATTGCCGACGTCTTTTCTGTATTGAGCATACGCAGCATTACAGTGACATAGGTAAACTAGACTAGCGCAACTCAAAAGCAAAACGTAGTCCCAAGGTGGGCAGGATAAAGAATACATACATACCAGCAATAAGTATCTAATAACTTACGAGTCTTTTTAGATTGGAGCATTGTTACCTAATGAGATATGTCTCTCATCGAGAACGTTTCAGATCAAAGTTCGAATGCTCTACCTATCATCTACGGAGTACTACCGAGTGTACCCAGCCAAATCTAGAGCACAGGTACAACCTCTTAGACTTTTGGTCACGCTACTGGCGGTTGCAATTGCGTAGATTCTACAACCCACTCCATATTAATAATACAGCAATACATACTAGTTACCTACGCAGTACGGAGTAACCCATCTCCTCTTTACCCCATCCTCATACATATCGTTATAAATCACGGAATTGTACCGCCGCAAATCACCATATCAAACCCGAGGGTGGGGGAGGAGATCAAGTATCGGTACAAGGAAGGGGAACCACCTATTTAAACCAACGCGGCAGTGTACATGCTCTCCGCGGCAATCACCCTTCTTCATACCAATCTTCTCGCTCTGCACTCTGAGCTTCTGAAGATTTGACTAAGTCTTACCTGAAACACATTCCTCCTCACTCACTAAAGTTGATAAACACCACCAAGATGGGCAGCGTCGCTACGAAGGATGTCCCCACCTACAAACTCAATGATGGCAATGAGATTCCGGTTGTAAGTTTATCCTCTTTGTCTCCGAGAAACATTGAACAGACCAAATCATCCTCGAGAAGGAACATCACTCACAGTCATTAGCTAGCTTTCGGTCTGGGAACAGCTCAGTTCAAGAAGGATCCCCAGAGTGGACTCGACCAGCATGTAGTCGACATCACCACTAAGGCTATCAAGACTGGATATCGCCATCTAGACGGAGCCGAGGGTGAGCAGAACAAAAGTATCACGCCGTGGCCACATCTGACAAATCTACAGTCTATGGCAACGAAGAGGAGCTTGGGCAAGCCATCAAGGCTGGCGGTGTTCCTCGGGAGCAGCTCTATGTCACCACCAAGATCCCTGCTGAGAAGAAGGGGTCTGCTATCGACTCTTTCAATGTTTCTCTCCAGAAGCTGGGTCTGGAGTATGTGGATCTCTACCTGATTCACGGCCCGTGGTTTGCCGAAACCGATGAGGACCTGCAGCAGCGTTGGGCCGAGCTGGAGCAGATCAAGGAATCTGGCAAGGCGAAGTCTATTGGTGTTTCCAACTTCCTCCAGCCGCACCTTGAGGCTGTTCTAAAGACAGCCAGGATCAAGCCTGCTATCAACCAAATTGAGTACCATCCGTATCTCCAGCACGGCGATCTTGTTGACTTTCACAAGAAGCACAACATTGCCGTTTCTGCTTACGGCCCCCTTACTCCTATTGTTACTGCTAGGGGCGGACCTGTCGACCCTTTCTACACAAAGTTGGCTGAGAAGTACGGCGTGACAGAAAGTGAGGTCGGTCTTCGATGGGTCATTGACCAAGACATCATTGCGCTTACCACAAGCAACAAGGTTGAGCGGCTTGAGGGATATTTGGCTAAGCTACCTAAATTCAAGTTGACACAGGATGAGATTGCTGAGATCTCTCGGCTCGGTGCCAAGAAGCATTTCCGTGGGTTCTGGAGGAACAAGTTTGATGAGAATGATAGGTCCTAGGAGAAGGCTGAGTGGTCTGTTTTGCCGTTTCGTGTCAGATAGATATAGTCGCTTGTTTTAGCTGGGCGAGTTGCAATCAACATAATGATCAAAATCTCTCTTCACAAGCTCCGGCTTAACTTTGATGGAAGGTTCCGATATCTGAAGTTCGTCTTGGTTGTTTTAAGTTTGCTGACCTGACAGACTAACTACTAGGAAAAAGGAGGGCATGGTCTCTCGCATCATCTCCTTCACGCCGTCTGAAAAGTTCGATCTGGGGGATTAGGAGTTCGACAGATAGGGCGTTTCTGTACGGATGACCCGAACTCCCCAGAGAAGCTGTGTCAATGGTGGAAAAAGGCCCATTCGCTCATAGAACCAAAGCCCATAGGGACTGGTTACGAGTGGAAACCACCAACTGAGACCTCTTTCAGCTTTTATTTCGATTCTGATACGTTGTGAACGAACACCAGGGCAATGTTCATGTCGTTCTTCTAATTGCACCATGTTAAGCAACTAGGTTAGCTGAAGATACAGGGTAGCTCGCCAATGTGAAGAGACTGATCAAGTGGTTGGCCAATGCAGCTTTAAAACTACCTACTATACTTTGACTTCCATATCGGAGTCATTTGAATTCCACATAAGTTACTCTCTTACATCGTGTAAATGAAGTTGAATGGCGGCCCGGTTCCGTCTTACATGCGTCCGAATAACCGGGGTCTGCTCTACCCAAGAGTCAGTCCTGTCAGATCTAGGTAACGTTAGATCGTGGGGCGGCACCGAGGCCCCGGAGCGGAAACTAGAGGTGATGTCAAGGTCAAGATAGACGATGATAACCGGGCGCGTCAGTAATTGCCACTTTTGTCAGCCAAACACCGTCACATCGCTAGGTATCTAGTTAGTTACTCCGTATGAACCATTGAAATGTCGCCTTGGTAAATGTCTACCTACATAGGTACATAAATGATCTCAAATCCTTACACACTCCTTATAAATTCACAACTTCTCCAAACATAACGTCCCGCCGTTGATGCTCTGTCGCAACGCCCTACGTAGAGCTGTCCCGCGCTCACCACCAGCATCGCATCTACCAAGACTCGCACAAATGGCCGCCCATATTTCTAACGGCAACGGTGTATTATCGCCGGCGTCTAGCTACGAAGGCGCGACACTTGCGGATCTTCCCAAGTCATGGCATTTTACCGAATCTCTTCCCGCCGATTCCATCTTCCCAACGCCTGCTGACTCCCACAAAACTCCTCGAGATCAGATTACGCCTCGGCAAGTTCGCAATGCCGTATACACATGGGTCCGGCCAGCCGAGCAGAAGGATCCGGAGCTCCTGGCCATCAGCCCAGCTGCGTTGCGCGATTTGGGAATCAAGTCTGGAGAAGAGTCCACCGATGACTTTAGGCAGCTAGCGGCTGGAAACAAGTTATATGGCTGGGATGAAGAGAAGCTCGAGGGAGGATATCCCTGGGCCCAGTGCTATGGAGGCTTCCAATTCGGACAATGGGCTGGCCAACTCGGTGATGGCAGAGCTATTTCTCTGTTTGAGACCACCAACCCTGCGTCTCGTGAGCGCTATGAGCTCCAACTCAAGGGTGCTGGCATGACGCCCTACTCACGGTTCGCTGATGGAAAGGCGGTCCTACGATCCAGTATCCGAGAGTTCATTGTCTCGGAAGCACTCAATGCTCTCAAGATCCCCACTACTAGAGCTCTATCACTTACGCTTCTGCCAGATTCAAAGGTTCGTCGAGAGACGATCGAGCCGGGGGCCATCGTTCTGCGTTTTGCCCAGTCGTGGTTGCGTCTTGGTAACTTTGATATCCTTCGGGCTAGAGGAGACCGTAAGCTTATTAGACAACTGGCCACATACATTGCCGAGGACGTATTTGGTGGCTGGGATAAGCTGCCAGGCCGACTTGAAGATCCTGAAGAGCCTGTTAAATCACTGGATCCCAAGCGTGGAGTTACTTCTGAGACTATTGAAGGAGAAAACGGTTCCGAAGAGAACAGATTTACGAGGTTGTATCGTGAAGTTGTACGGCGCAATGCCAAAGTGGTGGCCCACTGGCAAGCGTATGGGTTTATGAATGGTGTTTTGGTAAGTTGTTTACAACTTCAAGATAGAACTCTTGCTGACCTATAACAGAACACGGACAACACCTCGATATACGGGCTTTCAATAGATTTTGGCCCCTTTGCTTTCATGGACAATTTCGACCCTGCGTATACACCCAATCACGATGATTACACTCTTCGTTATAGTTACAGAAACCAACCCACCATTATCTGGTGGAACCTCGTTCGCTTTGGCGAGGCGATCGGTGAACTAATGGGCGCAGGCGCCAATGTTGACGATGCAACTTTTGTCAACGAAGGTGTTACCAAAGAGCAAGAGGCTGAGGTAGTGGCAAGGGCCGAGAAGCTTATTACACAGGCTGGAGAAGAGTACAAGGCAGTGTTCCTCGCAGAGTACAAACGACTCATGACTGCTCGTCTGGGTCTCAAGACGAACAAGGACTCTGACTTTGATATCCTTTTCAGTGAGGCTCTCGACACTTTGGAGGCCCTAGAACTTGACTTTCACCACTTCTTTCGTCGTCTCAGCAAGATTAAGTTGCAGGATATCGCCACGGGAGAAGCACGGAACGAGAAGGCGTCTGTCTTCTTCCACAAAGAAGGCCCCCCAACAACTATTTCCGAAGAGGATGCCAGAGCGCGTCTTGCGATCTGGCTTGAAAGCTGGCGCGAGCGCATTATTGAAGATTGGAAGGACGAGGGAGGGAACGTCTCAGAATCTACAGACGGTGACAGAATCGAGGCGATGAAGCGAGTGAACCCCAACTTCGTTCCTCGCGGTTGGATCCTTGATGAACTCATCCAACGCGTTGAGAAGGGTGGCGAGCGAGATGTGCTCAACCGCGTCATGCACATGTCTCTCAATCCATTTGAAGATCGCTGGGATGGGGAGACATTCGATGGAAAGACGTACAATGGCGATAAAGATGAGGAGCTTCGATGGACGGATGATCCCCCAAAGACCGAGCGAGCTATGCAATGCAGCTGCAGTTCATAGACGTCAACATAGGCCCAAAATAGAGACACGTACACTTTTTGATGCACGCAAGATTTACAACTACTCTGAGCATTTTGGCTGGTGATATGTAACGACCGGCGGTAAGAGGCAGCGGTCACGGAGATTGGTTACTCTTCCATGCTTCCATAAACGGCGTGAATATTGATCTTGAGCACAAGATAGAGGAAGACTCGACTGAAGCAGCAGCCCTACCGAAGTAGATCTGTTGCGCAAGCTCACCTACAATAAAGTGTGCCCGTGTACAATTAATTTGGTAGAAGAAGAAAAATTTCAAAAAGCTCCAGCAGCAAAATGCAAAATATTAGGTAGGATCCAGCGCTGTGGCCTGAGGCAAGAAGAAACCAGCACTGGCCAATGAGCATTAACGTAAATTAATCGCGGACTAGCGCCACTAAACCCATCACCCGAACAGCAGGTTCCCTTTCAAGACGTCAACGACTGAGCATATATTCGCCGCCAGCGACCCTGCAACTCCTTTCATCTTCCCTCCGTCAAGGCGACACGATGCTCCGAAATACTCTAGCACGTTCGGCTTGGCGGACGAGCCGGCGGGCGGTCAATGTCTCGCGGACCTTCGCGACGACAAGCCAGCGCCCGGCCGAGGTGGAGCTGACAATTGGTGAGCATCTTTGTGCATAGAGCCATTGACAACGATATGGAGGCTAACCTTGCTTCTAGATGGAAAGAAGGTTTCGATTGAAGGTATGATGGGTTGTTTGGCTGTATTTATGGGCGCCTATTGACGGAATTGTAGCTGGTTCTGCTCTTATTCAAGCCTGCGAGAAGGCGGGATCAACAGTCCCTCGGTATGTTGTCAAGATGGTTCGTGCCAAGTTCGAATAGCCTAGCTAACTCTTTCTAGATACTGCTACCACGAGTGCGATACCCTCGAAACCCCCCCCCAACGACCGATTCATCGCTGACAATGCTTCAGGAAGCTTATGATTGCCGGTAACTGCCGAATGTGTCTGGTGGAGGTTGAGAGGGCACCGAAGCCCGTTGCCTCTTGTGCTTGGCCCGTACAGCCCGGAATGGTAGTCAAGACTAACTCCCCTCTGACCCATAAGGCCCGAGAGGGTGTCATGGAGTTTTTGCTGGCTAACCACCCCCTTGACTGTCCTGTTTGTGATCAGGGTGGTGAGTGTGATCTTCAAGATCAGTCTATGCGTTATGGAGCCGACCGAGGCCGATTCCACGAGATTGGCGGCAAGCGAGCCGTCGAGGACAAGAACATTGGCCCCCTGATCAAGACTTCGATGAACCGATGTATTCACTGCACCCGATGTATTCGTTTCTCCAACGATATTGCCGGAGCTCCGGAGATGGGTTCCACTGGCCGTGGCAACGATATCCAGATTGGCACCTATCTCGAAAAGAACCTGGACTCCGAGATGTCTGGCAACGTCATCGACCTCTGCCCGGTTGGAGCTCTTACGTCGAAGCCCTATGCTTTTCGAGCTCGTCCTTGGGAGTTGAAGCACACCGAGTCTATCGACGTTCTCGATGGTCTTGGTTCCAACATCCGTGTCGACTCCCGTGGTCTAGAGGTCATGCGAATTCTGCCCCGACTTAACGACGACGTGAACGAGGAGTGGATCAACGACAAGACCCGATTTGCCTGTGACGGCCTCAAGACTCAGCGACTGACCATGCCTCTGGTCCGCCGTGAGGGTCGCTTCGAGCCTGCTGATTGGGAGGAGGCTCTCACTGAGATTGGTCGTGCTTATCAGATTAAGAACCCTCAGGGCAACGAATTCAAGGTCATTGCCGGTGCTCTTACTGAGGTCGAGTCTCTGGTCGTCGCCAAGGATATGGCCAACAAGCTTGGCTCTGAGAACCTGGCTCTCGATACCCCTACCGGGAGCCAACCCATCGCCCACGGTGTTGATGTCCGATCCAACTTCCTCTTCAATTCTCGGATCTGGGGTATTGAGGAGGCTGATGCAATCTTGATTGTTGGCAGCAACCCTCGACATGAGGCTGCCGTTCTCAATGCTCGTATCCGAAAGCAGTGGCTCCGATCCGACCTTGAGATCGGTGTTGTTGGCGAGACGTGGGACTCCACATTCGAGTTCGAGCACTTTGGTACCGACCACGCTGCTCTCAAGTCCGCTCTGTCTGGCCCCTTCGGAGAGACTCTTAAGAATGCCAAACGACCTATGATTATTGTTGGGTCTGGTGTCACTGACCACGCGGATGCCAAGGCATACTACGAGACCATCGGTGCTTTCGTTGATAAGCATGCTTCTAACTTCCGAACTGAGGAGTGGCAGGGCTACAACGTCCTCCAGCGTGAGGCTTCTCGTGCTGGTGCTTTTGAGGTTGGCTTCACTACTCCCTCTGCTGAGGTTGCCCAGACCAAGCCCAAGTTCGTGTGGCTCCTTGGTGCTGATGAGGTGAACGAGGCGGATATCCCTAAGGACGCTTTTGTTGTCTACCAGGGTCACCATGGTGACAAGGGTGCTCAGATTGCTGACATTGTCCTTCCCGGTGCTGCCTATACTGAGAAGGCTGGTACCTACATAAACACTGAAGGCCGTGTCCAGATGACACGAGCTGCTACCTCCCTACCCGGTGCATCTCGAACTGACTGGAAGATTCTCCGAGCTGCCAGTGAGTTCCTTGGCGCTCCTCTCCCATATGACGATGTTGCCATGGTCCGAGACCGTATGGTCGAAATCAGCCCTGCTCTGGCTGCTTATGACGTTGTCGAGCCCGTCGCTCTCCCTGCTCTGAGCAAGGTCCAGCTCGTTGATCAGAATAAGGGTGCCCAGGTCACTGGAACACCTCTCAAGAAGGTTATTGACAACTTCTACTTCACCGATGTTATCTCACGAAGGTATGTGAAATCGATTCATAATTTAGTGAATTTCCCTATTAACATTATGCCTAGCTCTCCTACAATGGCTCGCTGCTCAGCCGCTAAGGCTACGGGTGACCCTAGGACAAACTTTATGGCTCCCGGCATGGAGGAGGATAAGCCCATGGGCCAGGTCGAGTACGGCGTATGAGGTGGTGGCTGCAAAAGAATAGAAATATTTGCTTTGTTTTTATGCGTCTGGGAAGTTCGTAGCATCTGTACATATAGGACGTTGGACGGAGGCTGAAGGTAGATGAGTTGAATACCTAATTCCTTCACTACGACGTGCACCTCGTCAAATGATTCGTCATGGCAACTTTCGCTTGCGATTCGGATTCGCTAGGAACATGTACATCTCCTTGTCGTGGTTGACTTCCGACGCCCCGTTGACGTACTTGATGCTTTGAGGTATGGCATGCTGCCGTCCAGTTGAACGAGCCGAATTCTAGTTGACTCGACGCTCCTGGTCTTGCCTTAGCTGCTCCTTTTTGATATCTGCCTCGAGGAGCTCTCGGCGACGGTTGATCTCAGTCTCACGATGCGCTGCCATCTCCGAAAAATGAAGCACATTGCGCATCTGCTCGTAAGCTTGGCGTTCTCGCAATGATCGAGCATTAGAAGCGTCGAGACTTGGTCTCGGGATCTTCTCCGTATGTGGGATACCTGGCTTTGCTGGAGCCTCCATGTTTGCGACCATGATGCCGAGTTCCTGGGATGTAAGGCCAAGCAGCACGTCTCGTTTGACCTGGCCGCCTTGCAGCTCTTCAAGGGCTTGAAAACGGCGCCCTTCCTGGAAGATGCGTTCACGTTCGCGAACAACGAGGGCGAGGAAATTCTCTCGAACTTCGACTGCGTGAGTATTCAGAGCATCGAGCTCTTTCTGCAGGCAATCAAGCTTGCTGAACGAGGAAGAGCTGAGAGAATCCTGGAATTTGTCCTTCTCGCCGATAGGGCAGAAAATGGCCGGCGCGCATGACATCAGCCTTGGGATGATGGGATGACCTTCAGGGTCTGAAATCCCCATCAGAGGGTCAACGGTCGCAGTAGGTCGAGGAGGCTGCGCCATGGCTTTTATTTTAAGTGTTTTGATGGAATGGGGGATGAGACATGGCAAGCTTTGTGGCTGTTTGTGCAGTTGGTGTTGCACTGAGGCTGAGGATGTTGAAGGTGGGTGGGTGGAGGGCGAAGATTGGAGGGTACCTAAGGTAGGTACCTACCTACCTACCCGGGTGAGGGGGGGGTCTGGGTCATACTGTCTGGAGCCTGTTGACATGACATTTGACCGCCCTAAGACCTGCTATTGTTATATGGTAAAGCCATTATGCTAATAGATGTAGGATTTTTAAGAAAGATAGACTTTAAATCTATTAGTCTGTTATAAGTCTGTTATTTCTGTTGTTATTCTGTTATCCTAAAATCTGTTATTTGAAGTAATAATGCCTTCTTCTAAAGTGCAATATTATTATGCCAGAAGGCACAGCTGACCCAGACCCCCCCTCACCCGGGTAGGTAGGTAAGTACTAACTACTAGGTAGGTACCTAAGGTTGCTGTAATGGATGTGATTGTACCTGCATATGACAGCCCGGCAGGCAACCTCACGAGTCACCTCACCTCCAGCTAACAGAAGTGAAGGTGAAAATAGCCCGTACAAGAACTGTCTGTTGACCTGAGTCTTCTTTTTTTCCTCTCTTTTTTTCGGGGGGGACCTAGCTATGGAGGCTTAAACAATATCCAATCGTCATGAAACAAAGTCATAATTTATCTTGATAAATGGCTTGGAAATGGTTACAACACGGAGATGCTATGTATGCCGATATCTACCTGATTGATACTCCAAAATACAATGACCACGCTTCTCTTGTTACAAATACAATGATAACCCCGTACTCCATAAAGCGCCAAATACTTAAGATCATACACCGAGAGCAATCAAATTTTGGTTGCCCGGCAGAAAGTCGACTGGGGGCCCCTATTGATTCCCCAGCTTGAGTTAGGTGCCCTTCGTGGCCCAACGTATGCCAGGTTAGCTTGAACGTTCGAAAGAGCCATGGAAACCATCTAATGCGGTGAGAGACAGTGTTGTGCCCTGTCAATATACGCCTGATTATCGTTACCAGGCTAAGTGACCTCGAGAGGGGCTGTCGTCGGATCATACCCAGCCGTACCATCACCCTCGAGAAGGCAACACATTCCGCACATATTCCCTTACAAGCCTGACAGCTGCCCTTACCAGATCTTCCAGGCGACGGTCCTTGCGCTTTCTCAGCCATAATAACACGACAGTCAGAATGACAAAGTCGGCGAACAAATGCTTCACAACCACCCAGGCAAACCATTTCACCCAAGCTGGTAAGCTACGTTCCTTCTTTGCCCGCCACTCTCGACCTGTTGTGATTTGTTCTCGTAACGCCGCTACCTCAGCAGACATGGTTGTCAGGGCACGCTCGACCTTTCGCTGCCACCGGCCACTAACTCGATCGTGATTTTGCGTTCCATCGATATCATCGTCCTCAAGTTCAAGTTGCTTCTGGGACCGGAGTTCCGCTTCGTCGTACTCGCTCATGGGTCTGATCTCCTTCATAGGGCCTTCGGCATCGCTTGCTTGCGCAGCGTCCTCGTATGGTTGGGATGCACCGGCCGATCGACTCGCCCGCGGCGACGATAATGATGAGCTTGGGCTGTTATTCTTGATCTGATTCCAGACAAATTCGAGTTCTGACACAAGTTCTTCGGCATCCCTGGGAGACTGTGTTAGTGTAACCTGATCGTACCGCGGCCTGGGCTGGACTTCAGGGGAGCGCTTACGGCGTGGTCGCATATCGATGCATCGTATCTATCAGCGCCTCGATGTACCTTCTCTTGGATTCTGTTCGGCTTAGCCCTTTTTGCAGATTCCATGCATCCCATTTGTCCTTTTCGCGCTGTAGGTCGTCGGAAGCCATTCCGGAGGCGGCTGTTGGACGTTCCATTACACCGTCGACATCACCCTCCATAGCCTGCTTATAAAGTCCATATAGCCGGAGCCGATCGGTTGGAGGTGGTCTCGATGCGCCAGTCTTGGGTATCTTTTTGACGGTATTGAGAGCGTGTACAAACACGCGATCTGTATCATCACGTCAGCCACCGTGGTGCGACATCCATATGAGGCGCAAATTGAAAAATGCAGCATACCTACTGAGTCCGCCATATTGGCGGTTATGTTTTACGGCGAAAGATGGCTCACGGCTCGCGAATTGCGGCCGACAGAGGTGGTGGCGATTGCGTCGAGCTTAAGCTAGCTCAACCTTGGACCTGGGGTCCTTTATCGGACCTGGAGCCGTCCGGACCGCGGCTTGTTGGCCGAGATAACGGAACCCCACAAGGAGAAGGTCCCGAATAAGTAGAAAGGAGAATAATATGAAGCTCGCAATTGATTGTGAAGTGACGGGTATACGGAGTACCGAAAGAAATAAAGGCTTGAATAATTAGTTTACACGTAGAAGGCAATCAAAAAAGTCTAGTCGCCGTGTATTATGACTCCATTAGGATAGAAAATAAGAGGGTCATTGAACCCAAGATAAGTTAATGCGATCAGAAGCAATTGGATAATGATGATAGATCTGTGTTCCTAGAGCATTGGATGCGGAGGCCCTGTTTATCGGCAAATGTTTGACCTCGGCGCACTTCAAAGTTCACGGCACGCCAACACGGGCGTCGGGCACGGGGGATTTGCTTTCAGGGCCGGGTCCACTAGAAAAGGGTTCCCCAGGGGTCGGGTACCTAGGTAAGGTTAGTACCCAGGTAGCTTCCCCTCAATGGGTACCATCCTGTGTCTGGGCCTGGGGTCATTTCACATGCAGGCGGGAAAGGCCTGGAGCTCGGCCTGATTTCATGATCACAACAGCATAAAACAACGGGCTCCTCGTTAGACTTGAGTCCCAGCTGATCAGAGGATAGACATTTTCTGGCTTATTAAATGCCTCCATCTTTTATCATATATCTGTTACTTTACTTATAGATTTATTCATTATTTACTGGCAATTGCTCTATGATTTGAGGAACTACTATGCACTGTATTCATCATCTCATCGTGGCCCGGTTTCATGTTTCCAGAATTCTCTCATCCAGCATTATGCCTGGGCAGCTGGTTCCTTTTCCTGTGCTTCCTTTATCCAAGCCTCTTTCTTAGCTTCGTACACCTTTAATTGTTTCTTGTTCTCCAAGACAGACTTCGCTGCCTTCTCGCCAGCTTCTTTCTTCCCGAGAGCCGTTCCAAAACCTAGCAGCTTCCCGGCCTCTCCCCACCCATCCAGATAGACGCCAACAGTAAATAAGGGTAGATTGAGGTTCTTATCCTTCTTGTTGCAAGGCATGTCTTCGTAACGAAGTTTGATGCCCCTGACGACGATTGCTCGAGCAAGGCGTTCTTTGTTCTTGGGCTCCACGGTTGGTTTGGCTTGTGTGGTGACTGTCTGTTCCGTGGGTGCTGTAGTGGCTGAGGATCGAGCTAGAAATCGCTGGCCTTTCAAGGCGTTTTTGCGATGCTGCTCTGCTTGCCTGATTTGGTCCTTGATTGTCCCGGCCCAGAGTGCTTTGAGCCAAGCGACGGCATTCGCGGCGCCGTTGGGATCTGATTTGACGACTGCTCCAACATACGCTTCGAAAACGTCGCCTTGGATCTTGATCGTCTCCTTGTCTCTCCCGCTTCGGCTAATCAAATCCACCATTGAACCCATATCCTTGGGAATCTTTGTTTTATACTGCATGCCGTATTGTCGATAATAATCTGAGAGCGTGAGGTTGCGGACCAGTTGTTCACGAAGTTGACTACTTCGTCCAGTGGGTAGGTAGTCAAAAGTTTCAAAGACAAGCTCTGTGGATATCATTTCGAGGGCTGCATCACCATACCACTCCAACCTCTCATAGTTAGGCTCTCCTAGCCCAGGATGCCTGAAAACTTGCTCCTCAAGTTCTGGGCTTATTGGTGGCAGAGGTGGTAGGCATGGAGGGATATCTGCCACGGTCCAGCGCGACACCCCCGGCGCGACAGAAGCAATAGTGCCAGTCAGAGGAGCCTTTTCTGAATCGAGTTGCACGCGCTTGCGTGGCTCATCCTCTAAGCTGTGGTCATCTAGGTTCGGCCTTTTAGACATATTGATTCTTGTTATGATGAGACGCGAATAAAAAAGAAGTCCTGTGCTTTTCGATGTTTCATCAAATCTTAGGGACAAGACCCACAATTCAGCTATGAGAGTCCTCAGCTGGCGAAAACTTATTTGATATCTGAACCATAATAAGTGATGAAAACTCCTAGACAACTTTAAGATACTACGTTATTGGAGACGAGTTTCAGTTGGACCTTTTCCGAACACTGTTTTCCCAAGGCAGTTATATACCTAAGTTACCTCCTCATTGTATATTCCGCTCCCTAATTCAAGGCCGTTAAGTCTTTTGACACTCGTGCCATTGACAACATGTGATTTTTATAAATACTGCGTGGGTATTAACAATACGAGTTTAATCGTAATAACATATTCCGTAGAAAATTCCACAAGTACTCGTCCTATGTGATAATCTGATCGATGTCCAACTTGTAAATCTAGTCGCAGGCCGCCCTATATCTTTGTTATGTGGAGGGGTATCAGAGTTTTGGTTGGTCTCAAGGCACTCCTTTGAGCGACCCATTAAATCTTCAATCTGACCAATCAAATGATTTGCTCAACTTCCATTCGGACGTCAAGTCAAGCTTCAAAAAAGTTAACAAGAGCAACGATTGATGCCAAAGACGCCACGATGAGTGTCCCACGAGCGCGTATACTGGACTTGGTAAAGGTGAGCTTCTACATGACATGATTCGGGTCCATCTAATGATATTCCGTAGGCGCAATGCCAGGTCTTTGCGACTTCATACAACCCCGAAGGTGTACGCATGGGTAACAAGGTCCTACGACAGCGATTAAGAGGACCGGCCATGGCGGCTTACTATCCTCGAAAGACAGCGACGATCAAGGATCTAAAGCGAGAGTTTGGACCGACACTGGCTACCTGGGATGAGGGTGAGGAGGATCGCTTCGAGTATATTGAAGAGTAAGCTGGATATTGGGAACCTCAAAGATATGTGCAAGTGCTGACGGTGTGATCTCTAGACTCAAGCTTCGCGGAAAGAGTGCACCCAAGAAGAAGAAGGGACCTCCAGGTATGTCGATTGTACAATACCGGGAAAATCTTGTACTAACACCCTACAGCTCCCACTCACAAGAAGCGATAAATCAAGCAATAATGACGACGATATGTCCAGTGTTAGCCCGGGCGGCAAAGAGACATCTCACAATGCATCATGAGTGTTGAGCGACGTGCCAATCCAGACGCTAATTGTACGACTCATAAAGCTTGGCCGAGGGATAAAGGTGGCCGTAGGAGCCATTAGATCTCCAAGTGGCCTTCTATCGCAGTATGTATAATCATTTGTATCAGTACCTACCCATTACATCAATCATATTTCGAAATTTTTGCTCTTTGTGCTATGCCTCTAGATGTTCGGTCTATTGGGCTGTTCGACTATGGAGATACTCCAATAACTCGAAGGCTTTTCGCATGACTCCTGAATACCCACCCAAACAGTGACTCCTCGACCAAAGAACACATGATTTGCACTGAAGCAGCAAAAGCATTTGCAAACACACACCAACTCCGCTGAATAAATACTATTTCAAAGGTTGCCGGTGAGCTCTTTGATACCACAGCTGCTTGAGCATTAGCCTTTCCTCTGGCCTTGTGTCCCGTGCAGCCAAGGACTGACATCTGGTTTATTCCTTTCGCTCTTACCTCACCCAGCTCCTATTGGCATTAACTTTAACTCCCATCCGAAGCAAGAACTCCCAGCTAGAATACCGAGCACCTTCGATACGAGTACAAGGCTAGGAGCTTCGGTCGGCATGTGCGCCATGTGTTGCCGAGCCTGTCCTGGATATATCCATCTGTCTCTTGATACTGAATCACAGGTACAGGATTCGGAACACTGACTTCCCTCCAGCTGTATGCTCGAACAAATTCAAGAATTCAGGGGGCCATGTCACTGTAAAGCCGCATAGTCTTCCATAACATATCCCCAGTTGCTTCCACTGCCAGTAGGGTGCCCGCTGCGACTGACTCTTGCAATAAAAGTGGAAGGAGCAGTGGTGGTTTAGGTAGGCTGTTACTGTCGGCTGCTGGCACCTGCCGCTTCTACACTTCTTTCATCCGCACTTCCCTCCTACTTGGCCCTGTGGAAAAATTTGCGTCAGTGAATAACCTCCCCTTCCTTCACTACCATCCTCTCTTCCTTTTCTTCCTTTTCTTCACTCCCTCCCCTCTACACTCTCTTCCTTTCACAATCAACTCCTTCTTGGACCACAAACTTGACACATCTACACTCGTTCACTATCTCATTGTGTGTTCCCTACAGCTCACTCTGTCGTCTACAATTCTTATCTGACTGCTACATCACCAAAACCACTTCGCCGAGGCTCGGATCAACTGTCACGACATCATGTCTTCAGCTGGGTCTACTGGGGTTTCTCCTGAACGGACTGTCCCCATCTTTGCTGCCAATGTGCAGGCCGAAAACTCAAATCCCTTGCCACTTGCTCCGGGCTCGGTAAGTAGACTTTTCCCGCCTCAACTTTCTTTGATAAACTTAATCCTTGATGGCCTCTCTTCTTGTCAACGTTCAGTAACCACCTGCTAACTACGGATGCAGAAGGAAGCCGGCAAGAGCATTCCTGCAAAGAAGAACATCGCCGCTCTATCCACTTCAAAGTTGGCGAACCAAGGCCTTCCAAAGGTGAAACCAAACGTCTGTCCGATATGTCTAGTCTGCAAGTTGCTGACCGTGTTAGAAGATGAAACTCAGCCATGATAGCTCGACCACCGATCAGGTGTACCCTGTGGATAAACTCCTTGCAAAGCTCTCTGAGCAGCAATCTGCCCTGAATCAGCAAAACGATGCCAACAAACTCAGGGACGAAACCAACCAGTATGCGAGAGCATTTGATCATGCATCTTCGAGCAACTCTCTTCCCGTCACTCCTGCTACTGATGCTTTCCCAAGCACAGCTCCTACCACGCGCCCTGCAAGCGCCACCTTGGATGAAGCTCGTAGCGAGAGCGAAGAGGTAATGCGTTTGAAGTTACAGCTCGCCCAGGCACAGAACGAAATCTCGAAGCTTGACCAGGAACTGGCCGAGACACGCGTTGTGAAAACCACAGCCGAAGTGCCCCCTTTCGGAACCCGTGGTCCAGTCTATCCCCCTCGCGAGAATACCTGGGGCCCTCCCGACGACAGTCACTCTGACACCAGTGATGCCATGTCCGCTTCGACATTCAATCGTACTCGAGAGATATGGGGCAATCAGCCAATTTTTGCCAACACAGTCCAGGCACCAGTCATTGAACCAACCCCAGGAAAATGGCTCGGAGGGCGTGTCTTCAGCCAACCTTGTTCTGAAGCGACCGGAACGCCCTTTCCCGTGATGGAAGGATACCGAAGTGAACGCCTGACCCCAGATACAGAGATGATGCGATCGAACTACGGGCGTCGAGGAAACCGCTTCGAGGGCCGTTTCAACTCACCTCAACCATTCGGACCTGGCTACGGAGGAGGATTTAATAGTCCCATGAATCAGTCCGACTACATGGGAAGTCCTGCACCTGGCGCACCGTCGAATGCTCCCCAAGGATTGGGTCCTATGGGTGTGTATCCACCGTATCCCAACCCTGCTGGAACACCTCTCTCACCTCACGCTTCCGAGTTTACCACTGGTTCTGGATGGAAGAATGAGGTTGGTTTGCCTGCGTTGTACTCACACAGAACGCTAAACCCGAGACAGGTGTTGGCGCCCGATGACCAGACCTACCTCGCTCCGACAGAGCCGCTGAATTATCGCCGTCTTTTGGATCGTAACGTGAACTGCAACTGGAAGTATATTGTTGACAAGATAGTCTGCAACAACGACCAACAAGCTTCCATCTTCCTGCAGCAGAAGCTCAAGGTCGGAACCGCTGACCAGAAGTTCGAGATTGTCGACGCAATCGTCGCCCAGGCCTATCCATTGATGATCAATCGCTTTGGAAACTTTTTGGTGCAGCGATGCTTTGAGCATGGGACACCTGACCAAGTCATCAACATCGCGGAAGCCATTCGAGGCAACACGCTGAATCTGTCTATGGATCCCTTCGGATGTCACGTCGTTCAAAAGGCATTTGACTCTGTTCCTGAAAACTTCAAGGCTATCATGGTTCACGAACTTCTTCGTCGAATCCCTGAGACGGTCATTCACCGTTATGCCTGCCACGTCTGGCAGAAGCTTTTTGAGCTGCGTTGGACAGAGTCACCCCCACAGATCATGAAATTTGTCAATGACGCTCTTAGGGGCATGTGGCATGAGGTTGCCCTGGGAGAGACCGGTAGTCTTGTCGTGCAGAACATTTTTGAAAACTGCCTCGAAGAGGATAAGGTAAGTCAACCCATTGATCGTCAAAATTATAAGCTAACTCGTTCCAACAGCGCCCTTGTATCGAAGAAGTCCTTGCCAACATTGATATCGTCGCCCATGGGCAATTTGGCAACTGGTGTATCCAGCATATTTGTGAACACGGTGCTCCCCCGGATCGCAGCAGAGCTATTGACCATGTCATTCGTTACGCCGCTGAGTACAGTACCGATCAGTTTGCTTCGAAGGTCGTCGAGAAGTGTCTCAAAATTGGGGGTGCAGAATTCCTTGGGCGTTATCTGGATCGAGTCTGTGAAGGTCGTCGTGACCGTACTCGCATCCCACTGATTGACATTGCAAGTGATCAATACGGCAACTATCTCATTCAGTGGATTCTTAACAATGCCTCTCCCCAGCATCGCGAAATCGTTGCTGCCCACATTAGAAAGCACATGGTTTCACTGCGAGGCTCCAAGTTCGGCTCCAGAGTTGGTATGCTTTGTACCAACCACGCGGTCGCAACTCGTCCTGGTCCTGGTGCTGGCCCTGGGATGGGTGGACGCATGGGACCTGGGCCGCGCTACAACAATGGTTACCGCTGAAGTCTTTCTCCCTTGCCCATCGATCTTTGACATCGACGAGGACTCTGGCTGCTGGAAATGCGGAAACCTCCCCGATTCTACTCTTGTTTTCTTTTCATTCTTTTTTTCATCCTTGTCATGAAACCCTATCTGAACCACCAATCATTCCACTCGTCAAGATCACGCAAAAAACCAGAATATGTCGACCTTTCTTAAGAAACATCTCCCAACGCAAGTAATTTACAGATCACACGTCATCCTACGCCCAGCTAGCTACAGCCTGCTCGGGTGCATTGGACACATTATGGTTATCGATTTTGCAATATGAAGGAGATGGCAGATGCTAATCACCACAGCAGCCCTCGCAGGACTGGCCCTCTTATCCCACCGCTCATAGGCTGCTACTTGGAGGGTGAGCGGGAACACGCCTGATGGGATACTAGAGCCATACTTCTTCAGTCAATCAGCGAGTATGAGTGATGGTGATCCGAAAGGATGCCCTTAGAGGTCAGGGAGAGTTCACGAATTTGTATGTTGTTTTTCTGTGCAGATGCTGGGTTTCGGCGTCTCCCTATAGCACCCGGGTCGTTATGATAGTTATTAAACACCTTTTAATAAACGATTGATGCTTTTATTATCTTATACCTTATGCTTCTCCCGTATACTGCGATAGTACGCCGGCATGTCTATCCTACCTCGGTGATTTTGTTCCGCCCAGCGTCAGAATCAAGTGTATTTTTGCCAGCGATCGCTACTCCCAACGCCATTGATGCTATATGATATCGATAAATCGCGTTCTGGAAACTAAGAAGCCCCAGCTGCCGAAGAAACAGGCCCATCATCTTGTACTGGGGGGAATTCTGTGTCGAGTGCTTTTGGTAGATCTGGGAGGGCAGGCATGTCAACTGTGGTATCCTTTTCCCACGGCTTTCTAGGAACAGCTCTCGCTCCAACTGGCTTCACAGCCTGTATCAAGGTTAGCGTAGGCGCGTTGCCGCCGTTCAGATTTTGACCTACAGGATCTCTGACAACAGTATTTGGGATCTGGCGGATACCAGGCACAGGCTTGCCTTCTTGGATAAGTTTGATCATTTCGGCAAATCCCATTGGGTAACTTGGTTGATCTTGTGAGCCAGACTGAGCAGCAGCAGTTTTTCGATCAACGTATAGATCTGTCTTTGGTGCAGCTTTCTGCCAGTCTAGGACCGGCACTGGAGACGCATTGGCTACGTCTCGCTGGCGATATTCCTCAGGTAGGACATCTGGGGGTTGATAGTCAGGATTACTGGCAAGCCACGCTTTGTAGGCGCTGAACTCAATGCTGACACCAATGCGCTGAGCATAGTAGAATATTCGAGCGTGGATAGCCATATCTGCAAGAGATGCTTGAGGGTTTTGCTGGCCTGGTTCGCCAAGAATAGCGTAGAGACCAGACTGGGATTCATGTCAGTGGCCGATTTATAGATACACGATATTATGTGATATAATATTACCATGAAGTTTTTATCTTTTGTCCACGGGTATGTGTCAAATGCAGTGAAGATGGCGGTTTGATCTTTCAGGGCTCTGATGCGGTCAGCTCCAGTGAGTGACCCTTGGGCTGATGAAGCCTCCTGTTGTTGTTGGTCCATTGGAGGAGGTCTCGATTGGGTGAATATTGGTATCTGCAGGCACTCAATGAGTTATGAACACGGATGCTGAGACATGAAGGTTCAATATCGTCAAGAGAGTGGTACTAGGTAGCGATAGTGTGCAAGGGTTCTCACTACATAGGTAACATGTGAGAGGACAATCCGGGGTTGGTAAGGCTCACAGGACTACTAACTTACCTTGGTCAAGGGTTGACTTATTCAGGACTTAACGTTAGGGTCACCCAGCGCAGAGCCTCTGAAACAGCAGTGAAGAGCGAGAGCCTCGGTAGACGTCGGGTCGGTTTATACACTGAGATGAGTTAAAGCTCAGGTCGGCTGCTATCGCACTGGCTCACGTGGGGCTGACAGTTGAGACTAGAGACGTGAGACGTGACTATGAGAGTGTGAGAGTGTGAGAGTGCGAGAGGGCTCGGGATAAATCGCAGTGGAAGGGCTAGGCAGATGTTGTGTATATGTGTGAGTGCAAAGAATATGTAGGCAATTCAGATCACGCAAATATCAACTTATAAATATTCATTCAAGAACATCAAGCTCCGATCTTCGCAGTCACTCAAGACCAAGCTTCACCTCAGGCTATAATTACCGTCTCAAGGGGAATGGTCGCGATAAGATAGCGCGCAGACCCACTACTAACTAGCTTAGTAGCTTCCATCCACCTTCATCATCCATCACTACTAAGATATCACCGTCGTTCTGTTGCCCCTTGACCTTGTCTACTTTGTCATCGGTTATTTTAGTTGCTTTACTTTTCTGATACTAAGAGATCAACAATTTCTGCCTCTCCTTCATAGCCATAGGCTAATTCTTCAATCTTCTGCCAGGCTGGCCCTAAGCTCCCCCGCCGTCGTCCAGATGAATCGAGCCGCAGTGAGAGCCTTAAGGACGACCTCACTTTCGACCGTCCGCACCCTCTCCCGCACTCCCCATCGTGGCTTTGCCGTCTCGTCCTTCACTCTCGCCCAGGCAAGGTCCAAGGCTAGTGCACACGCTCGGAACGCTCGCCGCAAACCTGCAGGTACCATTCCCTTAAGGTCCTCTATGTACTTTCGTCGCCTGCCAGTCGCGCTGGTATCCAGTATCGTCGTCGGATACGGCGCCTGGTACTCCCTCAACAGCTCTGATACCCCCAGCTCGGTAGTAGTGCCCAGGGCTAGCCTCGCCTCGACTCAGACAGCGGATGTATTACCAACTCGGACTGTTCTCGTAGTGGGCGCCGACGAACTTAGACAAGGCACCATTGTTGGCGAGGGACCCATCTCCAAGACAACTAGTGACGACGGGCGTCGCATCGTCGAAATGTTGACCCCCGACCAAGCAACGCAGAAGCTTCGTCGCCTCGAACAGTCTTTTTCAGTTAGCCGAGGACAGGGTGTTACACGTTACGACCTGGTACAGCTGCCCAGTAATGACCCAATCGAGGATGATCACGCCGAGAAGATTGTCCAGGTCCCAAGCAGATCTTCCGTCGAGACAGATAACAGCGATTGGATGTTTTGGGGTGTTTTCGACGGCCATTCGTAAGTATTCATCTTGTGATAGAGCTTGTGTTACAGTTGAAGAAGAGGGTGTTAACTCACACGACACAGGGGGTGGACTACTTCTGCAACCTTGAGGGAAAGCCTGATCAACTACGTCGCCCGCGAATTGAACGAAACTTACAAGAAGGCTTCCGGCGACCTTCCTTCTGAGGATGCAGTAAATCTGGCCATCAAGACTGGGTTCAACAACCTGGATAACGAGATCGTCCACAAGAGCGTGGAGAAAGTGTTTAAGGGCGGTTCCAAGACCGTCGCAGCCGAGATTCTACAGCCCGCTCTATCAGGATCGTGCGCCCTGCTATCATTCTACGACAGCCGCAGCAACCTCCTACGGGTTGCATGCACTGGTGACTCTCGCGCAGTCCTTGGTCGCAGAGCAGGGAACGGAAAGTGGACAGCCACTGCTCTGTCAGAAGATCAGACGGGTAGCAACCCCCAAGAGGTTGAGCGCATGCGCAAGGAGCATCCTGGGGAGGACCACGTCATCCGAAATGGCCGTGTTCTCGGTGGATTAGAGCCTAGTCGTGCCTTTGGAGACGCCGTCTACAAGTGGAGCAAAGATGTTGCCTGGAAGTTGCGCGAGAACTTCTTTGGTCGCAGCCCTTCATCTCTCTTAAAGACTCCTCCCTATGTCACCGCCGAGCCTATCGTTACAACTACCAAGGTCCACCCTGAGAATGGCGATTTCCTTGTCCTGGCAACCGATGGCCTCTGGGAGATGCTCACCAATGAAGAAGTTGTTGGCCTTGTAGGCAAGTGGATTGAGACCCAGGGACAGTCTGGGGCCAACTCACAATTTGATGCTGCATGGAACAAGATCTTTGGCTCATCAAAAACACCATTACCCGTTGAGGAGAGCAAGACCGCCGGACCCGATGGCAACAAGACCCCTATCCGCGTTCAGCAATGGGGTATTGACCCGGATGCTAAGGATCGGTTCACCGTGAAGGATAAGAATGTTGCTACACACCTTGTCCGAAACGCCCTTGGTGGCAACAACGACGAGCAGGTCTGCGCTTTGCTCACGCTCCCCTCGCCTTTCTCACGACGATACCGGTAAGTCATGACATTGGCGCCAAGCAGCATATTACTAAAGATTCTCAGTGATGATTTGACTGTTCAAGTTATCTTCTTCGGCCACGGGGAGAAGACAGGCGAGGTAACTGTCAATCTCGAGGCTACAGCTGGAGAAGGTGCCAAGGCGAAGCTATAAGGTAGCCATGCTTCCCACTTATTGACATTTATCTTGGAGACCGCAGGAGAGGTTGTATGTACTAGTACGGAGGTAATACTAATGGAGTTTGGCGGCGTTTGCAGATTCCCATGAGCGAATCGAGATATATTTGCTTTGTTCATTCCATGGTTGCTGTTTTCATGAGAGGTGCGCAATGACAAGGATCGGTTTCGTGGACGGTATTGTCAAAGATTTGGAGTTCCTGTCAGGGAAATAAACGGCATCATCTTAGTGTTGACTTGGCCATGCCACTGGATGTTTGCATCGAGGATTGTACTTAAGACGGATTGCAGTAGCGAGGTCCGAAAGTTGAATAAACAGTTTGAGATGACTGCCCTTATGCTAAAGAAATCGGACGCCAGTTTTATGCTGACCTGGTAACCTCAGATATGCTAGGCCTAACAACATCTTGATCAATAAGACTGTTATGATGAGACTAAAGGGCATGGTCAAGAAACGGTGACATGCTGCAATGAGCCTGATATGCTTCTATTTCCCATCCTTGGGCCACAGAAGTTTTCTCGATTTCAGACTCCAACACATTCTGATGAAGATAAGAGCCCAAACGACGATGATTGCAGCGGTCATGACGGAGGCAAATAAATGCAGGCCATTGCTATCAAATATTTTACCCATAACACTGGTAGCAGTAACCTGGAAGACACCAATTGAGCATACAGTGAGAAGTGGTGCGGTGAAAAGGGGTTACATACAAGAGCCGTATTAGGGAAAACAAAGGACCACCACGTCATCTGGAACGGCAAATGATGGCCGGAAAGAGAGTATTTCCACAATGCGCCGACGCAAACAATGAAGAACCACATGGCAAGTCCCCAGAGCCAGAGGCTGACGAGAATGCTGACGACTTTAATGATAGCGGCAAACTGAGGGTTGTCAAGAAAGTTTGGGGGTATTACCAAGTCTGCTTGGCTGCCGAGTTGAGCTGATATTGTCAGACATGATACATGTGTTGCAAGGCTTTCGAAACGTACCTATGCCAGCAGCGGTAAAACCATAGGGACCGATAGACATGAACTAGCAAGTGTCAGCAGCGTAAAAGAAAGAATAGAGTGTGTACGCACGATGCCGGGCCTCTGCATGTCCCTAGGGAGCTTTTGCGTCATGAGGCGGTAGATGAAGGCCGACGAAATCATGAAAGCGATCAGACAACCGGTTCCTTGAATAGCAGTGGCCCCGAGCGCCATTGCAACAGTGTTGGTTGATAGATTGTGACCAGCTGAGTCTGCAGCCGCGATGAGGTTTGCTGCAAAGGGGGCATTGAGTAATAGGGGGTAAGCTGGGAAGACCCAGGTTGGTGTCATGGTATGGACGGGGAAGATTCTGGTCATGACAGTCAGCCGACCAGGTCAGCAGAGCATAAAAACTTGAGCGTACAGAGTAGACCATAATATGAGATAAAGAAATGCGCTGAGGGAGACGCTCAGGGCAGCGTAAACCCAGAATACACACTCCATAGTGTGGACTAGCCATATGCCTGTGTACGGAATACCGTATTGGCAGGTGTTGATTAATATTACAGCAATACTGAGTTTGTTAGAATACTTTTGGACCCCGATTATAGTTGTCTGTTGCTTACGAGACCAGCTGGTTGTTGTTAGTTTTGACAGCATGCCATGAGGGGGGGGGGGGGGGGGGGGGGGGGGGGGGGGGGGGGGGGGGCGCCTACTGAAGCTGATATGAAGAGCGATTCAACTTGGTCTGTGAAGGAGTTTACGAAACTTCCAGGCCTGAGATGGAATCTTGTACAGATAAGAATACAATTCATTGCAAAAAGGACGATGTTGAGAAAAAAGAAGAAGAGGCCAATGCCACGCAGCCAAGGTGCTTCCCACTTCACTAGCAAGAGTTAGCTTTTTTCCTCTGGGAGGCAACATTAGAGATAGTGTATTTACATGAGTAAATGATATTTGCAATGCCTCCAGTCGACATGGTCTATTACAGAGTTAGCGAACGTCAGCAGCATCGTTCAGTCAAGACGATGATATACCATAGTGAAATATGTCCATTGATAGCAGGCGATGCGGTCTCGAATGCCAACCTTTTGGTTTCCAGGGCCCTTCTCAACTGTTGCGATGACATGGTTCAGGCTATTTGAAGCGAGAGTGGACTCATTGTTGAGTAATCGACCTGGACGGGCATGGCCGTTAGTATGCTCAGGGGGTATAGCAGTGATATATGATGGCCGTTGAGATAAGGCCGGCCGCGGCCCGACATGATGATGCCTTGAATGGGCCGTCCCTGGAGCAGCTGGAGCAGAGGCCACGACGGAGAAGAAGGGTGGGTTATCTTCAGACGGAGACTCATAGCCCGTAGCCAGGGCCGACGTCGACCCGGATGGCGGGGCCGGGGACGGAGACGGAGGCTGCAGCTCGGCTCCGGCTACCATTGGATCACTGGCGGGGGCCATTCTGGAGGAGGGCCGTCAATGTCGTCGGCGCGACGGGCGAGTAGCTTTGAGACGCAGTAGAGAGCTACGAGGACACTAGGTTCCATATGCGAAAAAGCAATATGAAAATAAACCAGATGCGCGACAAAGACGAGATGGTGGAGAACCAGGGTGCCAAAGTTGGCGAGTGGCATAGTTAGTGAGTTGAATTGGATGGATGTCAGGGAGTGGTAGTGGTAGTGGTAGTGGTAGTGACGGGCGTGATCGGGATTAATGCCCTGTTTTTGCGGGTTTCGGGAGATCGGGAGAGGGAGCGATTAAAAAATAAGTTTTGGGTCCAAGACAGATTGGCACAAGTTTCGATGTTTGTGTCGACAAGATACTGTAGAGAGTCTCTGTTCGTATCCGCGTGAACCGCTCGCTGGTGGAGGGTGTGATTTTTGGTGTAAGGGTGAGGTGAGGTGAGGTGAGGTGAAGTGAAGTGAGGTTGATCAAGGATGAAGATGAACGAGTATTACAGTCAGTTTTACAAGCTCCTCTAAAGACGGGGAGAGCCCAGACGGGGCTTCTGTATGAGTAAAGTAAAGATCACTCAAGCAAGCGTAAATAAATGAATCATCTCATCCAATACATCAAGATCCAGGATAACACTATTCAACGAGGTATTGATCTTAGCGAGGAATGGATTAACTATCTAGGTACTCAACACAGACGATACTTTCCATCGTGAAGACCTGATGATCGGCCCTGAGAGATCACTATCAAGATACAGGGTAAGGTAGTCCATGGCTGGAATTATCACGTGAGCATTAGGGAGGCGTCTCCAGCATCGCGCTCCATTTCCGCCTTGATCGAATAGTATAGTATTTGACGATGACGGGCAGCAATTGATCATTCGGATCAAGCTCACTAAATAAAAGATACAACATGCTATTTTGTCTGTCGTGGCTATTTACAAAGCTTCCACTGGACGTTCCAATGTTTCTCTTGTCTTCTACGGCATCTCCTCTACTGAAAGAGCTCCAGGTATGTACTAAAGATACGGTCGACATGAGAGTCGAAGTTTTGACAAGAACCAGGATGAGAGGATCCATGCTTCAAAATCAATTTGGCGCCCAATTGCTGTTTAGTCACCTGCCCTGCTGTCGTAGACCAGCCTATCGAGTTGAGAACCATAACTAGGTACCCTATGTATTGTTTCCATCCAAGATCTGTTATTGGATGAGAAATCGACGTCAAATCTACGTCAACGGGCTATTCAACGGCAATGCGGGACGATCCACAATTACCCGAAGCTGCACGTGATAGATAATGCCACCTTGCGGATACCTCAGGGAGGAGGTAGGTAGGTATAGCTTCACTCTTATTAAAACACTAGGTACCTAGCCAAATTCAAGGCCCAAGGTTCGACATCAATTGCAATTAAATCAAATCTCTACTGCATCTGATAGAAACACCTCGCCTCCCCACGAGAGATAGGGTCGCGCTTGTTCCTATAGTATGTCACGTTGAAACTCGACACAGCCCCTCACCATCATGTCTTTCACCAACACACCTGTCACTCGGCTCGGTGTGGTAGGCCTGGTAGCTGGCTCTATCATTGCGAGTGTTCTTGACGTCAAGCACTACTTCTACATTCTCATCGACACACACATATGGAGATACCGGCAATTCTGGAGAATCTTGGCCTACCAGCTATGCTATGTCAACTCCACAGAGGTACTTTTTGCTGCCATGTCGTTATACAACCTTCGCATCGTTGAGAGAATGTGGGGTTCTCGCAAGTTCGCGGTAAGCGTCTTTCCTGAAACGTTCTTTTTTCCTCTGCTGATTGCATTGTGTGCAGTCCTTCCTGACTGTCACTTTCTTCATTACCTCCATCATACCGCCTGTTGTCTCAATGGTATTGCGGCCTCTCGCTGCTGGATGGTTCAACTACATCCCGGCTGGACCAACTCCCATAATCTTTGCTATCTTGGCTCAGTATCATGCCATGGTTCCGCACATGTACAAGTATCGAGTTGCCACGTCTGAGGCACCTCCCACCGACCGACCATTCGTTGGTCTCACGTTCTCGGATAAGTCCTACAAGTACGCCATTGCGTTGCATCTCGCTCTCTTGCAATGGCCAGGCTCGGTCCTGGGTGCAGCCACTGGGTGGATTGTTGGATACTCGTGGCGAGAAGGACTTCTCCCGGCTGCCCTTGTGCGCTGGCGAGTGCCGGGCTGGGCTGTAGGACTAAGCTCTCATAGACGAAGTGCCGAGTTTGAAGGCCTTAGACGTCGACTCGAGGACGAAAACTCGACGACAGCTGTTGCAACCGGAGCTCAGGCTTCAACGGAGAGCCAGGCAGAGCGCCGGAGAACGATGGGGCAACAAATCATGGATCAAGTGCGAGAGGTGCTTTAGTGGCCGGTACGTATGTTAGCAATATCTAGAATTATGGATGCTTTGTTGCAATTGGGCAATAGCCAACGGCTTCCGAAAAATTGCGGGATAGGGGACTGCAATATTGAAGAGCATGCCTTGGCTCCTGGAAAATGTTTCAGCCCAGTGAGCAAATGACATTACTTGAATGTCTAGGGGACCTTCAGAGCAGGGATATCCTTTTCTGTAAATAGAATGAATGCATCTCTGAGTTGTCGAAACTAACGGACTCCCGTGTGCCGAAGGAGAATGCCAACAGCAACTTTATCCATCCATGGCGTTGTCAGCCACGATCCCGCCAGCAACTGTCAGCATATCTACGTGGATCACTGGGCACAGCCATCAATGCCACGCAATGTGACGGTGTGGATGCCACGGTCATAAGGGAGCATTGGGGTCTAGCTAATAAGTAAAGGATTCTAGACACGCCAGCTCAGACTCTACAGAATCATCCTGTTTCCTCATGCACGGATCAATTGTACTGTGTGTACTCCGTATAAACAGAACGAAACTTTTTAATCTATTTTACTCTCTAGTATGACAGCCCGTCCCTCGAAACAAAGGCTCATTCCTACTGGTGCATCGTTAATGAGCTCCATGCGAGCTCTATAAAGCCTAGCGTTGCCAGACCCATGCCTACCTTAGTACCTCCACTAGGTAAGTAATGCGGGTGCGCCCCTCCTGTGCCTTGCCCCCAGCGTGTCCAGCCGCCGCGAAACCCCTGAAAACTGAATGGAACTGGAAGTCCATTGGCACGTGTGGAAGGGATCTACGCAGGTACGGTACGTACCTAGGTACCAACCTGACTCGGTTAGACCACTAGCTCAACTGCTGTAATTCAACTTTCAGTGGAGGTCTTCACAAGGGTCCCACTCGATAACTTATTAAGTTCCATTACCTTACTTCACTGGTACTCTTTGGGTTCTCGATGGGCCTCCTTTTCTTCATGGTCAGTCCCGACCTCTCCTTTTCTGTCCCCAGCATTTGCATCGATTCTCACAACTTTTGCACTCTTTCTTTGAGCTCATAGCCCGTGACCTTTTGTTGAATTGTTGTCGATTTTCTGCGGGTTCCCAGCCTCAGCGGCTCTTGGGCGCAAAGCCCCTTTGTTACATCCAATCCTATCCTATCTAATCACGAGCTCAGCTCAGCTCAGCTTCACCCAGCGGCACGACACGGATCCCGGTCAACCACTTTTTTGCCCAAATTTTGGATACTTGCCAGCCTTTTCACTGTTCTCTATGGAGGTGTTTTGACATCTTTATGCACTCCTTCAGTCCGACTTTTACCCCATGTCCTCATAACCTACTCAAGACGATCCTAAGCCCATCGAAACCATGAGTGCATACGCGCCAGAGGGCAGCCCATATGGGTATGGCTCTAACAGGATGTCACCACCAGCACCAAGCCCACGCGGAAAGATATTTGTTGAGGGCTACCGCAACGATATAATAAACGGCTTTGAAAAGGATAATCAACTGTATAATCCGGTACGCTTGTTGCCCACCCCTTGCGGAGGCTGATGGACCTGCGGCTTCTAACCTTTATTGTGTACAGATGAACCCTGATCGACCGCAAAGTTCAGCGCTTGTCGACCTCCGCGACCCGATTCAGGTACATCTCCTAACCGAAACAGCCCTCTCTGATAGCAAAGAGTATACGATTCTGTCGCAAGAAGAGGTGGACGACCTCAAGAAGCAAAGCCAGTCCTTATCCCAGCGTGTCGAGTCAACCCGGCAAAACCTGACCATCCAGTCCAAATACCGAGATGCTGCAATCTCGATGGCGAGACTTTATAACCCTGGCAAACTGGATGGGAAGCGAAGGAGCCTGCTGGGTCGTAACAGCGGTGATCACGCTCGCGCAAAGGAAGCCGAGGCGGAAAGACAGGCGAGCGAGCGGAAATGCGAAGAATTGGCGGCGGAGCTCTTCAACCTCGAGAAGCGACTTATGGAGCCCCAAAGACGCCTACTGGAACATACTGCTGGTATTCTTCAACTCACTCACAAGGCCTCGAATAAGAAGAAGGATCTCACTCCTCCCCTTCAACCACTTAATGGCATGCCCGGCAGCCCGGAGAGCCTATATACTTATACACGTAACAGTATGGATCGCGCCGGGGACGAGCACTACTTCAACGATGATGACTATTACGACCAAGCCAACGGAGCCTCAACGAGAGGTCAACACCGCCAGCAACCCATAGAGATACCCCTCAAATCGCCGATTCGGGAACAAAATCAGCTAAGAGATGAGATGGAGAAGATGAAGGATGAGAATCTACACCTACAGGGCCAAGCCAATTCTTTGATCAAGTCGATAACGGAAATGGAGGTTCGACTCGAGAATTTGAACGGCTCTTTACGAGATGCGATTGTTCGCTTCAATCCTTCCAAGAACGAAGACTATTATGACCCTCCCTTTGGGGTTTCAGGAATGAAGCCAGGAGAGCTCCTCAACAACCAGTTAGATTACCTGGAGATGGGTCTCAATGCCATCGAGGTCGAACAGGAAGAGTCTTCTGGTGAAAACACCAAGACTGACGGCGCTTTCGAGAAACGCATTGAATCCCTAAACCAGCAAGTACGAGATCTACTCCTGACAGTGGATCCGAGTTATCCGGCCGTGCCTCATTCATCGCAAGATAATTTTGAGACGAAGCTTGACTACCTTGAAGATGCATTACGCGCTGCCGACTCGGAGCTAGAACGCGCCGTCCAGGCAGCTCAGGCCGGGCCACCAGAGAAGCAGGACAGTGACCAGGTTGAGCGAATCTTGATGAACTTGTGGAACATGATGCAGACAGGCTTCGCCAAGATTAAGAAGGACAAAGAGGAGCGTCGAAGGGCTCGCATGGAAAGAGGCTATGAGGATGAAGAAGTTTCTGATGATGAATTCGATATCGAGGAGGCTTTCAGTCTTCCCGGATTCTCCAACCGTGTCCAGTGGCTGTACTCTCAGGCCACTACACTCAAGGATCAGAAGTCTGTGCTCAAGCGACAGATTAAGCAGCAGCGCGAGCTCAATAACAAATCAGACGCCGAGAAGGATGAAGAGCTGGCAAGGAAACAAGAGGAGCTGGATGAGACACAAGTGCTACTGGCCCGTGCTGAGAGAGATGCGATGACTGCCCAGACGATGCTCTCAGAGACCCTTGAAGAACTCGAAAGTGCCCGCAGTGTCGCGCACAACGCTGGCCCCTCCAAGGCTGAGATTGAGGGTAGCAGCAGGAAGGTTGCCGAGCTGGAAGCAGACGTGAAACGTCTTCAGGCTGACTTAGCTGGTGCTGCCGGTGCGGCGGGTGCAGCTCACGCCCAACTCGAGGAAAGGGACGAGAAGATCGTCAAGCTCGAGAGGGATCTCGACCAGCTCGAGTCCGACCTTGCTAACGCGGCAGCTTCAGCAGCTGCCGCACAGTCTCAAATCGAGGATCGTGAAAGCAAGATCACTGCCCTTGAGGCAGAGTTGGACTACCTGGAGACGGCCCAGAGTGAGATCGAGGAACGAGACAAGAGGATTGCAGCGCTCCAATCCGAGCTTGAGCAGGCCAATACTGCTCATGCACAGATCGAAGAGCGGGACGCGAAGATTGCTACTCTTCACACCGAGGTTCAAGAAGTCAATACCCTGCGAGACCAGGTTGAGGTGCATAGTGCAACGATTGCTACCCTGAAGGCCGAGTTGGAGAAGACAAATGACCTCGAAGCTCGCCTTGAAGAACGAAATGCAAGGGTCACTCGTCTCGAGTCTGACATGGAACTTCTTCAAGCAGACTTGGCGGGAGCTGCAGGGGCCGCAGGGGCCGCTCAAGCTCAACTTGAGGAGCGAAACAGCAAGATCGCAGCTCTAGAGTCCGACATCAAACAACTCGAAGAGAGGTTATCGGCTGCCGAATCTTCAAGCAACAATACTCGCAACCAGTTGACCGGTGTCGATTCAGTGATCGATGCTCTTAACGCGCAGCTCGATGAAGTGAACCGATCAAAGCAAATGGCTGAGGACAATGCCAGGTCCTTGCAGCAACGGGTGGATGGCCAAAAGGAAGAGCTTGCAACCAAAAAGAAGATGTTGAAAGATAAGGAGGACGAGCTTGAGCTTCTTAACATGAACCTCGTAGAGATGAAAACGGAGCTCACGATTGCCCAGGCAGAACTGGATGGAGCCTATGGATCCCGTGCAGAGAGGGCCGCTGACGTTGCAGCTATCAAGACTAGTGGCGAGGTGATGAAGCTCCAGAACCAGCTCACAAGGCTAAAGAATGAGTTAGCTGGAACTGTTCAGGAGCTAGAGGAGGTCACACGGGAGACACTCAGTGCCGAACGAGAAAAGATAGAGCTTGAGAACAAGCTTCAAGATGTCCAATTGGCAAAGAAGACTCTTGAAGGAGAGGTTACGACACTTCGTCAGCGCCTCGAGGCAGATATGGAGAAGGCGCGTGAGCATATCACCAAGCTACAAGAGGATCTTGATGGCGAACGACTCAAGGCAATCCCACCGAATGGTGGTGTTGGTAGAGGAGCCTCGATGCTGAGTGAGCAGTTCAGGGCCACGATGCGTGAAGAGAGGAAGAAGTTCCAAGAGAGTCTTAAGGTATGTTTTATACTTCAGATTGTCTGGTGCACAAAGAAAGCAATTTACTAACTAGTATCAACAGGAGGAACGCGCTAGAGCGCGCCAGCTGGAGGAAGAGCTTGCTAAATTCAAGCGGGATCAGGGGTCTGCCAGAGCTTCCCTGAACCCTCGATGAGTTGGCCGCTGAGATGTTAGGGGTTGTATGTTAAGCTCCGTCGCCGACCTCGACTGCCGAAGTTTTTATTGCAGTTGATACTTTGAGCGGCAACAAGTTAGATTTGGTGATTTTAGATACCAGTTCAGGTTTTTCTTCATAGGCTGGGAGCAAGATATGCAAGCTGCTCTTGCAGAGGGGGTCTCAAGAGTTAAATGTGAATTGGATGAATCCATGATTCTTAAAAAAGTCGGGAGCAAAAGGGGGGGACTTGTTGATAGAATATAGGAGAGACGGCAGTCTTGGCCCGGTTAGCCAGCCATTCGATGATTACGATTTTGCTGCCTCGTCACGGAGCTCTCGGTGAAAATGCCATGGATCTTAACGAGCTGTCTCATTGTACAAGCAGACGCGCTGAACTCAACTCAGTGCCTATGATAGCGACCAAGACCTACAAAGGAAAAGCAAACGCAGAAAAAAAAAAGAACAAATAAGCTGACTTCCTTCAATTTCTATAAATACCCTTCCACACGAATCCTCCTCAGGTAAGGATGAGGATGTAGGAGGTGATACCAGCTCGGTAAAAAAAAGCCAAGCTACCTCATGGGTTAGATTGGAAGGGAACGAGATTTGAATTCATACGGATACTACAAAGGCCAACTTCCATTCCTGGCGGTCGACATAATGAACTGCGGACTATTCATTTATACTGTGAGCAAGTCACATGTGGTGATAGTCACACGGGAGGCATCATGTGGCATCAGTCTCACATTCTGTATGTTGCTGCATCTATGGCCTTACGTTATCTCTCGTAAGGAAAGTCAAGTCTGACAAAAAAGCTGTTTGTAAGTCAAGGGAATAGCTTAGTCTTGTCGGTCGAACAATTAAATTGACCTTACACAAAACACCTTGCCAGCCAGTGTAACCTACCACCAAAACCCACACTGATAAGAAGAGATGCGGGCAGCCCCAGCAGTGGATATAATGATAATAATCATAGATGGGGACCAATCGTTGCAGAACATGTAGATTTTCTTCTAGTCTTTCTCTGTCTAGTCTATTTGCCATATAAGCGCGCCATGTCTGTATGTATGTTCGAGAAACAAATCTCCAGTATGAGCAAGTCAGATAGATATGTGCGCCTGATCTAAATGCGAATAAGCTGTGCACATGTTTGGACAGCCTGAAGCCCAAGAGGTCATGTGCTTGCCCGTACGACATCAGTGTCACCACAACTCGATAAATCCAACGCACAACACCAAAAGCGCCATTGGATCAAATAAAAGAAAAGGGGCGGGTTCACTGATCCCCTAATAAAACAGAGACTATCCACCATGCAACGCCACAGTAGCAAACACGGACTGCTTTAAAATGAAACAAACAACCAAACAAGCATATCTTATAAAAAAGTGCAGAACATGCAGTAATAACTGAGTAAATGCAGGGAGCCGCCGACCAGTGTATGTTTTTGGGTAGGTACCCGAATATTGACTCGAAAAATCTGCACTCCCTTGGCAGACAGAGAAGATGGCTCCAGGCCAGGAAGTGCATTGTGCGTGTGCGTGTGCGTTGTGTGCCAGTGTGTGTAATGCGGTCCAGCCGATATTGCGTAGGTAGTTAATCATGTATCGACATTAAAAGGTAGGTAAATGTGGGTATAACGAATTGGTGACACAAAGGGATACATGATGTTGTTCCGCCGCGGGCTGATTAGTCCATAGACATGTCGTCGTCGTCGACATATGCCATGCGTGCCCATATCCTCCAGTGGACGACGCCCACATGGGCGATACGAGTCGCAATATCTTCAATGCCACCCTCTTGCTGACCCATGCGGATGGCTGCATCCAGGTCTCGGTCTCGCCCTGCATCCAGGCTGCGGCTACTTGTTGGCACACGATTACCAGTGGCAATCGAGAACAAGCATACGCCTGAAAGGGCCTTGAAGTAGCGGACGCGCATGGCGAGCTCGTTAAGCAGGCGAATGCGGTACGCCTCCTCCATCTCCTTGTAGATAGGGGAGGAGATGCGGCAAACGTTCTCCAGAAGCTTCTCCTCGAAGGGGACAAGCATATCCATGGGGGCGTTGGTGAATCGGAAGATCTGCAGAGCCATAGAGGGAGCCATTGAACGCCACTTCTCGTGATAATGTTGGTCGTGTGGTGCCTGCTGAAGCAGAGCAACCAAACTGTCGCGGAGATTCCGGGCTCTTGTTTTGGCTTCGTTGGTTTCTGAGCTCAGGTAGAGCGGAAGGACCATGGAGGAGCGTGGGGATGACGAAGCTGAATCTGCGGAGCTCAATGTAACACTGGAAGGTCTTGAACTCGAGGGGGGAGTGTTGAAGTTGAACTCGTGGTCATCTGACAAAGCGCTTGCAAAAGCAGGAGGCGAGTTGAGCTTCGCGATCCGCTCGAGGTCCTCATACATGCGCATGCAGACGTCCAGGTTGATGGCATCCAGAATATCCGATCGAACGCGTCCAAGTCGGTCCTCGTCAAAGAAGAAAGTACCAGGCAGAGGCTTCTCACCGGCAGAGGGGAGCATAGACCGCGAAATTCCTTCAAAGAAAACCCCCATATCCCCAAAGCATGAGTACATCTTCCCGGCACCGTTAGGATAAGTTCGAGCAGCCTCTTGATACCATGGTTTGGCATCGCCTATATCCATTTTGCGATTTCGCAGCTTCTTCATCAGAAACTTTTGCTCGAAAGCTGTTGTTTCTTCAATGAGAGCAGGTCGAAGGCAGCGTATCTGATGATTTGCAACGTCAAGTTTCATTGCCTCCAAAACACTGAGCAAACTTCGCATGCCGTTGACAAGCTCCTCAACATCGTTGTTGCGGTTACCGTTGCTGAGCTGCTTGTACATCGAATCAACCCATTCGTCCCGCATTGGTGCGCAGTGAGATTTGAGGACTCGTGAGAGCCACGAAGCAAGCTTCTCCAAATCAGCAATGCCTCGGTGGAACTGTTGCATGAGAAGTTCCACGTTTAGACCCTCATCCAGAAACTGTCGGTCGCGCTGGGGTACAAGAGTTTGGATGATCTCCTTCACAGACTTAAGAAGCTTTGGCAAGCACCAGTCGTCTCCTGTGCCATGCTTGGCGTAAAAGCTGTCTCGGTCCACGATAAACTCGACCAATTCCTCCTTGAGTGTTGTCCAGAAGATGCTAGCACGATCGTGCTTTCTTCGGCCCTTGTCTCCCTCCACATTAGGTCTGAAATGGAGCTCAGGGTCAAAGTTGATATCGTGCCTCAATTTGGGGTTGTTGATGATCTTTGAAACCTCGAGCTCTCCTAGACTTGATTTCGTTACAGGAGGTTCCAAAGGTTGTGATGGGGCAGGAGATCTTCGACTTTCAGGCCCTGGGCTAGATGTTGTTGACATTTCGGATGGGTTTCGTGACAGTGGTGCCGCTACTGGGGCTGGTGTACCAGAAGGGCTATCGTATCGGCGAGGCAAGACTTTTGACGTAGTTATAGCATCGTCCTTCTCGTCTGTGGACGGTTTTCTGGCCGTCTCCTTTTCAGGTCTTGTCTCTCCTTCGCCATTGGGCCCAGGTCCCGAGGTAGACAAACTCCGCCTCGATCGCTCGACCGGCCCCCCAAACCCTTGATCCGCCGTCATGTTGTTGATGATAATTTACTGATTTGGTCCTCCAAGTATTTTTCAGTGATTGAGTCGAATGTCTGTCAACTGATTGTAGCTTTCCAATTCAACTGATGGGATGCGTGTTAGCTATAATACGAACACCAAAGCGTGACATGAGCTTCAGTATGAAACCAAGTAGTCACGACTATACGGCCAGTTGCAGATGCACTCGGCTAAGAACTATTCAACGGCCAGATGTTGTGCCTTGAGTGACAAGCAATAGGCGGAACAGTGGTCGAGCGAGTCGCAGACTGGTGGTTTTGAGATTATGCGGTCGACTTACAAGGATCCAGTGAACTTGCAGCGGACAGCGTCGGTTTGTGTGCACCCAATTACGGCTGTGTGACGGTACAGGTGATATTCCTTCTTCCTTAGTTGCGGATGATCTCTCGGTGTGTCGCCTCGCAGTTCGTTTCGGTTGTATGCAATGCTGTCCTGATTTGCCTGTATTATCTTCTTCTCGCGGATAGTTGCTTTTCGACCAAGTGAATGTGTCTAATGGCTAGTGCAATAGGCAACAATCTATATTGCGATGCAAAACAAAGTATGGGTAATTTTCAAAGTCGTCTTGTTGTACATCCAAGACACGGGTGTTTGATGAAGAAAAACAGAAATAGGAAAAGAAACATCAAGAACGGGAAGAGAGAGAGAAAAGGGGACGATGGTGACGGGAGACGGGGATATTTGATATATGGGTTACATCCTGGTTTGGGGTGCGAAGGGGAGCCACTTAGACGGAGCTGGCTAGACTGAGCTGGACTACGAGACACAGAAGTATCCATCAAAACCATGATCCGAGTCAATAGTAATACTATGCCACAGCCTTCCCTAGGCTAGAATTTTTTTAAGGGAGGCCAAGCGCGGATTCATCTTAATCGCGTGGCATGGCTTGAGTTTGGAAGGTGCTGTGGGCCTAGACGCAGAGGCAAAATCAGGTAACTAACGACCAAAGTATCTTTGGGCAGTCAGAATGACCCCTACAGGGTGTAGGGAGTAACCTAATAGCAGCGCTTCGTGGAGGTAGGAGGGGCGTGTGGCTTCAATGAGATCCACAAGGACACCTGGGCGAGGCAGGCCGTACTGTAGGCAATTATCGAGGGAGATGCACTGGATGCAACTAAAACAGCGAATGGTTTGGGGCTGTCGCCCCTTGGAATCCAGTGGAAAACACAGTGGCTTCTGTAGATGCCCTTTCGCCCAAGTGGCGGCATTACTCTCAGCACTCAGCTGAAGCGATCGATTCTTAGATGAGCTAGTGAGTCAAACTGTCGGTAGCCACCACTCAAGGTACCGCCACTGAGACGGAATTCGAGTCTGGGTCGATAACTTTCAATACCAAGCAAGCTGAGAAATCCATACTGATTCCTGGCACCCCAACCTAGGGCAAGCCTGTAAGTGTGGGAGTTGGAGTGCAATTTTAATACTGCAGCGACAACGTGACCCTCCAATATTCGGATCTGAACCATGTTGCTGCTATAGTCTCGGTTTCTCGTCTCTGTTAGATGAGTAGGGAATCAAAGGTCAGACGCTACTTGACTCAGTCAAGGGGGGGTATCACGGGGCTCACCATGTCCTGTGTTTTTCTTTGTTTAAACGAGTCTTCATTTTCTGCAAGTGACAGATGCAAAACTGTACAGTGTGTACAATGCTTGTCGCTACTCAACGCAAGAAATGAAAGTCTTTGCCGATATAGTCCATCGCCATGACGAGACGCTGCAAATCCACGGTAATCACTGTATAACGTAGCGTAGCGACGTATGATGGCCCCACAGGCTCATCCAAGAGGTCAAGGAAGATACGCTTTGGGGCACAGTGCGTGATCCTGTCTATCAGATGGAGCAAGTGGATTCGCCATGGATGTCATTCATGGGATCCGCGGGAGGAGATGGAGATGAAGATGGAGATAGCATGCGATGGGTTGGGATGGACGACCGATAGGTAGATAGTGGAAGTTTCGCTGATGAGGTGTGTGTGTGTGTGTGTGTGTGTGTGTGCGCGCGGCAGGTTTGGAGGGATACCTAACGGCTCCTTCCACTTGCAGGGCGACATGTAAGTTTGGAAGGTGAGGTCAGGTAAGAACCTACCTACCTACACCCAAGCCTCAAACAGGGAGGCCCCTTTGATATGCGGATACTTTCCGCCTTTCATACCACTTGATGCAAGACAAATCACATTCCCAATATCGCGGTCAAACTTACAATAAATGTCCATGGGTATAATATCAGAGACGCAGGGAAACCCAACATCAACAAAAATAAACAAAGCAGGGTCAAACTTCCACTTGCCGAAGACGGATCGAGTCCCAGGAACATTCGACCCAAACAGGCCAGGGATAGCCAAACTTGGCCCGCCGATTCGCCCACCGATTCCAAGGGGAGAATGGTCACTCGGGACCAATGGATTCCCTTGCCTACAGTAGCACTCAACATGCCACCTGCTCACGCCTGGAACAGCCCCAAAAAGGACAGCACAAGGGCTCTCACGGGCTCCACGCCAGGGACCATCCGTCATCGTCATCGCACTAGCACACTCTTGGGCGGGCCACATAAAGATCCATCCACCGCCGCTGATCTAGAAACGGACCAGAAGCGTGCATATTGCAGCGGAGTTGGAGTCGGGCACGACTAATGAGCCGCCCCAGCTTCGGCCGCTACGAATCAATCTGCAGCTCAGGCTGGCCCAAATGTTACATTGACTGCTATGTTAGCCAACAAAGCAGTTCGAGTGCTGACTGATGAGAGTAAAATCATGGAACTTGTGGCAGTGCTTGGATTCGTGCTCAACCTCGGCCAGACAGAATCTTTTTACGCGGACGGTATGCGCCTATGCCGTCAACCGCCACCACCACAAATGCCGTGTCTTCTGAGTCTCTGTCAGGATCATTCTGGCTTCACTGCATAATTGCGCCTCGCCACGGGCAGGACGACGTCGCTGCAGCAGTGTTAATTACGAGAAGAGTGAAGCATAATTAGCACGTACTCTGTTCTATCATGATGACGGGCATAAGAGGGTCCGGGCGGTGAGTTGGGTCGACACATACCGCTGTGAAATTGCAACGCAAGTCAGGTAGTCTCACATACTGGTAACAGATAAAAACGCAAAGTTCGCCGATGCGCTCGATATGAGGTTGTACCGCCACAGCCTTCCTTGGTGCGAAAAGTGGCCAGCTTCATGGCGAAGGCATTTCACAAATCTCGGTCTCGCCAATTGGCCAGTACTATCTCTAGTGCATCCCAGCCTGGTGGTACTGCCCTTCTAGTACCGACTAATCTGATCTATCCTTTCGATGTATCCGTACAGACATGTTCCATGTGCGAACCCTTGTAAAATGAACGGTGCACAGCAGCCTCGGCAACACTGAATAATCTGCTTCACTGACCTGGATTGGTGGATGTTTACAATCATATTAGGAACTTGGGTAATAGCGAACCGAATGGTGAACAATGTCCAGGGCAGAAATGTTGTCAGGGTTTAACCCACGTTTCGATCATCTGGGTAGTCAAGTCCCAGCGCCTATCAAGCTCTCCACGCGTACAGCCCTGGAAGTCCAGGAGCGTCGGATGGTTGTGGTGTCGTTGTGGTGTGTTTGCTGCGAGGATCTTGAGGACGGGCCCTCGTCGAGTCCTTGTCTGACAAGGGTGACCACAAAGCGTGCATCAGCTCAGACATGAACATCGGTTCATTTATCATCAGAATTATGTGCAAGCCCTGATTATTGTTCAAGGCCATGGTCTTTCGCAAACTGAGGCCCAGAGTCTTGGGCTTGGGCTCCTGTTTGCGCACACTGCCAGGGTATTGAAGTTTCTCTATGAGTCAGGATTGACAACGAGCAGAAAAGGCTCCATCATTTACAGTAAGAACAGCAGCCAAAACATCATCGGTGTGGAACCACATCACCATCTGCCAGGACACGAAGTGGCCAACGCATCAATGCACCTATGTTTGAAGTACAGCCCAAAACTTGGCTGCAATGCTGCTCTGCCCAAGGTTACTGCAAAGCCATGAAAATGGATGGGATTCTTTCACCGCCTTAGCAATAGGTGCAGTGACATTGGTATTCAGACCTTGGTGCAACAATTCGTGGCTGGCTTCATCGCAACTTTCGTTTTCCACATACCACATACTGGTATTGCCCACCGGGCGGCAGGTTCATCATAGAGCCCAGGTTTTCCGAATCAGCCGACTGGAAAAGTTCGAGGCCTGCATCACCAGCTGCACCACCAAGTGACCAAATGCATTATGGTAACAGCAATGTTCTATTCATTTCCACGTCGCTAATCTGAAATCTAAATCATGAAATTTCGCGCCAAACTTGAATCGGAGATGCCGTCTCTTATTGGAATGCTCTTCGTGTGCGCAACTCTATTTATTCCACGGAGGAAATACAGTATTCAAACTTCTGACTAAGGCCCATCAGCTGCTTCGCCTCAATCCCTTGTTCAGCTCATTTTGTCAATGCGGCGGCATCCTGGTGTCCCGTTCCGTCAGCCCAGCCCAGGTCGAAAACCACCATAGCATCGGACATGGCGAGGATGCAAGCAGTATATATAATAACCCCGCAAAACTTACATCAGAATATTCTCGAGAGCATGGAGGGTTTTCCCCCGCCTGGGTATTGGCGAATTACAACATATTTGAAGGAAATTATTCGATGGGAGTGGACAAGATTGAGATGGCTTTCCAAGTAGTCGGGGTTGATGGTCGCAGGGAGAGGAAAATGACCATACACTACAAATATACTTCATAAAAGGTTGTTTGGTTCTTTCTTTCCTCATTGTTACCAGTCTAGCGAAACCCAAAATGGTTGGCCACCTACGTACTGAGAACCAGACCTGGCGAAGCGGGATAGGCAATAGTGCTATGCAAGGCAAAGAACTCTCCGTCTGCTAACTCTGAAGCCAGCGACTCATTGATTCTTGGCTGGGTGTGTGTGTGTTTGTACTCTCAAACCAGCAGGTATGTTGGCTAACGTTGGTTCCCTAGCCCACGACGCTCAAGAGATGCAGCCGGGGAGTGAGGGGATGCAGGGCGATGCGGCCAAAGATGATGGGATGGCAGGATGGGTTCAAGTCAGGGACATACTGGTATCGCCACCTTGTACCGGCACCTGTCCCTGCCTGAAGAGGAGAAGGAGAAGAAGCCGAAGAAGCCCTTCCTCCCTTCCTCCCGTTAAATGTCTGATCACCGTCTCGAATCACCTAACTTCGCCTTGCATACGCAGTCTAGGCAGTGTCTGCGTCCATCCAAATTGCTAATTGTATACACCAACCACATCAAGCGTCCTTTCCGTTGACTTCTCCCTTATCCCCGTCAGCTCGTTTCGTATATGTATGCGTGCCATGTCCCCCTTTTCTGTAGTTAGTTGGGGGTCTCCTAGGCCTATACTTGAAGGCGCCTAGCTTTACAAAGACTCGAGTTTCATTGCGAAGGCGATGCGGTGGTTTCACCTCGCAGCCGAATTGCAGCTCATTTTACGAATTGAGTAGGTGGTGTTGCAGCGAGTCAGACTGGGGGGACCACCTCAAGCTTCAGGCCGAGCTCGGGGCTAGAAGCTCGGGGCCGGAGCAGATCCACGGCACGGCGATAGTGGTGGTATTATTAACCCTTAGGCCAAGCCTCGCGGGCAAGGAGCGGCGGAAGGCCGCATTTCGGCATGGCATGGTCTGGTCTGGTATGGGAGGGAGGTTTTGATACTCGGTCGGTCAGCACACCACTTGTTGATTCCCTTTGTTATGCGGGATGTCTAGGTCGTCAGGTCGTGTAATGATGTGTACGACCGTGCTCGGTGTGTAATCGTATTCATGCAAGACTTACGCCTCTGTCGCACGCATATGACGGCGTTGGGCGTTGCTAAGGACTGACTCCGGGGGCAGTAGTATGTAACTATGTACTGTCTAGACTGTCTAGACTGTCTTGATCATTGATGGTGATCCTCAACCTTGCAAGCTGCAAGTCTCTTTCTCTCTTTCTCTCCCTCTTAGCCTCTCTCTCTCTCTCTCTCTGTGTGTGTGTGTGTGTGTCATGGCGGCGTAGGATGGCTAGGATGGCAGCATGGTACACAGCATCTCATTACCTGTGTCTTAGGACTGTGCATCTGGCTTGGATCGTTGTTGTTTTTTCAGCTTATTTAACATACCTGTCCAATACGCGCTGATCTGACTGCTCCTCACTCTAGGTACACTGAGAACAACAAGTCCCCATAATGGATGGATGTCTGAAGGACACCAGCAATCTGACGCTGAAAGCCAAAAGCTTATCCTTATCCAACAACCCCGGATTCTCATTGTTGTCTCTCTTTTCTTTTTCTGCGCCAATCACATACATGTTTGCTTTTTATTGAATGGTCTAGAGCAAGGGTCGTCGGCCAGCAACACTGGCTAGACTGGCTAACTGGATCAGCTTGACCAGATATGAAAACAGCGGCTCAGTGGTATGTATGTACGGAGTATGCATGTTGCAACTCTCGTCACTGCCGATGTGACATCCTTAATCAACATGCAGATGGAATGAACAGCTTGTGGCCTTTCTCTCTCTCTCTCTCTCTCTCTTTCTCGTTTTCCTTATGTATTGTCCCATTGCGCTGGCACGGAGTACGTACACGGGCTTGGTTTCTTTTTGTCGTTATTTTTGTGTAACAGTGTAAGACCAATAACCACTTGAGTTCCTAGTCCGAGCCACCAAATACATAAAAAGACGTATTGGTCTGTTTTCTTTAATACCAATACGTACTGTCATTATCCTCTAATATGATCAGGTTGTCATAACTCTGGTAATAGCTTTTGTGATATCTGAGATTTATCAAGGTGGACAAGCAACCTGGACCGCCCATAGGTACCTTAGGTAGTTCAAGAATGGACGGCATCAAAAGTACCTGTCGAGTTGCAGCCTTTTCCCGATACCATCATCACATTTCGTGGCGCTTTTGTGATACTTGCTGCAATACTCTCCGAAGTAAATCTGACAAAACACATCAGGTACTTGAATCAAAGTTTCCTCCCGTGTTTCAGAGACTAGCTGTCTGCGTGACAAGCCTTGGACGCGTGGTGCGACGCAAGCATACATATACCGAGACGGGATTACTCAATGATTCTCTCAGGGTATATTTTGCGAAAAAGAATGGGGAAATTATTTCATGATCGTGCTATGAGGTTTACTAATTAGTACACTTGGTGAACGGCGCCAACACTCCCACCTGGCTGTCACCTCTTCCGATCCAACTCCTGACCAGTCGTGATATCTTTTAAAAACGAAAACAAAAGTGGCATTAGTGGCAGCGTGCTTAGTTCAGGAGGATGGAAACCTGAACAAGGTCAGCTATTTCAAAATCATCTGGAGCGGGAATAACGTACAGCCATGAGGACACAGCATATACTTATATATGGACTCAGTCTTTCTCCTATCCTCGCGCATTTCCAGAAGATGCCCATGAACCTAGTGTTGTCAGCCCCGTCTCCACTATGGCGGCGAGAGTCGCATTTCGTACCCGTTCTTGTTTCGATCCATGATGCCAGGTGTGAAGTGGTGAACGTATGCGCTCGTGCATATAAGCAGCAGGAGGACGAGGAGGAGAGATTGGAAGTTGAAGAGGGCGGACTAGAGTGACTGTCAGTGCGTTGATTAACCGCTGCAGAGCCCAGCGCATACCATTTTGACGCCTCGATGAACTGCTACTATGGTGAGGAGGTATTGAGGTCGTATATCTCGTTCGTAGACTTCGGTGTTGAGTGAGCTCAAGGTTGGTTGCCTTCTCACATGCGACAAGCTGTGCTTAGGGGTAAAGATTCGCCGGAGCCGCGACGTGTTTCCAGCCTAGGGGTGATGTACCTGGAAATAACCCCCCACAGAGCTACTAACCCCACTAAACAACCCCCCAGATCAGATCAGATTGAGCCTCCAGTTGTCGCAAGGCTGCGCTGAGCTGAGCACATGAATCTTTCTGGTATTTTCAACTACATGTCTATCGCGAGGCTGCGTCACCTCGATTTTCGGAAGTGATCTTGTTGACATTTTTATCTCTCGGACCGGATCTCTATTCTTTTTTTTTTGTTCATTACCACGCTTCAAGCGCGTTAGGCGCAAGTAATCACATTCATCATGGAGCCTCGAGCGCGTGCCGGCAAGAATGTCGGCAAGATGAACTTCAGCCATGCAGAGTGTACATCGTCCCCCGTTCATTCTCGAGATCCTCGCTTGCTGATCCTATAACAGTGGCACAGCTACTCTACGCACACGGCGATGTTCAAAACCCACTCCCAGAAACCGTGCGGGTACTCGACGAAATCCTCACCGATTTCATGCAATCCATCGCCTTCGAGGCGACACGAGCGGCTAATTATTCAGGCCGCCAAAAGATCAAATACGAAGACTTTGAGTTCGCGTTCCGTAAGAATCCCGCGTTCCTGGGCAAAGTGCAAGAGGTATTCGAGAAGCAGAAGGAGATCAAGAAGGCTCGCGAAATCTTGCGCGATGGCGAGGACGAGATCATGAAGGATGCTGCGGACGAAGAGAAGAAGCGGGAGAAATCAGATACAAGAACGGGAGGAGCAGCTGGAGCCGCGACGTCAAGGGTCGAGGAGGAGTTGGGTGAAGCTGACGATGATGCCGAGGCAGAGCTCGATGCGTTGGGTAAGAAGCGATGAAAGAAATTGAGTAGAGCCGGGCTCTTGCGATTGGCGTTTTACCACTTGGTTCTATTTCGGCGTTCTACAGAGATATTGTTATGGGTTGGGAAGGCGTTCAGAGCATGCTATCATGGATTGGGTTGGAGTTACAGTCAGGGACCAAGCAAAGACACGTCCTAATGAATCAGAGGGTCTTACACTTTTGGGTGGACCGCGTTACAACAACCGAAATGTTGTGGCATTTTCATTTCTCAAGTCTAGAGACACTAAATCTTGAGGTTTTGATCGTCGACTTTACATCCAAGCCTTGGACGAGTAACTAGCTGCCAATCCAAATCGAAAGTCTTATCCCTCAGTAGGTAGTCTTTTTCTCCCCAAGCCGAGAGTCGCAGATTGACTTGTGAGGCAGTGATGTATATCATTTCATGGAACTACATGGCAATTACCTTACGGGTCGTAACTCTGAAGGTCACCAACTAAGGGCATCGTGAAACCAAGATGTGATGGGAGCCCGTGGAGGTGAGCGGTATAGTGAGATGAGTTGAGGCACCCGAAACATGCAGTCGCTGAATGAACTCTTGTTTCATTCGATCTAGGAGAAGCGGTCAAGAATATCCAATGGCAATATGTCTAATGAAGCTGGAACTTGCTGCTTTTCACAATGTTCAAACCAGCTGTCTTTTACGTGTACCTACCCTAGGTAGGTAGGTAGGTAGGTATCCTTTAACAATTAGTCACTAAGTAGCTCCAGCGAAAATAAGAATGGAACCGAGTATCATTTCCGGACCCATCATCACTTCCATCCTCACATCTTCATGCTCGGCCGACTTAACCGATACCGAAATCGGGGCAAGATAGGGCGCAATTTTTCTGGTTGCAGAGCCAAGACGATGCAAGTGGTGGCCAAGCTAGCCAAGTCACATCAACATCTTCTAAGCGCCCACTCGCTGACTTTTGAGGCCCTCGCCACTCGAGTCTCTTTTCATTCTGCTCGCGTGCCCTAGCAATTCTGCCGGTGTTGCTCTTTATGAATGATGAATCCCCAGACGAAAGATTTCTCACCAATATTCAGAACTAAAGGATGCCTCAAACCCACTGAATCTCACCCAGCTTAGACGGTCCAAACAAGAGGCTGCCGTTCGTCATCAAGGGTCTTGGAGAGTTGCCTACCAGGGTCTAGTAGTAAACTCCACCCCCACTGCGAGAGACTTGTCGGTTGGTTGATGTGAGAGAAGAGAGTAGTAGAGGGCTAGAGGGTCCATGATCGGTGGGTTTTGGCTGCGGGGTGGTTGGTTATCAATGGTTGTTTGACGCTCAAAGAGTCGTCGATCCGGAGCTTTTCAGGTCAGGTAGGTATGTACCGTACCGTACATACCGGGCTATTTTTTGTAACAAAACATTTCTATTCGCTTCTCAACTGTGACTTTGCTCTCTCTTCTTACTGTGCCGTATCTTGTCGTCGACTCCTCGTGGCAGTCTCACGGACTAGAAATAGCTTCTTAGCATCCAATCTTACACAATGGATCCAACTCCTCCGCCGTATGAGGAGGTTCCTCGGAGGAAATTGTTGCCTGGGGACGCCCATGAATCACATCAGCATTTGTTACCACCTTCGCCATCGCCAAAACTCTTGTCTTCAAAGGTCGATGGTTCGAGTCTTGATGACTTCCGCCGAATGTCATCGAGTCCATCTCCTTGCCCTTCGCCAATACCCCTAAGACAATTCTCACAGCAAGGAGTCGATCTTCCAGCCGAAACTCCACCATCGAAATGGAGGCAGTTCTGGATAAAGAACAAGCCCGCTGCCTACGTTGCTCTATCGCAGTTCTTCGGGGCTCTAATGAATCTCAGTGCTCGTTTAGTCGAACTCGAAGGCGACGGCATGCATCCCGTCCAGGCTCTACTTATGAGACACTCCATCACAGCACTATTCTGTTCAGCTTATATGTGGTGGAACAAAACCCCCGACTTTCCCTTTGGAAAGAAAGAGATCAGATGGCTGTTGTGGTTGCGGGGAGCAAGTGGTTTCTGGGGGATTTTTGGCGTTTGGTATTCGATGATGTACATCTCGCTCGCTGATGCTACTGTTATCACATTCCTGGCTCCTGGTGTTGCAGGTTTTATCTGCTGGTTCGCTCTTCGTGAGCCTTTCACTAGAATCGAGCAACTGGCTACGCTGGTTGCTCTTCTGGGTGTTGTGCTTATTGCTCGACCTGCCTCGCTGTTCTCGGGCTCTGACGATGACAAGTCGACTACCGAGCCGCCCGAGGCTAGTGGTATACCAGGTATTGACCATGAAGCGACCCCTGAGGAACGCTTGATAGCTGTTGGTATAGCCCTCTTGGGTGTTCTAGGAGCAGCTGGTGCCTTCACGACCCTCCGAACCATCGGGAAACGAGCACATCCTCTCATCTCGGTCAACTATTTTGGTATCATCTCGACTTTCATCGCTCTCTCCATGCTCATCTTTGCCCCTATCCTCGATATTCAGCAACCAGGTCTCCGATGGGTCACCCCAACCACAGTCAAGCAATGGGTACTCCTGCTACCCCTGGGTGTTCTGGGTTTCATCATGCAGTATCTTCTCACGGCAGGCCTCGGGGCCGACAAGTCAAACCGTGCTAATTCCATGGTTTATACGCACATGCTTTTCGCCGCAAGCTTTGATCGATGGGTTTTTGGACACAGAATGGACTTGATTAGCGGTGCAGGATGTACTCTTATTCTAGGAAGTGCTATTGGTGTCGTCATGCTCAAGAAACCACCAGCTGCGAAACAACCTTTGGATGATGTTGAGAGACATGGTAATCTGGAGGGTGAGATGGAGGGCTCTCCCATGCTGGTGCCCGATCCAGGGGCGTCAGAGGAACTGAGGCTTTCGAGATAAGAGCAAAATAAAAGGTTGAATGTTTGTATATATTCAACGTTGCACCGTTGCACCGTTGCACCTCAACAACAAGCGCCACACTTTATTTCAAGTTCTGATATTAGTTTAGGTACTCAACTCTACCGCACGACTATGAATCAGTTGTGATTGGGGGAGTGGCTCCTATGCTTGGTTTGTGCCGAACCAATCTGAGTGGCGTTGTTGTTTTTGTAGTCTCCAAATTGTATGAACGTGACTTTCCATAAACTCATTATTTGTCCCGACCCTTACTGGGATTTTCCTTCAATGAGGGAATGTGAAACTGGGCTCCTCCAGTAACTCCATCATTTGCTGACTGCTATTGAACCATTCACCAAGTTGCGCCGTGTTGCCCATCCACATCATCGTGTTTGCTCCTCTCTGGCCATCGGCACCATCAAGCATATTCATATCCCCGAGAGGCTGTGAGAATGCACCAGACTGACTGGGGTCCATGTGCGTCGATTGTTGAACCCCGCTGTTCAGACCTGCTGGTGGAAATCCGAGAGCGGCGAGATAGTTGTTGAGTTCAGCGCTGGCCTGTGTTTGGTCGGCTGGAGGACTGCTTGTCCGGAACTCAATGTATCGGAGTGCTACTGTATAGAGAACCTGGAACAGACGATATGTCTTCGCCGCTGCATCCGATAACTGAATAGTCGTCTCAAGAGATGTGCAGAAGCTATGCAAACGAGCAAGGTCCGTCTGGTCTTGAGTCTCAATGACTTGACAGAACACAACGATGAAAGGGATGAAAGGGGCAAAGAGTAATGTCCTAATCATATCAGCATTAACTCAAGATGCCATAGAGGTAGGTTATATGTACTTACCAATGGACGTAGGAAGGAAAATAGACAGTGTTATCCCGCCCCAAGAGATCCATGCAATCTTGATGGCGATGTAGTGTTGCACGTGCAGCCTCAATACACTCTGGAATAAATGTTACTTTGGAATTGGGCGGCCCAGGCGTGGCTCGATAGATCAGAGTCAGAAGTGAGAGTCGAAGAACATCATCAGAGATGAGAATAAAATCGAAGAAGTACTCCCCAAGATTCGTCTTGACTTCCTTTTCGCGGGATTTCTGCAGAGCACACGTTAGAGGTTGGAATATCGAACATTCACGGTTTGGGCTCTCACACTCAGCTCCTTGCTCCTCCTCGATATATCCTTCAGATCGTTCACAAGCTTTTGAGCACGGAACCTCCGCACATCATCGGACTGTGTCATGGAACCCGGGCTGTACAGTAGCTCGTATATGTGTCCCTGACACCGAGCTGTAGCTACCCAGAGGCAAATGAAGGCCGATAGGGGCGTAGCATTGGGAGGATTCGAGGTAAGAAGGGGTACAGTGACATCCCAGTCTTGGATAGTAGAAGCCCTGCCGAGCCTAAGGGAGAGACTCTTGTCTATGAAGTAGGTGTTCCAAAATAGAAATTGTTTGCGCTGAGCCTCGCGCGGCTTGTCATTCTTCATGGTTGATATCCGGTGATAACCTAGAGTCTGACATAGTTCGGAGGCTTTGCATGATAAAGTCCATGAGAGTGATGGTTTTGAGATCTCAATAGCATAAAATGCCTAAAATTCTGTGAGTATATGATGGTATCAAAAGAAAGATCAAGGATGGCATACTCCAAGAAGAAGAGCAGAAATCATGTTTGAGGTCGCAGGCAGATGAAAAGGCAGGTTTGCCAACGCCGTTTCGGTGTTTTCACGAAGTGTTTTCATGTAGCCCTCGCACTCTTCTTGCTCTTTTGCGTCTGCCGTACGCTGCTGGCGATCCATAAACATGTACATCAGGCCAACATTCACAAGGATGAAATCAGCCTCTGAGACATCTTCTGAGAAGTACACATGAAGACACATGCCCGAGAAGCTTTCCATGGAAAAGAACTCCCTTATCCAGGCAGACACTTCGGAGTTCTCAGCTGAAGTAGGTTAGTTAAAGATGGCGAAAGGGGGGATCCAGATCACTGACTCTCACATTCTCGTATCAAGGCAACGGCTGTTTGGATTGGAGGTAGCTCGTTGTTCTTTAGACTTGGACGTGGCAGTTGCCTAGCATGGGGGTATGACATCTCCGTGGCAGCCGTCTGTTGCTTCAGAGAGCTGACGATGTGATGGAGTGAGTCCAAAGTCTCACGTAGCTCAAGGCTAGCACCCTGTAGAGACTCTGTACCAACAGCATTCTTGAGGAATTCGTTTGCAAATTCACCATGAGCAGCTAAGGAAGATTCTCCTTCGACGACCGGGCTGTCTGCGGTTTGCTGAGCGAGATGCCCATAGGGTGTTGAGCTGGAGGCCTGAGCAGGTGATTGGCGGGGGGCATCAGAGCTGGGCATGTGATTATGACTGGGTTGGGTGCTTGCAGATGGCATGTTCATCTTCATATCACGCATGAGCTCGGTGAGAGCCTCAAGACGACGGTCAATGATGTCGATCTTTCTCTCACTGCATGGTTGATTGATTGATGGTCAGTAAGTATTACATTTTTTCTTTTTCTTTTTGGTACAAACCAAAGCAGCGAGTGCTCAGGTAGTATCAAAAGCAAAAGACCAAGGGCAACTTACTATTGGGCCGAGAGGAGGATCCGGGTTCTCTTCTCCTTTGGGCGAGTATCATGGTGTGTACACGGGATCTTGGCGTGAATGCAATGAGAGCAGGGAGAATTCCTATCGCAGCGGATCTACATAGATTGATGTCACCATTTAGTAGCTATAGCTGTTGAGCTGAGTGAAGTAATCTCAAGTGAGAGCTAGGGCCATGTTGAAGATGGCTCCCACTCTTTATTACCCCAGCCCCTGTGGCTAGTGGTCCTTAATGACTGGAGCATTGATGGAGTGATGTGCATAAAATGTACGGATAGATTAGATTGATACGTATGTACATACCTTGCGAGTTCGGCACGCATCGCACTAATAAGATTAAGCAGTGTTAGTGACGAGGACGGACGTGGGGATGGAGACAGGACAGGACAGGACAGGACATGGCAGGGCAACTAACTGCTCGTCTAATAGTCAGATTAGAGGGATTCTGGGGCCCATCGGATCCCTCATCAGGACCATCGTCCAACTGGGCCCGAGAATCTTCAGCCATGAGGTCAAGTACGGGAATCACGGGCACCGTTTGCTTGTTTCTTTGTTTCTTTGTGTGGATGACAGGGGATTACCTTACACAGCTGAGTGAGGGGTCAATACAGAAAAGATCCAATGCAATAAAACAATGCCACAGAGAAAAATGTTTATGGGAAAAGTCACGCACTACAAGCAACCGAACTCACATGGCGTTTTGAACGACTCACACCCAAGACTCGGGAGGTTCAACGGAACGCGCGGGGTCCGGAAGAATAGAGGCCGTTGGAGATGGGATCCGGATGTGGAGACTCGAGTTTGCGGCTCCCGAGAACACCGTAAAACCGAAAGAGCCAATAGGAAGAGGGGATGCCTCGGGGCAAGGATCTCCATTCAGATCCATGATTAGGTATTTACGGAGTACGGAGTATGGTCTCATATACTGGTATCTACTGGTAATTTCTGAGTTGATTGATTAAAAGTGTGGTAGGTACGCAAAGACATTTGCGTAATTTGAGGACGATGATGGTGCAGGTGCAGTCTCACCCGGGTAACAATGCTGTGCTGTGAAATACCAGTAAATATCAAGGTCCATCTAGTTGAACCCTTTTAATATTAATTAAGCCAAGACTTCAGCCATGCGATGAGGCATGTGTCCGGCTTGATTTCCGAAAAGACCCTGGTTCAACTGAATGCTGGATGGTGGCATGCATGTTCCCTCAATGGATGGATGAAAGGACTGCTTCATAGAGATGTTACTTGTGAGAAGAAAATGAGTAACTAGGTATAGTACCTACTGGGTATCTGTCCAAAGGGCTCATAATAAACAACCGTATCAAATACTGACAACTTGGCACACACCACACAAATTCTTCCCTCAACCTCCGTGATCGCATCGATATTTTTCCTAGATAGGTAGGTACATACCTAAGGTACCGACCTATCCATTATCAATCAGTGACCGACCCACTTGGACCACTTTACATGCGGATCTGATAAAAAACAACACAAGCTAAAATGGACGCCAAGGATCACCATTCGTTGCCGTCTAAATCTGGTCTACCCTCACTCCACCCCCAGGGTTCATCTCTCAAAAGTTCTCGGGTGGTGTTTTCTTCAAAAGCACGACTATCCCCTTGGTAAAAGTCATGGTCTCTTCCCTCTCCTCTCTGGTTCCGTCAATCTATTTCCTTCCTCAAGCAGGGCTTACAGCCTGAATATACTGGCCTGATTCTTTGACGTTATATCAAAGCGCCAGATCACACGAGTTCACTTTTCTTTCGGGCGTCAGCATCGCCTGGTACAGTTCGTGCGGTAGATCACCATGGCTCCCAGTATCAACGACAAGGAAAATGAAAATGAAAAGGAAAACGTCGTAGGTGGCAGCGATGCGACCTCGACTCCTGAAGATGCTGTTGTCAACGCCGAGGGCAGCGATGCTCCCAGTCCAGGAGAAGAGGGAGAAATCGAGGGTTCTTGGGGTGACTACAAGGTGATACACAACAATACAAATGCATGGAAAATAACATGCTAACACTCCAGAGCGTATCCTCACATATGCAGGCCCTACAGAGTATCTAATGCAAGGCATTGCTCTCATTGCCGCCATAGGTTCAGGTGCCGGTATCGCTCTCCAGAACCTCATCTTTGGGCAGTTCATCACCACAATCACCGACTTTACGTCTGGAGATTCTCAGCCTAGCAAGTTCCGAAAAGAAGTTGCTGACCTAGCGTGAGTCCTCCGGAGTCATGTCCCATACAGCTCTCTCCTAACGTTCATACAAGACTCTACTTTGTGTACCTTGGTATTGGTCGATTTGTTCTCTCCTACATCTGGAACGTCTTCCTCACCTACTCCTCTTACCGTATCGTACGCAACATTCGAAAGGAGTACCTTCGCGCTGCTCTTCGACAAGAGGTTGCCTACTATGACTTCGGGAGCGGTGGTTCCATCGCTACGCAGGCTACCTCCAACGGCCGCCTGATTCAGACCGGCATTGCTGAGAAACTTGGTCTCTTCTTCCAGGGCATTGCGGCCTTCCTCACTGCCTTTATTGTCGCTTTCGTCGTGCAGTGGAAACTGACTCTCATCTGCTTATGTATCGCTCCGGCAACCATCATCGTCATGACGGTTGTAGCTACGATGGAAGCCGTTCACGAAGTCAAGATCCTCGAGATTCACGGCCAAGCCAACTCGCTCGCCGAGGGAATCCTCGCTAGCGTGCGTACTGTGCACGCTTTTGAGATGCGAGCTAGACTCGTCGACAAGTTCGATAAACACCTCGAGGAAGCTCACACCGTTGGAAAGAAGATCTCCATTCTCTTTGGTCTCATGTTCTCTGCCGATTACACCATCATCTACCTCGGTTTCGGCCTCGCTTTCTGGCAGGGCGTGCGTATGCTCTCAACTGGCGAAATCAAAAGCTCGGGTGTCATCTTCACGGTTCTCCTCTCTGTTGTCATTGCGGCTGTTCAGCTGACCCAGCTCACCCCATACACTATCGACTTCAGCCGTGCCATGTCCGGTGCAGCACAGCTTTTCACTCTCATCGACCGAGCGTCAGCTATCGACCCTCTCTCCAAGGATGGCGAGACACCATCAGAGACAGTTGGACATGTCGAGCTTGAGAATGTTTCGTTTGCCTATCCCACCAGACCTGGTGTCACAGTGCTTGATGACTTCTCTCTTAACGTCCCTGCTGGCAAAGTCACGGCACTGGTAGGTCAATCAGGATCAGGCAAGAGCACTATTGTCGGTCTGATTGAGCGGTGGTACAACCCCAAATCCGGTACTATCAAACTGGACGGTCGTCCCATTGACAGGCTTAACCTCAACTGGCTCCGCCGAAACGTCCGGCTCGTCCAGCAAGAGCCTGTTCTCTTTGAGGGTTCTGTTTTCGACAACATTAAGCACGGGTTGGTTGGTACTGAATGGGAGAATTCACCTGCTGAACAGCAGATGGAACGGATCCAAGAGGCCGCCAAGATGGCTTTTGCTCACAACTTCATCATGGAACTTCCAGAAGGTTACAACACGCAAATCGGACAACGAGGTGGTCTTCTCTCTGGCGGTCAGAAGCAGCGTGTTGCTATTGCTCGCAGTGTTGTATCGCAGCCCAAGGTTCTTCTTCTTGACGAGGCTACGAGCGCTCTTGATCCTCACGCCGAGAGTGTCGTTCAGCAAGCACTCGACAAAGCATCTGAAGGCCGCACTACTATCGTTATCGCTCACAAGCTCGCCACCATTTGCAAGGCTGATAACATCGTCGTCATGTCTAAGGGTTCTATCATTGAGCAGGGCTCTCACGAGTCCCTGATTGCTCAAGATGGTGCTTACGCTAAGCTCGTCAAGATTCAGAATCTTGCAGTTGAGAATGACCCCAATAATGTTACGGCTGACGAAGAAGAAGAAGTTGCCCCTGAAGGAGACAAGGAAGAGCTCGGTCTTAGCAAGACGGTTACCCAATACGAAACCCACGTCCAGGAGCGTCTCGAAGCTGGCAAGGAGCTCGGCAACTATGACAATCACAAACAAATGGGCATTTTTTATGTCGTTTACCGTTTGATTCGCGAGAGCCCAGAGGTTGCTTGGTCGTATTTCTTTGTTCTTGCGGGATGCTTGGGAGCTGTTGCAGCATTCCCCGGTCAGGCCATTCTGCTTGCACACGTTGTCGAGGTCTTCACCCTGACTGGTGACAGGATGAGAGACCGCGGCGATTTCTACGCAAGCATGTTCATCGTCCTCGCTGCCGGTTTGTTGGTGTCGTACTTTGCTCTTGGCTATGCTACCAACACCATCGCTCAGTTCCTCAGCCATAAACTCCGCAAGCAGAGTCTCCGGGACATGCTTCGTCAAGACCTTCAGTTCTTTGACCGCAAGGAAAACAGCACTGGTGCTCTGGCAAGTCGCGTAGACTCTAATCCTCAGTCGATCCTCGAGCTGATGGGCTTTAACGTGGCCCTCATCCTTATTGCTATTCTCAACCTGGCTGCCTGCAGTCTCTTGGCTATAATCCACAGCTGGAAGCTGGGTCTGGTCGTCGTTTGTGCTGGTCTTCCTCCTTTAGTCAGCTCCGGTTACTTCAAGATTCGCCTCGACGCCAAGCTGGACCGGGATACCTCGAAACGATACTCTACCAGCGCTTCAATTGCTTCTGAGGCTATCACTGCCATTCGAACCGTTTCTTCTCTGGCCATTGAGGAGTCAGTCTTGGACAAGTATGTTGATGAGCTGAACCAAGCCGTTACTGGATCAAAGAACGATCTTTTCCGAATCATGATCTTCTTTGCTCTGACCCAATCAATTGAGTATTGGTTTCAAGCTCTTGGTTTCTGGTATGGCTGCCGTCTCCTTTCATTTGGTGACATCTCCATGTACAATTTCTTTGTCGCTTTCTTGGGAGTCTTCTACTCTGGTCAGGCTTCTGCTCAGCTCTTCCAATTCTCAACCAGTATCACCAAGGGAGTCAACGCTGCAAACTACATATTCTGGCTCAACCAGCTCCAGCCTAACGTCCAAGAAACACCTGAGAATCGAGGTAACGGTCCCAAGTCTGGAGGTCCGGTTGTTTTGGATGATGTCCGATTCTCGTACCCTCTTCGACCTCATGCCCCCGTTCTCCGCGGCATCGACTTGGATGTCCAGCCTGGACAATTTGTCGCGCTTGTCGGCGCATCGGGCTGTGGAAAGTCAACTATGATAGCTATGCTTGAACGGTTCTATGATCCGTCAAGCGGCACAATCAGCATCGCTAACTCAGCACTTCCCACTCTCAACCCTCGACTCTATCGCCGCATCATTGGTCTGGTTCAACAAGAGCCAACTCTCTTCCAGGGCACGATACGAGAGAATATTGCTCTTGGTGTCGATGATCCAGAGACCGAAGGTAAGGACCCTTCCACTTCGGTTCCTGACAAGCGGATTGAGGCAGCCCTCCACGCAGCCAATGCATGGGACTTCGTCTCGTCTTTGCCCGAAGGTCTCGATACACAAGCCGGATCAAACGGCGCGCAACTGTCTGGAGGACAGAGACAGCGAATTGCCATCGCCCGAGCCCTGATCCGCAATCCCAAGGTCCTTCTCCTCGACGAAGCTACAAGCGCACTTGACACCGAGAGCGAGAAGATTGTGCAAGGCGCATTGGCGGAAGCAGCTAAGGAAGGAGACCGCATTACCATAGCTGTTGCTCATCGCTTGAGCACAATCAAGGACGCTGACAAGATTTGTGTTTTCTTGGGTGGCAAAATCACAGAGTCGGGAACTCATCAAGAGTTGCTTGCTCAGGGTGGCTTGTATCGAAAGATGTGTGAGGCACAGGCTCTGGACAGTTAGATGTGCTCTGTGTGTGTGGACTTGGGGACTAAAAGTTATAATCGTTAATGATAGAATATATAATACCCTTCAATATTGATTCGTTTAGAGACACAGTGGTCATTCAACTCTCTAGGGTAGGCTCTATAAAGGTACCCAATGGATGGAATTTGAGATTACCATGGTTAGTACGGAGTAGTACATAGACCTGTTGTCTTAGTTCGGGTAAGGAATGAGCCAAGACTACGCCCAGGGGTAACGATCCCAGCCGTGTCCAGGGAATGACCTTGTTGTGAAGCAAATTTGATCGTATCTGCTCATCGGATGTTGATTTGGGTCTAGATTCCAGTCGTTGATGGGGAAGTCAGTCAGACGAGAGGCGTATAATCCACGGTTCCACAAGTCAGACTCCCTACTCTGTATCTACATACCTACTTAAGTAGGTGTACTTAAGGTAGTAGGTATTGTATGGTAGAGGACTCGGCGAGGATCCAGCACACCATGCAAGATGCATATATGACTGAAAGAAAACAGTACTAGGGATCAAGGTTTTGAAACGGGCTGTTATCCACGGTGATAAATGATAATGTCTAGGAAACTCAACAGATAAAAATAATGCTTAGATTTCCTTTAAAGGATATGTCTAAAAAATCCGAGAGCATTGTGAATGTCCAACTATATCTCGCCAATTAAAGAGCTCTTAGTACAGAAATCCATCATCACCCTGCGGCGCCGAACGGGTGGCAGTTGCCTTTCTGGGCCCCCATATTTTGGTTCATGCCAACTTGCACTTATGAGAGAGAGATCTGTACTGTACTTCCAGAACGTTTCCCTTCCAACCCCAGCAAACGCCTCCCTCGTTACCCAGATGATCATGGCAAAAGGGCGACCCTAATCAAACGCGACAACACACAATTTGATTCTTGTATACGGAGTACTAAGTACGAAATTCGTCTCTTGGCTTCTGATTTGCCTCATGTGACAAGGCCCCCTCTACCCCCTGAGGTCGCAAAGCTCCCGTCCTAGCTCCGCGCAGATTAGCTTGCTCGGCAGTAGCCCCTTTGTACTGAAACCGTTTCGCTGACACGATTTGCAAAAAGTATTTGCTATTGGCACTTCTTTCCTTTTCACCTTACGAGCCAACGCCCGAATCGGCTTCGCGATGGCTTCTGAATCGCCAAAAGCGACAGATCTGGCCACGATGCCAAACCATCCCGATCCTGCCAGCTCCACCGAGGCTCCCGCACATGCGACGTCATCTACAACACCAGACGCGGTCGTCCAAGCCGATGTGCCTCCAAGTCCAGACGTGTCGTCACAACAGGATCAAAAATCTTCGGAACAAGATGGCGCTGTCAACGCCTGGCCTTCACACGAGGATGGCGGCCATGATAGCAACGACTGGCTAGCTTCCGATGATGCAGCTCCTAACCAAAAACAAGAGGAAACCGCCTTCGAAGAACCCGAACTCGATGTCGCTTCACAACCGAAGGCACCTGTATCTCAGCACTCAAGCTCCATGTCATTCGCTCGCACAGTGTCTCACGAAATCAGCTTCGGAGATGAGGAGGAAGGTGAATGGAACTTAAGTCGCACTGATACCGACCCTTTCAAGTTCATGCCGCCTACCGACCGAACAAACTCTTTCCCACCTGTACCACCCGCCCACACAAATGCCGAGGTAGAGGATCAACAACCTCTCCCTTCCAATCAGGCGTTGGATGTCTTAGAGGAAATCGAGAAGGAAGCGGATGCAGAGGAGGAGCTATACCAGCGAGAGGAAACGACAGATGGTTTAGAAGCCCCTAGGCGAGGACACTCCTCTTCTATATCCATTGGCGGAGATTTGAAGAGTCGAGAGGGTCAAGATTCTGATGCACGATATGAAGAAGGGATGCCACTTATCTCCCCACTCGAGGAAGAAAAACATGAGGTTTCTAGTGAACAACCAAATCACACTTTAAGCGAGTCGTTCGACGATAAAGCTGAGGAAGGTGATGATTTCTTCAGTCAAGTTCAAGGCTCCGAACAGCCATCTGATGAAAAATCTTCCCCGGCTTTGGAACGGAAATCGACAATGCAGGTTTTGGATTCCATGAATGCAGGCGCCATCTCGAAAAAGTCTGCACTTGAGGGAACCCCTGAAGAGGACGAGGAAGACAAGGAGGAGGAGGACGACAGTAGTGATGATGACGAGGATAGCGAGGAAGACAGTGAGGAGGACAAAAAGGCAGCGCAGCCTGCGCCAACACCTGCTTCATCTGACCCCTCTGCTGCTGCACCCGACTCCTCCCCAGCTAAGAAGGAAGACCTTGCGTCAAAATGGGAGCAAGCTTTCGCTGACGACGAAGACGACGATTTTCTGCTTGAAGAGAATGCGGGAGATGACAAGCAAGTTGATCCAGCTGCCTTCTTTGGAAGTGATGATGAAGGCTTTTTGGAGGATGAGGAGCCAGCTCCAGCTCCAGCTACGGCTCCGGCGCCTGCCCCTACTTCACGTCAACCTTCTGGCTCCAATCCCTATATGCCGCAGGTACCAGCTCCTCACTCAGCGCCATCTCCTTATGCTCCCAGCATGCAAGTTCCCGCGGCTGCTGGACCCCAAATCTCGGCATACAACACCCCAGCACCTGCCGTAACCCCGTTCGGTACAGCTCCTCAATACGGCCAGCCTCCGCCAGCACGTCCTGATATGCCCAAGGCGCAAAGCTTTGCAGATAAGTCAAAGGGAGGTTACCACTCACCGTATGATCTGCCTACCGATCTTGTCACCAATCTGGTTAAGCCTCGAAAGAGGGCGAGCATGCAACAGCTTTCCCAAGCTAATCAGCTTCATGCTCCAGTTCAACCTCCGCCTAGAAGTGCGAGCGTTGGCATGCCGGCTCCCCCAACGAGACTCACCCCTCCTTCCTCTAGCCATGGCCTGCCCAGCCACCAACAATCTACAGCACCTCCCAAACCCACAACTCCTGGTGCCCAACACAAGGAGAACTTCTTTGAGGACTTGCCCATAACATCTAGACCACGGCCTAGTTCACGGACAAGCCAAAGGGCTCTGTCTCCCGCGCGAAATGCGCCCCCAATGACTCACGCACCACACATCCCCTCGCCATTGGCACCCGCGGCCCCAAACCATGTGGTTTCGCCACCTTTTCCTGCTACGACGGTCACCCCTGGTGAACTATACAGCGATCCCACCAGTCAGCCCGCTCTTGTTCCAGGCGCTGGTCTGGTTGCGCCTGAGAGAGTCAGTCCTTATGCTGCCCTGACCACTTCTGCCAACCACATGCCGCCCCCTGCCTCGACAAGCACCTCTCGATATTCTCCTGCACCTGGTACAAGCCATACTGCCCCGCCCGCTCCTGCAAGCAGTCGTTATTCACCGGCACCTCCCGTTCCCAAGAGTCATGGTTCTTACGGAGCCGTGGCAACTGCTGGCCCCGGGCCTGTGCTACCACATCAGCCCAGGACATCAAGCCCGTTGACCCATTCTGAAAGTGCTCACTTTGAGCCAAGGATGAGCCGAGTTTCGTCTCTGCCACCTACACGTGAGGTAGATGAGGAGGATGAGCAACAGACTCCCACTAGATCTGCGAGCGCTACTCATGCCATACCTCATTATGATTCGAGATATAACCCTGCATCTCCCCCAAAATCCACGCAGACACCACCCCCTCCAAGTTATGCTGGCCAACTTACCCTCTCGCCTCCCAAGCAATCCGGTCCGTATGTGCCCCATGCCCCGCCAACAGCGCAGGCTGGTTTTGTACCACCTCCTCGCGCTCAGACGCAATCTCCAAGCGCATCCTTCGGCCATAAGCAGGCTCAGAGGTCCTCGGATTCAGCACGCCGACCCTCGTCTGCGCACTCACACTCCTATCCTTCTCCAGTAGGCGCAAAGCCAGCCCCTTCACCTTATGCTCCAAAGGCTCCAGCCCCTGGTGTTTCAACTGTCCGTACTCGCGGCCAGTCTATCACAATGAACATGGTTGCGCCCACTGACGGGCGGGAGCATGATGAGCTCCAACGATGGAAAGGAGTGCCTATTATCTCATGGGGCGTCGGCGGTACTGTCGTCACCTCTTTCCCCAAGAGCGTTCCTCGGTATGGCATCAACCAGGCTGTTCCGATGATTGTACGAACACCAGGAGAAGTAAAGGTCCAGAGTGTCAAGGACATTGAGCCGTTACACGAGCATGTTGCCAAATTCCCCGGTCCTCTCAGGGGCAAGTCAAAGAAGAAAGAGACCATCGGATGGCTCAGTGCTGGAATTGAGCTACTCGAAAAAGATCTTCCTGATGTCTCCTTTCACTCCCAACTCTCTCTCGAGGCGAAGAGAGCTGTCGAACGACTACTCCTATGGAAGATTATGCTTGTCTTCATTGAGAATGATGGAATACTGGAAGGTAACCCTACTGTGGAGGCAGCTGTCCGAGATGTCCTCTCACCTGGTGAAAATGCATCGTCCGCAAGTGATGACGCGCTTTTCCCTACCCCTACTACCTTTGATACAGGAGTACCCTCGGTTACCCCAATGCAAGCCGATGGTGTCGATGCCTCATCCATGGATCAAATTCGTCACCATCTCCTGAGGGGCGATCGAGATAAGGCTGTTTGGGCTCTTGTTGATAAACGACTTTGGGGTCACGCCATGCTAATCTCACATACCGTGGAGGGCGATCTTTACAAACGCGTGGCACAGGAATTTGTTCGTAAAGAAGTAAACTATCCTGGTCACGCCAACGAGTCTATGGCTGCATTGTACAAGATTCTTTCTGGAAACCTTGAAGATTGCGTGGATGAATTAGTTCCTGTTCATGCTCGGGCTGGTCTTCAACTGGTGTCCACTGGCGGGGGCTCAGGACCTACCAAGGATACACTTGACGGACTGGACAAGTGGAGAGAGACTCTTTCTCTTGTCCTGAGCAACCGAAGCACCGATGATATCCAAGGATTGAATGCCCTCGGAAATCTTCTGTCTAGCTATGGGCGAGCTGAGGCAGCCCATATTTGCTTCATCTTTGGCCGTCATGCGTCTATTTTCGGCGGTCTTGACGACCCCAACGCCAACTTCGTGCTCATTGGAGCTGATCATAGGCAACAGTCTGACCAATTTGCCAAGGAAACAGAGGCACTTCAGCTCAGCGAGGTCTATGAGTATGGCCTGTCTCTTGCAGGAGGAGCTCTTGCAGCTGCAGGCACACCCCATCTTGCTGCCTACAAGCTTGAACATGCAATGACTCTTGCTGAGTATGGCCACCGGGACAAGGCAATGCAGTACTGCGACGCCATCTTGACAGCAATGTCCTCCCAGACTAAGCGATCTCCATACCATCATCATGTTCTCGAGACTGCGGTTGAAGACTTCATGTTGAGACTGAAACAAGCGCCAAAGGAGGAGAGTGGCTCATGGATTTCCAAGCCAAGCATGAATAAGGTCTCGGATAGCATGTGGAACCGGTTCAATAAGTTCGTCGCAGGTGATGATAACGAGGAGAACAATGGAGGTACTGGGGAGGCAGGACCGTTTAACCGCCCCTCTGGAGAGTTTAGTCGTTCACCGTCGGTTTCTAACTTTGACATCTATGGTCAGCAGTCACCTAGCTTCGGCATGACACCTGCTCAACCATCGGCGAGCATAGCATCATCCAAATACGCGCCGAATGTTTCGACGCCCACTGCTTCAGCGAACCTTTACTCTCCTACATCTCAGTACACACCTGGACGAAGTTCTACCGAATATGCTCCTAACTCTTATGAGCCTTCCTACCCTGGTGCTCCCTCGACTGACCGAGGTGAAGGCTACACCCCTTCCGTTCCTCAGTCTGAGCCGGCCAGTGCCGGCCTTAGTGGACCGGCAGGCCTTGCACCAGCTGCTCAAATTACGCAGGGTTACTCTCCTGCTGGATACCAGCCCTATGGAATGCCAGCATCTACACCAATGGTCAACGATGAGACGCCTGCCGATAGCTCGTCACAGGGTTTCCAGCCTCTCAGTTATGGATATGAGCCGCCTCAAATGCCCTCAAACCCGCCCGAGCAGGCAGGCGAGCACAATACTGGAGAGAGCGGCAATGGCGGCTACGAGCCGCCTTCATTCCAGCCTTACGGTTATGAGCCTCCTTCATATGAGCCTCAGTCCACTGCTGAGGATGACGACGAGCAGCCCAAACCTAAGAAAAAGAGTTTCATGGATGACGACGATGACGACTTCCCTTCTATGAAACCTGCCGAGAAGTCCAAGGCGGAGAAGGACCGGGAGAACGACGAGATGTTCCGCAAGGCTGCGGAGGAGGATGGTGAGTTTTCTTTTCTTATCGATATAACACATGGCTAACAAGTTGAACAGCCAAGCGTGCAGCTGCACAGCAGTCGTCCAAGAAGGGCTGGGGCTTCGGTGGCTGGTTCGGAGGCAGCAAAAAAGCGCCCCTTGAGCAGACCTCCTCTGGCGATTCTTCTCCTGGCAAGCCCATCCGGGCGAAGCTGGGTGAGGCCAGCAGCTTTGTGTACGACCCTGAACTAAAGCGATGGGTCAACAAGAAGCCAGGCGCCGAAAACACACCAGCCAAGACTGCTACACCTCCTCCCCCCAGGGCTGGTCCTCGATCTGTCTCTGGAACCCCCCCGCCTCCCAGCGCCACTCCTCCTCCACCGCTGGTAACGAGCAATAGTGCACCGCCACCCCTCATGCCCCCCAAAGTTCGAGCTGGAACACCAGAACTGTCCAAGCAGGTATCGACGGAAAGTCTGGGCCTCGCACCCCCTGCTATGGTTCGATCCGTTTCCAACACTAGCAATGCCAGCGCGCCACCCAGTCGGCCAACGACAAGCATGAGCAATGCCAGCAGCATCGATGATTTACTCAGCGTGGCGCCTCGCAAAGCTAGTGACAAGAAGAAGCCACGAAAGGGTGGTCGATATGTCGATGTTATGGCCAAGTAAGGCACGAACAGATGTCATTCGTTTGGATTTGAAATACCGAGTCGATTTCAGGCGTTCTTGTTGGGATTCGTGCTAGGAACGAACCGATTTGTATTAATAAGTTAGACTATTATTGCGTTTTGTATCTTTGCGACGGATTGAATTGTAGGAGCGCTGGCCCGGGGCTATAGCAGCCACTGTACACAAAGTATTGAGGAAGCGGACGAGTTGTAATGTTTTGGATCAGGAAGAGAATAGACCCTAATGCTACCATCGAGACATGATTACGACTCGAGGAGATATTCGACAAAGAACGATAATACGATGAAGAGTTCTGCCGTTGAACTTTTCCCATTACTGTGTGCTTCGACAGATATACACTTTCGACTGAACGCCCAACTTAATGCCAAAATCTTAAGAAATCGCTACCCAGGTCCAACGCCTGAAACGTGAAAGATCACCATTCATCTTGATGTGTTTCACATACTATATGACTGTACATAGTACTGGGATTCTTAGCACATAATTGACGGGGCTGGGGGTAAGCAATGGGCAAACTCACTGTCACGACAGAGTCGTCCGCTGTAGCATCATCGTAATGGGGCACATAGACGTAGAGAATCAACGCATGGTCGTCAGCAAAACAGGCAATAACCCTGCCTTCCAAGCGACCAACACTAAGGACACGGCTCCAGTCCTTGCCATCGACACGTACAGTCGCCCAATGATTGGGACCGCCTTCTCGAAACTTGGTACTTGGATGCTCCTCCACGGGACAATCGAGCTGTGCGGGGTCAAGCTCTGGGTTTTCGAGATTAGACCACACACTACAGATATCTGTCGTCTCGGTTGCGATCCGTAGTCGTAGACCACCGTGCATGTTGGCGCTAAGCTCAAGTTTCGGTGATTTCGTGTTAGCGGAAGAGCCAGAATTAGAGGCCATAGCAAGCTTGGTGAAGCGGTCTGAGATGGCCTTGAGCTGAAGAAGAGGGGGCAGTTGAATGTGGACGTCTGGTTCTCGTACTCGAGGCTGCATGATAGTCTCAACTGTTTCGGGGTGGAGGACACGCACGGGTATGTCCTGCGTAATGATCTTCTCATGCTCTCGCCTCAACGAAGTCTCGAGGTGCTCTGCCTGAAACATTTCATCGTCATCGAATGGGTCATCACCAGCGGCTGTTCCTGAAGGTTTCGCGGCCCCAGGTGGGTTGGTAGCTGACGTAGTCGTTGTGATAGTCATTGAAAGAACTGGCAGACCATCTTTCTTTGTGAGACGTAGGGAAGCAGAGATACTGTTGAGCGCAGACTTGAGGGCTCGTTGGAGTGGTTGAAGAGGAAGCTCCAAGTTAATAGTGTTGCCTGCCTCGGCGGACTGAATGTGATAGCCATCGAAGATGAAGTCCATGGCAAGAGACCTTGATATTTATGAGCAATTACATAAGCCAGCCAGCCCAATAAGGAAGAGCACATACGCCCATACTTGAGATCCCATGTCTGGGATGACGGTGAATCGTGCAGTATCATCGCTCAGGCGCAACCAGGCAATCTTCTCAAGAGAGCCAAGTGCAGCTGTAAGCTCTGTGATGAGGATTAGCAAAGCGTAGCGTGCCCGAGAAAAGCAAGAGAGAATGAATGATAGAAAGGCCCAGGAATGCGTGTATGAGTACTTACTTGCAAATGTGCGAATATTTTTCAGCTCTGTACGAAAACGCATGTTGAGGAGTCGCAATGATAGAAAGGATGCAAGTAAATGGAAGGTAGATTGTTGTGGATGAACGCCATACATTAGGTACCTACCTAGGTACCTAGGTAGTACCTACCTTAGGCCAACCTTCCAGGTAGACGAAGTGATGCAAATGCTGGAAGCCGCAAATTGTGGGGAATTGGTAGGAATTTTGATTTTTGCCTAGAGGCATACTACTAAGGTGAGCAGGTAACTTAGGAGAAATCATCGAACTTGGACCTAGATATTTTATAAGCCTGTGCTATGTTGATTTGTATATGTAGAAATCCACCAACATATGTAAAACAGTAACGCCTATCGACCTTGCAGAAATTAACAACAGACACATATGAGAGACAACACTAAGTGCAATGAAAGACGAAAGACCTCCATACCTCAGTACCTAAGGTACCTACCTACCTGACCAAGTGATACTACCCAGGGTACCTAGGTTCGGTAGGTAGGATAATTGCTAGATTGGGTAGTACTACCTACCTATGGAAGCAAGTTACTTGCAAGATATCTTCCCGTTTGAGGGGATTAAAACTTCCTCCTTTGTATATAAAAACACAAATTTACACGGCAATAAAGATGGAGACTCTTCCCAAATAAGATAGCAAAAGGAGAGTGTGCCCAATGCTCGATCGAGGGAGCAAGCCTACCTTATAAACCAGACCCCTTTGATTTAGAACTCTCCTTTTCTTCTTCATCATCATCATCATCATCATCATCATCATCATAACACATCGTCGTCATCCCAACTACCATCTTTTACCTCCAGACTTTCACTCAACTGTACGTTCGCCCATCACTCCAGACGCTATGAGCAATTTCATCACTCAGACATGGATACTGCGAAAGCACCCAGTGTCACAGAGTCTTCCGGGCAACAGCTGCAGCGCGAGGACGTGTCTCCTGTTTCACAAGTCCCCGAGGTTCAAAATCCAGTCGAGGCTCCATCCTCAGTCCCAGCTGAAGGAAATACTGGTGACAAAGCAAAGAAACACGTCATCAAACGAATGTGGAACAAAGTCAAAGGGCGATTATGGTCAAGAAATGACGAAAGACACTCCAGTCTACATAATGTACGACCAATAGCTCCAGCCCACCAGCGTGGACCTTCAGATCCGTCAGGTTTTGTAATTTTGGGGAGACAAGATCCCAGAGCTCGCGATCCAAACGTGGTGAAATACCCCGATTCAGACCTGAATCACTGTGTCATGTGCAATAGGCAACTCCATGACTCTGCCGGAGATTCTGGAAGCTGGAAAGGCGGCGAGATTCGAGTCTATCTTCCTTGTGGTCATCTATTTGGCCACCGTTGTTTGCACAGTTACCTATCGCGACGTCTAAGGTTTCGAACTCCAAAGAATGATGCTATCATTGTTGGAGGGGAACATTACTGTCCGATGGGGAATTGTATCCCCATTCGACACGAGTGTAACCACCTTGCTATTCCAACACTCCAACTTCCCGAACCCACGTATGAGGACCAAGAAAGCCAAATTATACCGCGAGAATGTGGCTTTTGTTCATCTGATCCTCGCGCCAAAAAAAGGATCAACCGCAAGGAAGAATATTCCAGGAAAATGATCCGACCGCACTCGCCAAGGCGACATACCTATCTACCAGAGAGTATAGTTTCTCGTGCTGAAGAGGCCTAGCGCGCCTGGTACCGACGGAAGTTCGACAGGATCAACCGCTTGTTGGATGACGGATGGCTTTCATTTCGCACAAACCATTTTCAGGAATGCGAGAAACGGCTGAATACCGTAGAGTCCCAGTCAAACAAGGATCCTGAAGAACAAAACGCTATAAGACGATCCACTGGTGCCCTTGAGATTGCAATCCTCCCGGGTCAGCAAGAGCAGAGTAACCTGCCCACAGGCCCAAGCACCGAGATGAGAGAGAACCGAAGCCAGGCTGACACAATAAAACAAAACACAGCTATAATCACTCCAGTAGTTGGGAACGCTGACGATCCTGATGCGATCACTCCTGCTGAAGCTACCAATCTGTGGGAGTTACCTAAGTTGGCTAAGCAACCTCCTTTCGAAGTTTCCATACCAGGATAGACGGAGAGATCTGCCGTGGAGGCCGCATCAACTAATGGCACCGTAGGAAGCAAGAACAAGACGAGTCCAACAGCCGCCAGTGACACCGCGCCTCAATTGGCCATGCACAAGGCTGCCTCGGATCCAGCACTGGCCTCTATCGACAAAAAGACCAATGTTGGTTCTGAGGGAGATATGGCTGAGAAAAACCCCGAAATAGCAGTGGATTTGCCTGAACCACCGACGGATGATCCAAAGAAGTCAGCCAACGAAACAGAGTCAAATGTAATGGGGGAGAGGGAAGTTGTTCAGCCGATAGCCGCATGACCACATTCTAGGTTCTGTATCGAGCGGAAGACTTGGCTATAGTGGTGGCATCAAGAACCTGGGGTTTTCACTTTCACTTTCGAAAAATGGTTGTATATATCGTTGTTGGTTGTGCCTTGAAACTGGTGCGATTTTGGAATCTTGGATGAAGAGCGATACAGTTTTAGCGATATGATTTTCATGATTGAGGCAGACAACGACACAAGCGATGAATGAATAACAATCTGTTGCTTCAACGTCACATGGGACTATGAAGAATACTGCCGTATAGTAAGCTGCACGTCATGTTATATCACCGGAGAATACTATGTGCGTGAGAGTTGTTCGATATTCCTCAATTCGTTGATCAGCCATTTCGACATCTCGGCGAGACAAGCCCAGACAAATCGGGGTATACTTGGATTAACTCGAGAAATGATATTAATGGAACTACCGACTTGAATAACTTATCCTAAATTGATCTAAGCATTTCAAATCTTCAAGTATAAATGACTGACACTGCTGTCGCCTCACATATGCGCTCTGCTTGACATCCATCCGTGTGTATATATAAGGTATTTCATAAACCTGAAGGGTGCAAGAAACGCATTGAATTGTAACACTATGACCTAAAATTATTCCTTGCAAGCCGGTCTGGCTCATCGTCGCTGTCGTCCCTGAAACCCTCTTCAAGACTGCAAACATGATGTCAGTCACTGTTGTAGATGGAGACGTACGTGCAACAAAGGCTCCGGGTTGTTGAACAGCAGCACTTACTCTCTACTCAATCGCCTGGCGTTGTCTGGTCGTGCAGCACGAGTATCAGCCTCCATCTGGCGCCACGTATCCTCGTCGACGCTCCCAAGTTCCTCCCCATCATCGTCTTCCAGCCCATCATCGGAGACGTCCTCGGATGCGAATGCGACTGCGCGATTGGAACGCCAAGTGGCTATTCGGGACGTTATGCGCTGTCGCAGAGACGATGTCTGGGAAGAGAGTGTGTCGAGAGGTAGGTACTGGCTGTAGCGGGCATATCGGCGCCAGAGGGGAATGAGGACGTAGGTGAGGAGGATGAAGAGTATCAAGGAGATGACGGCGGGAACAATGAGCGTCTAGTAGCGATCATGCGGAGGTCAGTAGGTGAGGAGCACAGGAGCAAGTTGTCATGATGTGTTTGTTACCTTGATAACGGACATGGTAGCACCCATGTTCTAAGTACCTATACAACGGGTCTAAGACGACAGTCTCGCCGTTCGGCTCAGCAAGTTTCGTGGCCGAAAATGAATGTCGCGATGTTGAAGCTGGAGGTTGCCGTGATCGCCGTGAGGCTGCAGCGGCAAACGTGGCTGAAGCCACAAGGGCCCAGCGGGAGGTGACGACGCCGAAGATCCCGCTAAAAGGGGCCGGGCGGGCCAACAGAACCTAGAAGGCTTCAGACTTGCAGGGGGACCATCATCACTAACGGCTATATGTACAGTACCTATTTTTCTAGAACGATCTCAAGAATCTCAGGGATACATTTCCTGATTCCTTCAAGTTACTTAAGGGATGACAATTTTCATATGGCTTGCCGAGACAGGTAATAATGATTCTCTGTCTGTCTACTAACCTACCCTGCCCTGCCTGCTACCCTAGGTATGGACCCCAAAGGCTACCTAGGTAGGTACCCTAGGTAGAGGTATGTAGGTATGTACTAGGTATACCTATCTTTCAACTCTCTTGCATTAGAGACCTAATAATACATCGTAACCTCAATTTTACTGTATTATCTAAGGTAGGTAGATCACCGGCACTTCACCACGAGCCATTAATTTAGCGTATCGCTGTTCACATGCGCATAATCTTCCATCCTCGTGAGACACGTCACCATCGTATGTATCCATGCTATCTCAATCATTTATACACTGACATCCATACTGCAATCAGAAACTGGCAGTGAACGGAATAGGGACTTCGAGACAGCCGACCTCGCTTAAGCATCAAGAATAAAATCATATTTTGATGGACATCTATATGGGTCTCGATCTTATGGAGATGCTCAGAGTCGCAGCAGGGAACTCGAGACAAATGCGTATGTATGTATGTAGTTCTATGAGTAGTCATTACATAGGTACTTTAGGATCTGAAAGATAGATGCTTTGACAAAGAAGAGACTGGCAATTATCTTTGGTACCGCGTTAAAATGAACGGTCGTGTAACTGATATCATCGTTCGAGGATTGTTACACGTTGGCGCAGCTGAAAACCCCAACTAAGAATAGTCATGAACCATTTATATGATGGTGGGATAGATTGGTTCGCAGCTGAAAGACCTGGTGTTATTGCACCATATATTGATCCCGGCAAGACTCTTTCGTGCGACACCTCATCACTGAAAGGTAACTCAAATGTCCCAAGCCTCTGGCAGCCCAGGTTAGTAGGTACCTACCTACTAGGTATTGGATGGATGTATTACTACCTAACAGCGACAGATTTCTGTCACTCGGGACTCCAAGGACGACAAGAGGTTCTTTCTATGAGCGTAGCTGTCTCCTGGCTCTGTCTTTACCTAGATACGCTGCAAGTTATTCCACCTGATTTCTTTCCAGGTTGACATGCATCTGCGCGTCCTCAATCTACCTACTATTACCTACCTTACCTACCTTATGTACAGTACAGGGCCTAGAGAGCCCACTTCCCCTGGCAGATCTCCTGATGCTAAAGAAAAACCCCCCGCCTGGCGTCGATGCTAAAACGGTGTCTCTCAGACCAGTCACAGAGCTACTTGGGCATAATCAGCATCCATGCATGATTACCTTACCTATGCTACAAAGCATTATTCACAAGGCAATTCACTAATATCACGATTTACATACCTATACTTGCTGATTGAACTGCAGTGATTTTTATAATACTAATCTACTACATTATCTATCGAGTATCAAGATATATCTATGGCTCTGGGCCTTGCACGCACGCGTTCTCAACCTAAGAATAAGAGCTCAAGCGGCGGCTAAGCAATTATTAGGTCCATAATCCCCGTAAACAAATGAACCAATCCGCATCCATCTTGACAGACCCTCGGCTTGGTCCTCAGATCCCTGATCATAGAAGGATCCATCCATTGGAAGCCAAGTCATTCCCAATGGATCTCCGGGTTGGGCTGGCTGGCTAAGGTACTGCTGCTGGTAAGGTACGGAGTACACGGGCTGCTACACTGCTACACCTAACTCTAACGTTATACGACACCCAGCAGTGACACGCTACGCTCCTTATTATTCACACCATTTCGACTTAATTCGGGTTGCAGTTCAATTAATTTAGCTTTATTCCATTCTGGCACCGCTCATTGAAACATTCCGTCTGCATCATCTATCCAAAGCCCAAGCTTAGGCCTTTTTCTTTGTCTTTTACCTTTCTTTACCCCCTCCCTGTCTAACCTGTACGTACGTGGGTTTCTTCGCACTCAACCAAACTCCAGACGACCAAGGTTTCAAGACCGAGACCATAGCGCTTCCGCCGATTCGACTGACGCTCCGGACACCGAATATCTTCAATATCTTCCTGAACGGCGATATCGTGCCCCCGATGAAGCGAGCGGCCCTGGGCCAGCATATCGCCAACTTCACGTGTTCAATTTGGTAGCCGTTGGCAAACGTTTCCCCAGGCTCATCGAATCCCTGGCACCTCCTTTTTTCCCTTACTGTACACCCGGGATCGACTCCAACACAGGTATCTTCGAAATACGATTCGCAAACTAAACCCTTTGCTTCGACGACTGTCGCGGCTACGACCGCTCTGTCACACATACCGCCATCGCCGTCGCCATGTCTGACAAGACGAGGCAGTCCTCGGGCGGCCGGTCTTTATTCTCACGAAGTAAGCACAAAGACAAGCGCTTGACCGAAGAATCGAGATACCCCGCAGACGATGCCGCCAGTTTTCGCTCCTCGCGCCACAAACGAGAGTCGTCTGCCATTTCGTTAGATCGCCCAGAATCTTCTGATGGCGGCATCAACCAGATGGCAGGCGTGATTACGTCGATACCCTACGATGCCGTCGGAGGTGGATCACGCTCTCCCATACCTGTCGAGTATCTGCCCAAGGGCGAGCAGATGCCAGTGCGCCGTGAACCTCTTCCGCACCACCTGAACAAGAATGGCCTAGACTTTCACCAATACCCGAGCTGGGATGGGACGCCGGCACAGTCTGGTGCCCATTCCCCTGGTCGACAACCTCTTGGATATGGATATGGCAATGTTACTATGGCTTCAACGGGCCGTCAGACCCAGTATCAGCAATGGGGTCCGCCTAGGGGCAGCTCTTCCCACTCGAATAATCCTCCCAACCCTCGATACGACTCATATATGTCATCTAATGCCCGGGGCTCGGCTGATAATCTGAGCATTCAGTCAGGTAATACAAGTTTCATTGATGGAAGGATATCGCGCTCACCACATGTAGCTATGCCCAGTGCTTCTTCTCAGAGCTCTTATGCTGCTTCTCAGCACTCGAACCGCGATTCTCACCGGTTTACCAAATTTCCGTCTGGGCCCCCTCCAGGACAAAGCGATCCACAGGGTGGTTTCTATTTCCCAAAACCAGACGACGATAACGTGGTGGAGCAGATGTTCCTCCAACTGATGCAGAAGCGAGGATGGCACAACCTCCCTGAGCAGGCCAGGAGACAGATGATGGCCTACCCCGCCCAGAAGAAGTGGACGCTCATTTATCAGGATCGACTTACTGAATGGCAAGGCGAGCAGAAGCGCCGACAAACAGCACGCCCCAACCAGTATACCGCGACTCCCGATATCACGACGTACTCAGATGAAGAAGGCACTCCTGAATGGTATGTGCGGCGAGTTATGGAGGATCGGCTTGACACGAAAGGTATGGGAAGTTTGGAAGTCAACCTGCGAACACAACAAATTGGTTGGGTCAAGAGATTCGTTGAGTGTCAGGGACAGGTCGCTCTGATGACCTTGCTGCTTAAGATCAACCGCAGGACAGCACAGGGGCCAGTCCAGGATAACACCCGTATCGACAAGAACCTCGATCGCGAATATGATATTATCAAGTGTGTGAAGGCGCTCATGAACAACAAGTTCGGCGCCGACGATGCCCTGATTCACCAGAAGGTCACGGTAGCCCTTGCTAGCTCTCTTATATCTCCTCGTCTCACCACGCGGAAGCTTGTCAGCGAGATTATAACCTTCCTCTGCACCTGGGGAGAGAATGCCGAAGGTCATCTGAAGGTTATTCAGGCGCTGGACGAGGTCAAGACCGCATCTGGAGAAAATGGCCGATTCGATGCTTGGATGCGTTTGGTGGAGGTCACCATTGATGGTAGGGGCAAGATGGGAAGTTTGGTCGGTGCTAGCGAAGAATTGAGGACCGGAGGTATTGGAATGGAGAACTTGCTTATGGAATACGCCGTTGCGACTCTCATGCTCGTCAACATGATCATCGATTCGCCCGAGAGAGACCTGGAGTTGAGGATACACATTCGAGCCCAATTTACAGCATGTGGTATCAAGCGAATCTTGACAAAGATGGAGGAGTTCCAATACGAACTCTTGGACAAACAGATCGAACGGTTCAGAACAAACGAAGCCATTGACTATGAGGATATGCTTGAGAGGGAGAATAGCAGTATCAAGGACGATGTCGAAGGTGAGGTCAAGGATCTGACTGATCCCGTGCAAATTGCCGATGCTATTCAGCAGCGTCTTCATGGCACCAAGACCAACGACTACTTCATTTCGGCTCTGCAGCATCTTATGCTTATCCGAGCAAATGATGGCGAGGAGCGACTACGCATGTTCCAGCTGGTTGATTCCATGCTTAGCTATGTTGCTATGGATCGGCGACTGCCGAACATGGATCTCAAGCAGAGTCTCAACTTCACGGTTCAAAGTCTCCTCGACAAATTGCATACAGACTCAGAAGCCAGGCAAGCCCAGGATGAGGCCCTTGAATCGCGACAAATCGCTGAGGCCGCGATGGCTGAGCGTGATGAGATGAAGGCTCAGCTTGAGCTGGGTGCTGATGGACTGGTTGCCAAATTACAGAAGCAACTGGACGAACAATCTCGGTTCATCGATGCTCAAAGAAGACAGGCAGATGGACTCAAAGCTGAATTGGACAGTATGCAGACCATGAGAGCCAAGGAAGCCCAGCGATACGAGTTGGAAACAAGAGAGCTATACCTGATGCTTCGAGATGCACAGGACGTAGCTGCTTCCAAGGCTATCAAAAGCGCTGCTGCTGCTAGCAGCGCCAGCAGCAAGATGGCTGGGCTGGAAGACCCTGCTCGTATGCAGGGTATCCTAGATCGCGAACGCCTCATGGAGCGGTTACAGATGCAGATCGAGCGGCAGAAGACACAATACAAGCTCGAGGGACGTGTTTGGGGAGACGCTGTTGGCCCTTCAGACCGTCTTCGAGCCCTGCGCGAAGAGATGGATGACAGGCCTGGAACACCCCCTGGTGGCGGTACACCCCCTCGGGATTTCACCAACAGCGTTCTGGGCAGCATCCACCGCAATACCAAGATTCCACGCAAGCCCCTTAAGAGACGCTCTGATGGTGAGGTGATCGATGAGGACGACGAGACTGAGGGCGAGGATGGTGTCATCTTCGAGAAGCCAAGAATTGTCGAGATGAAGCGACCTACGATAGACCCCAAGCAGCAAGCTGGTTTGCTTGGTGAGATTGGTTCCAAGGTCAAGAAGTTCGATGCCAGTGATTCTGAAGATGATACTACTGGTCCTTCTCACCCTAGTATGGAGACCTCATCACCTATCACCCCCCCAGGTGATAGCGACACTCCCAAAATTGAAGTCACTGGTGCTGCTCCTCCGCCTCCGCCGCCGCCACCGCCACCTCCTCCTCCCATGCCCGGTCAAATACCCGGAGCTCCGCCGCCGCCGCCTCCGCCTCCGCCCCCCCCTATGCCGGGTCAGATTCCTGGTGCGCCTCCGCCTCCGCCTCCGTTGCCTGGCATGCTGATGCCAGGTGGTGGACCTCCTCCTCCCCCACCACCGCCTCCGTTGCCTGGTGCTATGTCTGGGCACTTCTTGGCTCGACAACCCGCTTTCGGGGCTGCACCAAGCATCGGCCTGCCTGTGGTTCGTCCCAAGAAGAAGCTCAAGGCCTTGCATTGGGAGAAGGTCGATGCCCCTGAGACCAGCCACTGGGCAGCCCATACACCCTCTGCCGAAGCCCGAGAGGAGAAGTATCAGGAGCTCAGCAAGAAGGGTATTCTCGACGAGGTTGAGAAACTGTTCATGGCTAAGGAGATCAAGAAGATTGGTATAGGAAACTCTTCTAAGAAAGATGACAAGAAACAAATCATTTCTTCTGATCTCCGCAAGGCCTATGGTAAGTACATACCCTTTTATGCCTAACTGCTTTACCTGCTAATACTGTACAGAAATTGCATTTGCCAAGTTTTCACAGCACTCTGTTGAAAAGATTGTTCAAATGATCATTCACTGCGATCCAGAGATTCTAGACAACACTGTAGTGATGGACTTTTTGCAGAAGGACGACCTCTGTAATATCCCCGACAATACAGTCAAGCAAATGGCACCGTACAGCAAGGACTGGACTGGACCTGATGCCAAGTCCCAAGACCGTGAACTTGATCCCTCGGAGCTCACTCGACAAGATCAGCTTTACCTCTACACGGCTTTTGAGTTACACCACTACTGGAAGAGTCGAATGAGGGCCCTTGCGCTTACTAGGAGCTTTGAGCAAGAGTACGAAGAGATTAACGAGAAGATCCGACAGGTTGTGACAGTATCTGAGTCGCTACGCGATTCTGTTTCATTGATGAACGTACTTGGCCTTATTTTGGATATAGGTAATTACATGAACGATGCGAACAAGCAAGCGCGTGGTTTCAAGCTCAGCTCTCTTGCAAGATTGGGTATGGTCAAGGACGACAAGAACGAGTCAACATTAGCCGATCTCGTGGAGCGTATTGTACGGAACCAGTACCCTGAGTGGGAGACATTTGCGGATGATATCAACGGAGTTATGACGGCACAGAAGATCAACATTGAGCAACTTCAGGCCGATGCGAAGAAATACATCGACAACATTCGAAACATTCAAATGTCGTTGGATTCTGGTAACCTAAGCGACCCGAAGCAGTTCCATCCCCAGGACCGGGTGAGTCAAATCGTCCAACGCATTATGAAGGAAGCCAGAAGAAAATCCGAACAGATGGAGCTGTACTTGGAAGAAATGATGAAGACATACAAGGATATCATGGTATTTTACGGCGAGGACCCCGCAGATGATGGTGCCCGCCGGGATTTCTTTGCCAAGTTGGCATTGTTCGTTGGAGAGTGGAAGAAGTCTCGTGACAAGAACGTGCAGGTGGAAGAGACAAGGAAGCGTAACGAGGCGTCAATGAAACGGAAGCACACAGCACAACTCAAACTTACCAACGCCAACGCCGAGGCGGGACCGACGTCTCCATCCAATACCGGCGCCATGGACTCCCTCCTGGAGAAGCTACGTGCAGCTGCGCCGCAAGCTCGGGACCAGAGAGACCGAAGAAGGCGTGCGCGACTCAAGGATCGTCACCAGGTCCGCGTTGCGTCTGGGCAAAAGATTCCCGACCTCGACGAAATCCCAGAAGTGGAAGCTGGCCTCAAGAACAAGGAGGAACCTACCGAAGACGACAGCAAAGTGCTCAGCCCGGGCCTCGCATCACCTCGCGAAGGTGAAGACGACGTTGCCGATAGAGCAGCAGCTCTTCTACAAGGCATGCGCGGTGGTGATGGCGCAGATGACAACGATCCCGAGAGGAGAGAAACTCTCCGCAAAGCCAGACGGCAGACAGCAGAGGAAGAGAGAAGGCTACGAAGACGGCGAAGAGAAAGGGCGACTACAAATCAGTCAGAAGAGAACCCCGACGAACAAAAGGAAGAACCCAGGGAAGAGCCAAAGGTAGAAGAAGGAGAGGCGGCCAAGGAGCCACCGAAGGAAGAAGAAGCGCCTATAGAAGATGATGTTCCAACACCTAGAGCCGTGACTACTAGCGACGGTGCCCCAGAAGAAGAGCAAGGGGAAAAGGCATAGGCATAGGCATGGCATGGTACAGACACGAGGATGAGATGGATGGGCGGTGTTTGTGATACGAGATGCATACCAATGGTGTTGGGAACTGTTTAGGGGTGGAAAGATCGCGTTTGTATGTATTGCACGCGCTATACGTAATGTCTACACCAACACGTACCGTGGAAGAGAGAGTACTTGAACAATTTGTGTATCATGGTCATATTTATTGATATTGATAGTGATATTGCAGTACTGGTCGCAAGTGACAGTCAGAACTTGGGGACCCTGCCTCAGCTCGGAGTCTTTACCTGGCATATTCCAACACAAAGTTCCGTCCTTGAGCAAGCCCTTGTATGTCTGATATGACCCAACAAGCGTGCCACTTAGTTGTCTATGCTGTTCAGGCCCGATCGCATTCGGGTGCTTGTGACCCTTTCGTATCCTTGGCCTTGTTACCCAAACCCCCCTCGGCAGCGTTGTTCATCGCTCAGCTGTTCCCAAGACTCCTCCACCCAAGATTGCTTCTTCCCACCATGATTCCGGATTTCTGCTGACTTTCCTCGTCGCTGCTCGTTTAGTGTTTCATCGGAGGGACGGCGAATAGACTGCCGAGGCGGCAGAAACCACCCGCGACATGACCCATGAGACCAAGGCATACTTCTTGAATTAGAACAGAACAGTCTTTCAAGAGATGGTACAAGTAAGCGGCACGTCCGACTTCGAGGGCCAGAAACGAGGAGACCGTAAAGAATCGAACATGGCCCTGATAAATGTCGGGAAATATCTCTCGCAAGAAGAAAATGAAAGTGAGTATGCCGATGGACAAGACCGCGATCAAGATGAACCACCGATTTGGGTCATCACGAGCTGGCCACAGGGTCAAGATGTACCACCACCATTTGCGACGAGGCTTACGGCAAATACGGTCACCGCGGGCTGGCCATAGGGCCATGGCATACCACCACCAGCTGTGACAAGGCTTATGGTAGGGATGCTTGCCAGCGGCTGCCCGGGGAGCAGCTTCAACAACTCTGTTCACGGCCGATCGACCGGCGGTGTGGTTTTCGCGTCTAGATCGTATAAGCTCTTCTGGTGGAGGAGTAGCGGGTCGACATATCCAGTTCCACAAAATGGTGAGGACTATGTGGATGGCTGTTATACTGAGTACGACGCCCTCAAAAGAGCGCAAGAATGTCGCAAGGATGGCCATGGCGAGACTGGTGCATATATTCTGCGGAAGCTTGTGCTTGCGCGTGAAAATGGAGAGGTTTGTCGCAAAAGTTGAAGAAACAGGCACATCCTTGGGATGGCCCAAGTTAAGCCCGGAACATGTATTGACGTAGAGAGTAATGTGAAATAGGAACGACAAAGCAGGGCTGAGAATGCATTACACATGTAAGATAAGGTACTGTAAACTTTGATGTCCCACTCACCTCACTCGTTGGCCGGGAAAACCAATCCATCCATCCATACGCCAATCCAGTTTACCTTTACGGTACGGCACAACCTTAAAAATGCCAGTTGTCCTTACGGAGATCGTAACTCGTACTGCATCAGCGCCTCCCAGCCAGCCAGCACGCTCAGCGTGATGGACTCAATGGCCTGTTGAATCCGCCGTTCCTGTTCATATACTGACGATACTCCGTCTTCTTTTCTTTGTGCACGCCACCAGCATTGTTGCCTGAAACCTTCTTGTTTTTGGTCGTTCCAAACCCGCCGAAGCCCATCATAGCCTGCATAGCGGCCATGTCGTCGTCCTCTGCGTCCATAGGATCTTCTTCAACCTCTGAAGCCTGGCCCTCTTCTGAGCGATTGTTTTCCTCTTCATGCTGTGCGCGTGATGGCGGCGGTGGTGAGCGGCTTGCGCGAGAGCCGACGTTGAAGGACATGTTTGGTGCCGGGCGCTTTGCGTCGGGACGAGGGCGCGTGGGAAGGGCTTCGTGGGTAGGGCTTCGTGATTGTGGTGACGCTGAGCGACGAGATTTGCCTACGTGGCAAGTTAGATTTTCGTAATGTTGGAATGGTAGTGGGTGCATACTTCGCTTGTCTCCGTCATCTTCACGACGCTCATCTCGTCTCTGTCTTGGTGGCGCATCCTCCGCATCCTCTCTCCGTCTATCCCTCCTGTCTCGATCATCATGATGGCGCGGGCCTCTATCCCTAAGTCGGTTCCTATCACCATCTCGATCTCGATCTCGATGTCTCCTTTCTGGCGATCTTGATCGATCTCTGTATCCACGGCGCTCGCGTGACCTTGACCTGTATCCTCTGCGATCGCGGTCGTTGTCCCTATTATGTCCTCCGCGCCTATCGCGTCTGTCGGATTCGTCCCACATCTGACGACTATCGGGTCGTCTGCTTCGCCTAGAGTCTCCCATTGTGTGTGTTGTAGTAGAAATTGATTTGCTGGTGGGGTTGAGATATTGATAGTGTTAGGTGTAGAATAAGAATGTTAGAAAATGAACCCAACAAGTTCTAGATAGGTACCTTAAGTAGAGGAAGGCTGCAACAAGATAACTTTTAAGTGGAGTTTGAGCTCCAAGTGGCGGTGGCTGGTGAAGCTTTATCATTGGCCCGAGCTCTCCAGACCCCGGATCGTTCTCCAACTCTCAGCCTTGCGTCGTCATATCAATTCGCTACTCCTACGTGTTCTCTGGAGCCGCTTGCTCACACACAAATTCACCCAATGAGGAATTGAAATTCTCTTGGGTTCGCTCAAAAAAGTACTTGTCTCAATTTTGATTGTAGAGGCTTGTGAGAAATACTTTTCACCGTCAGTATGGTGAAAATTGCCCATTGGGTGTCGGCGGCGACACTCGCTCTGGGCGTATCAGCCGCAGACGATGCGTCTTCTGTGCTGACGACAGAAATCGGCCGTCAAAACAACCAGAGCCTCTTTTGGGGCCCCTACAAATCCAATTTGTACTTTGGTGTGCGGCCACGAACACCAGATGGCCTATGGACAGGGCTGATGTGGGGGAAAGTCGACAACTACCATGATATTCAGAATGGTAAGTGAAATAGCAGGCTTCGTGATTTAAATGCTCTGACACTTGCCTTGTAGGTTTCAGATATACTTGCGAGCAGGGAGAAGATATGCATGGCTACGGATGGGATGAGTACGATGCCCGCATAGGCGGTGTGCAGTCTATTCACGACAAAGGCAACAATATCGACTTGACGACTACTTTTGTCAAGATCCCTGGTGGAAACCATGGTGGCAGCTGGGCTGCCCGAATCAAGGGCGAGCTGCGAGACGGTGCGCCAAAAAACACCAGGACCATGCTCTTCTATTACATCGCCCAGGATGGCCAGGGCGAACTTGCTGTTGAAGGTGAAGGTACTCAGTATGGCTTTGAAGACGACGTCACTCTTAAGGGCAGTTCAACGGCACTGGGAGACTATAAGCTTCTTATCACCAAAGGTACCGGAGAGCACCCTTCAACAGACCACAAGTTTCTGCAAGATAGACATGGCGACACAACCATCGTCTCGAGTGCTGAGGTCCCAGCCGACCTCACCTGGCAGGGCAAGCCCGTTGTCTTCAAGCAACTTCAAGATGCCGTTTCGCCCGTGCAGCAGAACGCTGACCAGGCCGATCCGCCTCCACCGTGGCAGGTGTACCGAATTGCCCATGCGCCTGGAAAAGGTAACGTTCATATAGTCGAGAAGACCTTTGAGGGACCGTTCGAGTTCGATGTCATCTTTTCGTCGGGATCTGGAGGCAAGGAGTTTACCTCCGAGGAGGTTACTGAACAGATCGAGAAGACTTCAGAAATCTTCAACGAGCGCTTCACCAATACCTTCAAGCTCAAGGAGCCTTTCACAGAAGAGAAGTACAAGAAATTCGGCAAGAGCATGCTGTCGAACCTCATCGGCGGTATAGGGTATTTTCATGGTCACCAGCTCATTGATCGATCTTATGCGCCTGAGTATGAGGAGCAGAACGACGGGTTCTGGGAGGAGGCCGCGCAAGCCAAGGCACGCACGCAGCCAGAACTCGAAGGCCCCTATGAGCTTTTCACTAGCGTTCCTTCCCGCCCTTTCTTCCCCCGGGGTTTCCTATGGGATGAAGGATTTCACCTGATTCCCATTGCCGACTGGGATATTGACCTCACACTTGAAATTGTCAGGAGCTGGTACAACACCATGGACGAAGATGGCTGGATCGCGCGCGAACAAATTCTAGGTCACGAGGCCCGGAGCAAAGTCCCCCCCGAGTTTCAAGTGCAATTTCCACATTATGCCAACCCCCCTACCCTCTTCCTTATCATCGAGGGCTTCATGGAGCGTCTTCGCGCATCAAACGGAACGAAGAGCGAGACAAAGGAACGCATTCTGGGGGCCGATCCTCTGCAAACCGCTCACCTCGACAATATCGAGCTCGGCGAGAACTATCTTCGAAAGTTGTACCCCCTGTTGAGACAACAATACGACTGGTTCCGCAAAACTCAGCGAGGTGACATAAAGAACTATGACCGTGAGGCATACTCAACCAAGGAAGCTTACAGATGGAGGGGCCGTACTGAGACTCACATTCTCACCAGTGGCCTGGACGACTATCCTCGACCCCAGCCCCCTTCGCCGGGCGAGCTGCACGTCGATCTCATGTCTTGGGTTGGGCTGATGACAAAGTCGTTGATGAACATCGCAGACGCCCTCGGCATGACCGAAGATGTGAATGAGTATAGGAAGAACTTGGATGGCATCGAGCACAACCTCAATGATCTCCACTGGTCCTATAAGGAGGGTTGCTATTGTGACGCAACGATCGATGATTACGAGGAACACGCGCTCGTATGCCACAAGGGCTACATTTCCCTGTTCCCTTTCCTGGTCGGCCTGATGAAGGCTGACGACCCCAAGTTGGGCAAGATTCTTGAACTGATCGGTGACGAGGAGCACCTTTGGAGCCCCCACGGCATTCGCAGCTTGAGTAAAAAGGATGAGTTCTACGCCACGGGCGAGAACTACTGGCGCAGCCCGGTTTGGATGCCTATCAATTACCTGGCTTTGTCTCAACTACAGGTAGGGTTTCCCCCAGATGTCCCTTGGCGAAGTAGTACAAAGACTAATATGTGCATATAGAACGTTGCTTCGCAGGAAGGCCCCTACAGGGGTAAAGCGAAGGATCTGTTCAGGCGTCTCCGTAAGAACCTTGTCGACACCGTGTACAAGAGTTGGGAAGAAACAGGCTTCGCCTGGGAGCAGTACAACCCCGACACGGGTGCCGGCCAGCGAACACAGCACTTCACTGGATGGACTAGTCTTGTCGTCAAGATCATGGCTATGGAAGATCCTGGCCAGGAGGCTCATGCTAGGGACGAGCTGTGAATGGGACGGAATGTAACAAGGCAATGTAGGACTAAGGGCCACTTGAAAAGGTGTTATGCGCATCATGATATGCCAGTTGAAACATACCCGCTATTGGTCAATGGGTTAGTCACAGCCAAGACATACATCGTAAAACAATCCCACGGCTGGTACCGCATCCTCGAGCCATGCAGGCTTTGTGAAGCTTGGGGGCTGTGAGGCTGGGACCAGGGATCGAAACATTCTGCCATATTAGGCAATTCAGGGGCAGAGCCTCCAAACTCTGTTTTATTGATTCTGTGCGAGGGATGGCTGTGATTTGATGCCTGATGCCTGGCGATGGCTCAATGGATGCAGATCGGTGACTGTGGTATGTGCGCCATACGGATCGGCAGGCTGTCAACGTCTTAGTGGCGTCGGCGGAACTTATTCAAATGGCCGAAGGCTGTCGATGAAGATGAAAACAGAGAGTGTGCTTGCGTTTAGTCAAATGAACGTCAGCGGGTTTCTAGCAATGTCACGATTCTGCATCGGTTACCAGTCATAGTCTACCGGCCTGCTTCCGGGACGAGAGTAGCTGCCGAGACATAAGCCGCAGATCCGTAGATGCAACCATTCTTAGAAATGCCCAGAACGGCTTGAATGCATGCGTGCATGGGGTCGATAGTTTGTGTATAGCTTCAATGTGAACAGGCTGCAACCTGCATTGGTGGAACATGAGCTTCCACGCCCAAGGGAACCCTCCGATACACCTGACAGGCGTTGCAATCCTTCCCGAGACATGGCTCAGGGGAGTAAGCAGAAACAAAACAGCAGGCAAGGATCTGGAAAGCTATATCTGTAATGTCTCAGAGGTAACCGAGACGGCAGAAACATGGTTCATGTCTTAGGTCTTAGGTAGAAACAGTAATACAAGAGCCTGGTCTAGGTTGCAAGGCTGATTTCCTGGATAATGCCTCGTGGTGGTGAGTGTACCGTCTAAGCCTGGTGATTGGATCAATTGGAGCCTGTCCGGGGCTATGCAGCGAGCTACCGTAGCGAAAACAGTCAGATGAAGCGACGGCGCGCCAATTGACCAATACCGACTCTGTTTCTATTTTTAAGGCGCTTAAACTTGACCAGGGTATATGCATGCGGCGGGTGAGGTTGGTGTACCATTGCGGCTGTTTGTAAGAATTCGAGACTAGACGGACATCATGATGTGATTGAAATGTGATTTTTCGATCGCGAAATGTTTCCATTGATAGAACAAGCGTAGCATTGGCGATTCTTGGGAACAAATGTGTCAATGGTTCGACCTCTCAGCTCGTTGGTCATTCACAGCAGGCGCTTAAGATGGCTGCTTGGGGGTCTGGCCAATGAGAAGCGGTACCAGAGATCTCAGTCGAGAATCGAGGACCCCCGTCCGAGTCTCAGTATCGAGAGGAGTTGGATGCTCAGAAATTAGGTCCCAAGGGTTTGGGAGGGCCCGCGTTGGCCGGCGAAAGGGCCTGAACCTGAACCTGAACCTGACTGACGGGTAAGACCAGGTGCCGTGCCGACCGGATTGAAGGAGTCCCGGCCACCCAATAGGCCAGTGTGCGGGTGATAGTAAGGTCAGAAGGGGCTGTTCGACGATTACCTCTTGGGTATGAGTGTGCGTGTGAGTGTGGGTGATAGAGTGCGCGTGGTGTAAGTTGAGGTTGTCTCGATTTGAACGTGACGTTTCATTCTTCTGCCCCCACGAGACCGATTGAGTAACTGCAATATTCGGGAACCTGACAAGGTTCTTTTGTTGGTTTCGATAATCAATTGATGGTGCAAGATGAGTCATGATAAGAGAGAGAGTTCGTGTTTAGTAAGAAAGGCGGAATATGCAGAGGGTGACTCTTCGGTGATGATTAGTTAGGTATGATGATGACGATGATGATGATTAGGGGAGAGGGCCCTGGAATCTGGGGCAGTTTGTTCCTTCGGTAGGCGGAAACACGGGCTTGACCGATGCACGCCAATGGGGAAGTCGCGTCATGGCTTCTGTGGCTGCATCCGCCATTTGCGGGATGACAAAGAGGGATGACAGAATAAAGGGTGCAACTTGCTGACTTATTCGCAATCGTGATGCCTCATGTAAATGTCTTGTCTTTTAGGCAGCCCTTTAAACTTATCAAGAGTGCCCATGTGACGAGAAATTGCACCTTGGAAGTTAGAAGCTTCTTCTCTGTGCCTATTGCGATATGGGACGCGCATGCAGCCAAGTACACGTTGGCACATTCAACGAATTTCAACCGGGATTAATTGGAATCTCTTTGTCTACTCCGTCCGTACCGAGTCTTTTCTCTGCTAAACTCCATGATTGAGTCCGGATCTAGAAAGTCGGAGTTTTGATTGAATTGGGATCACACGGCCTCATTTGTCAGCCTTGATGACGTTTCTGCGTTGCAAATCCGCAACTGTCTTGACGTTAATGCAGTACCAAGAGTGCGGAATAAGTGAGGTAGGTTAGTAGTTTAGGCGGGATGATCAATACGAATACTAATGTTAGGTACCTACTGTAAGTAAGTATGCAGTATCTTGGAGGTGCGTATTTACGTATCTAAGCTCCGTCTCCACACCAAGTCTGATATGGATGTCTGTTATCTTGATGAACAATTGCATTGTTGGGGGTCGAAAGAGAGATGCATCTATCTATTCTGCATCTGCTGCTCCAGGTCCATGGCCAGAGCCGTGGAGGATGATTGATTGATTGACTGATAACATGAACAGGGGTCTTCATTTGAGGCTGTGGCTTAATATAACGTATACCCTGCCCAAGCCCCGTAAGCCTATCAATGGAACGGGCAGTCAAGAGACTCCATCGCTCGCTCACTCGCTCACTCGGTATGTAATACAATACGCAGCGACTTGACTGGATACGGCCCGGGTCTTCCGCACCCCGACCCGACCCCTACCCCGGGTACCGTGGGCGTGGCTACTTATTAACTTACACCGTTTGACAGAGACCCTGGACCCCTGTAACTGTACTACAAGGTCCGGTCCCCCATCGACACATTGCCCTCAGCCCTACGATGGTGTCCTCCTCCACTCACGGCTTTGATGGATCCCCTGTCAGCATTGGCGACATGGCGCAGACTGACGGAAGCGAAAGAAGGTTCCATAGCAAGGGCGGAACAACGGGCACTGCTGTAATCTACCCAGCACGATACGCTATGTAGTGTGTTTCTATTTTGTTGCCCCCATGCTAAGGGCGTGCTTGATCGTCATGATACGACAACACAACCGAACGAGCGAACAGGCGTCAGTCAGAGTCAGCCGCTTCCACCGTCTACCTACCGAGAATCCCTATCTGCGATGTGCTTAGTTACCCTTGCCTTCGTTCTATAGTTGACTCACTTTCTATATAACTATCCATCTCCTCCTCCTCCGAATTAGAATTCTCATCTCCATCAACAACCAGTTGCATCTACACTCTACAACTACACTCTACAACTCAACACTTGTATACCAACAACTCAGCTCTTTCAACTCAACTTCCATCTTCACCCAAAAGTCTCACTTAACTCAACTCTACAACACTCTACAACACTCTACTCTATAACTCTTACAATGGCTGCCTTCACTCTCACTTTTGCTCCCACTACCCGATCCTTCGGCCGATCTGGCTACAACAAGGACGGCGACGACTCTGACTCCAAGCCCACAAACAACCGTGGTCGATCTGGCTACAACGAGCCTGAGGAGGGAGACTCTGGTCGCTCTGGCTATAACGGCCCTGAAGACGATGATTCCTCCAAGGGAAACAAGGGTCGCTCTGGCTACAATGGTCCCAGCGGCAATGACGAGGAGTAAACTCCTCTGTTACTCTTGAGTCACTTCCCAAAAGCATACACAGCGACAGCGCAAGCATGGAGCGGAGTTTTCTGTTTAGACACTAGTTTCAACAACATTTGCATAGAATGGAGTTTTGTTTTGTTCTCATCATCAGCATTGGCATTCGGAGGAACAAGTTGCAGACACGGCATCGCATCGCATAGCGGGAGTTGGAAAGGATGGAAGCATAGCATTACACAGCGTTGGCATGGCATGGCATAGAAGCGAGCATACAGCATGGATTTCATTTTGCTCTATTTTTCATATCATCTCATCTCAAATTCATTTTTGCTTTCTCTTTTCATAACCGGCTAGACCAGGTCCTGGCGGCCCAACATTGAGTCTTTCTATTTCTTTAGATCAGCTGCTCTCTATAGAATATTCCTCGATGGAAAAATATATTTCAACTCTCTTACCAATGTCCCCTCACTATGATCTTCCCTGCCACGCGCTTATTTCCCCACACAGAATCTAACACGTCTCAAAATCAGCGTCTGTCCGACATCTCATACATAAATTTGTCAGAACTTACTTCTCAAAGATAACACCCAGTACATCCTCAACATCTCCAAACTCGTCCCGTCCTGTGATCCGTGCAAGGCAATTTGCAGCATACCTTAAATACTCGGCCGCGAGCACGGCATCGGCATCCAGGCCCTCTTCAGGGGTAGCCTCCATCATGAAGTCCTCCAAGTGTCGACGGCACTTGACCAGGAGCTGGCGTTGGCGCTCTGTAACGCCTAGCAGATCTTGGAGATCGATGGGCATGGATGTCATCTTCTCAAAGGATGCCACGAGCTTGGTGATGACATCCTGGATACCGCCAGGATCCTTGCTTTCCCGTGTTCCTGCCTGAGCCTCTTTGCACGATATGGACACGAACTGCACCGCCGCTAGTTTGGGGGCTCGGATCCGAACAGTTCCTCTGAAATCTTGTACCAGCTTCTCCAATTCTTCTTTACCAACCGCATCTTGTTTATTGACAACAACAACACAGTCCTCTGCCCCCGCAGCGAGATCGAGCGTTTCTTGGTCGTATTGCAGAAACGGCCCATCCTGACCATCCTCCACGGATGCCAGGACTATAACAAGGTCCGAGTCCAGAGCTCGTTGCTTGGCTCGCCGTATACCTTCTTCCTCCACGGCCCCAATTGCGCCACTATCAGCCCCGTTGAGCACCTGGGAACCTTTGGAGCGAAAACCAGCCGTATCTGCAAATGAACATAAATAGCCGCGAATATCTAAGCTCGCCTCGACGATATCTCGCGTTGTGCCTGCTTCGCCGGAAACGATAGATGCCTCGCGCCCAACGATCAGGTTCATAAGCGAGCTCTTACCAACATTGGGTGGCCCTAAAAGCGCTATACGAATTCCGTTCCTCAAAAGCTCGCTCCTTTGGCTTCCCTGTTCATGCAGCTCAATGCTGTGTAGCATCCTGGCAACTTGCGCAGTCACGTTCTGCAGCAATTCAGCTTGGGACTCGTCGAAGTGCTGGTCTTCAGAAAAGTCGATCAATGCTTCGATCTCACCACGAGCCAACAAGAGCTGCTCTCTCCATGCCTCGTATTGCCGTCCGAGAGCACCTGAATTACCTCGCACAGCTGCACGACGTTGCTGTTCCGTTTCAGCTGCCAGGGTGTCACTCAGGGATTCAATTTGGGCAAGATCCAGGCGGTCGTTGAAAAAGGCGCGCTTCGTAAACTCGCCAGGCTCTGCGTATCGAATACGATGTGTAGCGGAACATTTCGGAATGGCTGCTAACACAGCTTTTACGGTGGCTGATCCTCCATGAACGTGCAACTCCAAGACATCATCACCAGTTACAGTCTTGGGGCTAGGAAAGTAAAGAACAAGAGCTTCTGGGTCCAGCACCATCTGTTCATTATTGGCATGCTGGGGGTCATATAGGGACCGCACTGTTGCATATCTTGGTTTTGGCAATGGCTTCGACGGGCAAAGTGCCTCGTAAATCTTCAGACAAAAATTAGATACCTGTATATGGTATTTTGTATGACACTTACCTCAAGACACGATGGGCCAGAGATACGAATTACCGCAATACCCGCCCGGCCCTGCGCCGTTGATAGAGCATAGATGGTGTCGTCTATGATTGGTAGTCCGGAGACAGATCCAGAGTTTTGAGCATGCCACGACTGATGCGAGAATGGCTTCGTTGACGAGGCAATAGAATACCGCAAAGGTGGTGTCAAATTCTCGTCGTTGCACTTCGTTATATAGAATGGCGATAGGAAGACTCGAGTGCGATTCGCTTTGCAATTGAGTCTCCTTAGGAGACTGCGTCTCAGCATCGGCGAAATGAGTGATAATGAGATGTTCAGACTTGTTCAAATTTTTATATGTTTTGACTTCCTTAGGAAGAAGACGATAGACGCTGTATATGGGAGAAATAAATGAGTATTGGCTGAGTTTTCCTAGTTGGAGACATAAACAAGACTGGAGAGAAAGCTGAGGTTGATTCCATCCATCCATGGATCCAATGTTATAGCGCTCAGGATCCACTGATCGTATCAAAATGATAGTGCGCTAACCCACTGAAACTCACCCGTCAGTTCCAGGGTGATGCATGGATTGGATCCAATGTTTAACTTGAGGCACCTAGGTACCTAGTAGGAGATAATCACCAGCACAAGCTGTTTAAGTAGAGCTCCTTTTATTACGTTTCATTGAATTGATTCTTATTCTTTATTCCAATGGACATGTTGAATTCAACATCCATCTAGGTTGACTTTTATCCTTGATGTCGACACACATCTAATCAGTTCCATATAACCTCAAACCATCCAGCTCAGACTTTTTATGATTGAATTTTCTTAAGAGGTAGCAAACGTCTCGATGAACTTGGCAAGCTTTTCTGCGCCCTCCAAAGGAATGGAATTGTAGCTGCTGGCACGAATACCGCCCACACTTCGGTGACCCTTGAGGCCGGTGAGACCCTGTGCAGTGGCCTCCTTGAGGAAAGCCTTCTCCATACCATCAGTGTCGCCACTCTTGGTGACTCGGAAGCAGATGTTCATCCTTGAACGAACAGACTTGTCAGGGACAACTCTGTACACATCTGGATGAGCGTCAAGAGCACCGTAGATAAGCTCGGCCTTCTTGGCGGACACGGCCTCCTGTCCCTCGACCTTGTTATAGGTGCTGAGCGACTTCTTGAGAACTTGGCCAGCAATATAGACACTTATTCTAGTCAGTACATGTACCACACGTGTCATACAGAAACGCTTACTCGAAGATGCTCAGGGTATTGTAGAGACTGTTGTTCTTGGCGATAGTCTCGTAAGAGAAGATGATAGGAGGGATTGGAAGTCCAAGTCGCCGAAGAAGTGCGGCAGGGGGCTGAGGTGTCTTGGGAGGAAGAATGCTCTTCTTGATAATCACAACGGTGACACCAGTGCAGCCGAGATTCTTCTGGGCACCGAAGAAGATGACTGAGAAGTTTCGGACGGGGATTCTCCTCGACAGGATGTTAGAGGACATGTCGGCCACAACAATAGGGCCCTCGCCGTCAGGTCCAGGGGTCAAGGATTGAGGGAAAGCAGGAAATTCTACACCATCGACGGTCTCATTGTCGCAATAATACACCAAAGCAGCATCCTTAGAGAGGTTCCAGGTGCTCTCCTCAGGAATCTTGCCATACTTGCCATTATTAATTTGGCGGGCGTCAGCGACAACGTTGACGTGCTCAGGACCAAGCAACCGCTTAGCTTCTTCAGAAGCCTTCTGAGACCAGCCACCGGTGACAATGTAATCCGCCTTGAGCTCCTTCTCGACTGCATTCCTGAGCTCCTGCTCTACACGAGGGTCGTCCTCAGGAGTCTTGAGGTTGGCAACAATCTGGGCCTTCTTCTTTGTCACCCATGCACCGACAAGGTTGTACAAGGTAGCAGAGAACTCTCCACTTCCACCACCCTGCATGAAAAGGACCTCATAGTCCTCGGGAATGTCAATGTATGAGGCAAGATCAGCCTTGGCCTCGTTGATGATGTTTGTAGCCAGCTCTGAGCGATGACTGTGCTCAGCAATACCTTGTCATTTGTTTAGTGACGTTGACGGCGAATTATGAGATTTTGGATGTACCTAATCCGGTATGCTCATAGTCGATGAGTGCCTGGGCAGCCTTCTCAAGGACGTCTGTGGGCAGCAGAGCAGGGCCTGCGCCGAAATATGTGATCTCGGATCTGGAAGGCATGATGTCGTTGTGTTGAGAGAAGAGAGTGTGAATATGCGAGAGGATAAAAACTGGAGTTGTCTAAAAGTCGCGGGTATTTACTGTAAGTCACAGTGAGTCATCCAATAGAAATGCCCACAGAAGAGATCCGGTATTCAACGTATGACTCTGAGAAGGTGAGTCTGGTATGGACGCGAGCAAATTTGAAGAAATGAGGGGTATGTGTATAGCAGTCAAGAAGGGACAGGCCTTGTTCAAATCCTCGATAATTCAACAGATTGGTGAACCGTGATGGCTGTGGACTGCAATCGTTATTCGCTGAGGCTAAAATGGCCATCAATGTGGTGGCTCCGCACGAATTGGGGGGTTTTGTTAGGCTGGCACAGCAGATATTAGAACGTCCATCGAGTAATCAAGGGGCTATCAAGCTATTAAGTCATATTCGGAATATGAAAAGCTGTGCCAGTTGCTGTTGTGCTCTGAAGGAAGTGTATTGCCTCAGAAAATGCTTTACCGGGCATGCCTGATGAGCCCATTACGGATTGTCGGAGAGTAACAGTAACTTCAAGACTTTCATTGAGAACTGCATTTACTTGCGCGAGAATATCAAAGTCTTGAAAACGTATATTTTTTACAAAAGAGACCTCCACTACAATTCAACAGTCAGATGTATCTTTCTACTAGCTTTTCAAATCGGAGCAACGACTTCTCTTGCCAACCGTTACCATGTAAGCGTGCTTTTCTGATTAAACATTTGTAACAAGAGCCTTCCCACATGTTGAGCTCTTCTGAAATTGCAGTTCTTGTCGGGGGATTCATGTCAAATGAGCTCTGGCTCCCGTTTTCTCTAACAGTAAGTCAGGCGCAGTCTCGCCATGCTCTCGTCAAGTCACATCAAACAAGACAAATATACAATCTTGCAGGGACAAACCGTAGTTCTCGTCAAGAAACGCAAAAAAATTGCACAAGGGTTTCTCAAGTAAGTGAGAGAGTAAAACTTGCCACGTCCCGAGCGGGATACAGAAAGATGATCACAGAGCATCAACAACATGAAACTGTCAGATTTAAGGAGACTGATTATGAAAGCAGGTACCGTAGCCATGAAGCTATCCGATTTAGCAGGCGGTGTGACGGGTCATCCACGGCAGAATGGAAAGCCGCAGGTCCCAGCGCAACGACCCAGGCTACGAAGCTTGAGCTGCCTGGTGCTCAACCACCTCAACTCCATCCCGACCTACCTACCTAGGTATACTAACAACCAACGCCCAAAATCCACCTCTCCACGAAACTCTCCATCGCAACCCCCGCGCATAACGATATTTGCTTCGCGGAATCCCACCGATCACACTACGCGGCGCTGCCAGAGCAGCTAATAATTCATCATGTTCAGAAACAACTACGATAACGATTCCGTTACCTTGTACGTCACCTAAGCTGTGAGCTCCATCCTGGCACCTTGAGCAAGCTGACTTTCCCCAAGCTCGCCCCAGGGCCGAATATTCCAAATTGAATATGCTGCTGAGGCAGTGAAGCAAGGCTCAGTCGTGGTCGGTATCGCCAGCAAGACCCATGCGGTTCTATGTGCTGTCAAGGTACGACCATCTCCCTGCCCCTCCATAGCATCCTTGTCCCGTACAAGAGCTTTCCAAGTCATTCTTCTAACACGCACCCTCGTAGCGAAACGCAGAGGAGCTTTCATCCTACCAGAAGAAACTTTTCACTGTCGACGAACATGCTGGCATCGCCATCGCCGGTCTTACTTCCGATGCTCGCGTCCTTTCCAACTTCATGAAGCAGCAGTGCCTAGGACACCGACTCACCTACGGCCGTGCCATTCCCCTCCGATCTCTTGTCGACATGATCGGTGAAAAGGCCCAGATGAATACCCAAATGTACGGAAAGCGACCTTACGGTGTTGGTCTGCTAGTTGCCGGTGTTGACGAGCGCGGTCCCCACCTGTTCGAGTTCCAGCCCTCAGGCATGACAGAGGAGATGCTTGCTTTTGCCATTGGCGCTCGAAGTCAAATGGCTCGAACATATCTTGAGCGCAACATCGACGAGTTCGCCGACTGCTCAAGGGAGGAGTTGGTCAAGCACGGTCTCAAGGCTCTGAAGGAGAGTTTGGTTCAGGACAAGGAGCTTACAGTAGAGAACACTTCAGTTGGCGTAGTGGGCATCAACACAAAGGACGGCAAGAAGAAGGTCGAGCCCTTCAAGCTGTACGATGGATTTGAGGTACAGCCATGGATCGAGAGCGTCGGCGAGGGTCAAGGAGGTGCAGAGGAAGGCGAGGGCGAGGGCATGGACGTGGACAGCTAAACGTGCGACGAATGATGAAGCGGATACACGTGGCGTCGGGTTGCTAGCTAAATAGATCATGTACAATTACATGCTGCAAAGGCAGCTTTTCATGGGTCTCACGTCTGGTCAGTCACCACAGAGCAGGTGGCTTGGGTCATCAGTCCGTCTATTTATGGAGCGCCAGTCTATCCTATCCTAGAAATGCGGCAAGGAACGAAGAAATATCCGTAAACACCATCAAAACACCTGTTTGCCTCCGATTTCCAAATTCAAACCCGGATCCAGATCCAGCGCCTCGAAACAATGACTTACTGGCTGCCCCATTGAAGCTGATAGATAGCATCTGAAACCTTGTATTCGCGAAGAGCCTTGATTGCGCCTTCAGGAGTATCGGCGTTAACCAGGATGTTCTTGTTGGCAGGTTTTACAAACCCCTCCTCAGAAGCGCGGTCCATCCACTGGACGATACCGTCCCAGTAGCCCTCAATGTTGAGTAGGACGATGCCGCGGTTGTGGATTCCCAATTGGTTCCAGGTAGTTGTCTCGAATATTTCCTCCATGGTACCGAATCCGCCACTCAGGCCGATGAAGCCACTGCCGGGACCACCAGCAAAAACCTCCTCGGCCATGAGCTTCTTTCGAGTATGCATATCCTTGACAACTGTCGTGCGGCCATAGACAGACTCCTCGGGCACAATGTGGTTATGTTCGTTGACAGTTCCGTAGGTGCCATCTCGTTCAAACTTGACCAGAGCCTCAGGGATGATACCATGGACAGACTCGGGGCCATTGATTGCGCAGAGACTCTTTGCCACCTCGCCCATAAGTCCGACAGTTCCTCCTCCATAAACTATTGGCCGGTGTTAGCCATACCCGGAGGTCGGCGATTGGCGGCCCGCGATGGTATCCGTTGCTGGCGGACCGCCTCTCTTATGTGACTCACCTAGGTCAATATTGTTTTCAGCCATGGCTCTCCCAAGAGCCCGAGCGGCTTCAATGTGAGCAGGGCTCGCGCCAGGAGCAGCACCACAGTAGACGCAAATCTTGGTTCGAGGGTGGCCGTTCTGTGAGGCAACGGCTGCCTGTGATGAGATGGTGCTGTCCGCAGTCATGATGGAGTTTTTTGTTGATTTGTTATAAAAGACTGTAGGTTGTTTGTGATAGTATATAAAGAGAGGTTGTCTCTGAAAGGATTCGACAAAGTTTTAGGAAAGAAAGAGTTGAGTTTGCATGGAGCAGGACTATTTATTATATAATAAAATGAGAACAATGACGGAGGCGGTTAACAATAGAACTCTTGTTTCGGTGAGTCTTATGTGGCGACCCTGAAGGATTCAGCTTGAACTAAGAATATCCCAGATGAGTCAAACTTTGGAGCATAAATCGTAAACCAGGAAAAAAGAAAAAAGAAACAAGAAAGAGCCAAGATAATGAAGGTTCACAAGTTTATATACCAGTCATATGAATAGCCCAGGAACTAACTCTAGTAGCTAAAGCAAAAGAGGACGGACATAACTTGACCAACACAACACAAACATCCATGGATGGATCCGTGGATCTGTCAACGAACGGCCTATCGGGCTATTGAAATCGAGCGACGGGAGCCACGTCTTCGAAGGTGCTGCTTGCGGCCGTGCTCCATGCATTCATGTAAGTTGTGCCACTACAAACTGCCACTTACGAGATATGCTACTGGACAATGGCATTGATGATTGAGGTCAGCTGGTCACCGGGACGTGAGGCGTGTTCCAGCAGGATAGGGCGATCCCCTGCATGGCTTAGCATCCATGGATATGTATCGCATCGTGAGCATTTGTCCTGAACATCATTGATGGGTTCAATGGCGGGGCCATGATCTCCCCATGATGCACTCTAGTCTCTCGGCACTGTGTCTTAATAAACTCTTCTAGTGGACGCATCCATTGATCTTTTAAACGTGGTCAATCTCCGAGCCGACAACGGCCGCCGCGGTACAAGCCTCCATACAAGGTACCTACAGGGGTACGTGTTCAGTTGGCCAATCGCTATTCGTTCGTGTCCACAGCCCGTCAACGTCACTATCATGGAGCCTGAAGTGGACTGCGAGGGGATTTCCAATTTCCATCCATCCCGTCCTTAGGTTCCATGGTCTCATAACTCTGACCAACCAAACACATCGCCTCAGGTGCATCAACCAACAACCTTGACTCTAGCATCAAGGTACCTAGTATCCTGCAGGTCATCTTCAACCCATTGCACAACGTCTGTCATTCTCCGCAATTGAATCGAAGCAGACGCAATGGCTGAAGCTCAAGTCTTGCCTCCCCGTCAAGGCGAGCAGCAGCAAGGTGGCGGCGGCGGCAGTGTAAGTCATCGCAAAGTAAACTTCACATCTGTAACCATACACTAATATCGATTCTGTCCAGGGCTTCAGCTTCAACAAGCTTCTCCTCGGCGGCGCCATCTACTTTGGCATCAATGCGGCCCTCAACTTGGCCTTGAAAAAGGACCAACGAGGAGTTACAGTCACCAATCCCGAGACTGGTGAAGCCGTTACAGTCCCTGGGAATGTCGAGGGTATTCCTCCTTTCCAGCTTCGCCCGAAGGAACTCAACGAGGGCGCTACATACCGCAATATCCCAAAGAACATTGCGCCCATCTGGCCTCAAGATAGCCATGTCGATATCATCGTAACGCTCTCCCAGTCGTTCAACCCAGCTCCTATCTCGCAAGTTCCCGACGAATATCTTGTACTGCAAGAGAAGGAGTTCCATCTCAGCAATAAGTCCGATAAGCGAACGATTGAGACCAAGTTCACGGTTCCTCCAGCTGTCCAGCATAATGGTACCCTCTGGGGACATTTCTACATTGGCCTTCCTGGAAGTAATCTCGATCCTAAGCTGCCCGATTATGATACGTCCAAAGCCTACTACTTCACCTGGCCTCTAACACAATACCTTCCCAAGAAGAAGGTTGCGAAGACTCGAAACTTGCTCGAGGATATCCCCAAGCACGAGGAGGAACCCGAAGAGGAGGAGCCCACTGGACCTATCATTGCGAACTACTATCATCCTAATGCAAGCTTATCCTTCGTCCCCGATCTGGGTGTCAAGGATTTCGCCGCGATGGCTCCTCAGATGCGACAATACTTGCGCCTTGAGGCTACTGGTGCCCGAGATGGCTCTGGTCAGCACGCCTGGTACTGTAAGTAGTAGCAACTTGTGTGCCAATGACGTGGTAACTAACATTGATAGACCCGATTCTGTTCGTCAACACTTTTTGGCAATTGACAAACCAGATGACTCTCCTCAACGACACCGTCAAGGAACTTCCCCTTCGTATTGATCTTGGTAACTTGGCCAGCTGGCAGTTCCAGCTCATGTCTACACTAGAGACCAACTCCAAGGAGTCTGCTCGACAAGCAGCATTTGGTGGTTCGCTTCCTGGTGGCGGTGACGGCACCGAGATAGAGATGATCAAGGAGGTGTTCCTCGACTCCAATCCAATCTTGCTTGGTGTTACCATTGTAGTCAGTATCTTGCACATGATTCTCGAGACTCTCGCGTTCGGATCCGATATTGCCCACTACCGCAAGAAGAAGGACAACGTCGGTATCTCAGTCCGTTCGATCTTGGCCAATGTTTTCATGCAAACTGTCATCTTCCTGTACCTCCTCGACAACTCTCAGAACACTAGTTGGATGATTCTGGGATCTCAGGTCGTTGGTATCGTCATTGAATTCTGGAAGATCACCACTGTTGTCAACGTTCGCATTCGTCCTGGTGGACCAGGGTCTTTCCTCCCTTACACTATCGCATTCGAAGATAAGCAAAAGTTGACCGAGACTGAAGAGAAGACCAAGGAGTACGACGAGATTGCTTTCAAGTACATGTACATTGCTGGCATTCCTCTGCTGATCGCATATGGCATTTACTCTCTCTACTACGATTCTCACAAGTCGTGGTACTCATACATCATTACTACTTTGGTGGGATCTGTCTACGCCTACGGTTTCTTGATGATGGTTCCCTCGCTCTACATCAACTACCGACTGAAGAGTGTCGCCCATATGCCTGCCAAGGCTATGATGTACAAGTTTCTCAACACCTTCATCGACGATCTGTTTGCCTTTACCATCAAGATGCCTTTCTTGCACCGTTTGGCCACTCTTCGCGACGATGTTATCTTCTTCGTGTATCTTTACCAACGATGGGCTTACCGCATCGATTACAGCCGTGTCAACGAGTTCGGACAGGGTGGAGAGGACGAGGCTGTTGACGACAAGGAGGCCAAGGAACAGGCCAAGGACAAACTGGTTGAGGATGTCAAGGCCGAAGCCAAGACAAGTAGCGCGGATACTGGTAAGGCCAAGAAGCGGAAGTGAGTTGCAGACGGCAACAAGAGCCGAGGAAAGGCCCTTGGGTTTAGACTGTCGGGTTTGCTTCGCAGTCATAACTTTGATATCTATGTTGTAGTTCTAGTCGGCCATTTTAGTTGAATATCAGCTACATAGGAATCAATACCATCAACCTATGCAACAAATGTTCTTTCAGGACTCGTGTAATGAAACAATACGATTCATATGAGGTGAGTCATTGATATTGCCTTCGCCCATAGCACAATCTTTGACAGCCCATTGATAAGCTTTCCTTGGCTCGAGTTGGCTGACGGACTGGCTTGGTGTATGTCTTCTGATTCGTAGCCCTACGAATATACGAACCTAGCTACGAATGATCGATTTGGACGATAGGACAGAGGAATATGTACCCCAGGTAATGGAAGTTCGGGACACCCGACAGGACGTTGCAATTTATGACCCACTAACGGGCGTCATAGCGGGTGAGTTACAGGGGACTTCAGTGCTGTCGGGTTCCATCCAATCCTTATTCCGTCATTTTGCGGAGGAGCTCCCGTCACCTCAGCTTTTTGATTCAGCGTGTGTATCAATGGGAGCTGGTTGTTTCAGACTTGGGGGGGGGGGGGGGGGGGGGGGGGGGGGTCCAGTGCCCAGGCCCAGGTACGCACCTCAAGTGTCCACGATTGATTCGTATGGACGTAACCCACCAACCTCTAGGTACCTTAGGTAGGTAGGTAGTCATACCTAAGCAGCTAGAGACAACTCTCTTTTTAACCATATTTCCCTCCTTCTACATCCCCTGGAACTCTTCAATAGACGGTCGGAAGAATCATTCCTTGCAACCCCCAGTATTTTTGGCCTGCACAGCCTCGTCTTCACGAGGGTCACTTTGACAATAGCGGAAAGGACCCTGAACAGAAGTGCTACGAACATTACGTACCTACCAATTGCTCAGCCTCACCTCATGCTTTCGGTTGCTTGGTTACATGAAGACAGCCAAGTAAATAAATAGCACAGCCGAACGCTCCCGTCCTGTGCGCCCTGTGTTGGAGCTCTTGTCACCTCTATCGTCACATCAAGCTTCCTTCAATAACCTCCCGTTCTTTCGAGCCGGGGGAGTCCGGTTCGAGCCGACGAAACCTCATGCGCCGCCCCCAATCGCATCAGTCCCTCGCCCCGCGACGACGCCGGTGATAGACATATCTCTACTACTTCGAATTCATTGCTTTTTCTACTACGGATTATACCCTTCCACGAGACTTTGGGCTTACGTTATCCTCCCTCGACGCAGCCCCGCGCCCTCTCAATACTTGGGAGAAATCGCAAACCTTATCATCGACACCGAATCATGAGCAGCTCTGACTCGGTCGGGTCATTGCTTGCGGCCATTGCGACTCTTTTATCCCAGGGATTGCGAATCCTTAGTTTGGCCGACAAGAGCCATTGGGGACCGGACGAGCACGAGCAAGTCCACGCCTTTGCTTCTGCGTTGGACGAAGCCAAGAAGGACTTTCAAGAATTGGCGCCTTTGGTTAATGGACAGATATACTACGAGACCGACCGCAAACGTACGTATTCTCCGATGCAGGCATTCCCGTTGGCTCCGGGCTTCTACAAAGTCGAGTAATGAATCTGTTTACTGACTTATTGGCCAGATGAATCCATCGAGGAGTTGAGGGCTCTCAAAGTTCAATTTACAGCTCATATAGAACAAATACGAGATTGGAGTCGGTCGGGCGGTCCAATCAACCCAATATGGGTCCGCGAAACACATGCTTTACAGCGAAAATTACACAGGGCACAATGTCGAGCAGCACGTCGAATTTATAGCTCGGAAAAAGAAGGGTCGGCAAGGTGTCTGGGAGCTTTCCTCGTCTACCGACAACAGCGACAATGGACATTAAATAAGACCGTGCCAGACGAGGCCGAGTATTCGAGGAGGTATCGGGAGGAGCTACGCTTATGCAATAGTATTGGGTCGTTCAAGCGATTTGGCGATCGAGATATTGCTTTCGTTTGCGACTATTGCGACGGTCACATAGTATGGGATGATATTGAGAATATGCCCTCGATAAGGACGTTCCAAGAAGCCGCCGCGTCTCCAATATTGACACTATCACCAACAATCGATAACCCTCACTGGCAAGCAACAGCGTTCACATTGTCTGGACATCAGGAGAAGCAGGTTGTGTTTGCGCCTGTAGCCATCGCAAATCATATGGCGCCACGGCCTAGGGATTGGCAGGCCGGCTTATTGTGTCCATATTGCGAAGTGGAATCAACAGAACCTCAAGAACAGTATGATGACGAGGATGCATATCGACCAGATTTGGGGTACGAAGACATGGAGGCTTTTCAGGAACATCTCGAATGGCAACATACAGTGACGGCGCCAACCTCTCAGGCACAGGCGGCTTCAGATAATTGCATAGTGATGTAGTTGAGAGTAAGCGTTCGATTTTGGGACTTCTTAACAAAAAACGTGGTGTTTTCCTTGATGATTTAGGTAGAGCAGGTGACATATGGAGTTTGGAGTCTCATACGGTATGGCCTAGGTGAGACAGCATGGTTTAGGAGCAGCATTGAGGTTATGATTTAGCAAGAATTGCCAAAGCCAGCATGGATAGATGAATTAACTTAGTCATAAATGATCATATAAATAAGTGCACAACCCAGCAGCGCCCCCTCTTAATACAAGGGCACAGCCTGGGCCTCAAACACCCCTGAAATGTTGAATCGTAGCTCTCAAATTGCACACTCCCAGAGTAAAGTACAAGTGGCCAGATTTAAGTATTAGATGTATAAACAGAAACAGCTCGCTTGCATTTCTTAAAAGAACCGCCAATACAGGAAAAAGATGATGATGAACCCAAGAGCCCCAAAGGGTCCGTACTGCTTGAGCAAAAGTTCCCAGTTGATACGCACAGCCGCCCTACGATACTTTTTGCTGTCATCACGCAGCCTCGAGCTGATCTCTCCCATGCGCTCCAGACTATCTCCACGGTAGAGTAAATCCTCAATGTTCTTGGTCATTACCTTTGTCACATCGCGCAGCTCATCATTCAGTTTATCGAGGTTAGCCGAGGCTCGGGAATCGGCGTATGTGGTCTTTGTCTTGGAGATAAAGGTGTCAAACTCCATGAAGGCGTAGGGTCGCAGAGCAGGCGAGTGGACCTGGGACGCTGGGTAGGTGGTTGTGAACTCGCGAGCGAGATCGGCTAGGTAGGTAAAGGCAAGCTTTCGAGGGTACGATGGAGCGCAGATGGCGAGGAAGACGATGTCCGAGTCGATGAGGTAGTGCAGCGTATGGTTGGGGGTCTCGATGGAGGCCTGGGACTCGGAGTTGCGTGTGAGCTTGCGGAGGACCTGGCGCACGTTCTGCTTGGTCTCTGCAAGGGTGGACTCGGCCTGTTAAGCAGGTTCGTAAGCATCATGTCGCGGTAAAGCTGAGTTTTGGAGAGTACCTGTTCATCATCGACTGAGGCACAGAGCATGAGGCCTAGCAGGGTGTTAGGATGTATATTTGGTAGTAGAGAGGATGCAACGTACCATCAAGCCTTGATATTTGCGTAGAGTAGATCATTGCAGTGGTTTGTGGGCAGAGTGCTGGGTAGCAGGAGAAAGATGCGCCGGTTTAGAAGTGGTTTGTTTCTTTGGCTCGAAGGAAGACTTTCAACTACCACTACGTGTCAAGAAAGACAGGCGATAGAGGGATGACGTCGAAGGGGCACGAGACCGAGCCACGCCGAGTATGGCCAGATTCTGTTTCGACGATCGATTTGAGTCTTTTATCGGAGAGTCCCTCAGCTTCTGACTTGCAATGTTACTGTTTGGTCGTTTTTGGCCTTTGGAGGATCTGTATGTATCCAATATGATCGATGGTCAGTGGAGCTGTCGCATGGCAGAGGGAGCTCTGTGCTGATAAGATAACGAACCAACTTGTCATTCCAGTTCAAGATGGTAATTTGTGATGAAATCCGCCTTCAAATATTCTTGTGGCTCATCAAGGAATACTTTTTTTTAGATTACTTTTGCAAACGAACTCTCTCTTCTTACTCGTTGTGTCAAACACCCCTGCCATCAATTTGTAATCGATAGGTTCTCTTGAAGATTATTTAGAGAACCTGTACCGAGTAAACGCTAACCTAGTCAATCATTATGGCTCTACAACGGCGGGGGTCAAATGTCATAATGCGCCAATTCTATATGATAGAAGTCGTTTCTCATCTCTATATCTCATCCTCTTCATCGTCAAAGTCATCCTCTCTGCCCATTTCATAAAGAATTCTTCCACCTTCTCCCGCACCAATGTCCGTTTGCGCATCAAAATATGGCAATACAATACCCTCTCGGTCCTTTCGTTGCTTCTCTGTGAGCCCCAGATTGAATGTGCTCTCAGGTTCCTCCTCTCCTTCGCCAGTCTCTCCGCTGTTCGTTGGTGCTGCGAACATTGGGTGGTCTGTAAGCAAGCACACCTTGCTGGGTTGAGGCGCTGTGACAAAACCCGTGAAGCTGAGAATAAACTTTTCCGAAATAGTTCTTCCACTTCTTCGTCGTAGTTCCATATTAATAACAACTCCACTGCTGTCCTCGTTCCGGTCTCGTCCCTTCTCTCCAAGTCCGACGAGTACTCCCTCACGTTCTTCGTTCAGACCCCACTCTGGCTCCTGAATGCTCCTGTTTCGAGCCTTCTGACGCTCAATCTCTTGGTAAAGACTAGATAGCCTCAAGATAGCAGTAGCGAGGTGGCATAGTACTGTAAAAGGATGAGGTTCGTACTCGCTGAACGACCTTGGTAGTACTATGGGTACATCATCATGGTACGTGGCAACGATAGAGACAGCTGGCGTGATGATGCTCGAGAGAAAACTTGCCAGGGACTGGGGAGCAGCAGATGCCAAGGCGTTTAGTGAGTCAACAATCACAACGGCCCCTTGAGATAGTTAGCAACGATATGACCTCTGATCATGACTCTGCTGGGCTTACTTTGGGTGGGCTTTCCCTTGTCCAAAGGAGGGTTGAAAGCAGGATAATGGTTCAACAAATCTTTGCGCACAGTCTGAAGATCTCTGCCCGCAGCTTTGATGAAAACATCTGCCTCTTTTGGTTTCTTCAGTGTTACCAGCGACAGGAAGATGACCTGTGTCTTTGCAACCTGCATTTTCCAAGTTAGTCATACTGACTCTCATGTTTTAGGGGACATTTGATACCTTTGCTCTCGACACAAATTCGTTAAGAACTGGTCGCGCAGGTTGTTCGAGATTGTCTATCACGAGAGTAAGAGGACTTGCGCCATCACGAAGATTGAGGAGTTTCTGTAAGAGTAGCAGACTGTGCGATCGAGCATGGACATTCGAGGTCGGTGCCATTGTATGTCAGAGCACGCCTAAGACCCTGTATAAGCGCTGATTGATGGCTTGTAGTCACGGCAAATAATACGGTCAACTTGCCCGTTCTGTTAAACTGGCGAATATATCTGTTTTAAGGCTGAGAAGATGAAATATTCTAATCAGCGCCTGGATCTTGTTTGTGGTGGGTGTTGCTAAAATTCAGTGGGTCATCCGTCTGAGGTATCCTCGGCGAGCCAGAACACATCAGCCTTCTATTGTTATAAGGTGTCAACATAAACTCAGCCAAAGGTATAATAAACTTATGCTAAATCTATATCAAGTGGCTTGGTCTTTTTGTCACTTAGGATCGAGACCAGATCCTGAGTTTTCGTTCCTCCCCTAGTCCATCTCCCGCTTTCATGAGGTACACCAGGTAGGTAGGTACTCAGGGATCTAGAGGACTTGGTTGGAAGGACTACCATTTCATGACCTTACCTACCTAGTTCACGGACACATCATGTTCAAGTGTAGGAACCGAGCTTTTAGGCAGTAAGTGCTCTGTGGTGCCGAGTACTAATCATAGGCCACGTGAAAAGAACGGTTGGTTTATGTAGAAAGAGAGTGTAGAGAAATTATAATGCAGTCTAGGTGCCTATCATGTGGAAAGTTACAGTGCATCTTGGTTTTTTTTTAGGACTGTACTGCGTACTGTGACGCCAGGTCCCCCACCTTTGGCTCTCTCCTAGGTAGGAGAGCCGGATACATACTCCGTACGCAGACACCCTTTATAATTAGTCTATAGGTATGGAGTAGGTAGGTAGGTAACTCAAGCAAGCCATGATAATAAAGTCAAAATAAAAACAAACTTCCCGTGTCAAATTGCGGCGGAGCTCTATCATGGATGAATAATAACACCCCAATTGCATTGCTTCGCTCTTTACCCGCAGATTCTATCCTCAAGCAAGCTCATCCCTTGTATCGTCACCATCAACCTCCATCATGGAGCTTTTTCGCTGCGCAGTGGCCGCAGCTATAGGTCCCTCGTGCGCCGGTTCACATTTCTGAAGTTCGTCAACCTCGGAGTCAATGTCGAGGTTGTCTTTCTTCTCCGAAGCGCTGTCCTTCATATCGATGTCCTCCTTCTTGTCGTTTTCATCCTTGACTGTCCCAGTGTCCTCCGTTGCGACATTGCTTGCCTCCTTTGGCACGGCAGGTCCTCGCCTTGTCTTGAGCTCTGGTGGTAGCTCGACATCCCATTCATCTCTGAACCTGTTGTCCAGATATTCGTCGAAATCGCCAATCTTGCGTCTCTCATGAGCTGCCCAGGCATGCGCTAGCCATTCGGGATCATGCCGGCCTTTGGCGATGTTTTCTGTGTAAGCAGCACAATCGTAGCGGAAACTGTCGTCGTTCATGAGCGATGCAAAATTAGGACAGGCATCCTCCGTGCCAGGGCTTTGAATGTGCTGGGAATCAGGGAACAGCGCCAGGATTTCCGCCTTCTCTTCTTTGTCAAGAATATCCCAGGCCATCGGATTCGACAGTATGCTCTACTTTCGTTAGCGATCTCACCAAACTATAAAAGACCGAGTGCCTTACTCTGAGATCAGCTGCAGCTAAGGGTGATTTGGGATCCGTCAAAATGTTATCCGCGTTCCATTTCGACTTTTTCGGTGCTTTTTTCACGAGGACCCTCCGCTTGCCTTTGGCCATCTTCTTGGAGGTCGTCGCTGGGGTATTATCTCGACCATTGAGCGAAGTCGAAGGCGAATCCGGCGGCTGATCCGTCGTGGTCGGGTTATCATAATCCTCATGTTCAGGGGCAGATGAGAGGGGAGACGATGACGGTGCGTTCTTTCGTTCTTCGTTTGATTCACCTCCATCGATGTTGACGGTTTTGGTTTTTTCTTTGTGTTTGTTGGCCATAGTCGTGAAACGGCAACGATGATGAGTTGCAGCACTGACTGAGCTGAAAAGAACAGTACTGGAGAAAAGACTTTCTACTTGCCGCTGGTCGATGAATGAAGCAGAATCACAAGAGTTCCGCGAGCATCGAGATTGAAAGAAAAGAAAAAAATGCCATTGATAGAAATTTGATTTGAAACACCTTCAAGTTGCTTCTTGAAGGTGACCTTGAAGAAGATTCAAAGCGACATGGTACCTAATGATCTAGGGTAAGCCACTCTCAGCAGCTCCTGCGCTTTTGCGGTCCTCTGCAACTGACAAAGGCCATGACCGTTAGTTAGGTAAGGTAGGTAGGTAGGTAAGTAGGTAGGTACACCAAAGCCATTTCCTATCAAGTTTGTTGTTCGATTTTTTTTCTTCTTCTTTCTTTTCTTTGTATCTTAGGAGAAACTGGTCGTTGCCGAGATATTGAATTAAGTTTATATAGCTCCGTTTTCGGCAGTCGATCGTCATATCAGCTCAGAACCCCCAAACTCTTGGGGTCAACCATCCCACGCGGCATCGAACCCCTCACAGATCAGCAAGGAAACCCGGCCATGCACATGGAGCTTTGTCCCCGCTATCGACGGATAAAAGCAAAAGACAGAGGGTAAAATGCGTGGTCCTGGTGCCGTGGCCCGTAGGTGACATGAACTGCGGGTAAGCTAACAGCTCAGTTTCAATATATATCTCTTCTTTGTCCTTTGCTCTCTACCTCTGCCACTCACTGAATCTTGGCAGTTGACTTCAGGCTACAGCATTGATAAAACACAATGGCATCTAACCAACCCCTTTGTCTTGGATATAACGGGACACATCCCTTTTCCAAGGTTGAGATTAAGGATCGTGCATCTGTTCAAGAGCTCCTTCGCACTGTTCTTGACCCTCTAGAGCCATTCTTCTCTCCCCAAAAAGCCCGTGTCAAGTGTCCCGGTGCAACAGCAGTCAGATTCGACCAGACTGCTTCAGAAGTCGAAGGAATATGCCGTCCACTCTGGGGCTTGGCTGCTTTACTGGCAGGTGGTGGTGATTACGAAGGCAAGGAATGGTGGATTCAGGGTATCAAGTCAGGGACTGATCCAGAAAACCCCGAATATTGGGGTTATCCTCAGGACAATGACCAGAGAATGGTCGAGATGTGTCCCCTAGGTAGGTCGCCCAATACGAAGTCTCATCATGATGGACAACTGACGATTTGTTAGGCTGGGCGTTGGCTGTTGTCCCCGAGTTTTGGAGCAGCCTTTCTGACAAGGAGAAGAGCAATGTTGAGACATGGCTAGGGAACTCGATCAATGAGAAGAAGTCAGCTCTCAACAATGTACCAATAATTCATTGGCTAACCGTATTCCAGCATGCCCAACACTAATTGGCTATGGTTCCGTGTATTTGCCAACCTGGGGCTCAAAAAGAACGGCGGAAAATTCTCCCAGGAAAGACTTGACAGTGACATTGAACACCTCGAAACGTTCTATCGGGGAGGAGGCTGGTCTAACGATGGACCAGAAGGCATTCATCGTAAGTTTGAGGTCGCAATCTCTTGGTCCTGGCTGACACTCGCCAGAAATGGACTATTACTCATCGAGTTTCGCAATTCAGCTACTTCAGCTATTGTACGCCAAGTTAGCAGGCGAAGAGGACCCAAAGCGGGCAGAAGAATTCAAGAGGCGAGCGCAACAGGTCGCTCTGGACTTAATCCATTACTTTGACGATCAAGGCAGAGCAATTCCTTACGGTAGAAGCGTAGGCTACCGGTTTGCCATGGTTTCTTTCTGGGGAGCGCTGGCCCATGCTGATGTTGAGTTGCCTGCGCCGCTGACCTGGGGCATGGTGAAAGGAGTTGTGTTTCGTCACTTGCGTTGGTGGCAGACCCAAGGTGATATTTGGACATCAAGCGGTACATTGTCGATTGGGTATTCTTACCCAAATATGTATGTAAGTATTGTTCCTCCCTGGTGATTATGTCGGCGGCAACTAACGAAATTAGATGGCGGAGAACTATAACAGCCCCGGAAGCCCCGTAAGAGTCACATAGGCTGGCAGTTTATGACAAGTTTGCTAATCAGAACTCCTAGTACTGGGCATGCCTGGCATTTATGTGCCTGGCAACACCAGAGGATCACCCTTTTTGGACATCCGACGAGGAGTCAACTAGTGGTGTAATCCCCAAGACGAAAGCTTTGAACCAACCAGGTCATATCATGAGGTAGATGCTACCTTGTATCTACATCCATACAATACTGACGTTAATGCAGCTACCTCGGCGGCCACTGCATGCTTCTGTCGTCAGGACAAGCTTGCAGCTACCCAATGAAAGGAACCCATGCCAAATACGGCGGGTTTGCTTATAGCAGTGCATACGGATATTCGGTACCCCCTGGTCTCTTTTCTCTAGAGCAGTATGCACTGGCATCGCAACTGGGGCTCTCGGATGACGGGGGCGAGTACTGGAAGACCCGAAGGCTTTGCGAGTATGCGGGGATCGAGGACCGTGAAGGCACCCCAGTCCTCGTCTCAATCTGGAAGCCTTTCCCAGATGTCACAATTCGCACCATCTTGATCCCTTCACAAGAAGAAACCCCCAACTGGCATCTTAGAGTTCATCACATCAAGAGTGGTCGTGAGGTCATGACGGCGGATGGCTCCTTTGCTATTTCCAATGTCAACTCAACTAACGGACGATATCTTGGACCGTACGATGAAACACAACACGAGGGAACATCTCCTAAGATCATCGGCAATTACGACCTCAAGACACCAGATGGCTGGGCAAGCGGAAAGTCGGGGGCTTTTGCAGTATCGAAAGGCGCAGTTGGCATCAAAGCTTTAGAGCCGGCGGAACAACGTCAGGCTATGCTGGTTAATGCGGATCCGAACTCGAACTTGGTTGAGAGCAGGAGCACGATTCCAACTCTTCAGCATACTATCAAAGCTGGTGAGTCGGTCTGGTATGTCTCTGCTATATATGCCAAGCCCTCGGGGGTTGGGGTGAACAAAGAAAGCTATCTCGATGGATGGGCCAAGACTCCTCCCATTCCTGGCTGGCTAGAGAAAGAGATGAATGCTTAACCCCAAAATGTTAGGACAAGAGGTAAGCTTGATTGGAAGGAATTAGATGGAGGACACGGGATATGAAAAATCCCATCAATCAAAGCATCATATTATCTTCTCCTCATCTGAAGTCCTGCTCTCCGCTTCGCCTATGCCTGCTTTGCGGGGAGGGCCTGCATCTTGTCCCAAATCTTGGCATAGAATGATTTCCGGAGTAGATTGATCAGTCTTGGAAGCTTGGCTGTTGAGGCTGAGGTGATCACATTCGTTCATTTCGACACCATATAACCTTAAAAGAAAGCTCCGCATTCGCCCATAGCTTAAAGCCTTAAGTTGACTAGAGGCGAGACTCATGTGCGATCCCCGCCGGAGAGACTCAGTTCCACGTATCAGAGCATGAAGACGATCACAACTCTCCCCAACATCCATGTCATCATCAATCGACTTCAGCCGGCGGATGCCCCAGATGGAGAGCTATCAGTGGAGCTTCTCTCCACAACCCCAGGATTCACGCGGCAGTCTCTGTCACTCCCCCACATGTTGGCGAGAAATGATCAAAGACGCCCGCGTGTGAGTTGTCTAGGTTGTCAAGGGCTCGGCGACGTGTTGGATGAATCTACAGTGCCCCCAAAGTTCATCTCGGATTCCTCTCAGCGGCGTCTGGGCATTTCGCAACATTGGGGTGCGTTGCTTCTTCCGCGCTCGGTAGCGCAGCCACTTTTCGACGACAGGTGAGCGTCAATTCGTGGACTTTTTCATCCGCCGAGATCTCTAGACCAAGGGAACCAATTCATGCGCTTATGGATATATGGTTATTCTATTGTCTCCGCTTGGGGCTGGTATACTCACTATGTCGAGCCTCATGGACAGATGGTGTTTTGAGCCTCTGGACGAGCATTGGAAGAGCTTGTAGGGCCATAACTTGGGCGAGTGCTGGTAATATCAATGCGAAACAGGATATTGACAAGGGTTGTGGTTTCATTCGGACGTGAGTCTGCGTCGTCTGTCTTAGTCTGTGCCTCTAATTTGCACGAAGAGGCAACGCATCAAACCCTCCTCAACAACCCGTGCAATTGACATGGGGAGTTTCTATCTTACACCAATAAGGCCGATGCGCCGATATTGGGGGTGAGAGACATCTTGATGTGACCCCAGACTTGGCTATCACTGGTCGTTGGACGATCAGTTTCGGGTGATGGTGGTCTGGAGTGGCTAGGGGAGCTTGATAGCTCGTGTTGACTACGACACTGGACCGTGAGCTTAGCCGGACGATCATTTAATATCCTGCGATCTCCCCTTCGAGATTCTGATTCCCTCTCCAGAGATCACACCACAATCAATCATTGGTGCCTTTCGACCTTCGAGCTTGCCTTTGGATATATTGACAGCTCCACATCTTGTTTCGACTTCAAATCCGGGGAAACAAGCTTAAATTTAAAGCATACCCTCTATTGTTTCTTACCTAGCTTGGAAGCCCACTCCCATCTCACCAACCTTCGGCTATCGCCACTGAAACTACCCCCAAAAGTTCGTTGTCTTCCAACACCGCAACCATGGGTCTCGCGGGCATCCTCAAGAAGGTCATTCGCAATGATGCGATGAAGACTGACCCCGAGGAGATCTACAACTGGCGTGTCTTCGCCATCGTCGCTGGCTCATGCTTTGGAGGCATGTTGTTCGGCTGGGACACTGGAGCTATCGGCGGTGTCCTCGCCATGAAGGCCACACAGGAGCGATTCAACTATACTCCCGAGGCCAAGGTCACACTTGACCAGAACATTGTCTCTACCCTCCAGGCTGGTTGCTTCGCTGCTTGTTTCTTCACTTCGTACTTTACCGAGAAGTTTGGTCGACGATGGTGTCTCGTTGGAACCGGCATGGTCACCACTGTTGGTGTCATTCTTCAGGCTGCTTCTACCGCTAATGGTTCTCTTCCCCTCATGTACGTTGGTCGTTTTGTTGGCGGTCTGGGTGTCGGAGCTGCCTCGTCCTTGGTACCCCTTTACGTGTCTGAATGTGCACCTCGAGCTATCCGTGGTGGTTTGACCTGTAAGTCCTTTCCCCTCCTTCACAGTCTATGGGGGCCGTTACTAACTCGCTATAGCTTTCTATCAGCTATTCATCGTTACTGGTGTCATGCTTTCGTTCTGGTAAGCTAGAAATATCGACATCGTTCTCTGAAGCCAGCCTAACATAACATCAGGGTCAACTATGGTGCTCTCCTCCATCTCAAGGCTCCCACGGTTTACGCTCTGCCCCTAGCTCTCCAGGCTCTTCCTGCCGTGTAAGAATCAACGTTGTGATATCAAAGACTATAGGCTGACCGGCTCTAGCCTCCTGATCACCTGCATGCTGTTGGCCCCTGAAAGGTAGAACGTGTCGATTGCAGATGAAGAAGGGAATATTCACTAACAATGAACAGTCCTCGATGGTGTGCACGCAAGGATGACTGGGAACGCGCCAAGTCTATTCTCATCAACCTTCGCATGTAAGTCAATTTTGAACCGAGACAGACACCATCAAATAACATGGCTTCTTGTAGGCTTCCCGAGGACCACGAGTATGTCCAGGCTGAGCTTCAGGAGATGTCTGCTCAGCTTGAAGCTGAGAAGCGATTGACCGGCGATGCCTCTGCCTCGACTCTCTGGAAGGAACTGGTCACCATTCCCGGTAACCGAAAGCGAGCTATCATCTCTGTTCTGCTCATGATCTGTCAACAAATGACCGGTGTTAACGCTGTCAACTACTACGCCCCCCAGATCTTCCAATCTCTCGGTATGACTGGTACAACTGTCTCGCTCTTTGCAACTGGCGTCTACGGTATCGTCAAGGTCTTGGGCTGTGCTGCTTTCCTCATCTTCTGTGCCGACTCTCTCGGTCGCCGACGCAGTCTTCTGTGGACCAGTGCTGCTCAGGCTCTTACCATGTACATCATTGGTATCTACGGTCGTGTCGAGCCTCCTGTTGCTGGACAAGGCATCTCTGCCTTTGGATACGTTGCCATTGTGTGCATTTACCTCTGGGCTGCTCTCTTCCAGTTCGGTTGGGGACCTTGCTGCTGGATTCTCGTCTCTGAGATCCCCACTGCCCGCCTTCGAGCTCTGAATGTCGCCATCGGTGCTGCTACTCAGTGGCTGTTTAACTTCATCATTGCACGAACTGTCTTGACCATGCAAAAGACCATGGGACCTGCCGGCTACGTAAGTATTCGACACAATCGTCTTGACGAGTTTGAGATGGCTAATCAAAACTTGACAGGGTATGTTCTTCATGTTCGGCAGTTTCGATCTTCTCATGGGTATCTTTGTCTGGTTCTTCGTTCCCGAGACCAAGGGTCTCAGTCTGGAGCAGATGGACGAGCTCTTTGGCGTAGGCGACCTTCACAGCAAGCTCGACGCCGAGGGTCCTGAGGGCGCCCGCACGCCCAGCATCCGGGAAGAAGTTGCCGACATCAAGAGCACCAAGCACTAAGGTTAACGCCAAGGTTTAATGAATCGGTGGACAAAGGGAGATGTGATCAGGGGTCGAAATCTAATTCAAGGTCAAGTTTGATGAGTCTGGCCGTTCGTTTGGAGTAAAGCGTGCCCGAGGATGATAGCAGTCTGCGAGCACTGCACAGTGCACATGTACCAAGTTGCAGCGATACCTGAATGAGTTATCACCATCGGAAGGAATTTGCCTGGTTGAAAAGAAACTTCCGGTTAAATGCAACAATCTTAGACCGAGCTAACTGGGGCACACGCGCATATTGACTTTGTAAATTATCCGGAGAGTGTCCTCAACTGCTAACGCTTCTACCGACGCGTTGTAAGAGTCCGATTGGCTCTGTCGACACTTCTACCAGCACCTAGTTATGCAGAAGGTGTTAATTATCACAAATCAAGGAGAAGACACGTTGAATGTCAAAGGGAACCGCGCTAAGCTAGGTAGGTATGTACTTAGTGACGGACCGCGTTTCAAGATCAAAGTATATCTTCGAGATCGCAACGGTCTGTGTGACGGCGATACCAAGCATCCAACAATTCAATATGTATACATCTCACGTATCACCTATCCTCGTGCAGTGGAATCGACCCGATAGGCCAGTCAGTAACAGCAGGTCACAGTGAGGTGTGCCAAGCTGTGCTCGGAAGCTTTCCTGTGAAGGATTGGATGCTTTGGAAGAGTCAGTCATGGGACGCTGATAGTCTGAACATGACTAGGTCTAGGTCACTATGGCAAAGTTAATTTATCCTTGTTTAGAAGGCTATCGAATTGAAGTGAAGCGTTGAGACCGTAAACGGATGACAAGCTCCTAGCTCCTTTTCTCGACATGATGGTCTAGGAGTCAGGACTAAGGAGGGCTCGAGCTCTCTTGGTTCGAAACTCTGTAAGGTCCTGGTATACATACAAAAGTCCCTGTCGTAGCAAGCGTGGTTAAGGAGTTGACAGTATGTACATATGTAGGTAGGTAGTTTGTGTGGGGTTTGTGCTTTGTGATTTGTGTTTCTGTGTGATTTAGATGTCAATCATTATCTGCCAGTGCGAGATCGGACCGAAGAGAATAAACCACAGTGAGACGTTGACAAGGGTAAATGGGTAGACCTAGTGTACTGTATAATGTTTTGCGAGATTAAGGTACCTTAGCTCCATGTATTCAGCATACCTTAGGTAGTAGGTATGGAGGTGAGGAAATATCTAGGTACCTACCTACCTCTAACTAAGCGTTAACGTACAGCGCTCCCAGTGACCATTGACAGCCGACAGTGGAGGGCACTCGTTAGCAGATAGTAGACTGGCATTTACCAACCTACTATGTATGCACCTCATGTAGTGAGAAATTGATTTCTGAGATGAAGCACAAGACCCTGTCTCAAGGAAGCCAACGTCCACTGCCGAGAAGCCAATCAGCACCGTTTCCCACCCCTCATGTAAGCTAACCCGGAGGTTCTAGGCCTTCTTGGCACTAACTTACAGCTACGGGGTACAGGGCAGAGGCCACTAACGGCCAAGGCTGACCCTCCTATTCGTGGACGTGACGGCAACTCTTCTCAGGGCCACTGCCGACAGTAGCGTCTCGCTCTAGTTACTGTATGTATGTACCTTAGGTATGTACGGTTTGTGGTGGTGCCGAATTTTGGTGGGATCGGCAATTTCACGTTTATCAACCAAGGAGAGGAAAGAATTGTCCGACGACGACCCCTATTGAGGGTCGATTGGGTTGCAAGAAGGAGTTTATGAGGATCTGGATAAGGCGAGTAGAGGACAGTTTTTTCTTTTTGCGAAGTCGTCATTAGAGGGGGGGGCAAGAGCCTAAGCCCTAGTAGGCCGGACTGACAAGGGTCTACCCATGGTATTGGCTTCTGGGTTTGAGATGGCGTTTCATCGTTTCATGTGTTTTTTTGTTGTGTTTTTTTAAACTTTGAGGGACCCTAAGAGAGAGAGAGAAAAGAGCAAGAGTGAGGCGGCAGAGTTATGCAGTTGCTGTGTTGCATGAAATAGGAAATGCTTGGTGATATAGATTCAACGTCTTCTGTCGTGTGATTTGATGTTCATGCAGTACGAGTAACATCTTGTGTAAGGATAAAACCAGAGATTGATTGTAGGTACATACATACAGTACCCCAGAGCCAAGACCAGTCCAAAGTCCACCTCAGGTCCCGGTATTTGGAATTTTGATGTTGATTTTGACCCTCCAATTCCCTCCAATCCCCTGTCGTTACCTGACTCGTCTGCCGCCTCACACCTCAAAGATCCCTCCCTATCTCATTCTCAACCCTCAGGCGACAGGGGTCAGAAGCTATTTCTGCCCTATGACAGCGGCAGGCGGATCGGAAACATATGAAACTGGCGTGACTTTGGGTTTTCCTCATGTCTCTTGGAAGCCCACATCAAACAAACCCCCATTCCCTCTGCATGATGGTAGGTACACACGTACGTAGGTATGGATGTATGTACATTAGTAGATGGATGGATGGATGGATGTAAGTGCGTTATGACCAAACATTTTCATCTGTCCGTGTGTCGTCTATGTACGAGACATCAGAGGACACAGACACAAACTGTCACAGTGACGATACGCAGCAAATCGTCTGTCTCTCTCTAATCGGATGTCTCGGTTGCAGCCTTGTTGATCACCCAAACAGCCAAGAAAGTCAGTCTTGAGGGCAATGCTATGCGATGCGATACATACATACATACATACATACATACATTGCGAATGCGATGTAATGCAGTCTCTGGACCCATAAGACAGAACAAGCATGGACGTTGAAAGTAAGAAGTTTGTTCTGTGAACTCTCTGTATCTATGGAGTCTATTTTGGTGGTTAGTAGGTCAGGTTTGGTTAGGTTCAGGTCAGGTCAGTTGGGTTTAATGTTACCTCTTTCAAAAGTCGGGCTACCTTAACTCACGCTACGCTACTTTGTATGTACATATCCATGCCAGGCCAGGCCAGGCCAGGCCATGCTATTACATTGCATGGATGGGAGTTAAATGTTTTGCCCTTGTCGTCAATATGGGGCATTGGATGAGAGGGATGGGCCAGGCCAAATCACCTCAATCTTTCTTTTCTCTTTGTTTTCTCGTTCCCCCCCCACCTGATTCCAGAAAGAGAAACAAGCAAAAGTAATATTCGTCTGTTCTTTTATTAGTTCCTGGATTCCTATTTCAGTTCTTAGTATTCTCTACATACTTGCATGTTCCGTTCGTTCGTTGTCTTGGATGTCTCTGGAGAGTCTCACTTTTACACCACCAGCCAGCCCTACAAGGACCCCAACCAACAACAACGGCTTGACTTTCAATCTCAGAAAACATCCATATCACTGCAATCACATATGCGTTGTTCATTCATACCCTTGCCTATGGCCTCAAAACGCTAAAGTCACTGCTACTACTACTACTATTACTACTGCTGCTGCTGCTGCTGCTGCTGCTACATACTCTTACTGCTTATATGAATCCTTCGCGCCCACTGCGACTAACACTAGACAGCCCCAAGCTCTTTTGTTCACCAAACTCCACACGAGTGCAGCTTGCGTCGGCAAAAGTGCTGACCGATTTCTTTATCATCCAATCGGCCATATATCGAGACCCTAGGTGCATGGTAGCTGCATCTCTTAGTCTTCAGGTTGATCGAATTGGGTTGGGGTCCGCTCTTTGACTTACACGGGTTAATGGCGGTCGAGAACTGACTCTTGGGAGGTTCGAAAACCCATTTCCACTGCATCAACCTTGGATCCTACTATTCGCCAATGTTGAGGTTTTAGGTTATACGGCTTCTGGGTGTTTTCCTAAGAAGCTTAGTACCTTACCTAGGTACCTAACCTACCTATTCGCCTGAAAGGTTCTGGTTCATGTACAGAAGAAGAAAGAAAGAAAGACTAATAATTATCACAACTTAGGAGAGGATAGAAACATTGACAAACAGAAACAAGGTTACTTTTGTCTTATCGGAAACCCAATCATTCATTCATTCATTCATTCATTCATTCATTCATTCATTCATTCATTCATTCATTCTATTATTATAGTATATCAGTCAACCTGACTGACCTATACGATAACCATGCTGGGGCCACAACGGCCAACACCAACGCGTGGCGCTCACGACATGGCATTTACCGTTACCCCACGACACAATAGCCACTCAATACCGAACCCCTCCTTTCGTAAGTCCCCAGATTTTTTCCTCTCTCGTGAGTCGTTGGTCATTCATTATTACGCTGTTTATTTGGCTATCGATATTTTTTATTTCTTTTACTTTGTCTTTTTAACTTTAGCTTTTCCATCCCTGGCATTCAGCTCCTTCGGCGTATTCCTCTTTCGTCTTGTCTTCCTCTCATATAAAGTGGCCATTAATCTCTTTAGCTTCTCGTCTTTTCTGTTTCTGTCTTTGTGATTTTCGAGCTTGTCAAGGATCAGGCGTTCAAAGTTGCATGTTTTGGTTCAATACGCTCTCCCATTGATCTCCATCCCCCAATGATGTAATTTGTTCAAGGGAAGCTCTCAGCTAAGCTCTACCTTACCTTACCTACCTTGCCTTACGACTCCACACTTTTCTGCTTCTCCCGCATTTCACTCTACCTATTTTCCATACCTTAGCATAGCCCGTCAATTGCGACTAATTCCTCTTGCTGAGGCTGGCAACTTATTTTTTGGAGATTTTCTGTCTCTCTGGGTTACATAATCAAAGACATTGAAAAAAAAAGAGCCAGGGAAAAGCCATAATTGCCACTGACTGCTCAGGGCGCAACCAAAACACTATCAAATCATGTACAAGCCATTATAATGGCCGACGCTGACTCCAACCCTTCTACAGCCACGCACAACTCGCCACGGACATGGCTCCTCACCTCAGCTCTCTCCCCCCTGTCCGTCCGACTCATCCGGTTACTGCTATCACATGGCGACTACGTTGTCGCGTGTTTGCCGCCCTACGAGATCGATCATGAGGACCGCAGTGCCGAGTTTCGAGAGCTCGTGAATGAGTGCAAGAGCTCCAGAAAGGATCGTGAGGGCTGGAAGGACCGTATACGCGGTATCCGATGCGATGGGGCTGCCATGGGAAGCTGTGGAGCTGCTGTCGCCGAAGCTGTGCAGGTCTTTGGGCGAATCGATATCCTACTATGCTGTAAATCCGATGGTATGTTGGAAGGGGGAGGGGCGCTGCCTCTTGGATTCAAGGTGACGCATTTTGCTGACTCCATCACTCTTAAGCTGTCGTGGGAACCGTAGAGGAGCTATCGACAACTCCATTCACACAAAATCTCGTTCGCGACCAGTTCGAGTCCGTCTTCTTCTCCCAGGTCAACTTTATAAGAGCTGCTCTCCCTCAGCTACGGTCTCAACACACAGGGCATATCATTGTTCTAACCAGCACCGGCGGGCACATTGGCACACCAGGCATGTCGATATATACAGCTGCGACATGGGCTCTCGAAGGGTTCTGCGACTCACTTGCGTACGAGATTGCACCCTTCAACATCAAAGTCACCGTTGTACAGCCAAACAAGGAGATTCTTTCCTTGACTAATCGTCTCACCTTTGCTCCTCAAATGGCTGCATATGATCAATACTCAGAAACAGCCCCGAGCATTCGCGACATACTCGCCAACGTTCTCAATGCTCATCCGGATACAGCTCTGCCATACCCCTCGTCACCAGCTGACTACGGACCTTCACCCATGTCCCCCGCCAGTACTTCCCTCGAACCAGATGCAGCGCCTGGTGAGATTTTACATCGCTACCCCAAGTTACCGCCTGGCGCAGCAGATAAACTGGTCATGGAGACCGTTCATGCTCTTTCAGCGATCGGTGGGCATGAAAACCCTCCAGCACGACACATTGTCGGCCACGAAGCTGCCGTCGCAGTAAAGGAGAAGCTCAAAACTGTTACAGAAGAGCTTGAAGATTTCGTAGAAGCGAGTTTGTCTGTTGACACCTTTGAGAGTGAGCTGCAAGCCGAGGCAAGGGAGAGAAAGCCGTCAGATCAAAGTCCCCAAGGACCGCCATCATCAGTTGGTTGAATATGATGACGTAAATCTCGAACAGCTGTTCATTTGGGCAGTAATAAGCATCTATGTGTTAGTTGTATTTCGGCAAAAGTTGGAAATGGGTGCTTGATGAGGCCAACATCGCGATACCCCAGGAGTATAGGAGATTCTTAGTGGGCTAAGCTTTTGAGATAGGCAGCACAGGGTTTCAGTGCTGACCATGGAAGAATTGACAACCATTTGGGAACATTCTCATCTGCCATAATACAACAGTAACAAGGAGTGAAGTGTTGACGTGGATTTGAAGTGACTGGTATGCTCTGCATTGTTGCCATCGGCTCGCAAAAAGTCGACTCCGGCTCTCGAGGCTCCACCTGACCCGGCCACCCTGGATGTAAGGGTACGCTACTAGGCTACCTCATAACTACAGCAGCTCCTGGCCGCATGCGACAGGTGTACGATACCAAGCTCGAGATCTGGCGATTATAGGCGACGTGCAGCAGCTTTAACTAGAAGCTCAGCTCAGCAACTCTACGAGGCGACGCGGAACATAACAATGCGATTGTAATCAGCATCACCATATACCAAACGAAGAACCCTGCGACGCCCCCAAGGACGTCACCGACTAAACTCCAACCACGTTGCGCTGGCGGACATGTTGAGAAAACACCAGATGCTAGGATGAGCTTGGATCCTTTAGCCCCCGTCGCTCCTGCGAGGGTGAAGACGCTCCTTTTACCTCTGGGGCAGATCAAAGCAGACCGATTCGCCTCCTTCGTCGAGCGACTCAACAAGGAACATGTTGTCCACCTCCGCGACATCAGCGCTGATGGCCGTCCTAATAGGAGTAAGGGACGCTCTCAACTACTCAAGATGGCGCTGACATAGCTTGCGCAGACATGTTCTCGCCTCTGGCGTACCCAGATGGTGCCATAATATACAACCTCGTCACTCACGTTCCTCCTCCCTCCCACCTCGCCCTTACGCCCTTCGACTTATACCGAGAACCCCTTGCTATAATAGCTCTGGCAGATGGCACCGAACTGCACCAAAAGAGCTTCAATAAGCGACAGTCTATAAACGGCACAGGTCCGACGACGACCGAGAAGAATATTAGAGCTTTATACCAGGAGCTAGAAGACCTGCGCGACATGTACCCCAAGGCTCTGGTACACCAAGTCTTACTGTTCGATTATGCCAACCCTCACGATACCGAAATTCCAATGCCCGAGGGCCTTGTCGATATCCCCCCTCTTGATAAATGCACTGTAACTACGCTGAGGACTGTGATGTGCGACATCTCTTCACTTCTCTTGGCTGAGATGACAACACTGGCCAAGTCCTTCGAGGCCATGACCAACATCGAGTCCCCCGTGCCTTATTCGTCTACTTCAAAACATACTAATGGTGGTTCGTGGGGTGGCGAAGGAGGATTGAACGGGCTCCTTAGAAGGGGGTCGAGTATCTCTTCACGACATTCCGTGCGCTCTAACTCAGCCGGCGGTATCATGGAGAAGACACAGGCCCGCATGTCTATGCCAGCCAACGCCCGCCCAGGACTTCATTCAAGCAGCTCAACACCAGGGTTGTCATCGACACCTCCAAAGAGCAGCTTATCGAATCCACCCATCACTACGGATAGCCAGAGCCCGCCAGCTAGTGACCGGTCAACACCAGATCCACAACCTGCGCCGCAAGAGACTACAGAGAGCTCTCGGTCAGCTAGTCGCGATAGGATATCAACGCAAGGATTTGGTTCGGGCGGTGTGAATGACCGTTGGAGGCTAAGAACCAAAGGCCGAGCTGCGGTTGTCGTTGGTTCCATGTTTCTTCAGGCTGGACGATGGACGGATTCGATAAAGGAGCTTAGCGATGGTGCTATGGCTGCGCGATCTGTAAATGATCATCTATGGCATGGAAAAGCATTGGAACTGATCTTGGTTAACCTGTTCCTCCTTGGCTGGTCCAACATCGAGTTCCATGTGCCTACAGTACTGATCCAGTTCCCGGATAAGCCAGCGCACAAGCAAACGCCAGACCCGACTCCTGAAGACCCTGATCAACCAAAGCATCTTAGAAATCTCCAATGGCTGCTACCGGAGCTTCTGGAACGTATAATAGCATTGTACTCCAGAGTATCATCGGACAGCCTCCCTCCATTACCCATGTCTGAGGCCTTCATTCGATTTTCCAAGATATACTCCGCTCTTCACCTATGTAATGGGTACCTAAACCGAGAATCTCTAGCCATGATTGCTACAGGGATTGTCCCCGAGCAGCCATACGTTGCGCCTCCACGGTTTGGTGTAACACCCTCCAGACAACAAATCGGAGCGATGCTCTTCAAGGCATTCCCTGCGGGCGCTTCGGAACTTCTTACAACTGTGGACCGAGCGTCAGTTCTGAGCGGCATAGCAACTGTTCTAGGACCCTTGGGACTTCACCGAAAGAAGGCTATGGTGATTCGGGAGCTGGTATCTGTCCTTATCGGTGGTCTTGTCGAGGCGCGAACTCGAGGTGCTGCAGACATGGGTATCCATCCTGCTGCCGGACTAATGTCGTTGACCTCAGGAGGAGGGGGATCAAGCAGTGGCTCCATGGCCCTAGAGATTGGAGAATGTGACGTTGAACAGGGCATAGAAGCTCTGATGACCCTTCTCTGCAAGTCATACGGCATTGTTGGGTTTGATTTGACAAGAAAGGCGGGTGCTAAGAACAACGAAGATGTTGACGATTCAGACGAAGCTGTGATTGCTAGGATACGCGGCCAGTCTGCGGCGCGCTTCTTCGGATTTCCAGATGTCAAGCTCAACATTCTGAGGGCTTGCATCAACTTCTCCGAAGCACTTCCGGATTTCGATGGTGTTTTGCGATTCTCGAGTGATCTGTTGCGGACAGCCGGTTCCGGTGTTGCTCCAGGACCCAGGAGAGAGGATGCCTCACCTATGATCACCCGAGACGAGCAAGTTCGATTAGCTACTGGCATATCGAGAACCGCAAATCTTGTGCAGAGGCTGGGCTACAATGACATAGCAGCTGAGTACTGGGATGAGTTCTTTGTACGAGGTATCAAGCTTGAGCCCTCACTCAACAGCAAAACGCCAGTAGCTCATTCCAAGAGCATCCTTCCTGGTGCTACCGCTAGTCGTGCATCCCAAGACCTTGACCCTTTTATCTACAACCCATTCCTGAAGAAACCAGACGAGATGGTAAACCAGACACTTGTGGCTGATGAATACGCTACGTTCAAGATCACACTGCAGAACCCCTATGATATTGAAGTGGATGTTGAATCCGTTCACTTGGCTACCGAGGGCGTGCAGTTTGACGCTGTCAAGGAGGCGACTGTTGTCGGGCCATACCGAACACAGGTGATCCGATTAAGGGGAAGGGCAAAGGAAGCAGGAACTGTCAAGGTCACAGGTGCTATTATCAAGGTCCGAGGATGCCGTGAGCGGAGATTCCCTGTTTTCTCCATGCCTTGGACGCCAAAGCAGCAAGTCAAGGTCAAGGCCAAGGGCTTGGCTGCACTCGAGGAAGCGGTCACAGATGTTAAGCCGTTTGCTCCAAAGCTCGAGGCTGAAAGTTTGAGTCTCACTGCTATCCAAGCACAGCCCCTGGTAATTGTCAAGTCCACAACTCTTGCACAGTCCTCCATCATGATCCTGGAGGGTGAGAGGCAGGTGTTTTCAGTGACGTTGCAGAATCTCGCCTCAACGCCAGTGGACTTTATGCTTTTCTCCTTCAAGGACTCTACACAGGAACCACTCCAGACTGCCATCAATAACCGAGATGCGACACCCTCTGAGCTCTACGAGTATGAGCTTGCGCTGATGAAGAAGCAGGCGTTGCGACTTCCCAACAGCCAACAGACTCGTCATATTGCTCCTAACGGGGAGGCTACCTTTGACTTTGAGATTCTTGGTAAGCCCGGACTGACAGCGGCTACGATCCAGGTCGACTACACTCATCTGGGATGCCCGCAAGAAGAAATGCCTGATCAATTCTACACACGGCAGGTTTCTCTGGATCTTACCGTGACAGTGAATGCTAGTGTTGAGCTTGCTCGAATCGATGCACTACCCGTGCATGGAGAGATTCCTCAGCCCTTGTGGGATCGCCTGGGCAGTTCCTTTACTGCCAAACCTGATGAGTACTGTCTCTTGTCTGTGGATCTTCGCAATGCCTGGCCCAGCCAGATGGTAGTGCAACTGGAGAGTAATGATGGGATTTCTGTGCAGGAGGATATTTTGCCTGGAAATACGAGCCGCGTCATTCTTCCAGTCAAACGGGTGTATCTGGAGGATCCTCATGCCACAATACCAACCCTGAACCCCTCCCGAAACCGACAATTCGTGGTTAGCGCCAGCAAGATTTCGCCTGAAATGGAGCGAGCGAACCGAGAAGGGTTCTGGTATAGAGAGAGGGTTCTCAGCTGTCTCAGAGCAACATGGAAGACGACATCACTCCCTAAGAGGAGTGGTTCGATCGATCTGAGAAGCATACGACTGACCTCGAGAATGATCGAGGCAATCAAGGTTGACGAGGTTGACATTGATATCTCTGTTGAGGATAAAGATGGCAATGCAGCTGAAAAGGATGTAGCATACGTCGATGAGTTTATGCAACTTAGGGTACGCCTCACGAACCGGACAGCTCAGAAGATCCATCCTCTTGTCAGAATTCTTCCTGCACTTCGCCATCGGCCTGCAAATGTTGGGCTGGAGTTTACACGGAAGCTTGCCTGGAACGGTACTCTACAGCAGCTCATCCCTGTGCTAGAAGGACATGGAAGTGCCGAGATTTCAGTAGGCATGACAGTGCTATGCCGTGGAGAGTTTGAAATCTCAGCATCAGTAGAAGAGGTGCAGGTTTGGGGTGAGCCCAGAAGTGAACGCACAAGAACGAGATCTGAGTCTCAAACGATGATGGACGCGGCTCTCGGAGTTAAGGAGAGAAGGATCTGGCATGCGAGACAACCTTGTCTATTGATGGCGAGGGATGGCTAGGTAGGAGAGAATATGAGGAGGGACTTTTGATGGTGATGGGGATCTATGGCTTTTGTACAATTGGCCTCGATTAAATAATGGAGATTTGTACCACGACGCGATGTAGACATTTAGCGAATTAGCAAAGAGAGCGGTCAGTGACATTTGATAAGGTAATATGAAGATGTCTCTGTAAAAATCTAAAAAAAAGTCTATTTGTTTATCTTGGCATGGAGGCTGTAAAGTGACTTAGATGATTACCCTGCAGTACCTAGGTAGCGCTATGTCTTTGATGTTTCTACAGTAGAAGTGAGTGCTCCGATTCATTGTCGCCACTTTTTAGTCTTGTATCAAGACATTGAATAACGAGAATATGCCCCAAATTTCACGTCAACGACTTATCCTCCTCAACTTTGATGTACATACTCTTTAGGTACATCTCTGGATTGTCCGATCACCTGATAATCAGCGTCCGCGTGTGCCGTGCAGTGTGGCTTTGTAGGTAACTTGACTCAACGGCGTCATATCCCGAGTCAGCTCCGGCTTGTAGCGGCAAATATATTTTTTCTTGGATTATATCGGACGCCGAAGACCAAAGCTTATCGGAGTTACTGACCCAGGCTTCTTCAATCTGGAGGATTCTAATTTCTCCCTCATCCAGACTCTCCTCATACTTTTGAGATCCATAATCATTCTGGACTATGACTACAGGCTCAGAGCCCTCGGTTGGAGCGCCGAAGCGGATTCTTTTTATCGACGCCTTTGATTCGTTTACATTCAATATCGTCTCGCTGCTCCGTCAAATTCTCGGCGCTGATATCTTCGTCATAAGAATCGACCTCTCAGTGGTCGATAGAGTCAGCGACGATGATGCACCCGCAAAATGGACAGAGCAAGAGTTTATCGACAATCTTGCTCAATTCGACGCCGTAGTTTGCGGCCCCGGCCCTGGATCACCGCTTAATCCCCAAGACGTTGGGGCGTTCAATCTTCTTTGGGATCTCCCTGAGCATCTTCAGCTGCCAGTTCTGGGCATTTGTCTTGGATTTCAGAGCTTGCTTGCTGCGCACGGCGCGTCAGTGAGAAGACTCAAGAGGGGTCTTCACGGAATGGTGAGGGAGATTGAGCATCGCGGAGAAGACATATTCTGCGGAGTGCCTCCCTTCAAGGCCACTCTATACCACAGTCTCTGTGTCGATATCGGCCAATACAGCGATGACTGGGCCGAAGAGAATCGGTGGAGGCTGACTTCGGAGTTTTCACCATTGGCATGGGCAACAGAGTTTAGAGACGATGGGCGAAGGGAACAGATCCTCCAAGGTGTGAGACACAACAAGAAGCCATTCTGGGGCCTTCAGTATCACCCTGAGTCTGTTTGCACGGAGAAGAATGCCCAGGGAGTCCTCATCAACTGGTTCCAAGCCGCGCTGCAATGGAACAAATATCATGGACGACGCGTACAGGGACCTCTGCTAGAGATCCAGACTCTTTCACCGCCGAATCACCTGGAGTCTGCAGCTGCGCACAAGAAGCACCTGGGTGATTTGTGGTTGACCCCAAACTCATCAGCAACTTCGCTGAGAGACTTTGCGAAGGGGTCTGAATACACACATCGCACAATCACCCTGCCTCATGGGGCTGGGGTGCCAGAACTGGTTGAGATGCTGGGGTTGGCAAAGGGAGAGACCGTTATCCTTGACTCATCGAGTTCTAAGAACGGAGACGCGCTAGCGTTGAATAGCATCGTAGCTCTCGAAGTCGACGATGCGCTGCGGTTCGAGTACAACGTTTGCGATGACCATGTTACGGTTCGGCTCCCGAGTACGAATGGAAAGGACAAAACCGAGATAATAAGCCTCAAAAACGGCACAATCACCGTATGGGAGGTCATCTCAGACTTCTGGGAGATGCGAAGCCATCCTCCTGGATCTGACCGTTCAGCTTCAGCTTTTAAAGGCGGTTTCATGGGTTTCATCACCTATGAGATGGGGCTACACGGCCTTGAGAAGAAGATGGTCCCGGAAGATCGTGGCCACAAGAGACCAGACATTTGTCTAGCTTGGGTAACGAAGAGCGTTGTTCTTGACCACAGAGCTGGTGTTGCATATGTTCAAAACCTGAAAGCTCGAGGATCAAACGATCCATGGCTTGATAAGATAACGGGAAGAATTCAGCAGTCCGACGTCTGGAATGCGACCAAGGTGAGAAACGGGGTTAATGGGCATGTCGTTGAAAACCGTGCCCAGAACAAGAAAATCAACATCACAACACCACAGCCAGATAGGTATGAAGAGCAAGTTCGTGTTTGCCAGGATTTCATTGCAGCGGGTGAGTCTTACGAACTTTGTCTCACATCGCAAACGACCATGGCAAGGCCCCGTCCCAGAAACAACGAGAGAAACCCATGGGCCATATATCAGACCTTGAGACAGCGACAGCCAGCTCCCTTTGGATCTTTCATCCGTCTCGGTGGCGCCACGATGTTGAGTTGCTCCCCTGAGCGATTTCTTCGATATGATACCAGTGGACTCTGCTCAATGAGACCCATGAAGGGAACAGTTCGCAAGTCAGAGGCTGTGTCAACTCTCTCACAGGCTGAGAAGATCCTTCACGTGCCCAAGGAAGTGGCCGAGAACCTCATGATCGTCGATCTGGTTCGACATGATTTACACGGTGTCTGTGGCGTTGGACATGTCACAGTTCCTGACCTCATGAAGGTAGAGGAATATGCCACGGTCTTCCAGATGATCACTGTGGTCAACGGACAGCTCCCAGGCCGCAACGGAAACAAGCCTCATGGCGCTCGCCGAAGCAGCTTTGACTCTCACTGCCCTTATACCGGGTTGGATGCCCTTGCGGCGGCTTTACCTCCTGGAAGTATGACAGGGGCTCCGAAAAAGCGCAGCTGCGAGCTTCTACAGATCATTGAGGGCCAACATGAGCGAAGTCTCTACTCTGGTGTCGTAGGGTATATGGATGTCGTAGGTGCAGGAGACTGGAGCGTCACCATCCGAACCATGTTTAAATGGGACGATGAGACGGCTCCAGCTGAAGAAGGCGAGACAGAGCCCAGAGAAGTTTGGAGAATTGGAGCTGGGGGTGCGGTAACAATCCTGAGTACCCCCGAAGGTGAAAGGGATGAGATGTTTACCAAACTTGCCGGTCCTATGGGTGTCTTCAGAGACGCGGCATGACTTGGATCTCAACCAAGAGGCCAGATTGGATTAGATGGATGGACAGGCGCAGCATTTGACTTTTGGACATGATACCTCAACGTACACATCGTCGGAGTTTTTGGTTTGGAATTCAACAACATAGACGGATGGGATAGGACCGAAACATCCGGAACATAGCAGACGATGATACGATATATTCCTCGTAAACAAGGATACCTTTGACGACCTACTATAACCTCCCTTTGCCGTCCTGGAGCCCAAGTATTCTCCTTGCGAATAGCCGAGACTGACGTGGAAGACCCCGCTGAAATGCCCATGTGACTCCATTGTCCTCTGTGATCATACACGCGTTATACAGGCTTTATACTAGCGATTACCCTCCTCTTCCTGAAACGCAACATTCTGCATCCGTCTTTGGTTCGGTTACTCCGAGTGATTCTGGTTCATGCGACTCCGTATTGCGCGCGTGCGCATTTAGAAATCTTGCTCCTCGTGGAAAAACATGCCGAAGCTGACAATGGTTCCGTAGATCAATAGACCGCCGATTATGGACATGACCATGGCTTGCACCTCGATGAGGCCAGAGTGAGCGAGAACGACAGGGAGGGCTATGTAACAGTACAGTTAGCCACGTGAGTTCCAGCACGGTAATCATTCCATGGGCACCAGCAGCGTTGCGCCGGCTGAGCGGGACCTACCAATTCCCATAACAACAAAGAAACCTGTAAAGAAGCGTCCCAGGTCTAGAACCGCAGCGCCAGAGCTCTCCACGAAGTCATCCGGGTTGGCGCAGTGTCCGCAGATCCAGTTGGGAATAGGCGCAATGACATAGGTGGCGACGACGAGGAGAGGATAATACACCTTCCACAGAGCGCAGGAGAGAATAACGAGGAGGAACCCAACGGCGAGAACGAAGGAGAGGGCGATGATGGTCTTGAGGCCGGCGGTCGGCATCTTGGGCGATGGTGTTTATGGAACTGGAGAGGACGAGTTATGCGGCGATGTCGGCGACGTAAGTTCCCCGTGGGGAGATGAAGGAAATTTGGTCGGGTATAGAAGAAAGGCCGAGTCGTAAGCGGCGAAGCGACTGGTTGTGTTGGACGCGACCGGGAGGGAAGTTCGTTGACGTTGTGTGTGTGTTACGCGGCTACGGATACATAGGCCAAGTTCCAAGATGATGCTATCCCAACCTTAGTAAGTACTTGACTTGTCAACCAGGTACTGGTACGTACCTTATGTATTCGTCCAGGTGCATCACCTCGGGAGCGCAGTCAGCCATTCGGAAGTACTATTCCCCGGATCCAGCTGGGCATTGAAAATGGAACGCTGTAAGTGGTTGGTGGTTGGTGGGCTAGTGGGTCGCCTTCTTATCTGATAGTGCAGTCCAGGTGAAAAAGAAAAACCAAAACTCCAAGATCCCTCTACCTCGATCATCGCAGTCGCAAACCACATATCACAACTTCTGGAACCATCGAAGAGATTCGGACCAGGACGACGCCAGATCATCGATAGAGTTTAAGCAACTCTTTTTCTGCGCGGTGCCACGAGAATTCACCTCAACGGCCTGTCTCCCATCCACATTTTACTGTGGCTTTCTCTATATCCTCACCTCTCGACACGATCTCAAACAAGCTCGCCGGCAGTTCCTGAATCAGCTTTTACTCTCTTTATTGAACGCAGATATCCTTCCATAAAGTGTATTTTTTGTCCCCGTACCTCAAAGCGCTTCCACCTCCTGTCTGATCGGAAGTCAGACAAGACACAATACCAACACCAAACTATCACCCAACACCAGGACCTGGTACTCCGTTCTCACGATGAGCTTCAGTGGTGGAAGTGACGAAATATTATGGCAAATAATTGGCCAACAATTCTGCGCGTTCAAGATCAAGTCAGTTGCTGCCTCCTCTACTCGACCTTGGTCACCTGGAGAGGCTTGATACAAGATGGCAGGCTAACCTCTATCCAGGACCAACAAAGCTCAAACATTCTGCCGCAATGAGCACAATGTTACAGGTCTCTGTAACCGTCAGTCATGTCCTCTCGCGAACTCGCGATACGCTACTGTCAGGGAGCATCAAAATCGATTGTACTTGTTGATCAAAACTCCAGAAAGGGCCCATCTCCCGAGCAAACTTGTAAGTCTTCAGGTCGTTATACAAGGTGACAAGATGCTAATCATATTCATAGTGGCAACGTTACAAACTGCCCAGCAACTACTCCAAGGCATTGTCCATGATTGACGAGAAGCTTATATACTGGCCTAATTTCCTCATTCACAAGTGCAAGCAACGTCTCACCCGCTTGACGCAGGTTCAAACTCGCATGCGTCGTATTGCGGCTGAGGAGGAACGATTGGGCGAAAAGCTTGTTCCTAAGATGGCCCCTAAGATTCGACACCGCGAGCAGGCCCGTGAGCGTAAGGCCGAGGCTGCTGCTAAGCTGGAACGAACCATTGAGCGCGAGCTTGTTGAGCGTCTTCGACAGGGCGCTTATGGCGATCAGCCCCTCAATGTCAGCGAATCTATCTGGAAGAAGGTTCTTAATGCCATGGAGCGCGATGGCGAGGGTCAACGTGACAAGGACATGGACAAGGGTCTTGACGAGAACGGCGAGGAAGTTGAATGGAGTGAGGAAGAGGATGACAACCTGGAGAACCAGGTTGAGTACGTTTCCGATATTGAGGAGAGTGACGAGGAGCTCGGCGATCTTGAGGACTGGCTCGAGAGCGAAAACGAGGAGGAGGACGAAGATGAGGATGATGATGACAGTGAAGAGTCCGAGACCGAGAAGTCTGGCAACAAGCGAAAGCGTGGACGTGCTATCAAGATGAAGAACAAGAAGCCCAGACAGGAGGAGAAGGAGAAGTTGATGCTCACCAACGATCTCACATGGTAATTCACGGTCTCATAAATCAAGCCTCGGCGTTTGAGGAGTTTGCATTTTCTCAGGAAGATGATGAAAGGGGGGGGGGGGGGGGGGGGGGGGGTTACGGAGGAGGGTAAAGCATACATTAAATGTGTATATCCTGTCTGAGGATATCACATCCATTGGTAATATGCTTCATTTTTGCTGAGCTAATTCCTGGCAAGGTATAGATACCAAAATAGGTTGCCAATGTTTTTATGTATATGAATCTGTTGTACTTGAAACGATTTGAAACTGTTAGGTTGCCCTTTCATGCTTGTGTATGGGTCTTGTCGTCATTTGTGTGAGAGAGAGAGAGATAGGGAGGGTGAGAGTGAGAGAGGCTCTGTTGAGACACAAAACTTCCATGCTCCACTCCCGCCCCGCCCCGCCCAAAACCTACAGCGCATTTTAGCTCAGGCACCTATGAAACTCCCCCAACCCACCTCACTCCAAGAATCCCATCCCTCCACTCTCTATGCAATAAACGTCACTGCTTCACCTCCCATCTTCCGTCTTCGCTCCCGTCCTCAATCAAATAGGCCATCTCTGACCTCTCTTACACCCCTGGCTTATCACGACAGCAGCTGGCTGCACCACCTAATCAACTGCGACAGCAACAGGACATTGACGCTCACCCCTCGGACCTTCAATTACAGCTCAAGCCATCCACTGGGGCTTCGATACCGCTTCCTCATCCTAGGCACATCAAGCAAGCCCATCGCGCGACAGGCGCAGCTTCATTCCACTTGAATTTCCATCGATGCGAGACTTTACCAACATATTAGCTAGAAAAGACACACTTTAACACAGCACATCATGGCGTCCTGGTATTCAAACCTTGTGCAGAAGACATCTTCTCAAATCTCCTCCCTCCGCCAGAATCTTCTCTCTAGCGAACAAGACGGCGACTCCGAAGACGATACTCACGTCTGCCGCGTTCTTCGTGGCTACTACACAGAAAAGGGCCGCCCATTCCCCCCGTGGCTGCCCGCCGACCCCAAGGCACCAGCTCAACAACCCATACAGCCTGTCATGACACCACAAGCAGGCCAGCGCCCCGGCGCTCCAGGCCAGCAACACGGTGGCCTGAGTAGTCTATGGGACAACGGACCCCAACAGCCACAACAACAAGCGCCTCAGAGTCTCCGGGCTGGAGGCGGACGGACACCTGCATCGCTGCAACCTGGCGGCGGCGGCGGTGATATTAATAGGCGACCACTGCCAAGTCAGCAGCGCGCGGGAAGCTACCAGAGCACGGGTGGTCAATTCGGTAGGCCCGAAACGGCGAGCGTGCCACCTGGTGGTGCTTCGGGAGGCGGGGGTGGAGGATCTGCGCAAGATAGATTGCGACAGAGGCTTTGGGGAGGAGGATCACGAACAACGAGTCCCCAGGCTGGAAGTCAAGGGCCTTTTAACCCTCCCGGTGGAAACAATGGAGGAGGAGGAGGAGGTAGTGGTGGTGGCGGTTATGAAGATCGATTTGCGCCAGGCGGAATGTATGATCAAGCAAGTGGTGGCGGTAACGCCGGGCTGAGGAGAGGAGGCTTGCCCAGCGGACCAAGGGGATACAGATAACGCTCTTCTCGTAAGAAGAAGAAGAAGAAGAAGTGAAGCATGCGTTGGATGTCTGGCGTTTACGCTCCTTAATAGGATAGAGCGGCGTTTTGCCTGGTAATATGGACTTTTGTTTACGCCATGTTATGTCCTGTACCAAAGAATCTTGATATGCATCTTGTGTATTCAGACCCGATGGTAATAAAGGGCTTCGTATATATATCAAAAACATTGCTGACTTACCGTCATACCATGAACTCCTTGCCCGAAATTACTGAAACCGAGAAATCCCCAAAACATAAAAATACATGCAGCAGACGTTAATCAACACAACCTCAACTACTTGTTCTCGGATACTCATTTGTTTGGCATACCATCGCCCTTTTGCGCAACTGTTTTCCTCGGGAGCACTTCCACCTCCTTGCTTAATAGTTTGCGCAACTCAGGTGTAATGGTCTTTGGCTGCGGTGGAGGCGCCGCTGGCTCAGCAGCTTTGCCCTTGCCAGGTGCCTTGTCAGGTGCTTTGCCACCTTTAGATGACCCTGATTTGCTCTGCTCAGAAGATTCTGACGGTTCCTTCTGATTGTACCGAGGAGCTGGGAAGTTCTGTTTCTTGTCGACAGCATCAACAAGTCGCTGGAACCTCTTGAAGAGAGTTTCTGCCCGGATCAGAGTCGCCTCAAGATCGATTGTGTTGGAGAGTTCATTGACTATTTAATGTCAGCATATTGATCAGTGCGCCCGGTGACCAAATTCACTTACCATATTTGAGCACCTCATCGAAATGTTGCAAGTGCTCCATAATGACATCGCGGTGTCTCTCAAGAATCGCCAGTGCAATAAAGAGATGGAAGTTCGCGCTCATATAATCAGTCCACAACCCCTCCCATAATCGAAGAACGTCAAGCCAGGCAAACTCCCGCTTATACCAAACAAGTATCATGCGGAAGAAGAAGAAAAAGTTGGTGCTGTCTGCCTTTTGTAGATGGTTCCAGAGTGCTGGGTCCATGAATTGAACCAGTTGGTCCAGAGTCAGAAGCTGGTTGCGCATGCCAGACTGATCACGCAGAAAGTTGCGTTCCATACGCTCCATGAACTTCTGGAAACCCCAGAATGCAACGGCATCGTCCTGGATCACTGCGTAGATTGGTGCCAGTAGATCTGACATACCCTGAACATAGCCTAGGTCCTTATTGTACTCGTTGTAAGTCAGGAGCATCTCCTTCATCTGCTCAAGGTGGACGTTGGTGCCAACGTCGGCAAAAGGTGAGCTTGGGTCAGGATGGGGAATATCCTCGCCCATGAAAATGGGCACGTTGCGGTCCGTTCGGTGGACATCTTTTTCTGTAGACAAATTGTAAGTATACTCCTCGGGAGAGAAAGGCGGAGAGATGGTGAGCAACTTACCGATTCGTCCCTTTTGCTCGCGCCACCACTCGCCAGTGTCGCCTTCACCTCCATCACCGTCGAGCCTCTCCCACCACGAAAGCTTGAGCTTGTAGTACTGGTCACGTAGTGAGGCGATTTGTGCTTTTCTCTCATCAGCAGTGCTATACCATTCGTAGACGCCAAGAAGGAAAAGCCACGCCTCCTTTCGAACACCGTCCTCAGAGTCAAGACCTCCGTGAAAGACACGCTCCTTAACCTCATCGATAGTGATCGATAATCGGCCAGTTTGAGGGTCGAAGAAGGTATTCCACTCCTTCATTGTCACAGTCTTTCGGCGTTCCTCAAGTGAAAGGTTGCTGGCTCCTTCGAGAAGCTCAAATTCGCCAACATCGGTATCCTCAAGCTCCATAACATCATTAGCAGACCATATCCTCTGTCTCCGATCACGGTCGCTCTGTTCCTGGATGCCCATAGCCCAGCGAGCGAGATAGATCCTGGCGCTGTCGAATTCGTCTTGAAGCGTCTGAACTTCCGGATTTCTCAAGAGCCGTCGTACTTGCGGAGGTAAATTGGGGTTCTCGACAATATCTTGAGCCGCTCTCCGAGTAAAGGTGGTTACTTTGCTAAACTTCTCCATAATATTCCATCCAGTTTCCTTGATCAACTTGACGAAAGGGTCCATCTCTGCATCTCGATTTGACGGTCCTGCGGCGCCGCGCTGCGTTCCCACATTGCTATCCTGACGACCAATCTGTGATGGGCTGGAAGTGAGTTTGTGGCCGAATGCTTCGCTATCCTCCTTTGATGGCTCGATCAAGTAAATGTTTGGTTCAGCACCAGATCGCTCAATCTTGACGTATCGACGTAGCCACTTCACAACCTCATCGCCACCCCAGAACATCTGTCCTGATTCTCCAAAAGGATCAAATGTATCACGCGCTATCTTCTTCTTTTGAAGGATCGTGCTTTGGCACTCATTGTCATGGAAGAAAAGGGCGGGAAAGCTGTCGCCCGCACGGGAGTTGATGATGACGGATCCATACCACCAGCCGAGGCTCGGAGGCCGAACGAGGAGCGAATAGACGGCGCTCACAGGAATTGCAAACGCATATCCACCAACAGATCCAACATGGCTAGTGACGGTCGGCGGGGGAGGAACCAGGTAGGACTGTTTCGGGGGTGAGTCTCCATCGCAAAGGTCGACCTTGACATAGATGCTGGCGGAATCTCCAAGGGCAGATTCGGGGATCCAGGCAAGAAGTAGATCCGAGGAGGCGATCGTGGTTGATTCATTGGAAGCGGATGAAGTAGGGCGTTCTTCGTGACGGCCTCGTTGCTGGAGAAGTGCGATGTAACCTGGAATGTTGTCCTTTGAAGAGGGTGTTGGGTGAACATAAACCTGCGATTGTCAGATGTCGTCCGTTTATTCTGCAGCGCAACCTCTTGCACAGGACATGGGCTCGGATGTTACTGACCTTGCTCTTGGAAAAGAGAAGCTTTACACCTCTTCCAGTCTCGGCATTTCTGATAGTGTTGTACTCGCCCTCCTCATCATCGCTCAGCGCATAGAAGCTGTTTGATGGTGACGCAGATCGTCGAGAAGGCTGCTGTGGTGGCGGGGCATCAGCTGCCCGGGAATCCTGCTGCGACATGGGAAGATAGTAGTAGAGCTGTCGCTTTCAGCAGCTTTCGTCTTGAATAGCCTCTGTCCTAGGCCTCACTGTTATTCAGAGTCACAGCCAGATTTTTTTTTAATATGGAGTAAAGGTCGGTATATAAATGGTGACGATAAAAATAATAATAAGAAAGATGAAGAATAAGGTAGGTAGGTAGTTCAGGTGGTGGCATGTGAGTGAGTAGACGCAAGACGCAAGCCGCAAGCAAGCGAAAGGCAGCTGTTCTGTCTCTTGCCCAAACGGATCACAGATGACGACGTGCCCCGCCACAGAAGCTCCCCGCCCCATCTTAGCAAAGGTACCTGGACTCGTGGCTGTATCTGCTGTTAAATAGCACAGTTTTTAGCAGAGACACATGTACCCGTGCCCATAAGGCTTACCAGAAAAGTATCATGACAGCAGTTCATTGGTGGGAGATGAAGTTCAGCTTGCGTCGTCACGAGCATGAGGCATCCATTAAGGTTCCATGTAATGAATGGCTTTGGATTAGGTACTTACCTACGTAAATCAGTCTTAATAACCACGTCAATTACCAGGTTATCCATACGATTCTACTCCGTACAAGAGTCCACCAATATCAAGGTATTTTGAGCGAGTCCAGCTCGTAGCGAGTCTCGCTATCATGATCCTTGCCGAGGATCATGGATGACACTGTAAGCTTAGGACACACTCTAGGGGAGGAAAGAAAACTTATTAGGACCTTGATTTTAGGTGGCAAAAAGGTAGGTAAATTTGCATATCTAAATTCAGGATATCTTTTGATCGGCTTATTTTACACCTTGTATTAAGGTCTGGTGTTTTCTTACTCCCCGAGAACACTCCACAAGGTTTTTGTTTCTCAACAGCAGCTAAGGATAACGTCGAGTATTATAGGTGTTATTCGTTTGGGAGCTCTAGGGAATATAATTTTCATTTTATTTCGTCAACGCTCATAAGCATTGCGCTTGGGGCGTATTGAGTACATTTGAACGTGTCGGCAGCCAGTCTCCCCTGAGATACAGAGTATGATATTCGTTTTAATAGTATTATCGGTAATGGTTTATTTACTATATCGTATGGCGTGGCATACTGAGCCCCTTTCTGCGCACGTCTATAACCCCCCTCTGCCCAGAATATCAATGGCCCGACTCTTAAAATTAACAACATGCCACCATCGCCAAACTTAACACTACGTCCACAGGAATCATTCCTGCCCAGACATAGAACACCTTGCGAATGCTTTGAAAAGGCTGAAACGACTTATGCAAGTAAGACAAAGGCTTCCCTCTTGAAAACAAATGGATTAACGGAGTCGGGTATTTAGGAAGAAAATTCGTGGGGCTCGTTCTCGAAACCTCTTTTGCACGCCCTAGACGTCTTCACTCAGTAGACCAGTCTGGAACTCAGGCTCGACGGCTGTTTCAGGGTCGGTCCAGTTCACTGGCTTGTGAAGGCGAAGCATGGATAGGAAGTAGTCCTCGAGGATGCAGAAGTTGAGGAGGAAGTCGTTACAGTTCCAGGCAATAGCGCAGACCATAGCACCAGCTATGGCATCGAGAATGAAGTGGTTGGCTGTGGCGACAATAGCGGTGAGAATCAAGGCTGGATATGACATGCCAGCTGCAACAATGATTATTCGCTTCCAGGAGGTAGATCGTAGGCCAGTAATAGGGATAGTGGCGACGGTGAGGCCGACAAGGAGAGAGTAACCAAAATGGAGAGATGGCATGGCCGCTACAGTCTTAGTTAGCTCTGTATGGAGTCAAATTTTATACAGCTTTCACTGACCATATTGGTTGCAGAATCGGTTGGTGGTCCAGACGCTGCTCTCTCCAGTACCACTGTGAACACTGTCGACAAATCCAAAGCTCTTGGCCTCCTCCGCATCAGGACCCTCATATCCAGGATCGCTCAAAAGACGGGGAGGCATGCAAGGCCAGCTAGTGAAGACAACGAAAGCAAGGAGATTGCACATGGCCATGGTACGTCGACGGGCTTCGTATAAGGCAGGGCCGGCAGCCACTGTATCAGATCTCACACGGCCAGCAGCATAGCGGCGATGTCGGGTGGTGGTAAAGTAGTAGAGCACAACGAGAAAGGTAATGGTGCCTGGAATATGGATGAATGAGTAGATCCGGTTGATCCAGTGGAGAAGTGCAGGTCGAGCCAGGAACCACTTCTGAAAGTCTATCTCCCAGAAGATGTGAAGCCGTTGTTCGAGGTGGATGATTTGTAGAGCGTGTCTGCGGGCAACATCGACAGTGCCCTCGTCGAGAGTCAACGCGGTGATGGCACGGCCGACCTGGTAAACAAAGTAGATAAGAAACCAGTACCAACACTCGACCAAGAACGGCAACTTCTTGAGAAGGCGGCTCAGGAGTCGATCCTCAAATACGTGAGTGTTTGGTGTAGAAACGATGCGCTTATAGCCAAGCACTTGAAGCTTGCGACGGCGTAGAGTCGGTTGAGAACTTGAGTCGAGACTCGGTGACCGCGAGCCACTCCACCCACTCATAAGACTATCGGTCGAGTCTCGCTTCGGGAAGTCATCTGAGCGCTTGTAACTCTTGATGCTGGCGATTCCTGACTTGTTTGTCCAGAAATTGTAGTCCTTACTTCTGTTGAAGTAGGCACCCCCAAAGAGGAGAGTCACGACGATGAGTGGCTCAAGAAAAGAACCGACTCCCATGACGAACAAGGTTTCAACGGCCGAGTACTAAGTTGAGTTTATTAGGGTGAAAATGAAGTACGAGGCTTGTCGCTGGAGATGAGGTCCTAGATATAATGGGCAGGCAGCCTCGGAAAGGTATAAGTCAGATATAGGTAGCGACACCAACTGCCAACAAGTCAAAACGGAGCACAAGAAGGAGAGAGAAATGCAAAGGGGTATAATGTGTACAATGCAATGCGATTCGTCTGAGTAATGGGGAGAAGAGGGAACACAACAAGTCCGTTTGTAGTTGGGGGGGGGGGGGGGGAGAGGCGGGTTTTGATGCAACAGAGAGACAGACCGTGGACGGAACGCTCGGGGAGTGCATATTCGATATTGACTGCTACATAGTGGTAGTACATAGGTACAAGACTCAGCTAATCTCAGCTCAGCTCAGCTCAGAGCGACTGAGCTTGGCAGTTTCTCATCTCTGATCGATAGTAGGTAATTCATGATTATTGGGCCATTATTTTCGCTGCCTGTACCCGGAGTTGATGACAGCCCAGTCTGAGGGCACACGACATCACATCCATGGATCCATTAGCCATTCCATTGTCTAAGTCGACCGGGAGCACTAAGACAAGCCACAAGCAGGGAATATACCCTGGGCCCAAGCTTGCAAGCTTGCAACCCCCGCCCTGTTGCCGGATGCCGGCTTGTAGGGGAGCTAGGGGAGAGTCAGTGGGCCAATTACAGGGCTACAGGTGCACGCAGAAAGAAAAAGAAGAAGAGCCCGAGGTGAGCTAGACAAGGGTCTTGTTGGGACGGATCGTCCGCTACCAACTTTACACTGCTGACATGACATGACATGAATAGGTATGATAAATGGGCCAGTCATAGAAAAGGTGACATGTTGGACGTGGACAAAATTAGTAGCTACAAGCAGACTACGGATACCTAGGTAAGTAATAAGTAATGAGCTTACCAGTATCTCACCTCGAGGTCGACATTGGATGGCATCATTCTCGTGAGAGAGGAGAGGATACTTATTTAAATCTATGGCATCTCTCCACCTTGTATCTGTCTGTCTGTCTGTCTGTCTTGGCTCTTTGTCAAACAGGGGCAGACTTAGCTTCCAAGGGTAAACAATTCGACTGACGATGATGGTGTTGTTTGCCCGTGCCCATCAACCACCATCATTCGACAGATGCCCATAGAAAACTCCTTTACTTATTACTTAACCGTCTCAAAGCCCCTGACTTGAACTCTATTCCGCGGCAACCGATCACGATCTATGGTCATACATCCATACATACTCCGTACATACATACATACAAAAGTCCGATCCCATGAACCACAGGAAATTATATCATCCACGGAAGCACGGTAGCGTCTTAACCCCGTCTTCATGTGACGAAACTTCCGCCTCGTGCTTCCGACCTCCGACTCTTAAGCTCCGGATCTTCCGGATGTCACAGACAATATGATATTGGCTACAAAACAAAAACACACCGACTGAAGGATTTGAAGCTTATTTATTTTGAGTTTGCGGACTAAACAATCAATCATACATACATACATCAATATGTAATCTACAAGATCGTCTTATCATGAGTTCATCAATCATCATCTGCCTCAACTCTCAAGGTTACCTACCTAGGTATGCATCCATAGCTTGGCCCCTTCTATGTACCTTATGCCAAGATCCGTTAAATCTGTTGCCCAGACCTCCTAATATCGGCGGCGGCTTCACCTTTCCATGGCAAGTTGCCAACGTAGCTCCCTATCCTTACCTACACGTAAGGCCTCGGACACTTCCTTATTTGGTTTCTCCCCCCATCGAAGCTTTCTCGACCAAGCTGCATGCTTATTCCATTACCAAGTTCACAGTAAGCCAACAGGCACCATATCTATGGCCACAACACATGCATTGAAACCATACATACACGTCTAACCGATGCCGATGTTTTACGTCATCGTCCCAGCAAAATCAACTAAGATTCCACGAGCGCTAAGTTAGTTCAATGCTAAAATTCTTATAAGGCATGTTACTATTGCCGGTTCCCGTCTTGGGTAGCGTCGATACTGTCACAGAACCCGGATATATCAGAAGTCAGGGATGTATGTGATGCATTGACTCTGACACCTGAGAAAAGCTTGATACTATGAACGGGTTCCCTGGTGGGTGCACCGTATCGGATAACTATCAAGTATGCAATAGTCGACATCTTTGGAGTTTGGACTCCTATATGAAGCAAAACATCCATGCAATAGCCGATCTCGAAAACCAACGATTTGAGCCAATAACGCTCCTCGTTGGATCCAAAGTGACGAGTCTTATGACCCAACGGCATTTCGAGGGTGACAAAAAAAGCCTAAACACATACGCTCGGCCATCACCAAAAACCCGAGCCTCACTCATATCATCATGGAAAGTCCTCCGAGACATCCGATTACGTTAGTATGTAGGTGGTCAAGTATCATTTTTCTGCCTCTTGGCATACGCTTATTAATCGAATAATATTTTTATTTTCGCCATGGTTGAGTAGGAACGAAGGAAACTGATGTGTATGCCATACACACATATGCTTGAACAACAAGTGTTGAGCTGATCTTCCAACATTATGCAGCATGATTGTACGAGTCAGCACAACTGCCAATGGTGATGAAGAGAGCTCATAGCTACCAAGGCAATCGTTTAGGAGGATGTGACATATAAGTGTAACTTCTCGTCTTCTATTAATCTATTCCACCCTTGACAGGTTGCACCCAGCGCTTAATCTCACGATGAAACGTCGAACAAATCATGACCGTCTATCTGTCTCGTATGCTTCGTTCACAGCGCGCATTTCTTGCCATACATTTCCTTGTTCGAGACTCGACTTACTATCTACGCCAAACTCCTCTCCTTCAATATACTGCTCAGCTCCTTGAGCTTAACAGGCTTAGAGAGAAACACATCAACGCCACTTGCATAAGCATCTTGCTGAGCACTCGCTGATGCCAAACCCGTTAGGGCAAGAATGACAACAGGCTCCCGACCCTCCTTGTTTTCAAAGGCCCGTATCTGTTTTGTGGCCTCAATGCCATCCATTCGTGGCATGCTGATATCCATCAAGATGCAACTGAATTCATCTGGGTTCTCCTGGAACCGCTCCACAGCTTCAATTCCGTCTGCTGCCGTAGTATACTTGCTCTTCAGCTTCTTCATGTAGGCACACAACACCGAGAGGTTGATGGGATTATCATCGACAAGAAGGAAACTCTTGGGTTCGCTCGCCGTAGTCGACCACTGTTGTTGCGTCGCTTGGGAAGGGCGTTTTGACGGAACTCGTGATGGGAGACCAGGGCGTTTTAGTGACGCCGCTCCTGGACCTGGTGTCGATTTATTATCAGGGGCATCTCCTTCTGTATTGCTTATAGACGAACATCTTTTGGCATCGTCGGATGCATAATCCAAATGCTCTTCATCCTCATGTACTGGCACAGTCGGCGATAATGCCTGTAAGTCCCCCCACCGACGTAATGCTATATGAAGAATTCGGGCAAGTTTGTGTGGGCCAATACTGAAAATGTAAGTTAGCAATATGAAATCTTCACAACTATAGGGGCTTGAATCACACTTACGGTTGAGAAACAAATTCATAAACTCGCTGATCCTCAGATGCCTTGCTCTCGGAAGATCGTCTATGTGCTGTAATGGCATTGGCGCACACCACAACCACGGGACACCTAACCAGCTCTTCGCTACTTAGCACTGGGTCTTCAATCGCTATCTCGTTGCATAGAACAAGATCCGGAGCCACGTCCTGGCATGAAGCTTCGTTGATGACATCCATCTCCAACCAGCGGTGGCACATTACTTTCATGGCAGACATGGGAATGCCCTGAGCCGTTTTCGACTTGATTTCCTCCTCGGAAGGGAAACCGACCAGTCGCAGACGCAGTCCTTTTAGGCGCTTAGTCTCTTCATCAACTTCATTCTTCTCTTGCCCCTGATTGGAAATGTCTGCGTCTTTCGATCGTGACAACGGCAATGTTATGGTTGCTGTGGTCCCGACGTTGACTTCACTCTCGATCGATATTTTACCGTCCATCGAAGCCACGATCTTCTTGACCAGACTTAGGCCTAACCCGGTACCGTGTGAAAGATGGTTTTCTTGGGAGAATGGCTTGAAAAGGTCGTTTCGAAGAAAGTCTGGCGATATTCCTTGGCCAGTATCTGTGACCGAAATGCGAACCAAGCGTCTGTGGCTACTTGGGTTATTCGAGGATAAGGGTTTTTGAGATAGCGCAACCGTGATTGTGCCCTTGTGTGTATATTTAAGTGCATTTCCAAAAAGGTTCATCACAACACGGCGGAGTGCTCCCGCGGCAACATGGAAGCGATACGGCACATAGGGGTCAATATCAAGAAAGATGGCCACCTGACTGTCGTGTCCAAGTGGCACTTCGTACTTGACGGGGTCTTCAGACTGGCCGCCCGTCAGATCATTCTCATCCTCCATATTGACGCGCTTGCTTGGATTTGCGGTTTGCCAAGCTTTGTGGGCCTCATTACCTTTGAAAACATGACCGGCGAAAACACTGTCCATGACCTCTTCAATTAGGGCGTCCAGCCTAACCTCAGAGGTCGAAACGCTCGGGGGAACTGTTGTGGCAGGGTCTGAGACAATAGATCGTTTTCGAGCTCGGCGCTCCTTCTTTCGATGAGCTGCGACTTGATTGACTTTTGAGAAATATAAAAGATGATCGATGGTCTCGGACAGTGTTCTACCACATGTCTCAAGGGTTCGCAGGAGGTTTCCCTGGAAAACATCCAGCTGAGTATCAGACAGCAACTCGGCTGAGAGCATGACCCCGTGAAGAGGAGTACGTAGTTCGTGAGATAATGAGCCAAGCACATCGGATTGTGCCTTGTTCACAAGCAAGGCTTCGAGTCGCTGGGCTTCTGACATGGCCAGCATGCCGAATCCTCTCAGGTAACTCAACTCACCCTCGATCGTAAATGTCCTCGTGGGTGTCCGAGTATATGCGAAGCCTCCCGCTAACCAACGGTCTCTTTTAGGGTCCCAATCGGGCACAAAGGCTACGCTTCGAGCACCAGGGAAGATCTTTGAGACAGACGGTCCTTCTAGATGTCGTGACCAAGGACGCTGACTTTTACCAGATAGCGCCGCAGTTGATTTTTCACCAAAATATTCGTCCTTCGGCATCGGTGTACAAAGGTCGGCCTCCGACGAGCCACTTGATAAGAGGCTACCATCGTCGTCAAAATTAAATATTTTACCAGCAGGATACCGCCGCAAGAGTGCAGCTAGCAACTTCATGGGCATGGTTGTGTGGATATCGGAGCCTACATCCAAGTTGATGCTTAATGAAGTTGAAGTAGCGAACCCCAAAATTCCGCAATAAGAGTTTTTCTGCTCGACCCTATCGCTTGATTCATCGTTACTCGAGAATGACTCGGTCGAGGACTGGTCCTCATGAAGCATTGAATCGGTAGCCGACGTCTGGAAATTCGCGTCCAGGAAGACGACGCCTTCAATCTCTATTCCTTCTCGTATGAGGTTGGCTGCCCGAGAGAATACCTTGGCAATTGCCTCCTCCCTGGCATTAGCATCTGGTTCTCCAATAGACATAGTCTTCGATGAAGTGCTGGTCATATTCGCCTCCCCGGGGCCCCCAGAGCCGATAACGGTGGTTTCTCCTGTCGTATTGGGTTGCACTGGTACGTGAACCGGCAATTTCTTCTGAAGACTGAAATCTCTGAACCGCTGCAGGGCCTGCTGTTCAGAATTCAGATTGCCTTCCCGTGCCGCATCGTCGTGAAAGGCCGGAGAGTTCGTTCGAGCTCTCCAACCCGCCATAGACGACTCCTTCTCGACAAAGGAACCAATTCCCCTTGTCATACGGACACTTCTTCGGTAAGCATCTCCCACACTCTTGGATCTAAGGTAGTCCATGATATTAGAAGAGATTTCTCGTAGGACCTCAGTGTCATTGGTGGTCCAGCTCTCGGCTTCTCTCGGTTCGGAGTCTATCACGCAATAAACACCAATGTCAACACCAGCAGGTGATCGCACAGGGACAGCAGCATAAAATCGGGCAGGAAATGCTGAGAGCGGGTGTTGTACTTTGCAGAGTCTGGCATCGGCTTTAAGATCCGGTATCAGAGTAAGGGGCACTTCCTCACCGGAGGAAGAAGAGTCATGACTTTGTGCCATAAGAGCCCGGCCGCAAACCGAGAGTTGTCGCGGAAATGTCCCTGGATAGAGCCAGAAGTCTCCATTTTTGTCTTTTGGCCAGATCGGGCCCTTGGCAAGAGATGATCGTTGTGTAGTCTCGGCAACAATGTATTGGTGATTACGATCGAACAGGGATATCAAGGCGCGGGCAGTGCCTGTTTTCCAGAGTCCGAGTTGCGCAAGAGATGCAAGAACAGTGTCTCTCGGAGTTTTTTGTCGTTTTGTCTCGTCACTGGGCACGGTTCCGTTGGCTGAGGGCTTGCCAGGGGGCGCGCCCTCGGTGGGCGAGTCTTTAATATCGTTGAGCAGCGACGCTCCATACCTAAATTTGTTAGTTATTAAGCAAACATACCTACGAAATTGCTTATTCTAATATGATATGAAGGGAGTGCAACTAACTTGAAGGATTCCCTTTCTCGAGCTGGCTCTGAGACCTGTTTAGGTGAACATGAGGCCATCGTGGAGCCTAATCCTTAGCCACTGGCTTGGTTTGCAAAAAGCCGACCAGGTTTAAGGAAGTCGAGGAAATGCGATGGTTGAAGGGGAGGAATGGTTGAAAAGTGTTCCCTGGTGAAAAGCTCAGTGCCCAATCAAGGAATGTGGTCTCGATCTTGAGTAGCGATCCCAAGTTGGACGAGGTTGAGGTTACGCAGTTACAAGTAAGAAGACAAAATATGTCTTAAAAGTCCCTCTATAATCGCTTCGAGTACGTCGTTTACCTGCTATATCCCTTCGCGGATAGTATTCTCTAAGCCATATGTGGTATCAATCGAATCCTACACCATCAACTCGATGAGTTAGTGAATGATAAGAGAACTGGTCCAGCTGATTTACCGCGAACAGGTACCGTTGTCGCGACCGATTTGCCATGCTCCGTTCTCGACAAATTCTAGAGGTCTCGAACGGTCGAGAATCTAGTTTCTTATATATTTGCTGAAACTCCGTTCATTGTGGCGATGGAAGGGGAAGAAGAAGAATGGTGTGTGGGTGGATGGATGTTCTTTAGCTGTCGAAGGTTGAAGCGACCGCGGGGTAGGTATGAATGGGAAACTCACGACGCGTACCTTCCTATTCTTAGCTCTCCATTTTCTCTTACTTGATTCATGGCAATTCTAGAGGAGGTCTCCTCCATCTCGTTAGACCCTTCAAGAGCTTGATCCCTGCATGATCCATCGTTTTGATACTGGATACTGTAAGTCACTCTGAGACATGCCCTCACCCTCATTGCACTGCACTGGCTTTCAATTCCTTGAGCTTCTATCTTACTCATTTACCATCTCGCCTGTCCAATCTTAATACCCAATTTTCCCTGATTCCTTAAAAATTTCGTCAGGCTTTACTATTATAGTGGATTCAAAGGGCAATCCTTGAATATCTACCCCGTCTAGTGGACAACCCCGGGTGCATAACGACAGTATGATGTAACCAGCTTCTGCGTTGTACCACATAATTCAAGCAACGCAAACATGGAAATTTTAAAAACAACTTGGTATGTATAAACTCCACGTGTCCTGTCCCTGCTAGCTATCTACAGCATAAGCTAGTGCAGTACTGTCGATATGTTGCAGTAGCTAGGTATCCATTGAATCCCATTACTTCCATCCCAAGCCCTCCAATTGCCTTACAACGCCATCCAATGCATCAGTCTAAGTGATCGACATGATTTCCCAAGATAGTGATAGACCTTAAACGCCCTCTGAAAAAATGGTGCCCTGGTTATGTATACATTTCATCGTCCTCTACCATACGTCCGAGAATCAAACTCTGGATCACAAGTTCGTCGCTCAAGACGCGAATGTTCTCGATCCGAGGCTGAGTTGCGGTTGATCTTCGACGTTTCTTATTACCTGTTGTTTCCGTAGGCGCAAGAACGGCATCAACGGTCCCTGTTCCTTTATCCAAATATAACCAGTCAAACGGAGTTCCAGCTTTCTGATGTTCTAACAACAAGTCCCTCGCTTGTTGTGTCGAAAACACTCGCGAAATCGATGGCCCTAGTACAGCCGCAAGGAAGATGTAGGGTTCTTTAGCCTCATTTCGAGACTTCTTTGAGTCAATGACGACTAGGACACGCTGTCCGTCAAGGAGTCGCGGTCGCTGCTGTATGACCTTGGCCAGCTTTGCTTCAGTCGCCGAGTACGGTGCCAATATTCTTGACCGGATTGCATCGCCAAGCACAGCGGATGTACCTGCACAGAGAACATAGGGCTCCCAGTCGACAATAACGCCTTTGTTGAAACAAGTCGTTATCCATTGAGGGGCTAAACAGGGGAGCCCCAGCGCCAGAGCCTGCATATATTTGACTTTGCGTGAGTGTTTGTCTGCGATGAGTGCTGTGAACCCGCTCTCAGAAATACACTTGGTGAGTTGTAATGAGTCCTGCTCATCCATCACTGGATCTGTCGCATTCATAATGGATAAATGTTCAAACATGTCTTGAAACCCTTCAGCGAGAATGATACCTCCTGACTGTGTGATTTTCGTCGCCAACTTCTTGCGTTCTTGCGCTTTGAACTGGTCTGAGAAAGAAATGGCGAAGACCATGCCCTCGAAGAGGCGTCCAACCCGGTGGGCCTGGGCAAAGCTTTGCTTGAAGGATCTGCTAGATTTGGAATGCACCATGCTCCTTTCAAGCACACTTGCAGCTGGCGAGAGATGTAGCTCATCAGTAGAATCTGAATCAAGATATGAAAATCGCTTGGATACTCTTGCTGCTCTTTTGGTTGGCTGAGGTGAGCCAGTCTTCGATCCTTTTCCAGCCTCCTCCTTATGGCAACCGCGACTGCCTCTCGGAGACGGCAGAGTGACTGATTCCGGCCGTTCAGAACCTGGGGAGTCTTGTGTCCCAGGTGTTGTTTTGTCAGAAGGCAGGGGTGTTGTTGAAAGGATACTCAAACTCGAAGATGTCGGCGGTATCTGACCTACAGACCGACTGGCCAACGGAGTCACAGGGGCTGTATCTGCTCGATCGCTCCTACGCGAGCGAGTAGTCATCGGTGGTGGAAGATCCGCGTACACATCACGGGCAGATTTCCTGGATCGCGACGCGGACTTCTTCTCGCTCTTATCTTCTACTGTACGGGAAAGGGGCAATTCCTCCTCTGGCTCCTCTTCAATCATTGAAACTGCAGCCACATTTTGCAGGGGCGATGATATAGGCGTGGGTTTTGGGTCCAAATCACTCATCAGCCCGTCCGAGAAAGAGGAACTTAGAAATGGGTTTCTGCGCTTTTGTCGAGCTGCACGGCCGTAAGTCCTAGTCGTCCGCTTCCGTGCTGGTGGCAAAGATGAAGGCTCTGAATGCTCATTAGGGCCTTGTGGCAAGCTCTCATCTTCGACGCGGAGCTGTGGTAGCTCGGGTTCAGATGGTGGCGGTTGTTCAACGGGTGCTGTAGGTGGGAGAGAAGGCGCTGGACTGGTTGCGGGTATCATGTCATCATCTACAACGACCTTGTCCGCATCGACCAAGACTATGTCTCCATCATGATCGATCTGAGGGTTTTCGGGAGCGCTGTTTCCTGGAGTGGCCTTAGTTGATGTAACAGGGAGAGTCTCGTTGGAAGCCACCAGCCCTTTTTGCGAGTCATCCACGAGAGGTGGCAGTTCTTGCCCCTTACCCCTGTCTATTTTGGGTGAAGGCTTGGGGTTTGTTTCGGGCTCTTCAAGTGGTAGAACCCTTCTCTTCTTCCGCGATGGCTGTTCTGCTGAGTTGCGCCTAATCTTTGGTGTGAAGATGACGCGGCCCATTTCCTCTGCAGCCTGTGCCTTTTTCCGCTCAATCTTCTTTCGTCTCTCCAACCGTCGGATAGCATCGTCAGAGTCATCATCGGAATCCCAGGGAGGAATTGCGAAGTTTTCCATGCTCTTCCTTTCCTGAGACTTCTTCATCGGCTCGTAATGTGCCATTGGCTCAGTAGCGTTCGATGAGCTAGGTGCTTTGGCTCGAGGTGTGGGATCAGTGGATGGGGGTGATTCTGGAATCATTTCACCAGCTGTAGATTGTTCATTCACAGGCGTTGCCGCCCTAACAGGTCCCCCATCTAGATCTTGTAATGACGTTTCGGGGATGTCATGGAGACGGCGTTGAGGACTCGAGGTTCGGATATCGGATGGCGATGAGACATTGGCGCGGTTCTTCAAAGGAGATGTCTCGATGATGTTTGGCGATATAGAGTGGAAGAGCTTCGGAGAAGGTCGTGAAGATGTTGGACTAATGTGTTTGATAGCTGAAGAAAACTGCGTCTGACCGAACAATTGACTGCCGGCCAGAGGCGCGGCGATGCTAGGTCTCGCAGCAAATGGGTTTTTGGGTACAGCAGGCGTCTCGAAGGTGGGAGCGTGAGGACGGTGCGGGGTTTGACCGATATTCAATTGTGAGGTCCCGTCAGGATGTCTCCAGTCACCTCTAGTATTGTCGAAACCTGCATCCTCTGATATTTGAGAGGAAGGTCGGCCCAGCTCGCTCATGTTCGCAAAATTCACGGCCCCTGTATCATCATCCTGAAGGGTTCGAGGTTCGTGGGAGGCGGGTTGAGTATCGCCGTTGACAGGGCTCGAAGGTACAATATCACAGTATTCGCTGTAATCACGATCATCGTTCACCTGTGTCGGGGTCTGTTGAGAATAGTCCATTTTGCGCAAGGCGGCAGTTAGAGCACTGGCCGGCGGCTTGAGACACTTGATTAGAGGCTTGGGTGCATTGTCTTGCACTGATTGCGACTGCGGGCTGTCATGGCGCGCGGATAAGTTGGCGAGGTGTTTTGGCTTGGCCAATGTAGCTGGCACCCCAACGCCCAGATTCACGTTGCTGTTCGAATTGACGCGATCTTGGAGGCCCTGTGCAACGCCATTCACCACGTCTGCCTCGAGAGTTGTTGCACTTTGCTTTTTCGAATGTGTCAGTGCCACCCTGGTCATGTCCCAGTGCGACGGATCGTCATTCTCGGTAGTGGGACCCCTTGTACGCGCTTTGTCCGATAACGCGTCGTGGTGAACAGCAGTAGCTGTTACTGCTAAATCGATGACTGTCGGGTCGGATGATGGAACAACTACTTCGCTCGCAGGTGAAGGGATCTGTTTCGGGCTTGTCGTGCTTATTTTCGAAGATGAAACGTATTTGGGAGGCGAACTACTGAGCTACTCGAGGCATGCAAATGTTAGTGCGTCTTTGATGGTGAGGATGCGAACCCCAGTGCAGAGGCAATTCAGCTACACTGGCTACGTACCGTTCCGACACCAAACTCAGCCCTGTAGGCCTCGAAAATGGGCTGGCTATCCTGCGTCTCATTGCTGCCTGCCTGAGCAAGCATCTGCGAGTCTGTCATGGTGGCGAGTCGTGCATCTTCCAAGGCGAAGTCAGACGCGAGCAAGCGACTTTTAGAACGGTGAGAAGAGTGATTGCGAAAAGAATGGAATCAATTGACTGTGCCTCTGTGTGGCTAAAATGCGAACTGACCGAAAGGGAAAACAAAGAGGTCGACTGGCCGCGAACGTCAGTGACACGAGAGCACGTGACATCCCCGACCATGAACCTCCACTACTGAGGTGAACTGACAGAGACAATCAAGGCTGCCTTAGCTGAGGTACCTATATTTACCTGGTATCTAAGCTATAAATAATGCGCTTGTTAGTCTTCAATTTAGAGGGTTTCACATCCCACATAAAAGTTGGCTTCTTGTTTTGGGGGAAGGTAATTATTTTAATCTAGGTACCTACACGGATATGCCTCGGCCAATCACTATTCACAATTCATCAATAACTGAACACCCCATGGTTGAGCTCGATGACCATCTACTTACGGTTTTAAGGTAATTAATTATATAAGATAAGATATCTATAGATTCTGTGACCGTAATCATAAACTTTCTCTGCTTCGAAAGATCCTCTACGGTGATCTAATGCTATGATTGGGGACTAAAAACAGGAAAGCCTTGCGTGTAGCGCATCATATTGAACACTCATAAATGAATATCTTCTCTCGTTCGACCACTCCAAGTAAACTCCAATAGGGATATACTCTGAAGTATATAGAGCACAACCGTGGGGTGAAGCAGTCATTCGTCCTTGAATCTTGCTGAAGTTCTGCTGACCTTCATGTAGCCCGAGGCTGTACGTCAGGTCAGGTTGACGTTCTCGACCTGGAATTGTTCGAGAAGAAGATGAGCCGTGTTGAGTCCAGCTGCCTATGTTGCCTTGGAGATCTTTTCAAATATGGCATTGAGAAAGAAGTATTCCAATTCAGCCAGTATCGTGGGGAAATGCGTGGTCAATGGTGTCTCATTCATGCAGTCCGCCCATGAGAGCAACAATAGCATCATCGTAGAAGAGTCGAGTGCTCTCATGCTCGACGCCACTTATAGCCCATGCCCATTTATCACCTCGTCTGACACAACACTGGGCAGCATCATCAGCGGTCTCACCTTCAATTCCAAGAACATCACAGAAACAATCGGAGTAGCCAAGGCCTCTGAAGCCCCGCGTCGGGCAGAAGGCTTTTCAGACAGAAGATACTGGGGACATTGGAACCAAACTCTAAGAGACTGGCCGGAAATGGGGGACTCCAACGGGCAGAAGACGCAGATTGGGATGGCTCGACCTTTTCGTTGTCAAGTAGAGTACTTCCCAACCACCGCAGTTTTCTCAATCTCACGGAGCTCGAGGTTCTGGATACTATCAAGACTATCAAGGTCGCTATAGCTTACAAGATTGATGGCGCTCGAGTTTGAACATTATCCTGCCGATCTCGATATGCTAGCCTAAGCCAATCTTGTCTACCACGAGTTGCTGAGATGGCAGAGGCCTACCACTGGAGCAAATACTTTCCATGGTTTTCCTGAGCAAACTCGCCAATACCTTAAGATGAGGTGTGCGCCGAAACAAAGCGCCATCATTCTAACAGCCGCTATAGTATATCGAGAAGTTGTTCGAGCCAAGATAACTCAGCACGTGTATTATTATAAAGCATAGGCTTTCACTAACATGCACAGGATGAAATGTATCAGTACGGGTCCTAGCTATGAAGCCACGATCAAGCACACATAAGCAATCTGTCTTACCCAGTGGATGGAGAACTCCAGACAAGAGACAAGTGTCTCTTTCGGTCAATATTCACTAAAGCAAATAAGATACAACACAGAATATAAGATCGATTATGCATGTATGAATAACAGTCATAGCCTCGGTAGGTCTCAGACAAGTTATACAAGATAGTATGCGATCTTCGCTGCGTAACAAAAGCAACGTCGAGAGATATCTCAACGCACCACGGTGCACCATTTCCCAGATCATCATATACATCTCTACCATGTTGTTTGAAGGGGCAATTTTAAGCTAATGGCTATTGATTTTGAGAACGTGGGCTTTTGTTCATCATTTTACCAGCACCGCTTCTTCCAAGACCTAGAGTTCAAAAGGGGGTATATGCGCTTTCAGGATACGTATACGTGGACTCTTCCCAGTAGTTATCATGCCTTTCGCTTTCGAGCGATGCTCAAGGATCCTTTCTTGGTTCATGGTTCCCACCTTTGTCTTCAGGGGGCTGTGGAAGTATTGGTACGGATCATGATTTCTGCTATTCCAGGATGGCTTCTTGCTGCTTTGTGTGATTCCTGCGATTTACTAATATTTTACAAGTGTCTCTACCTACTTATTTGACTGCAAATAGCTTATAATATATGCGTTCTCGACCAGTGTCTCTTCGGTTGATATAATGCGGTCAGGCCAATGACTCTGGGGAAAATAACGACTTTAGTAGAATCACTAATGATTATCTCTCAGGTATATCAACATCAATTATTGTGATAACCACGACTTATATTAGTGCTGTCGACCATGTAAAGCGGCGATATGAACATGGAAGTGCCATGCTGGCCCCAGAGATGTAGATCGCACGTGTTGTGCATAGGTAGTTAACTTAGGTAGAGACGGGGATAGATCTCGAAACTATTACAACTTGTTCATTCTTTTTGACTCAGTAGCTAACACTTTCGAGATTGATATTGGTCTCGAGATAAGAACGAAACTTTTGCGGACAGCAGAAAAATGACTGGTGCCAACCTTTAATTCACGCGTCATGTTAACTCATGAATATTGGGCTTGAGAGTTCGGAATGCCTACTCCAACTTCAGTACTTAGGCCCAAATTTTCTTCGTGTGTACTCTGCCATATGAAAAGAAGCTCTTTTTATCATAATGATTAGTATATATGCAAGAATCCAACTTCCAGGTATGTCTGGCGCCCAAGTCGGTCCATCTCGAGGAACAGCATGGCCAGGATACGCACTGCTTTCCTTGGAACAAAAAACTGGTTCAACCGATAACAATTGTCGTTTTACTTTGTTTTTCTTCTCGTCCTGTGAAGAGCAGTGACTGAGTCAGGGAGCAAGGGCAGAGGCTACACGTGAACTCATGCTCGGCGACCATCTCTACGCCAGATCAGCAACTGTTCTGTACTATGATAAGGGTATCGAAAATCCCTATTCTTAGACTGTCTCCATTAAAGTGATAATTCTGCCCTTCTGCTTTACATCAAGGTTCTTGCTATCAAGGTCCATCAATTGCAGGACCTTTGACTTACCACCAAATCCACCCAGATACCATATGACATCCCGTTGTGTAGTCACCCTTCTCAGTGTGATGCGAGCACCCGAACCGGTGCGGGAGTTTACATACGGACGCTTAATCGGTACCAAGGTGCAGGTCTCGGATAGGAGCATCAGCATTTCGATTTAGGCACAGGGGACATATACCACTAAGCCCCATGCTAACGAGCAGAATGACGGGTAAGTGCATGATGGGAGGGGTAGCTTTGGGTAAATGACACGATATAGTGCACTCCGAGTGGTTGGTGTATTTCTGATGATGTATCTGAATGGGTGAGATGAGATAGTAGTGATGAGGTGAGGATTGCATTTTGCCAGGTGCCCGGTCAGTCGAATGCAATGTACAATGACCACGTCGTCACAAAGTCAAAAAGAAAGGCCCATTATAGCGAGTCAGGTCTAGTCATACTGCAGTTTCGTTATACACCATCTTGCAACTATTCGCTGAATCAAGTGCTTCCTTCATTGATATGGATGTTGCTGGAGCTTCATATCCGTTATCACTCACTACCCTAGACCATAGTCTCGCAGATCGCCTTTTCTCTGACTCCCCCCACGCATCGAACCCTCATCCAAGATCATCAGTATGGTCCCGTGAGAGGTCACCACACCCATCGTGTTCCCCTCACTGTGTCTAGACGCGCCCTTTTCCCTGCCTGTCTAGCCTGTCCATCTGTGAAGCATGTCATTCCAAAACGCAAGGGTCTCAAAGTTCCTGCAGAAGCACCAATCGAAATGCCACCTTATCAAATGCGTCACATGGCACGGCACGAGAACGAGACATCATCCAACTCAGGCGCCACCTCCGCAATATTTCCCCTCTTTGATTGCAGCAGAGTTGTTCTGTGCAGTATTCCCTCCTAGCACTTGTGCGCTAGAATGCAAATAGACAAGACTCGTCGTTATCACACGAGAAACACTAGACTAACGGGAAACGTGGAAGATAGCAACGTTGATCGAGGTCACGGGAGAGGGGGTGTGACCGGGCTGGTATTCGATAATGATGCTGGCCAGCATCAATAGGTATTCCCTATCACCAAGCTAATTTTGACCAGAGCTGAGATATCTGCTGTATGTATCTTACGGACCAGGGATAGCTGCGTTTCGACTAGACAAGCCAGCATGCAAACATGCATAGACATGGCTGGTGATAATCTCCCTCATGCAAGACGATCCCATAACGTACAGGAGCCTCAAAGAAAATGTCGTCAGAGAGCCTGGCCCAAGCCCTCGGATCTTCATGACAACACTGCCACCAACACACCAACACACCAACACACCAACACACCAACACACCCACGCACAGAATCGTCGTGTTTGCTAGTCGGTGGCTGATGTTGAATACAGACCTTCAACTGACGGCTCCAAAGGTACGGCTCGGGAGGGTTTGTCTTCCATGGCCATGGTACTGTAACAATCTTAACCATCTCTAGTGCGAGCGCTTGCTGTAAACGAACAAAGAATGGAGAGTTTGTCCAACGCAATACGATAGAAGGTTTGTGTTTGTCATCCTTCTCACGGCGTAGCCGCTAGCTCCTGTGAAGCCACCGACGAAGCCGAGTCCAAGCCTGGAGAAATCCGGGGTAATTAGTCAAACCACGAAGCGAGGTTGAGAGCGACGGGGTTCATCGTCTAGCGAGAGTACTAGTGTCGTCTGTGATAAGTGAGAGAAAGCGAGAGCTCTTGGTGCAACATGACACGCCGTGACGGCCTCTTCTGGTTAAGCATCATACCACTCATAGTAGGGGTCAAAGGCCGAACAATATGACAGGTAAACTCGAGAAATGGCCCTGCAGCATTTCCTCTCGTACTGTAGCCAGCCGCAACTCTGCAGCTAGAGACACAGCTACAGGACGGCACGGAAGCGCCCCGCAGTTCATATCATGCAAAGCAACACGGCCAGTCTCTTTGTCTTTTGTCATTTCTCTCTCTCTCTCTCTTTCTCTCTCTCTCTCTCCAACATTTCAATAAACGTTAACGGTTGGAGTTCCCCACGTCTAGGGGCGCAGCACAGGCCTGGGGTTGCTTAGGCGTGATTGGCTGGCTTTATAAAATTGTTGCGTACAATAAAATGCGACCTCGTGGCGATCTCAGCTGGCAGAGCTGCATAGCAAATGGGGGTTGAATCTCAAGATGGACAACACCACCAAGAAAAAACATATGTAAAACTTCTCTGATAGACGAGAGAACCTGGTCGAATGCGATGCAACGCAACGATATGCAAACTTCGACTCGCCCCCTCGCAATCAATCACTCAATGAGTTGAGGCTGCCTGAGTCTTGCCACACACGCCTGTTTCTGTCCCTCCCTGGGACGAGTACATAGTACATAGTAATAGCTCACGTTTGTTGTACAACCTGACAAGTCAAGTTCGTTCTTGGACTGCCTTTTCGTATATTGTACTGTACGTACAACCCAGAGTCTGTGTCTCTCCCATTTGAGCCGCCAGCACCCGCTGTGCCTCCCAAGCGAGGGCGGCCGAAGCGGATCTTGGATGTTCCCGACGCAGGCCTGTCGATTATGTATGCTCCTCTCCTTCCTCTCATTGAAATGCAGACGCAATGCTTCATGACGGCCCAGACTCAGAGTGTATGTAACCCCATGGCCCCCGGTGACCACTCAGCGCAGGAACGGGGATTACACGGCAACCCCAAGCCCCCCTCCCTGATAAGCCACGAAGGCGAGCTTACTTTTTTGTCCAAAAACATGCAGCTGCAGCAACTTGATGCTGTACGGAGTAGGAATTTGCCATTGTGTGTTTTGGCCCGGGCCCTGGGATTGGGGGCTTCAGGAGGCACCTGGCCTGGCATCGCACAGACTCAACAGTCCGGGGGCCCGGTAATATGAATTGTCAAGTATGCCCTGCGACGGATGTACTGTAAAAATGTTTTTGTTTGTCAAGAGATTGGGTGGCCAATATGCCAATATCCAATCCCGTTTTCTTTCCCTCCCCCTTGGACAAGACCCTTTCACTCGAAAGAGTTGAGGGTGTAACTAGGCGACTGTGCCTGTGCCCCTACGTAACTGTACTGTACAGCAATGGCCAGAAGAGCACACATCCTTGCTCGTTGCAGCAGAACCTGCAGTAGATGGCAGCGTGGCACCACGGGCCCTGACGCTGACAAGCTCCCTCCTACCCATCATGCAAATTTGCTCCAGCCGAAGATTAACAACCCTTGTCGTTAGAGACACAAAGAATGCGGGGAACGCACGTTGAATGTGATATGTCAGATCTGTCTAGTCAGCAAACAGGTAAAGACAAGGCACGATGCAACGCTTCGGGCCAGACCAACACCAAAGACGTTGAGGGAGGCGAGAAAGCAATTAAAAGAAAAAAAGGGAAAAAAAAGGAAAACATTGCAGAACCGTTGTTGAATACTGGAGACACCATGTGGTCCCTGCTTGAGAATGTCTCTGAAAAACGTGTCGGCGTTGAAAACTTCAACTCCGACGCAAGGGATGTTCTGCAAGCGAGGGTCAACGGAGGTTTTGTAAATGATAGGTCAAGTCCTTGGCAAGTTTACCGGGACTACAATTTCATGTCGCTTGAGTTGACTTGAGTAGCTGACCAAACTCGAGACTCTCAGTCAAAGAACGACGTCAGGGAGCAAAGCATGCGATGCGGCTCACTGCAGAGTGTAGACCTGACGTTAACCCCAGACTTTTGTATGTCGTATTAGGAATAGGAGCAGGAGTTCGGACTCGGGGTCTTCTGTCCTTGCTTTGCCTGCCGCCGAAGCGAGGATATGGATGTTACCATTCTGCTCTGTTATGTCAGGGGTCAAATGTAAATCTTCCAGCGATGCGACCTTGGCGACCTTTGTCGATTATCAGAGTGTCACTGATAGACACGATGAGTGGAATGCTTACCCTTAGACAACCGCCGTTAAATTTCTCCCTCCGAGACAGATGTTCTGGATGTTTCTCATGACTCAACTTTTAGGGCCAACGTCAGCAGGGCAAAGTCCAAAGAACCACATGGTACTGCAAGGAGGTCTACTGATACAGATTTCATAACAAAACCTGGAATTAAGACAATCAAACTAGGAGATGAAAACTTTTTCCTCATCTCAATGAGAGTATCCTTGGTTCGGCCAGGGACCGTCAATATCATGAAGCTCTTGACGGTCCATGCAACCAATCTTCGAAGGACACGGCACTTGAAGCGGCCTGTGAGCCAATCAAAAGCCCACGTAAACGCACACCCCTTGCGGGAAGAGAGGAGCAGGCGGCTTCTTCGGACCTGAGCGAGAGCGGCTGCTAAATCAAGGTCCAACCAGAAGGTCAGGGTCAAGGTCAAGGTCAAGGTCACGTCTCGTACATAGTTAGTGAAGAAACTCCACCTCTCCAAGAGTCACAGATAGACAGTCACAGTCACAGTCACAGACACAGACACAGTCTCAAACGAGTGACATGACAGTTGCTGCAAGGAACGAAACATTTCGACACGCACCATTTCTCAAAACATGCTGGTGCTGGTGCTGGTGCTGGTGCTGGTGCTGGTGATGTTGCAAGGACAACAGCATATTATTAGTCACGATCGATCAAGAGTCGTCTTCAAACAAAGAATGAAGCAAAAAAATGACGAAATAGTGTTAAAAAAAAGACGTCGCCTTTCGTCAAAAACAGAACCAAGGCGAAAAAAGAAGAAAAGTCAAATAGGTAGTTAAAAAAAAAAGCTTTCTTTGGTACTCCACTCCAGTGGAATCTGATCTCATTGCACAACCCAATCTCACGATGGCATCAGCTCACGAGGACTGAGCTTCAAGCCCTTGCTCGAGTCTGGGCCCCAAGAAAGCGACAGAACAGGGAAGACAGAAACCAGCCAGCGAGGAAAAGAAAAGTTCATGTCGTCATGCAAGCAATCGGCCGATCTGGTCATCTCATTCTCCGTCCCCAGTCTCAATGAAATGAAGCTTGGCATTCTCAGACAGCGCTTTCACCTTCTGGGACAAGTCTCTCAGCAGCTCCAAACTGCAAAAAGGGACACCCGCGACCCGTAGAAAAAAAGAAAGAAAGAAAAAAGCAATCATAAAAAATTGCACACGGGGAGCCACGGCTAGTGGACAAAGCCCCTCTGTCTAGCCTCGAGCAAGTCTGAGTCTGAATCTGAGCCTTGAGCCCTACGCAGCCAGTCAAAGGTGTGCCGTTAAACAGCACTCTAGCAGTTTTAGCTCAGCCTCTAACCTTGGACGGCAAGGCACGTAGCGATAGGCTTTTGTAGATCATGCCCAACTTGGCAGAGTGACCAGGCTCAGACTATGTATGTATTCTTGTCATCCATGATCCAGGACCCAGTGGCCAGTTGTTGAACCGGGTATAGACCGTAATAACTAAAGGGTTACTAATTAAGGTAGCCTACCTTGTTTTTGGCCTGGCGGTTTAACACCAGTGCCTGTCAAGGAGCCTTTGATGTCCTAAGCTGCTGTACCTGCTTTCAACTTACAATCAATTCTGGGGATATCTCTTGGCACTGTCAATGAATGGTTAATGATGCCCATACCAGTAGGATCAGGTATTATCCCGTATCCTGTCAGGCTTTAATAGAGAGTAAGGGACTCGCCGTGCTATTCCCTAGCGACAATGGCTCAGGGGACTAAAAGTCAGGGATTAAGAAAATTTTTATATCTACTTGAATCTTATCCTCTTTAAGGGGATATAAAGTGTTTTTTATTATATTTTAAGTTATATTTTATTATTTATAATTACTATTTATTAATATAAGCTTTTAAAAGACTTTTTTAGGCTATATATTAGTTTTAAACTTTTCTTTTTTTTATAAAATTATATTTATTTTAATAGTTTTTATATTATATAAAATATTTTATATTTATATTTTATTATTATTAGTTATTTTTTTTAAAAAAAATAATTTTTTAATTAAAAAGTTTTTTTTTATTTTATATATAAGGCTAGGATTTTTAATTACTTTATTTAATAATTAATAAATTAAAATAATTAATAAATTAAAATAATTAATAAATTAAAATAATTAATAAATTAAAATAATTAATAAATTAAAATAATTAATAAATTAAAATAATTAATAAATTAAAATAATTAATAAATTAAAAATAATTAATAAATTAAAATAATTAATAAATTAAAATAATTAATAAATTAAAATAATTAATAAAGTAAATTTATTAAAAAAAGCCTATAATTAAGAATTACTAATTTAACCTAATTAAACTTATTAAAATATAAAAATAAAAAAATAAAAAAATTATTTTATTTTTATAATTTTAAAAAGAAATTTTAATTTATATTTTATTAAAGCCTTTTATAATTTATTATAAATAGCTTCTTTATATTAAAATATTAAATATTTTTATATAAATACTAAAAATAATAATTCTTTTTTTTAATAAAAAAGTAATTCTTTTTTTAATTAATATTATTTTTATTATTTTAAAATTTAAAGATTTAAGTAAATTTAAAAAAATAAAAAATTATTTAGTTTTTATTATAATTATATTAAAGAAAATATAGCTTAATTATATATTTATAAGAATTAAATTAATTATATTATTAATAAAATTATATATTTAATAGCTTAATTATTAAAAGTTAATATTAGCTATAGAAAAAATAGAGTTTATTTTACCTAAAAGAGGGAAAAAGTTAATATATTATTTTAACTAAGTGGCTTAGATCTATCTTACAGGATATTAAAATAGCCGACTAAATGAAATGAAATGAATGAAATGAATGAACTTGAATCTCAATCTTGTCAGATCATAGTGGTTATCTCCACTGACGAATGAGATGGCTCACTCACCTGGCCATTGGGCACGAGGCAACCACTCCAGTCAGACCACACCACACCACACCCAAAGAATTAATGCCTTTTTGGGTCTTATCGCCCAATTCCTGAATGCGGCTGGCTGCGTGCGTTTGTTGGTTGCCTCTCGGGTTCCCATAAAGTTGACCTGCATGATAAACTCGGTGGATGTACCCGAAGCCTATCCGCTGTTGTTGCTGCAAGGCACAGAGCTTCCCGGTACAGTACAGCACAAAATGGTGATACCTACAGTACCTTAACCTACTCAACAGATGCTACGGCCGGCCCAAGCCGTGCATGCATCGGTAATTACAATCTCTCAACTCTTCAGCTTGTCAGGAAAACCTTTCCCTGGTAAAGAATAGTAATCTTTGCTGGCGTTTACGACCACCGTGGCCTGCTAGCCTTTTGTCCAAGCTCTTGGACCCTTGAAAATACCGCCGTCTACTCCGTACATACCTATGTATGTACGGTGCTCGCGTCATCCCAGGCGGGCGATCTGCTAGTTACATAGTAGTTTCTTTTTCGTCGATCGAGTACCTGTAGGCTGTAGCGCAGCTGAACTGGGCGCAGCGATCGAGTAAGAGCGGCAAATGTAATTAATTGCTCTTCCACTTCGTGAGCTTCATTGTGCGCAACTGGTCTGCGGCTTGGCTAGACCTTTGTCCAAGTCTCACCTAGATCCCGCCACTGCTCTTTGCACGGACTTCGTTAGAAATAGGGGCTGGTAGACCAAGACCACGAGCACCTACCAGAGAGCTTGGGCAGCCTGGTCGGAGGGTGAGGTGATCGGTGAGCCCACCATAAACAGCACCACCAGACCACGCCAATATTCAGATTGTTTTTCAGTTGGAGTTCTGAATCCTTGCAACAGTTCGAACCCCCGGCTGAGATGGTTCATCTGATCTGGCGATGTGTTGCACCAACTTGTACTATGTATGTAAGTGCTCATCCTGGACTGGGGCTCGATGTGACTCTACCAAGTCTTGACTCTTGAATGGTTGGACAGGACTGCAGCTGAAGCTGTGCAGCTCCTCGATTTGGGATGACAGTGAACGCCACAAACCCCCAACACGGAAATATATCGATTCTGCCTCTGCGAGTTAATCTCATTTGGGATTGCTGACCTGCAGCCTTGAGCGAATCGACGAGAAGAATGCAGCTCTGGGATGAGGCTGGCTCTCTCCCCAGCGGTTCGCTCACACGAGGCAGCTGCTGAGATGTGAGATTGGTACCGAAATCTTTCGCTGCGACCATTGTGTGTTGCAACTGCGTGTCTACATACTGGTACTCCCTCAGATGGCTGAATTGCAAGGAGTGAACCGGGCTTCCCGCAAACTTGTAGACTGTCCGTCCATACACGTACTACGGATCAACTCCCCAATAAGATTGAAGGATAACTATGAACTTTTATAACTTGAGTCTTTTGAGTTAGCCGGATAAACGAGTTCCCTGGTTCCCGCGTGGCCGGTGCCTCGAGGCTCGTCGCCCGTTCGTCAGCATTGGGGCATTGTTTGTGGTTCCTGATGCCATCATGTATGAGCACGGCGTAGGGTACACAGTAATTAACCCAACGGCGAAAACCCTTTCATACATACTCGATAATTCTCGGGGTCGACGGCTGACAACCAAATTCTGTGCTCAATTGAGGAAAGCTCACCGTTCTAGACCGGAAAGTTTGGTTAATAGAGTTCATGACCTGGCTGCGGGCTGGACGGCTGGAACCGTGTCCGAAGACCAAACCCATGGATCAACTTCCAATCTGGTCGCCGTGTCCGACAAGCTAACAGCAGGCATTGCTAATCTCGGACGAGCTGATGAAATCGTGGGGGGACCCTTCGGCTGTTTATCTTATCAAAAAGGTACGATGGAGACTTGCTTGTGTGATGAATCTGCTTCATATGCGCCATATCTTGGGTGATGCAGCTGCGGGCGCTCAAGTGACGACAGATGCAACCCGAGTTATCTGGACAATGGATATTCACTCAATTGAGTGGGGGCCGCACTTTTACCTCGGCCATTAACTAATTAATACATTCTACTCTGTACCTATGCAAGACTTGGACTGAATAGTCCGTACATATAATTATCTTCAAGTGTCATAGCCGCGATTGATCGTCCATGCGCTGTGGACATATCGTGAGATCAGCGCTGTTGTGTGAACTTTTGATTCGGCCATGAATCTTCACAGCTCCTCAAAATGCACCGTGGTCTTTCGGGTATGTAGCAAAGTTGCTGTATGTACTCCGTAGCATCGTAGAAATTATAGCCATTGGCAGAAACCTTGATTGAGGTGAGGTGGTCTTGAAAGCCCGAATGAAACCCAACCAGCACAATTGCCGCGACATGCCGAGTAAAATTGTTGATTGGCGAACAACCAAGTCATTATCTCTCGACAGGCGATTAAGAGGCAATATTCTAAGCATGTTGCGTTCGATTGCGTCTTCAACACGCCGGATTGGTGGATATGTCAAAACTGCCTCGAAACGATAAGACTTGACAGCAAGACCCAGCCAGGCCTGTTTCAGAGAGTGCAGGATACACAATGTATCACTGAAAGATTATGCATGTTTGCTATCTTCGACCAGGCCCCGGCGTCGCTGATTCCACAAGAATCCGGGGAATAGTACTGGCGTCTTGTCAAACGTACCTCGAAGGGAACCAATATCGACAACATGCACCCCGAGGCAGTATTGACCCGCTAGTGCCAGAGACTATGTATGTACAGACTAGGTAGGAGCAGCGAAATGGGCGTGACAGACGACGATGCGACCTTGTTGTTTTCGAAGAGGTTGGAATAAGTGGTCAGGCGGCAGAAACAGGACGGGGATGCAGTTGGATGGAGTGCAGATCAAAAGGTAGAGAATGATTCGCTCTGAGCCCCTTGTTGTATCCGCCCCCAGACGCAGGCATGATCAAAAGAGGAATGGGCATAGTGAGAAGTCCAAGCGATCAGCGACACATGCTTCGGGGAGCAAGAAAACATCGTACCTTGATATGGACTGTCAGAATAAACTCAGTAAAGCGTACACTAATCCTAGGCTAATTTACCTAAGTATTTTTGTCATCCATGATCGAGGTCCCGAGTTTTCTTTCCTCCGCTAGACATGGTTCTGAATGCTGGTGTTAGTTGATGATCACGACACATACATACTGTACTGGTAGGCGGCCGGCCATTGTCAATTTCGCTCCCTCTCTGCAGTGCAATTCCCGGTGGACCTGGGGTAAGACTCTGAGCGCACAGGCTGGGTTGACTCGTAGCGCCCGAAAGGTCCTTCAGGTCATCGACGCTTCAACTGACACAAGCGCTACTTCAGGAGACGGCAGGGCTGTGGACATGTTCTAAAACCGAGAAAAAGAGAAACGACGCCACAGCAGGGTAAGATCGTAATGCCATACAGAAAACAAGTGCATGGCGGTTAGTCTCTGCTTCGTTATGTCCAGTTGTGCATCCGTTGAGGTACACATATCATCCTTGGCGTTATTCCTCGAGGCAAGACTGGGTATAGTCTGTGCTCTGATATACACTCTGCTGCACGACAACAGTCGGGCATTTTAGAAGTGTCAAGAGCCTCACAAAACCTCGTCGAGACCAGCTCATGATGGTTTGTTGCGCTGGTATGAAGGATTTCATACTCCTCTGTAATACAGCCAAAGTTCAAGGGTCCAGTGCAGTAGAACTTCTATTGTTGGCCAGGTCAATGGTCGAGAACAACCCTTGAAATGAATGCCCTGGTGGCGAGCTGCGTGGATTGTAATTGTGGTGGTTCCATTGTAACCCAAGATTGTTGATCAAGGTTGCTGGTTTCAGTAACGGTCGCCTCCTCAAGGTATGATGGCGACATTGAACCATTACGGTTGATAGGAGCTTGATGGCCGGCCATTGGCTGATTGGCTATCAAGGTGCAAGATCTGGGCCAATGATGTGATGCACACTTGATGTAGAACACTGAAGGTTAATAGTGGGAGAGCGGCAGTCGAAACTGCTGTTGAATGGTACGGATACTGAAGAAATTACAGCATCCGTAAACCCGGTGGAGGGCTCTGAATGGTCGATTGCTGCTCGGAACGCCCATTCAGGAAGCTGACCTTGGTTCCATACTGGTACAGACCTGGCGCAGTCATCGAAGGCATCAACATGCAATTAGTTACCAGATGGCGTCACTCTCACTCCCTGGCGCATCGAGCGTTTCGAGCGTCTCACAAAGCTCGATTGCGTGTCTGCTTAGTTCTTGGTCGAGGTTGCTTTGGCTGCTCTCTATGGCGTCAGGAAGATCCTAGTCATGTGGTTTATTGTGTGATGTAGGTATGTATATGAGTGATGAAGTAGTGTCTGGTTATGAACTGCAGCATCGACTGAACGGCACCGAAAGTTCGAGTTTGTACATATGAATGAATCTATGCCGTGTCTGTGCTTTCGTACTATTCGCCCACTGTGCAACGTATTCGAGCATCGATATCTAAATCCTCCTGCTGCGGAGTCACGACAAGAACTAGCCATTGCTAAGGAGCTTATGTATGTACCAGTAAGTTATTGAGATTGACAAGGCTAGATTGATTGACCCTTTACATAATGACCCTGAAAGGAGAGCAGAACTCATCAAAGAGCACGTTGTCAATGTTAGTGGTAGTTTTGCGTGCTTCAGGTGGAGAAAGATGTGAAGTGAAGTGAAGCAGCTAAAGTGGAGTGAAATGGAGATGGGAGACGGCAGCAAGGATGTGGGGAAGAGGGGCACCGGAGACGCTATACCTTTATGGGCTTAGGGAGAAAGCACTAAACCCATTGCGTTGCTCTTGCGGGCGCACAGCTGTTGGGTTCCTGCCTGAGGCCTTAATTTTCCTTGGCCAGCCATTTCCAAGGGGCGGGCACTTTTACAGGCCGTCCCATTCCTGTGGGTCGCTGTGTAAGAGTCCATTTTGAAGCATTGGGAAGCATACAACCGCCAAACAGATTGCACTATGCCGCAGCACATACTGGTAGCAGCAGCTCACAACAGAAGCAGCATGAAGCAGCATAATACAGTATGTACGAGTAAGAGACCAACAGGGAGGGAGAGTGCATCAACTCGCTTGTAACCCCCTCCCCAGACTCGACCTTGACCACGAATACATATCACCCATTGACCATTCATGAGCGGGGTGGTCACTGGATCAAACAGAATGCCAGCAATAAAATCCCATCACGAAGTGAATTTACGATGCTCGACTTGGAAGCAGACCACTGTCGAACAGGCCTCACACCACGGAGGGCGGAGGGCACGGGGGTCCAACACCCTTTGTGCAGCACAACCTTTCGTCTTGCGGGGAGAGGGGGCACTTGGGGCACTCCGAAAGCTCCAGCAAGCGGGCAGAACCGTGCAGAATTGCACGGTAGGTAACGGAAAACAGAGGCGAGCAACAGCCCACTGCCCACCTCCGGTGTCGCTATCGTGCTGAGTCTGTTCATCAGCTCAGTCCCCAGCGAAAAATCTCGGCTGATGCCCTCGCGGTGCCATCCGGGACCCTCAAGGCCCCCCGTTGGGAACCCATCTGAGTCACCTCATCGACGCTCAATATGGGTGATTGCTCTCGTGGGCATGAACTGAGCATAATTGAATCATCAAAAAATTTTCGTTTATTCATCGCAATCTCGTAGCCTTCCTTGGCCAATTCGGGAAGGGCACGCAGGGAAGAGCAGACACAGCCAAGTCAGCCAGCCAATGTCTCCAGCAGAATCACACGCCTGTGTCTGGTGTTTGAATGTCTTGGGTCCTCTGGTTATTTGGTCTTGGAGGCTTGTCTTGTCCTCTGTAGCCTACAGCCTACAGCCTACAGAAGTGAGAGCTCACTGAAAGGGCCGGCCGGGCACCTCTTTGATCTCTGTCTGCATTGGATCTCCACTCCTTTTGCTATTGCTGGCACTCCCTCTCCAACACTCCCTGAGGGTGAGACACCCAGGTGTGTCTGTTCATCACACACACCCAGTTGAAACGAGAGCAACCCACACCTGGCGGGCGTCCCATCAGAGTCCGTGGTGGACCAATTTTTCCTGTACGTACTTCTTCTATTGGATCCTTGCTTGCACTAACATCTTTGCTGCAGGGCATTGAGAGCGGCAAGGCGCCCCCACCTGTCTGCAAAACTCCACCAAGACAAGTACGTATCGATGAAGCAGTGGTGTGCCTTGGTACCCTCCTCCACGAATTCCTAGGCAATGTACCTCTAGCGCCATCCTAGTCGTGCAACTGATCATCGGCCATGGCTGTGCCTGGGCCACTGACCAAGAATATACATAACCCTTCCCCTCGAACCTCTTGACCTCTGATCTCCTCCACCATCATCTCGACTCCTTCACTTCGCAATCCTTTCAATTGCTTCTTCACCATCTTGAACTATTGATCTTACTCGAAATCACTTGGATACAAAGGAGTTTTCACTTCTCTGCCTCTTGGGTTGATCCCTTAACACACACCAACCACTCTCTTCCCCATCAACCACATACACCACCGCAGCCATGGACTGTGATTCTTGGGCTCACTCCTTCTGCCTCGCCTGCGACAAGCAGGTCCAATCATCAACTGATGCCTACTGCTCCGAGTCTTGCAGACTGGCCGACTTCGAGAAGACCTCAACAACAAGCTCTCAAGCCAGCTCGCCCGGTCTCGCTTCTCCTCCTTGCCAATGGTCATCGAAATCCTCCAGCTCGGGCTTCTACCTGTCCCCCGCCTACGATTTCTCCAACGCAAAGCCATACGGGTCAAGGCACATGAGCCAACCTACTTTCAAGCCTTACGGCACTGAGCAGTCAACTACCCGATCCCTCACTCCTTCGAGCTCCCACAGCAGCCTTTGCTCCATGCAAAGTACCTCGACAACAGGAGAGTCGAGTCAACTGTCAGACAAGGCGAGGAAGGAACTCCGAGCGTACGCAGTGTCCTTCGACAATGTGAGGACCCAGCGAAGGCGTTCATACTAAGCACGATACCACAACGACATCACTCACACACACATGCAACCTCACCTCTAAATATCGTCAAAAACATATCATCATCACGCAACTCATTCAACATCTACAACATCAAACGCATTAACGAAACCTCAACTCACACTTCACGCCTTTTTTTCTTTTATCTTTGTCGAAGAATTTGTTTGTAACAAAGACGGGCATTACACCGGAGCACTGCATTAAAAAAAAGTTAATTTTACATCGACCCATGACGATTTCTTTTCATATCAACCAACATCTGGTGGGATAATCTTGGGCGGCTTATTTGTCCATCGGTATCTTGTACCAAATACAGGGCGGGTTGATATCATATCAAGTTTCAGAACATGGATTACGGGAGCACGGGAGGTTTATCATGATACCGGGATACGAACGGCTGGGGACATTTGGGTCTGGCGTACAGGACCGACCAGGCGAGAAGCCGGTCGATGGATTATTCTATTGGGAGGTATAACTGCGCTTTTTGACTACGGGGCACTGGGCATTGACAGGAACTGCGGAAGACTGCACTACACTGCACAGCATAGCACATCATTGGATACCATAGCATAGTATAGCCAAAAGAGATTTTTTTTTCTCCCTCCACACAAAGCAAGCCAAGTTTCCAAAGTATGAATGTGCATAACTCTCCGTGTTTCGTCTACTCTCCCTCGAGTGTCAACCCAACTTGAATTGCATAATCGGCGGGTATTCTTAGTCTCGTACATAGGCACAACACATCGACACTATGTGGGTAGAATTGCTTTTCTCGGGGGTTTTACGACCAAGCTCACAGTCACCGCCAGGGAGAGAGACTGGGATGGATCGACTTTTCCATCTGCAGTGACTCAGCAATTTCGGCTCCACGCGTCTCAATGTTAAGCAAGGAGGATGGAGGTTTCGGCGGCATTGAAATCTGTTACCATCGTCGAAGCTAAAATTCTACAACTAAGTTAGGTTACTATGAGACGGATGCGCGCGCGCTCGCAGCAAAGGGCAAGGGTTGTCCGCCGGTAGTTCCAGACAAGGTCTAATGACTGAGTAACAGCAAAGAAAGATTTGCAACGGTCAGAAGACAATACTGCTAACTGACCTAAGAGCCGATTTCAGCTCCGTCCCGCAGACTCGAAGTGAAAGCTTGGCCGGGACTACTACTACTACTACTACTACTACTACTACTACTACTACTACTGCCAATTGCTGTGTGAGCCATAACAGCTCCGATGGCCGGCCATAACCCCCTTGTTTATGGAGACAGCCTGACTAACAATCTTGAAGATTCAACGTCCTCGTGGATGTCCATTAGCATGATTTCTGGTTTTCGCCTCGCCGATGAACGGGGCCTCATGAAACCGAGATTCGCAATTTGGGTGTCATGCGGCTCAATAGTCAAAAGGCAAAGTTCAGTCAGAGCTTAGGTTCCATTGTTTTGGAACCCGAAACGTGCTCGCCTGTTGTTAACATGATGCCACCACGAAAATGAACTGGAAGAAGAAAAAAGAGTACGTATCGTCGTCACATTTGACACCTGAACTTAACTGTCCATTGTTGTGATATCGTAAGCCGAGTCGATTCGTTGAAGCTACCTGATAAGCAGCACTAAAATCAAGTAAACTCTACGATACACCCGCTTGGGAGGTAGTGGCCGACCTCTCTCATCAAGTTGCCCCCTGGGGATTCCGTTCATGCAGCCATCATGTCCCTTGATAGGGATAAGGGAGCGAGCGATATGAGATAGAGCAGGCTTGGGCCGATAAAGCACGGAAGGGGTTTTCCCTCCAACACTTTACATACATACAGTACTTATCAGACTTTAGCCCAGGCCAGGCCGAGAGCTAGAGCTAGAGGCTGACAAGATGACTTGAGCACTACTGGTCTATCTTTAGAAGAGATGAAGCCCTATCATTTTGTCACCTGCCACCACCTAAGAGTCTACCTAGGTACCCGAAAACCCGGTTACTCGAAAGGTACAGTATGTACGGATATGTACGATACCTAGTTACGGACCCGGATGGAGCAAAGGGGGCCGGTCAATTGGTCTCTGAACGTCATGATCATTGCGGGCCGTGAATCAACTTAGCCCAAGGCTTAGGCTTAGGTATGGAGACTCAATAACGCCTGGATCGCTCTGCCAGCGCATCCTCCATCTTCATCGACGATTCTCAACTGAACTTGATGATCTGAGCTAGCAACGGACCCTCGCACGTGTGCAATAAGGGAAAATTTTATGGTGGATTGGCATTGATCACGTCTGCGCTTTGGGGGGGTTTTGTTTTACAATTAGGGGACCCAAGAGCTATGACCCTGAAACAAACAATCAGCCAACCCAATATTGAGAAAATTTTCACATTGGATCTCTTTGTTCTGGTTTGTAAGTACTGGTAGGTTTGTTGGTGAAATTGAAGGGCGTGTAAAAGATCCAACCAAAAGCCTTGCAAGGGCATCTCGAGGATTTGCATGTTCCAACCAAAATGGACACGGCGCATAACTTTGACTGGGTTGAACTTGGAAATATGTAGAAGGGTACGTACAGTACTCCGTATCAAGATTTGCATTGGTCGGCTCAGATCGACATCATTTGCTTCGGCAGGGCCCGGTCATCGTGAGATTTGCACTTCGCATTTTCAGGGCCAAAAAAAACCAAAAAAAACATGCACCAGTCTCCAGCTTTTCCAGTCTCGTGTCTGGGGGGAGGGGATCTGACGCTAAAGGTGTAAAGAAAAGAAGATACAGATACAGATACAGATACGAGAAGCAAGGTAGCCCACTCTGGTTCTTCTGTCTGCCCATTATCCTGTGATATCCGATGCTGGGCGGGATGATGGATGAGCTGTTTTGTGGTGAAAGAAATTGGGTTCCCTCTCGGCAGATGGCGAAACAATGCGTCCATCCATCGACTGACTGACTGTATGTACATACATACATACATACATACATACATACATACATACGGTTCCTCTCGCTTGCTCTCGCTCGCTTGGTCCGGCAGTGAAACCCCAAGATTCCGGCATCTCATCCGGGCTTGCCTTGCCTTGCTTTGTCTGCATCAGAATCAATACATAACATGGCATGGAAGAAGTATGTATGTAGCATAGCATAATATGGAGCAATGTGGGCTGTTTCGGGAGTATGGAGTCATTTTCATGCTTCACTCACTCTACGGATACTCGACAACACATCCATCATTCTCACAATCTTAGTCAGACAGTGCTTGCTAACCCTTTGGCACTTGCATTCGATCCTATTTCCATCTCGATCGATCTTCTCTAATAAAGTAAGAACCAACGCCGCTTACCTAGAGGGAGTGTTTTGGCTTTCCTCCGTCCTTGGTACCTGACCCTGATGCCTTAGACTACGTGGCAGCCTCTGTACTCTCTACTCTGGAGTCTGGACATGTCGAAACCCTGTACCTGTCTGTGCCTGGCTATCATGCCTGACCCTGGGAAGGAAAACTTCTCTTTTGATCGGCGGGCTCGGGCTCGGGCCGGAGGTTGCGTCGCGCCGTGAATGGATGAGATGAGATGAGATGCGCTGTGTGTTGTGTGTTGTGTGTTATACTGTGTTGTGTTGCTTGTGTTGCCGGAAGCTCACCTCTTTGTATGTGACGTCGGCTCGCGCCAATTCAGGTTCAACCCTTGCTTGCTTGCTTGCTTGCTTGCTTGGTCCATTCAAGGGACAATCATGATTATCACATCAAATATGTACTTTGGTCCTTGATCTTGGTTGTTTCGGCCTGCTCCGCTGGGCGTGTCAATTCCATCGTCCCATTTGGATGGAGCCTGTGTAAGTTGAATTGAAGTGAGGGATGGCTTTATTAACTCATACAAAGAAAATGTGCATGCGAGGTTGCAGAACATCCATCGTGGCTTTGCATTACTTTGCTCTGCTCTGCTCTGCTCTGCTCTGCTCTGCTCTGCTCTGCTCTGCTTTGGAGCACGCACAATGGACTTTGGTACTCTCAAAGCACGGCATTTGCACAACTGTCGACACCTAGGTATTGACCAGTACCATCTCAACGTCTTGAGCATTTTGTTTTTGCTTTTTATTTCAAGCGTCTCTGCCAATTAAGCTCCCAGAAGGTCCCGGGTATCAATCATCTCGGCATTCTTTTCTCTCTGCGGCTCTTCAGCAATGGATGTTTATGTACAGTATGATTAATCGTCATGGCATGGAGGGTTATACGGAGTATAGGCCGATGTTTTAGAAACAAAGTAAGTTATGTATTCTTTTCTGCTCTCTTCACATTCCAGGACCAAGTCAGCCGAGCCACTTCCAATCAGGGTCTCACCAACAGAAAAGATTTTTTATTTATTTATTTATCTTGTTATTGTTCAACGGCTTCCGGTTCGTCGCTTGGCCCGGGTCCCTGCCGTGTCAGCAGTTGAGGTGTGACAAAGGCAGGGCGGCTGTGATACATACGTGAACATCCATGTCAGTCGTTGTGCAACGCGATACACATGCCTCTGGCCAAAAGAGGATATCGCACTCAAGGTCAAACAAGAGAGGATGAATCAGCCTCTATCCGTGCAAGCAAGGGAGTTCTCACAGCTCGTCAAACACGACATCAGACTATACCAACACCCTTCTTGATCCCTCGTCTTGATCCCTGAGTTGTCTCCTCCGAGGCAAACGCCCTTTGTTCTGTATGTACATATGTATGTATGCATCTGATGCCAGCCAGGATTATCAGGAAACATCCAGGTACCTCTGGTGTGGTTACACCACGTGGAATCATGCCCACCATCAGCAACTGCGGCTCAAAGGCCGAATGGACGTACGTACGTCGTCTCAACGCCTCTTGCACCACTCGCCCAATGCCGGTGCCATTGAGTCTTGACTACAACCACAGCCATCTCCGACGTGCTGCAACTCTGCTGATGCCTTGTTTTTCATGCTGATATGTATGATTCGCTCCGTCGGCTGTTCCAACGTTGATTCGATAGGCTGTTACGTTGACACATACATACATACATACGTCCCCGTTTCAGATTGGGGGATCATCGTTTATGCCGAGCGAGCGGCATTTCACTTACACGCTTACACGCATGTACCTCACCTGCTCACTCAGGCTCCAGCGCCAACTTTCTGACGACATTCTGCCTCTGCCTCTGCCTCTGCATCGTCCAATAACAGAAGATCCGGCTATTATGGGTCAATCCGTCTTACACTGTCTCCCTTCGGTTTCCATTTGTAACGGTGGTGCTTACAAAGACCAATTACCTTGCTGAGACTTCAGAACAGGGTCTCGTTGTGCAATGCCTAAATGCGAAGCCTGGCAATGGTGTTGCATCAGGAGAGGCGCCATGTCGACACCATACAGCCGAGGATCAATGTCAAAGGCAATTTTGGATCCCCTACGACTACATACGGTTATATCGCCTATGGGGGAATACACGGACGGGTTTCTCCCACGTCTGTCTGAGACCTGAAGGATGAAGGGGTGCGACGATTTACACCCGCGGCGCCCTTTGGGCAGCCATGTCTCTGAAATACCATGTTCTACCGCGATCGCGACCCCAAGCCATGAATTCCTCTGCACATGTTTTGCTACTGCGTACCTAGGTGGAGGCGGTGTCTTGTTGCCCACCAAGCCGGGACTGCATAGGACGTCAGCCCAGAACGCCTGTCTCGTACGGTCCAGCACTGCCGTATTGACTATCCCATGCTTATTATGGCGTCTTTTGGTGCTTCTTATTCCAGTTTCCAAACTTTCAGCTAGACAAGGCATGGCCCCCCACGGCCTTTTCTGAGCTGTGTGCTTATGTCTTACACAGATACATACAGACGTTTTCTATCACAGTGTCGTTGCTTTTTTCGGCGCTTGATATCTTTAGAAAGACAACCGAAACATGTTATAGCCCTATCAATGCCCGGCCCCCCGATGCGTTGATCTATGACAAGTCTTTACAAGCTAGCAAGCTTAGTAGAAACGAGTGGTTGTTACAAAAGTGCTACAAGATTGGATGGCGAGACGCCGTGTGTTAGCAGATCATGTTGCACTTATGCGGTACTTGGGGTATACGAATGAGAGATTGGTAATAGTTATATCGTGTTATATGAGCATAATTATGGCCATGGCTCCTAGGCACTGGCAAGCTATCATTGTCTCCGGATATGTGTATGCTCGCCTCGGTTGCCAAAAGTTGATAGATCCGTTTCATGATCCTCCCTCGAGGAACAACCAAGTACATGAGGCTGACTCAAACGAACCCTGGAATGGATGAGCTGCAATTTGTTATCTTTGCGTTCATCACATCGAGATTGGAGCTTCGAGAAACTTTGCGGAACACGAGCTTGGGCCAGGGGTTAAAAAAGAAAGTAAGCAGGGCACCATGTCTAACAAATTCTGGATTTTGGCCGTCTCTTGTTGGTAGCCGCGTTCTTCCTTTCTTTTTTTCACGTTCAGTAACGCCTTGTCTTTAAGCCATCATGACGCCGCCATCTCATATGTGTATGGATGTACGGAGTATGGATGCATGTATATGTATAGGCAGGTCCCGCTCCTTGTCTCGAAGTTGTGCAACCCGAGTAGGCAGAGGCAGAGGCAGAGGCAGAGGCAGAGAGACAAGACATGCCATTAACCGGGGGAGAAAGCCGGTATCAGGAAGAGACCCAGGCGATTGGGTGTGTGTATTTGTCTCTCACTGATTTCTCTCATGCTTAATACGGATACATAGAGTCTAGTTGCTTGTAGTGAGAAATGTCTATGCCGTACTCATGACGTGAAGTTATTAGTGTAATGTAATACCGGATCAGGTCCAGCTGGAACTCGGATGCTCTGACTGACTGGCTACAAGTACCTTGACTAGGCGTGAGATGAGACAGAGTCACAATAAACATTGGTCTCCAACTCTTATTAGTCACGGTTATTCTCGTCAAGCCTCGGACATACGTACGCTGTGGTCCTTTGTTAGTGTTTAGTGCTTGTCTACGGTGGATAACGTTAACTTTTCATCCATAACTAGCTGTGAGACATGAGCTTTCCCCATCTCCCGTCGTTCCCCCGCGTTGGAGGAAGTGGAGTTCGGGCTCTCACGGCGTCCTTGGACGGATGAAGACGGCATGAAAAACACAGTCATTGAGTTTTGATGGTGTCGTTATGTAAGTGGAAATCGCTGCATGTTGTGTTGCAAGAGGCGAATTAAGGCGTCAACTACTGTACCTATCACCATCGCCAGTCACTGATTGAGTGTTGAGTGTCTGTCTATCCACATCAACGGCCTCATTTTGGCTTGCTTCATTCATTCACGTCCAGGGTGCTCAATTCCTTCATAGGATAACTCCCTCCCAGAATCGGGTATAGAGGCATGGCAAACAAAGGGTCGCTGGTCGCGAACAGACGTTTTTTTTTCTTTCTTTCTTTCGGTTCGCCCTCCCCAAGTTCCAAGCCTCTTCAGGTCCCGATCCTCCAAATGGTGACATTAGAGGGTCACATCCGCATACATTAACAGTTTAGACTTTTTTTCTCTCTCTCATTTTGCAGGATCAAGTGCTCCAACTGGTCCAAATCTCCTCCCCCAACACACCACAGCACCACACGACACTAACTAGCAAACCCCAGAAATTTTATGGGGGCCGGTTATCGCGGGGATGGCTTTTGTAAGCCCCAAACCTTCAAGGGCACGGCCGTTCGTGAAGCGAGGCCATCACCATCTGGACCACTCACCATCAACGGAGGTGCCCCTGTAGCGGGAGGCAAAAAGGCCAACAAAGTCCAGACAGAACCATATCGAAACCCAAGCCCAAAGCGTAGGGTTCCTCCGTTATGGCCCTCCAGCTCAAGCTGCTATGGTAGTATGGCCCCAGGGTGTCAGAAGAATTGACCGGTTTTAGGTATTTTTTAATTATAAATTATAAGATAAAATAAAAATATATAAATAAAGAAAAAAAAGTTATAAAATAAAAAAATCTTTATATTTTTATAAAATAGATTAAATTTTTTAAATAGCTTTTATAATTAACTTATAATATAAGTTTTAAAATTATATATATATTTTTAAAATTTATAAATTATATTTAAAAATTTAAAATAAAAGTTTATTATATAATAAAAGTATTATATAGTAATTTAGTTATTAAATATTATTATATAACTTATTTAAAGTATATAGCTATTTTCTAAAATTAATTATAGATTTTATAATTAATAGAGATTTGGTGAGATTAGTGAGGACCGGTCAATTCTTCTGACACCCACTAGTATGGTCTCTCTCTCCCCTGCCCTAAGAGCACGCTAGGCTAAGACGTTATCAACGATCGTCAAAAGCTTGGCTCTTTGGAGAGGAGGAGTGGACGCTTGCAGGATCTGGGAGCATCTAGAGTTTCGCCTATTCGATATCCCGAGAGATCTTGTGGCATCCCATGTCTGACTACGGAGTATGTATCTCTGTTTTTCCTCCTCAAGTTTTTCATTCAGGAGGTCCGAGATTACTCCTAGCGTGATAGTCATGGATATAACTGAGACCATCCATCACAGCTGATAGTTACTAACGGGTCGTTCTTGGTGGTGGTGTTAAACCCGTGCCAGTTGTGGTTCATTTCTATTCGCCCGATGTTTTGAACCCTGGTACGAAAATTCTTTCCAACAGCTCGCCTTTCAGTTTCGATCTAACTAAGGTGCAGCGGACAATTTGATCGGGAATAGGTTTGGGGCTTGACAGTTTACGCGAAAGCGAGTTTAATATCAAACTCTACTGGTACGGAGTACATACTGGTACATAGTTGCCTGCTGATACCCCTGACTGAAAATCTTTGCTTTCCTCAAAAGGGATGCTCGTGAATGTTTGTTTGTTGGTTATTCACTGTGGATTCTGTCCCATGAGTCTGGTACATACTGTACGTATTGATTGCGATCCAAGCCAATGGAACCTCTTTTGGTACTAGAAAGCTGAGAATGAATGGCTGGCTGAAGCTGGCTGAAGTTGGCTGCATGCATACATACATACTATGTACATCCACGATTGTGCCAGACATATGCCGCAATTATCCCGTCATCAAATGTAAATCGCATGTATGTCTGGGATTCACATCCAGTGAGATTCGTTTCTTTCTCTCTTGCAGGATCTCTATGACACCCTGACAGGGAATAATGCCCCTAGAGATAACAATTCACTGTATGCACTGCTCACTGCCTTGTCAGATTCTGTTCGGGTATCGGTATTGCATTGGATTGTCAGGGTTCAGGCACACACACACACACACACACTCACTCACTCACTCACTCACTCGCAGACAGTAAGCACACCAGGGCCAGGCACAAGAGATGCAGTCTTCGATTTGTTTTCAAGCCAACCTGCAGTAGCTTCACCACCTACAGGGCACCATCGGATGCACTGAGCAGGCTGACGTGGACATGGCATGACCAGAAGGGCATGAATGGCATATTTCTTTGTTACTGTTGCGTGATGGGTCAACTAATTTGGCTAACTGTTTGATAACAACTGAACTGAAGTCTCTGCAGCTGAGCGGCGTCTATCGGTGATTCGGTGTCTCCTCTCTCAACTTGACCGACACCCTCAGCTTACCATCCGAGGACGGGCTGTCCATATCCATATCGCTCACGCTGAGACGCTAAAGCACCGGCTGTTTTCAAGGGTCCAGCCGCTTCAAACAATCCTTGTTTGATGTCCATTAAACAGCATTAGTGAATCCCCTCGACGTTTCCCCGTCCCCATAAGTGATAAAGTCGGACCGTCTCTGGTTTTTCACTCACTGAGCTGGGGTCAAGGGCCGTTGGATGGCATCTGCACCTTAAAAAAAGAATTTTGGGGCCCTTGTCCCAAATATCGGGACCCGGGCATGGGATCCGGTCTTCCGATTGGTCAACTGGGCTGGACGGGCTGGACGGGATCTATCCGTAGCGGACCGAACTGCGACTACTACGACAGCGACCAACACCAACACCAACACCAACACCAGTGCGATTGGATGGATACAGTTTTGCCTCACTTTTTCGTCTTCCGGCTCCTCTCTTTGCTCTGCCATAGGGGACGTGCTCAATATGTCTCCATTGGGTTTGTTGCATTTTCCTCCCAAGGACGAGACCGGCCTGAGGGTCTGCGGTCTGCGGTCTGAGTTGTCTGTCAGTGGAAAGCATCGGCCTGAACCGGCTGGATGAGGTCTTTGCTTATGTCTCGAGAGTACCAATTCACCTACACGTCCGATAGACTACCCTGAATCATTGGATTGGACCAAGACACGGCAGCGTGTGCTTTCTCATAGACGTCCCGAAACTGTCTCGCCATATAGGGTAAGGAAATGTAGGTAGGTACTTATCAATGAGTTGAGCAACCGTTGTTGATGGCAGGAATATTCAGAAAGATGCGACTCGGAAACTTCCATTGAGCATGGTTTCTACCTACCTAAGGTACTCAATCTATGTGCCATTGGATGCAATCGTTGTATTCGAGCCTGAATATCTGCCCTAGGTAGGTAACTGTAATCGAACCCAAAAAAGAGGGCAAAAAGAAGAAGAAAAACAGGGAACCTTTCCTGTTTCTGGGAGCTCTTGCAAGTCGAACCCTCAAAGAAAGAGCAAAGGCGAACAAATAGAAGTTCCTGCAAGATCAAAATGTAAAGGGAAGGGAGGAGCGAGGAGCAGAACACCCACAGAAGGAACCAAGAGTCAGGGGCCATCTTTTAAAAGCTGCTTCTCTGACCCCAAGAATGATCTGAGCCATTGAAAACAAACACCAAATCTATACTCACATATTCAAGTACAATGGACCCAGACAGCATGAATCCCAAGCATGTTACATATCCAATGAAGCTCTGCTCGGATGGCAAGTATATGAAGCCAGTCATCGGCGAACAAGAGATCCCAATGTTCGAAAGTGTCACACATATGGAGTGCTCCCCTTACTGGTACTGTTTCTTCGCCAAGAATCTTCCGCCGCGTCCTTGGCCTCTCACAATCAACAGACGTCCATTTACAATAACATCCAAGACTCCAGAAGACGCGTCCCTCGAACCTATCTCGGGTAGCCATTACAAAAGCTCACGGGGAATGACATCACTATTCCAAAATATCGAGCCTCAATCATCAAACCCAGATAAGTTTGCTGGGAGCCCGGATCTACGTATTTGCGTCAACATCGATGCACGCCAAGATCCTTTCCCGGAGTCCTCGCTGCGAGCGATGGTTCGAGATGTAACTGAGATGTTTTCCAGTCGTATAGACTATCCGAAAGTTATGGAGGTCATGCTGACCATGGATCAAAAGATCGTGGTTAGCGTGGGCTGGGAGATTAATTTGAAGTCGAAGGCGAACCAGCTTCCAGGCTACATTGCTTGCTGTGAAGTTGTTTATACGGCGGTGGAAGATACTAGTGTCGAGCGATGGTCTCACTGGAGCTCAAGACATCTCAATGATCCCCATTGGCCTCTTCATGCCCCCAAACTACCCTTATTTCCTGGAACGATAGTTTGTGGTTCCCAAGGTACTGGGAACCCAGAAGGGAGAAGGAATGGACCACACTTTGCAGTCAATGTATCTAGTGGCGTTCTCATCAAGAAGCAAGAGGACCGACATATGATGACCACGGCAGCGCGTATTGTTCGCCGCCGCCGAGGAGGAGGAGCTGTAGGAATGAGGGAGTTCTTCTTACAAAGAAGAGTTGGACATGCTGTAGACGTGGTACCAGGCACAGATGTTGCTCTGGTACGGCTAGACGGGGCTATCAATTACAAAAACCAGGATGGGACTACGACATTTACGCGGCTACTGGGCGAGGATCCAGATGATGCGCTTCCATGGAACTCTATTGTCCGTCTCGCTACACGCTGGCCTCCTTCTACTAAAGGTATAATCGTTGCAAAGTCAGTCAGAGTTGTACGTCATCCTGCCACTACTCACTATCGAGTCTACCACTGGGCTTGGACTGGCCAGCCGGGGAATGAAACAGGTCCGAACCCTGCGCCAGAGGACACAACGATTGGAGCTGCGGCGATCAGTGAGACCGGAGTTGTGACAGGACTGCTTCATTCCAACGAACACGGTCCCTGGGCAGGCTACTCTGTCATGTTGAGTGCAAATGAACTGGTGGATGCCGGCTACAGTTTAGTGACTTGAGTCCTCCGGCAAAGCACATTAGGTAAAAAGGTTGTTTGGACAATGGGCTACTTGAGATGGGCAAACTGTTTCTCAATGTCCAGGCGAAAGGTTGAGAAGTGGTAGAGAGGTTTCGAAAACCCGATAGGGGAGATATCAATCCTGTTTCATGGGCTCAGCGGGAACATGAAGCCAACCATCAGCCAGGTTCTTTACAAAGCATCTCTGTTCACAGCTTTATCAAAATTTATTGTTTAATCCAATCATGCTAAGACCAAAATGCTATTGCAATGCTTCCATCACTCGCTGTAGACCCAGATCAAGGTACTCATCTGGATGGGAAAACACAATTCTGAACCAGCCTGGCTTCTCGGAACCAAAGGCTTTACCCGAGGCCAGAAAGACTCTCCTTTCAATCAATTTGTCCATGACAAGATCCGTGATATCGCCAGTCTCAATCTTTGGGTGCCGTGCCTCGTAAACCTTGCCGAGATCAACCCATAAGAAGAAAGCAGCGTTCACCCCGGGAGCGTAATCGATATTGTTCTTCACTGCCCAAGAAACGACTCGAGCGTATTGAGTTGATAGCTTTCTTTGGTTTTCGGCCAAGTATGAATCGACAAAGGCGTCGTCCTCCAAAACGTTGGCAGTGATGTGGTCGGAGATGGAAGATACAGAGCTGTACAGACCAACGGCAACTATAGCAGCGTGGAGGGATGGGTTGGCCTGGGATACAATGGCCCCGACTCGGATGCCATTGGCACCAAAGTCCTTGGACATGCCCCATAGAACGTGTAGCCTCTCAGGGTCAATGATACCTGTAGTGTCGATGGAAAGAGCAGATTCGAAAGGAATAGGGGGAGGGTGTTGATCGACAGTGTTCGGCCAGACTGAGAGGGCGTAGATCTCATCGCTGATAAAGTGAACCTTGTACTTCTGACACAGCTTCATGAAGGCAATGAGAGCCTTGCGAGAATAGCAACGTCCCAGGGGGTTATGGGGGTGACTGATAACTAGACCGGCAACCTTGATCCCCTTGGCCTGAGTATCGAGAATGACTTGCTCGTACTTGGTCACTGCCTCTTCACAGAGAGGATCGATATCACCAAACGCAACTGGGAGAAGCTTTGCCCCAAAACGATACGTAAGATCCGGTATGAAGGTACCGTAGTAGGGTTGACCAAGCAGTATCCCATCACCAGGGTTCGCAACCGCCCACGACAAATGCTCAATGGCAGCGCTACATCCGTTGGTCATGGAAATATGCGCTGGTTCAATATCGCGGAAAGGCTTCAGATGCTTATTCAAGAACCTAGAAACGGCCTGCTTGGCTCTCTTCGTACCCGTGGTGCCATCTCCATAAGTAAAAGCCGGGTTGGTCAAGGCCAAGTTATCATGAATGTGTTTTCGTAAGACATCATGCATGAGGGTATTCTCAGCCACCCCAAGACTCACGATACCATCAGGATTGGTCTCTTGATCGTAGAGATTGGTGATGACTTCCCACAAAGCCATCCCTTTACATGCCTCTTCGGCTTCGTGGGCGCGGTTTGAGAGTGCCATTGCGTTTGATGGTGGCGTGTAAGAGAAAACATCCATATGATATGGAACGCTCCTCTATATATCGGCTGCCGAACTACTGTGGCTACCGGTCGCCGACAGCCGCGTAGGACAACAGTCATAAAAATCCCCCTCTTGACTATTATGTGAATTCCCCGTACTCACTTTGATGCAAGGCGCGTAGGGCGCGGAATTTGGAATTTGAGTTCTTGATCCTATCTCGAGGCGTCATGATCTCGCTCGAGTCAGATACAGTTTGGGTTCCCGCTGTGACATAGCCATATTGACAGCACAAGGGCGCTAGAAACTCGGTGGAACAATGCATGTAACGGCTCATGTAAAGCGGGTGCTTTTTGGGTAGGGATTGATGGATAACTCTCTGTTTCCGTTATCGAGCTGCTGTAAATTCGAAGTCATTAACTTGACCTTGTGCTGAGACTCAAGGACTCACCAATATATACACCCAGCTACCCCAGCATGTACCACGAAAAGACCCAAGATCAATCCATACCTTGAAATATAAACGAGGTTCGTAAGAGATATTTATCCTCAAACTAAGACAAGTCATCGCGATGCAACGAGGAAACACGACGAAGGCCTGATGAAATTAACGAGCCATAAATCAACAACTCCTTTTATTCGGGTAACCCTATATTAACGCTCATATCCTTGCCTCTATATCTTCTCTATTTCAAAGTAACAAGCTCTTCAGCGCTGGTGGGATGAATAGCAACACAGCTATCAAAATCGGCCTTTGTAGCACCCATCTTGACTGCAACACCAAAGCCCTGCAGCATCTCACCACTACCCAATCCCATGATGTGAAGACCGACCACCTTTTCCTCGGGTCCAGTAACAATCAGCTTGTAGTTTGTTGGTCCCTTCTGCTCAGGCTCCATCATGGCATAGTACATGGCTGTGAAGCTTGTCTTGTAGACCTTGATGTTGTCCTTGCCGTACTTCTCGATGGCTTGGGGCTCGGTGAGACCGATGCTGCCGACTTCAGGGTGCGAGAAGACGACTGAGGGGACGTTGCTGTAGTCGAGCTTGAGGTTAGCAAACTCGGGACCGCCGAACAGACGGTGTGCAAGACGGCGACCAGCTGCGATAGCGACTGGGGTCAGCTCAACTTCCCCGGTAACGTCACCAAGAGCGTAGATGTTGTCGACTGCAGTGTTTTGGTACTCGTCGACAAGGATGTGTCCCTTCTCGCCAAGCTTAACTCCAGCCTCCTCCAGACCAATACCCTTAGTCTCAGGAGTACGGCCAATAGCCCAGATCAGGTTGTCGACATCGCTGACAACACTCTCGTTGCCCTGATCATCCTTGTATGTGATGGTAAGCTTTCCGTTGGAATCCTTCTCGACCTTGCTGGCCTGCGAGCGCTTGTGCAGCTTAACACCAAGTCTTTCATACTCCTTAGTGACGCTCTCCTGAATCATGGGATCGAAGTTTCGAAGGAAAGTGTCGTGGCGGATAAAGAGGTGAGTCTCCGTGCCAAGGGCATTGAACATGCCAGCAAACTCGACGGCGATGTAACCAGCGCCGACAATAGCAACCTTCTTGGGCTGTGTCGAGATATCGAAAAAGCCATCACTGTTGGTTCCGTACTCGGCACCGGGGATCTCAGGGGGAATAGTAGGCTTGCCGCCGACAGCGACGAGGATCTTCTTAGCATTGACGAGGACCTTGGAGTTGTCGTCGAGTGTAACCTCAGCCTGATTCTTGGAAACGAGGCGCGCCCATCCGTGTAGGTAGTCTACCTTGTCGTTGTTGAGGTTTCGCTCGTAGATGCCGTTGAGGCGCTTGATGTAGGCATCACGCTTGGTCTTGAAGGTGGACCAGTCGAAGGGAGCGGTTTGTTCAACGGAGAAGCCATAGGCCTTTGCGTCGTGGATGGCTTCGGCGAGGGCGGCAGCGTTGTAAGTGACCTTCTTTGGCACACAGCTAGGTTGCATTAGCGTAAGTTTGTGTGTTGCATATTGCATAGTCCATCAGTACGCACCCAACGTTCACACAAGTTCCACCGAGTCGCTTGTTTTCGACAATAGTAGCCTTGACGCCAAACTTGCTGCTGGCCATGCGCGCAGAGGCAAGACCTCCACTGCCTCCACCAATGACGAGGTAGTCGGTCTCCTTGGTGATGGGAGCCATATTGCGCGCAGATGTAGAGAGATGGCGGGTAATTGAAGCTATTCGCAGCGGGGTCGTTCTCGAGGACGAAGACAAGGTTGGTGAGCGTAGGGAGTGGGCTAGAGCTTGCATGAGGTTGCCTCGAGGCTTAACCTTTTGTAATTGGTATGGAAAGAGTGGAAAAGAGATTGGGAGGGGAATGACGTCTTTTAAAAGGGACCAAGATAGGTAGGACACTAGGTAGATGCGAAGGGACGAGAATGAGAAGTGGTAGGTGGTAGTGGTTAGTTGTGGCGGGGTTACTTGAGATTGACGGAAGCGGATTGGATGGACGTGATTTGAGAAACGAGAATTGTGTTATTAAGACAATCAATGGAGGGTTGAGTAAGCAAACCGACTTCAGTTCAAGAATTGGTTGGTTGATATCAATGACGAGCTGCAGAAAAGAGATGATTTCAAATCCACCCGCATTGAGGATGATTTTTTGATCCCCGAGCCTACCTAGGTAGGTAGGTACTTTAACTACAAGCTCCGTTCGTTAGTGGGCATGGTGGTTCATTATAGTGGAGGCCATGCCGAGCTCCAGGGTCCCTTTTTGGAGTTCCGATGATTAGGTGTCAAATTCCAAATCAGATTAATGGGTATGGATGGAATCATGTTTCAATTCAATTCAATAAGTCCTCTTACTTGCTCAGGCTTGCCTTGGTAGACCATGCTTCCAGAAGATCTGACATAAGCCTCGCATGAGGTTGCATCGATTCCAGTGCCGAGGATGATTACAAAGATAACAAGGTAGAGGCGATAGCAGACGTATTTGGTCGCCCATTCATGATATTATTTCATTGCACTCTGAGTGAGACTTTAGGTATTTTAAATCCTGAAATATTCAGTGTTTAGTCATGACTGGGGCCACTATAGCCTGGTCACATCATAAACACCGATGATGGTGTACTCCGTATATTGAAACTCTTTCACCTCATGCTCGAGTAGAGCTGAATGGCTATAATAAACGGTAAACCTCAAAGAACTTTAACTATCAGTGAATGGAAATGATTGAGCTTGCGATTAGGCTAAACTAGCCTAATCGTCTCCAAGTCAAATGAGACATCTTTTGAGGCCTCGGAGTCCATGGATGCACATGTAGCGGGAAGCCTCGCATATGCATGCATATCCGGCAGCGTGGTAGCACGGCACCAAGTCTTACAGTCATAGAGTTTGGAAACTGGAATTAAAATAAATATCGACCTTTACATCTTTTGGTTTCCGTTTTCTACTAGTATTTGGAGAGCCCTAGCCAAACCTCTCTCATGTGGCACAGATCGTTCCCATTTGTTTAATGGTACTCGGTAGATGCTGCATATATTCAAACTCATGTTCCTGGTATGCTGTGCAACGTAACGGCTTCGGGTGAAATCTCTATAATAGACGACAGTAATGGAAATGGGATGTTAAAGAAGATGAGCTAAATCAAATAACATGCTATTCACATCATGGTGTCTTCCTCTTCAAGCGTCATGACGTACAAAGGTGGAGCTTTGATATGGAGCTCAATATCGACAGCTTGAGCTTCCTAGGTCGTGGCTTAAACCCTTACGTAGCCTGTCAAGGTGAGGAAAGAAAACACAAGACCTCGATCTTAGATGACAAAAGGATTTAGGGAACATAGCCTAAGTTTAACATGACTTTTGCTAAGTTTATTTTGGCACCCTACAGTAAGGTCCGCTATTTTCTTGCCCCCCCCCCGAGGACCTGTCACCTGTGAGACTCTGGCGCAAGAGAGGACGAGTTTCAAACTTTCAGTGCGCCTCTAGCGGATAATTGCTTCTGTCAAGGTTCCATTCTTTATCCCCTGTCACGTCCCGCCGGCTTCTGGTTGGTTACTGGGCAGCCCATCACCATCTCTCATTTGCTGCGTTGCTCCCTCTCGACTTGGCACCAGCACCGACCAACCCCCCCCATAATGGTCCAGCCCAGGCTGACGATCCAATCTCCATACTGAAGCGAAGCACAATTCAACCTCCATCTTGTCTCCTCAACTAGTTGTTACATATTCTCCACGCCCGTTATATCGGCTTCCCTACGGATATCGATCGCTTTATCGGCTGTATAATCGATTACTGCGATCCATCACTATCGTATACTCGAGAGCCTCAATATCTCTCCTGGCGCTATCGCGATCCATCGTCCGTCTCTACCGTCCTGAGCTTCCGTAGCTCGTATACGCGATCATGGCGGCTGATGAAGGTACTTGAAGCCCACATCCAATATTCTCTATCACACAAAGCTGACAAACCAGCGCCAAACCTGAACCTCTCCCCTGAGGAGAAGCGCACTTATGGACAACTCTTCCGACAGGCCGATTCAGACAGCGTTGGTGTCGTTGTCGGTGAAATTGCTGTCAGGTTCTTCCATAAGACAGGTTTAGACTCCCGTATTCTTGGCGAGGTAGGTTGATGATACAAATCATTCTCCCACTGACTTGAAATCAATGCTGACACTTGGATTAGATTTGGCAGATCGCCGATAAGGAGAACCGAGGTTTCCTAACACCAGCTGGCTTTGGTATCGCCTTACGACTCATCGGACACGCACAAGCCGGCCGCGAGCCCACACCTGAGATCGCCCTCCAACAAGCTCCCCTTCCTCGCTTCGATGGCATCGTTCCTCAAGTTACAGGTGCCGGTGGTATTCCTCCGCCTCCGCCTGTTCCCGTCAGCTCGCCGCCTCCCCCAGCCGCTCTTCAAGCCCAGAGCACTGGCGGGCCGATCCGCATCCCACCCCTGACTCCCGAGAAGGTCGCTCAATATAGTGGTTTATTCGAACGTCAACCTCTCCAAGGCGGTCAGCTCCCCGGTGACCAGGCCAGAACCATCTTCGAGAAGTCCGGCCTACCCAATGAAGCACTGGGAAGAATATGGCAGCTTGCCGACACCGAGCAGCGTGGTGCTCTTGTTCTGACCGAGTTCATTATCGCCATGCACCTTCTTACATCTATGAAGACCGGAGCTCTCCGATCTCTCCCAAGTGTCCTCCCCGCTGGTCTTTACGAGGCTGCCTCACGCCGTGGTCCTGTCCCACGCCAATCTTCGACTGGTCCTGGCATCTCAGCCATTCCTCGACAAGTCAGTGGAACAGCCCAGGTTCGCACAAACAGCCCTCTCGGTCGTCCTCCCATGTCTCCTCAACAGAGTGGTGCTAGCGACTGGGCTGTGACACCTGCCGACAAGGCTCGATTCGATCAAATTTACGCCGACCTCGACAAGGGGAACAAGGGATATATCACAGGAGAGGAGGCTGTCACTTTCTTTAGCCAGTCTAACCTCCCTGAAGACTCCTTAGCCCAGATTTGGGATCTTGCCGACACAAAATCTCAGGGTCAGCTTTCGCGAGACGAGTTTGCGGTTGCTATGTATTTGATTAGACAGCAGAGAAGCGGCCGTTCTGTCCCTTTACCAACTACTCTACCACCCAATTTGGTTCCCCCTAGCATGCGCACCCAGATTCGACCGCAGACTGCTACATCCGCCTTTGATCCGCCTCCCCCACCTGTCGTGCAGGCTCCTCCTCCTGCTCCTAAGTCCGCTTTGGATGACTTGTTCGGCCTTGAATCAGGCACATCCAGCCCTGCACCCCCTCCCCCTGCTCAGGCTCCAATGTCAACAGGGGGTTCCAACGCCAACGACCCTTTCGCCGGTGGATCTGCACTCACACCGACCTCTCCCGTTAAGCCATCCCTTGCAGGAGCCGGTGGTTCAAGCTTTAAGCCATTTGTACCGTCATCCTCATTCGGTAGAGGCTTGACGCAACAGCCTACTGGCGGCTCAGCTGGTTCTGGCCAGAAGCTCCCGGCACCTTCTGCATCCGAGGACTTGTTGTCAGATAACGATGAGGCCAGCAAGAACATCTCAGGGGAAACCACAGAACTTGCAAACCTTTCTAACCAGATCTCATCTCTGTCCAAACAAACCCAAGATGTGCAGGCCAAGAGGAATACTACCCAAAATGAACTGAACCAGGCCACGTCCCAGAAGCAGAACTTCGAGCAGCGACTGGCTCAACTGCGCACCCTCTATGAGAAGGAGGCGCAAGATACTCGTGCCCTTGAGGAGCAACTCAGCAATGCACGGAAGGAGACCGCCAAACTTCAGTCTGAATGCATGGCGCTTGAAGGAACTTACCGGGATACTCAGACGCAGCATCAGCAAGTATTGGCAGCTCTTCAGGCGGACCAACAAGAAAATACCAACCTCCGAGAACGAATTCGTGTAGTCAATGGAGAGATCGCGCAGCTCAAGCCTCAGATTGAAAAGCTCAAGTCTGATGCTCGCCAACAGAAGGGACTGGTCGCCATCAACAAGAAACAGCTATCTACTACAGAGGGCGAGCGTGATAAGCTAAAGGGAGAGGCGGAGGAGCTCACCAAGAGCATTGAGGATCTTCGGCTGGCAAACACTGGCTCGCCAGCATCTGCCTCGGCTCAAATTGCAAGCCCAGCTGCCTCGACCTCTAGCGCTAACAATCCCTTCTTCCGCCGCACTGCAAGCACTGATATTATGGGTGCATTTGCTTCTCCTCCTCCCACTAAGAATGTCTCTGATAAGTCTTTCGACGACCTCTTTGGTCCCTCATTTCCACCCAGCGCCTCGGCCACTCCGCCACCACCTCCACAGACCTCGTTCAAGCCCCAGCATACTGGTGCCTCGACCGCTAGTGCTGGCTCATACAGCACCCCTCCTGCCGCGAGCTCTCCTATCATGAGCCGCCAAGCAACTCTTGCTGCTGAGCCCCCTGCTCCCCCGGAGTCAAGGCAGATCAGTTCCAGCTTCTTGCCCTTCCCTGACCATAATGAGTCGCTCTCATCCTCTCGCCAAGTGTCACCCCCTGCTTCGCGTCTTGATGACCCTCTCCACGGTTCAGCCACCCCTGTTCCCGGTGACCTGAAGACTTCTGACAGCGCTGCCGGTGTTCCTGGTGCGTTCCCTGGCGACGAGCTTGATAAGTCTAACGCCAAGGACGTAGCCTCTGCCTCTGCCTCTGACGACACTACCCGTGAAGCTGCTAAGGATGAAGCACCAAAAGCAACCGAGCCTGGAGATCCTTTTGGCGGTAACGATGAGGCCAAGGCTAAGGCCGACTTCGAGAACGCATTTGCTGCCTTCACCACTGCTAAGAGCCATACCAAGCCTTCCCCTGAAGCGAACAAGTCATCATCTGCCTTTGATTCGGAGTTCCCTCCCATTTCAGAGCTTGAGCGTGATGATGAGGAGGAGTCTGACTCAAGCAGTGACAACGGAGGCTTTGATGATAACTTCACGCCTGCATCGCCGCCCGCCAAGCCCTTTGGCGAGAAGGCAAACGCAGCAGAGTCACCAGAAGCTACTCACGCAGTCCCTGCCAGCACTTCACCACAGCCAATCCAGGGAGCCACCCCTCCCTCAGAACCCAAGGCCCCTAGGTAAGTGGTTGATCATGTTCAAAATTTTGATGTTAAAGGGGTTAACATGAACCAGTACCGAGCAGCCTTCATCTCCCGCAACCGTGACTGAAACCACGGCTCAAAAGTCATCAGTTGATGATATCTTTGGCGCGGCAGCAACCGGAACTGCCCCTGCTTCGCAACAGCCTGCCCCTTCTAACCCCCCTCAAACTAAGGGTGGATTTGACGACTTGGACAGTGACTTTGAAGGCCTAGAGGATGCTAAGGAAGGCTCTGCTGATGAGGATTTTGCGAACATCTCTCGCTCCGGACTGGACAACTTCAACCCCGTTTTTGATAGCAGCCCGCCCGGAAGCCAGACTAAGACTGAGTCCACTGCGTTCGGCAACGAGAGCTTCGACTTCATCTCCCACAGCTCAACTGGCGCTGCTCAGCCTGCTGTGGGAACCAACCAGCAGAAGGCTCCCGAGGCCCATGACTGGGATGCTATCTTCTCTGGTCTCGACTCCCCTAGCGCAACTGCTGCCCAGCCTGCTTCCACTGAGAAACCAGCGGGCGCTGAGTCCCATCCTGGTCAGCAGGCTCTGAACCGCACTTTGTCAACTGAATCCGAGCATGATGACCCAATCCTGAAGAGCCTTACAAGCATGGGCTATAAGCGGCCTGAAGCTCTCGATGCTCTCGAGAAGTATGATTACGATCTTGACAAGGTTAGTTGAACTCGATATACATAAAGGACCCCTTCTAACGTGTGTATAGGCGGCGAACTTTCTGGCCAGTCGCTCATAATGAACACAACAGAGGTGTCTCGGATATTATCTTCTCAAAGAAGAGCTTAATGCATACTGCATACTTGTTTCCTTGCCATTGTTTTTGTCTGCATCCTCATGATTCCTTTGTTGAATATTTTTCTTGGCAGCGAGATTTTCCTTTTGCGTCTGGTCCCATTGGACACGGGCTTGTTCTCCTATCATCTATCATCTGTCCACACATTGTAGTATCATGAAGACTGCTTGTTTGTTTGCTTAAGCCTGTATTGATTTCATCTTTCATGTTGCATGCTTTGAGACTGCAGCTGCAGAGATACAGTTTTGTGTCGTGCCGATATAATGATACAGATAGAGCAGACACCAACAAGTTACAACAATAATGAGCTATTCAAACAAGCGTAAATATCATTGTCGCTAACAGGGCATGAAGCGATGCCCATCATACACAATTGCAATAACCATCTACATTTTCCCATTTGAACGCAAATCATGACTCGTCCTCGGTTACTTTACCCTGCTCATAATAGTCTCTGGTCCACGCCCACTATCGATATTGGCAGCCTCCTTCTTGACCGCGCCGATCCAAGACCTCTCAAAATCATCTCTGGACTTCAACACAGCCTCAACCCACTGCACATTCAGGTCCCAGTAAGCCATCTTGAACGTCACGTAAGCGTCCACGATGGCATCGCGGTCAGCTGTCAACAGACGCAAGAAGTGTTCTGTGACACGCCAGGTCTCCTTGATAGAGGCACCAATGTCAGGGGAAGGGAGTGTGCTGAAGCACTCGAAGGCTGTGGAGATATCGTTGAACAGCTTGTCCTGAAATGGGTCGGTACGACGGAACTTGGCGCCCTTGTTGCGCACAGCTGACAGGTAGCGAACAAGTAGCTCCTCAGCAAAGATCTCGACGAAAATATCGACCAGTGAATGGTGCAGCACATGGCGGTAGTCGTTGACGTACTCCTCGAATGTCACCACCATCTGCTTCATGGCAGTAGTTGTGTACCATCGAGGCGTAAAGAAGTCAGGCATGACGGTACCAAAATCAACAGAGAATATAAGTTGAGCGAAGCGGTTGATACACCACGTGCTGAAGTCGACGTAACCGTCACGCAGCGTATTGACCTCACTCTCAATACGCTCAAGGTAAGCGGGTGTGACATGCTGCTCGACAAGACGACGGAAGCTTGAGAGGTATGCGAGGCGGTTCTCGTCCTCGTTGTCGTCGATGCAGGCGATCTGGTCGTTTGCTGTAGCCACGAGCCAATCCTGAAGAGCCTGGAAACCCTCGAGCTCGGGGATCTTACCCTCCTCGTAGGGGATAGCCTCATCTTCAAGCATGGCCTGCCACGACTGCTGACGAGTGCGTAGACGGGCAAACATGGCGTCGATCACACCCTCGACAACATCTGCGCGCTGAGAGTTGGCAGCCGTGTCCACTTGCTCGCGCAGCATTCGCCACAGGGCGACAAAGTTCTTGGTTCTGAAATAACCATACTCGTCCTGATCCAAGTTTGAGCCCTCGACGTTGCGCTCTGCAAGATCGCGCTTCTCTTGTGCAAATATTCGGTCAATCCACTCATCGAGAAATTTAATGATGAGCTCACGAAAGTCGCGAACAAGCTCCGCCTCACGGTTGTCGATAACATGGGGTATAAGCTCTTCTTGCTTTAGACCGATCTTTGCCATCTTTCTGTAGTACTTCTCCGGGAAGCCCACGATCTCCAAGGTATGTGCCGACGAAGCCTCGTTGCCGTCTACCATGCCGACCAGGAAATCGTGCATCAGCTGGTGATATACGCCCGCGTACGTCTTTACTATATTCCACTTCTTTGGCATAAGGTGCGACATTCCAACCTTGACGACGTTCAGATCGTTGAAATACCACTTCATGATCTTGTCCAACTTGCTCGGATCCTCGAGGAACTCTTCCTTTGCTCCTTCGAACTGTTGCTCCGCGCTGAGACGAATAGCCTGTATGAACTTCTCCTTATAGCCGCGAACCTTCTTCGCGCCGTCTGTGATACTCTGAAAGCGGGTTGCCATTTCTTTGTGATCTTTGAGAGCTTCCTGCAGTGCCAACACACGCTGGTCGCTGGACTCCTCGGCCTCCATCACCACTGCGAATCTCACAACAAGCCCGTTGTTATCCTGGACGACGAGGTTGATGAGATTCAGAGCAATGATGCCAACGTGCTCATCGAACCAATCAATCGTGTCGTCTAGCCTCGAAAAGTAGTCCACCAGTGTCGCCTCAAGACTCTCGTCCTCTGCGCGTTGTATTTGTTCCATAGCATCGTCGCGGATATTTCTCAATTGGGTAAGTTCGTAGTGGCACGGCAGCAGATTGGGCATGTTGTCGCTGTCTTCGTCATCTTCCCGAAGCATCGACTCGACACGCGATATGCGGTCGTTAAAGGTCTCGAGGTTGCGGCGCATGGTCTCGACGGCGCCAAAGTTGCGGTGTGCTTGTGACACGAGGTTGATGCTCGCAAAGTCCTTTATCATATTCTGTGACTCCGAGCACAGCTTGTCGATCTTGATCATCTCCTCTTTGATCATCTGGACCGTCTTCTGGCCGTCGCTCAGCCCCGTCATTCCCGATTGCGTCGTCTCAAGCTGCTCGCGCAGGCCGCTTCGGAGCTGGCCATCTACGGCGCCCTTTTTACGTGAGAATTCCAACTTGAGCGCAGGTATCTTGTCTAGATCGTCGGGATGCCGTAGCAGCTCTGAGAGCTTGGGAGCAGGTGTATCGTCCATTGATTGTAGCGGCGTCGGCGTCGGCGTCGAGGGGTTCCGCGCACAATTAAACCATGATGCGAGGGTATTGTGTCTTTTGTAGCACTATGATTCTGGTGCTGGCGTCTAGATATCGAATTCGTTGGGCGTAGGTGAACGTTGAAGCGAGTGTGTCGAGTTGGGCATGTCGAAGTCAACGTCGAGGGGAGCTACTGGTATTCACTGTCCCTTACTACCTACCTCACCCATAGGCCGTCCCATCCCATCATGTGGCTGACAGCGGAGCACAGCCACTCTCACTCCGATGAGAGTTCAACACCAAGGACAGTATCATGATAGAGAGCAGCAACCTACTAGTAAGTAATTAAGGAATATTCGAATATAAAGATAGTGTGTAGAGCTTGATACAATATAATTTTTTCATTTTGGGGTATCATTATAGTTACGTCTCGACGAATTTATCCAATTCAATCTTAGTCGCTATCACTTCCAGAGCTACTCGTCTCATCATCTTCATCATCTTCATCATCATCATCCTCTTCTCCAAGGCTCTGTTCGGCAATCACATCACCTTCCTCAAGACTCACTCCCTTGAATTCAGTATTGATCCCATCATCTGACTCGTTGCCCTCCTCGTCACTCCTGACCTCACCCTCTTCGACATCCTGACCCTTATTTCTTCTTTTGTTCGGTTTGGGCGGGCCTTTCTTTCCAGGGGGGTTTTTCCTCTTGTTACTCTCCTGAGGAGCCTTATCCTTGGGTCCGAGGGCGAAGGTCTCGGGAAGGCTCTGATCATGGTCAAGAACCCATATTGTGGGAAATTCCAGCACACGCGTATTTCTCAGCACCTCTCGCAGGCAGTCCTCGGGGTCGAGCTTAGTGACAACAGAAGGCTTATCCGAAGGGGTCCGGAACTTTGCGAGAAAGAATTGGAACTGCTTCTTCTGAGCTTCTATCTTCTCAGAGGGCCACAAGCCTGGCTCTGTGTCGTTATGATTCGTCCAAGTACCTGTAAAGGGATCCTGGAGCGCAAATGACCCAGAGGACCACGTGGAGTTCACCAAGTCCTGTACTTGTCCGTCCGTACCTGCTCGTGGGGTCTTCTTGGCTTGTCGCCCTTTTGCCTTCTGCTGTTCTTCTAGTGAAGCATGGTATGCTGCGTATAGTGGCACATCATCCATAACCTTGGACAACAACCGGACCTTTTTTGGCTCTTCATCGGGGAGATTCACCAACACCATCCACTCAACTTGCCAATTGATTCTGTTGGTTCGCCGATTTAGTGTAGTATGGTTCTCCTTCTGCCTTGCCATACCCAGCGGCGCGCACACGATGGTGATGTTCAGCTTCCTCAAGCGTGCAGCTAAAAACCGTTCAAAGGTTCTGCCTTTAGCTTCGCGCAAGACTCTTGTGACGAGAACCTTGCGCTTGCGCCCATCCTTTCCAGGCTTCCATTTGACTTCTTGGACTGTCATCGGTCGCAATTCCTCCTCTTGCACGATACCACGCTCTTCGACGAGAAGCTTCTCAGCGCGCTCGACAGAGCGCTCAATTCCATGGAGGAAATTGTAATCATGATCGACACCGGCGGGAGTACGAAGCTTCGATGGAGCCATGTAGGCTGTTGCGTCGCGTTCGCCGGAACATTCAGACCACGCTTTGTGTTTCTTGATACACGCGAGGGAACAGGTTCGAGCACCGCATCTTGGGCATTTGTATTTCGGGGTCGATATGTGGCATATTCCGCAAAGGGATGTCAACAAAGGATCGGCCATTATAGATTGCGACAGTTGAGAAGTCTGAGTGAAGGAGTTGAAGAAAGAAAAGAATGCGCCGACACTTTCAATGGCCAGACGGACGTCGCTAACGGAAACTTTTTTATGGGTCTTTTTGCACCCAATATCTTATCAGTACCTACCTAGCCTACTCCGTACCTTAGGTACCTTAGTAGCCAAGGTAGCTCACATCAGGTCTCATGGTAATGTCTGTCAGTCTACGGAGTACGGATAGAGACTATAGTAACTTGCAAGTCTACAGGACGTGCCGTCACAATGATGCCTACCGATAACAGCAAGTTGATTACTTTCACACGTGATTAGAGGCTAGGATAACATTCAAATGTGTTTCATTCTTGTACCCCCCTTCAACCAGGTAGAGTAAAGGAGCAAGACTATACAAACACCGCTGCGTAGAAGAATACTCTAACATAATGAGAAGATGGCCGTCAGGCTTAACATAGGTATATGAGCTAAGCTGCTCATCAGATGAGGCAGAAAAATGGTAATGACAAAAAAGATATAAGGGACATCAAACGCCGAACCCGCAGGTTTTGATCCAAGCCAGCCGCCAAATACAAGACAATTAAATCGAAATAAGCAAGAAGTGAGAAGTTGACAAAAAAGCAAGGCTCATGCTCAGACGTTAGTTAAGCTGTTTCTCCAAAACACTCAGCGGGTGCCACCAAGAGCGCTGATCCTGGCGCCTGATGGCCTGTGCATCAGGGACTGTTGGTGCTGGAGCTGATGCTTAGAAACGACGCTTGTCTCATGTGTGACCCCTCCGTTGTCGCTTCGATTCTCCTCGAAGTCCTCTTCGTCATCCTCGACAATCTTGGTGGGGATCTCATCTCTGAGGCTATACTGTTGGGACGCTCGCTCCGGAGTCGTAGCCGTAGAGGCAAAGGACATTGCTGTGCTGCTCCTGTTGGGAATGAGATCCGGGGTGGGAGGGATACTGGACGCCCTCCCGGACCGCGGCGCCAGGAGGGAGTCGTCTCCTGTCTCGGACGTGGCGGCGGAGTGGCCGTCATCGCTCTGGGTGGTAGAGAGGCTAGAATTCCTTCTACTAGAACTCCCTAGTTCGGCATCATGTGCCAGCTGGAGGCCCTCCACAGCAGCTTGACATTGCTCAGCAATGTTGCGGACAATGTGAGCAATGGCGTCAGTCTTATCCTTGAGGTGACGATCGGCAACGTCGGTGAAGCTGGACGAAGAGTATCGCTTGTTTCGGGGGTTGGGGCTGGGGGTAAGGCGCCCAGGTTCACCGGCCTGTTGTGCATCCTCATCCACTTCATCATAACCCTCCTCGATCTCATGGGCAAGGTCATCAGGCTTGGTGAGAGACTGGATGAGATGCTCCATGTGGTGGCTCTGACCACCGATGAGACTGCGGAGATGAAGGACAACTCTGCGAGCCTCATCACGCTGTCGCATGATGGTCATGTTGGTGTGCTGAAGCTGAGAAAGCTCCTTCTTGTTCCTCTTGCGCTCACGCTCAAGCTCCTCAGCAATCTCCTGCTGGAGGACAAGAGCCTCGAGAGCGTCATCACGCTGCTTCTCAGTTCCGGTGAGGCGCACAGAGAGGCGAGCGTTGTCATCCTTCTGTTGATCAATGAGACCAGCAAGGCGACGGTTCTCTCTCTTGTGTGTGTCGATCTTGACCTTGAGATCTTGGGTCTCCTTGGTGAGTGTCTCAGCAAAGGCCTGGAACTTGAGGAACTGCTGCTTCCAGCTCTCAAGCTCCTCAACCAGGTAGTTGTTACGCTTAGTAACCTTGTTGAGCTCAGTGTCCATGCGGCCCTTGAGGTTGATGAAATCTTGCCAAGCCTCAAGAGCATCGCGAGAGTATTGGTTCCTCTCACGGACGATCTCATTAAGATGTCGCATAGAAACCTTTGTCATGAGAGGCTTCTTCACAGATCCACCAAAGACGGCCTTGATACCAGTGTTGCGTCCAAGCTTCTCACAGACATGATCCATGACAGCCATGACGGCATCCTGGTTCCACCACTCAGGATCCTGGATAGATTCAACCTCACCGCGCATAACGATGATCTGCCCCGCAGGAACGAGCTTGCCGCCGCCATAAGCGGATCGAAGATGCTGAGGAACTCCGGAAGGAGTGACATCACCATTGAGAGCTTGTGTAAGTCGTGTAACAAACTTGTTGCGCTGGCCGGGGGTGAGAGCAGTAGGAGGGCTGGAGGTAAGAACAAAGTTGCGATCAAGGTCAACAACAAGAGCATCGGTGGGGGCAGTGAAGAGCGAGCGGCACTCAACAGTGATGCCCAAAATGTAAGGGCCGGGCTCCTGAACCAGTTCCTTGGCGTGACGAGCATGCACGACTGGGACGTAGAGTCCACTCCACTCGTAAACTCGAACGCAGTATCGCACGGTCTCAGCAGCCATGGTGAGCATAGCAGGGTAGTGGCTGACGAAGATGATTCGGCGTGTAGGAGAGATGGCGGCTTCGATGACACCGACAATGTTGGGAATCGACAGACAGTTGAAAAGAGGCCACATAGCAAAGTTCTGGAATCCGGTAGGCGAGGATGGGAACTGGTAGCAGAGAGCGTAGTCCTTCATGTCGATGCGAACAAGATCGTTGAGGCGAGGAGCAGGGAAGCTCAGGATACGAGAAACCTCCTCAGCGTGGAACAGGTTGGTAGCCTTGTTCCAGTGAATCCACATACCTCTGAGATAATCTCCAAGAAGATTGTACAGAGGGTATCGCGAAAGGAACGACAAGCAGTAAGGGATCCAGTAGGTCTCATCGGGGTTGTCGTAGTAGTCGCTCTCGGTTCTCTTGCGAAGGTCGCGAATTGTCTCGGCCCTCTTCTCGTCGGCTCGCGACCAAACGCGCAGGCATATTCCGTAAAGAGTGTGAGAAGAATCCTGCTGGAGAACGAAAGCATGGTGGACACAGTGAGGCTGGCTTCGGCCTGTGCAGATCTCGACATCGTGAGGGAAGCATGCCTATACAACAGTTGCCACTGGTCAGCTAGATGGATTTTAAATGGTCAATGGGTTGGGTGTACGCACCCTCATAGCAGAGTGAAGAGCCCGCGCAATCTCGTTATCCTGCTCGAGACGTGGGCTGCTTCCCAGAATCTCAGGGAGCCAGAACTGTCCAACAGCCCCCTTCATGTGGCCAATTTTGCCTTGGGCCGGCGCAGGAGCCTTGACCCATTGAGAAGGCTCACGACCAACACCACAAACCATGTAGGCATGTGTCAAAGTCTTTGGAGTTCGCTGCTGAGGCTTCATGTTGAGGGTTGAAGGGATGGGCTGGGTGATGCGCGAGTGAAGCGAAGAAGTTCGGCTGGGGATCAGGAGGTTCTGATCAGCGCCCTGGTCGCGGGTGCTGGGCCTGCCATCGCGGTCGCTAGTCCGAGGACGGGTAAAGGAGGGATGGGTGTTCAAGGAGGGAGGCATTGTTGATAGATAGTGCTGAGCCTGAAAAGGCCTCTCGTTTCCTTCGTAGATTCGGGTATCGATAGTATTTGTCGTCGGAATGACTTTTGAGAATAGTCGATATTATGCTCTCTCAAAAAAAAAATTATGCTCGTCTTTATTCCTGAGTTATACTGACTAGCAGGTTTGGTCAGTCCTGGAACTTGTCTTGGAGTTGCCCGAAATACTTGAGGCTCCGCACCGCACTCAAGGCTTCATTCAATGCTCGAGTCAACCGGGCTTTGAATAGAAAAGCAAGGAAGAAAAGAGAGAGAAGATTGAAACTCGAGAAACGAGGGGGGAGATGAAGGAAAAGTAAAGGGAGAAGAGGCGAGAGAAGCCATGAATGGGTGTAAGTCGGGGGGTGAGTGGAGAACTAGGTATGGTAAGGTAAGGTAAGGTAGGCCTACCTCTACTGTACGCCTACCTAGCATGTACCTAGAGCTAGAGAGCCAAGAGAAGCGAGACAGCTTCTGAAGGAATGAGGTCAAGTACCTGTACGTACCTACCGTTTTCAGTTGAGAATGGGAGCTCCCGTCCGTTGAATGGAGCGAAAGTGGAGGAGCAGCAACGGCAGAAATGAACCAGAAGCACTCAGCGAACAGGGCTCCAGCGGGCGAAATTGTGAGACAGATGGCGCACAAGGGGGGCTTTGATCCCCTGCCAGTCACTTTCTAGGTTGTGATAGGTACCGTAACTGGCTTCTCCTAGTTTGGTGAGCCGGGCATTTATCAGTAAACAAGGAGGGTAGGAACTGGAAACAATTGAGTCGTATCTTGTCGGTGCAGTCATGCAGAACAGATAATGTGATTATGTGTAACCAATCTTTTCGCGTGTAAGTGAGTGACTGTATGTACCTAGGTAGGTGGGTGAATATGCTGGTGCTGGCTCTTTGTCACAGTCTCACAGACAAACAACCCAACGAAAATGAAACCCCTAACTACCTAGGTACCAATGCTGTAAATCCGTCAATAAACATCTTACACTAATAAAGCACCTGCGCTGCGAAGTCAAGGCAAGGGGATGCCGTCCGTCCGTCTCTCAAACAGAACAGCCCAGACGATGCATGTACCGGTACCTTACGTACCGTACCTACATTAGGGGCTAGATGAGGAGCTACAGAGGTCCAATCCCCTCCACCCATTGAGGGGCCGGGATGCTGGGGCCGTCAGGGGCACACTGCACGCCTTGTGCAGGGGTCATGGGTCCCCTAGGTTCCGGGTACATACGTACAGTATATGGCGGACACGACGGCGGCGGTATTTTTATTATGTATGGCGCTCAGCGGTCGACGCGACGTTATGACCCATGAACGGACGGACCTCATATAGTTCGGACGTTGTGATATTCATTTGGTTAGAGTTACCAAGTCATGCAGATTTCTTTGCTTTGTTCTCGTCATCAGGGAGAAGAAGTTCCATGACATGTCATAATCAACGTCTTTGTTTGGCTTCTTAGCCTAGGTAGCCTAGGTAGCCTCCAACGCCAACGTTCAAGTGGCGAGATCTAGAGTTCGAGGGGGAACTCCTTTTCGGACCTAGAGTTGATTTGAGGGCCGGGGAAACTCAAACCACGAGAGACAAGCATTGCCATGTCAAGTACCTAGGTAACAGATACTTGGCCAGGCTAGAGCCGGAGGACTTGGGTATGTACTCCGTAATGGTCTCTCATAATACAGACACACACAAACAATGGCATTGCGCCGCCGTTTGTTGTTGATGAACTGACGTTGGTCATTTTGACAATGTCACCAAAGAATTGGCATGACATTGGATTTCTTCATATTTCTGTCACTTGGTTCCAGGTGCTGATTGCCCGGGCTCCATTCATTTGCGCATCTGTTTCTCCAGTGACTCCCACACAAGCAGGCAAATGTCATTGTTTCTGAAGAAACTCCATTCCTACAGGTTAAACATCTTCATCGCCCTAGGATAATAAACCCATTCCTGCCGTTTCTTCGAGTCGATCTGAGTCTCTAATTCTTCCATAGCGTGACCTTGCGGCCAGGGATCGTCACCCCCACTCCATCAAACCCCGGCTTGAGAGATAACACAGCCAATCGCAATCCAGAAAAGTGAGCTCTGGTCCCCAACGTGGGAAATTATCTGTGGTTGATGTTGACGTTCAGAATCTTCTGATGGTAATGAACAATACGACTGTAATTGTCCTTTCTTCCCTGTGTGTCTCTGTCTGCGGGTGTGATGCAACATGAAGGGACAAAAAAGCAAAACGCCTTCTCGAAACCTAACGGTCAAGTGATCTAACATCTATCAACCAAAGCCAAACCAGATGAAGGAGGTCGAAGACGGTGCGTGTCTGAAGTACAGTACAGTACAGTACAGTACAGGGACAGCTTGAATTGAGACCAATTGCACTAATTATGGAAATGAACAAGAAAACGACAACTCCGGAATGTCTTGTGTTGCAAGACACAAGCATACATAGTATCACTCCAACAAGATACCTTGCCTAGTACAATACGTTGGGCTGTGGACTGGCTAATTGCTTACTGTGCTCAACCAAGTTGGCATTGTTTCTCTCCTACCCTCCAAACGTTCTATGATGATAGCAATGTCTGAAGTTTGGTCCGAAGCTTGACCTTCTCTGTCCAAGACGATGATAGGCTCAACGGGCGATGTGACCAGGCGCGGAAACGATCAACAGGGGTCCCTGGGCGGAGAAACGAAACAGGAAAGCTAATGTGGTCTCTGGCAAGCTCTTCAGGTTAGTTGAGGTCAATATGTAGTCAATAGTCGAGGTTGTTAAGAAACAATAACTTGGAGGTGCCCGGTGGTGATGTTTTCAGCTGCGGTCACGCCAAGTTACCAACTGTACAGTACCGATAGGCGTTTGCATTTGCATCATCCCCTGCTCCTCGCTTCTGTATGTACGGTTTACCTGATGATGCATGCACTCTAGAATCCATCGCTGCAACGGCTCCACCCTTTATTAAGTTAGATTCGTCTGTCTGTGTCTGTGTCTGTGTCTGTGTCTGTGTGCAGAGAGGATCGGCATTGCTGGAGAAGACACCAAAGCTCAATCCAAGCCGTTGTAATCTGCTTTCAAACCTTAACATCTCATTCTCAACAGGCCATATATTGTCGCAAAGCCACTGAATGCTGCAGAAGTGTTTCAAATATACAGTTCGTGTAATCATCATCCGGGCACTCTAGCACTTTGGGCATTGGGGTTGTATGTAGTACATATCATTTATCTGACTTCCCGTCAATGGAGCCCCCGAGCGATCAACAGTAGATCAACATCCACGAGGCTTTTCTTCAACATGTCAGTGGCCCTTGGTTTTTGAGGCAAATAACCTTGCCGTTACTTGAAGCCGCGTATAGTACATACATAGATAACCGGTTCATGAATCCCGCCACCAGTTCGAGGCAAGAAACGTTGAAGGTCTAAACAAAGCAACATCCTGGGCATTTATGCCTCTCGTACTTGATCCCTGCTGCAGAAACCCAGCTGAGGAAACGGGATACATACATAATAATAACAGCTGAATTATACATATATACTATGGAGTGCATATGCATACTTACTGTATGTTGCATCAGGCGTCTATCTACGGAGTACTGTTTGTCTTGTCAGTCAGTCAGTCAGTCAGTCAGTCAGTCAGTCAGTCAGTCAGTCATCAACCGGCCACAGGCAATGCCGCGATGGATATCTCCATTTCTTACCAGCCTAGGCCAGCCTCGACCAAGTTCAGGCCAATGTCGCCTGTGGAGGTACGGAGTACATATGTAGTAATATATAACACAAATTCTACCAAACTACCGGGCTTTTATCCACTCTCCCTAGAGTTGTGTCCCATGCTCATGACGCTATACGGCCGCCGCGCGTTTCAAGTCCTGGACGGCGTCCATCTAGGCACAGCACCAATGGCCTTCGAGGCTTGCCCTAAACAATGGCTTTGTTATCTCGAATTTGTTAGCATCTCTCTCTCTCTCTCTCTGCGTCTAGCTAGGCTATTCGCTCACTAGCTTACCTATAATTATGTCCATCTTTGTTGCCTCACCTCCTGCTTACGATGTCCCCGTTTCACCATGCGCCTCAAGCCAAGAATCAGATGCTTCACTCGACTTGTCAATTGAGACATGTCATCGCTCATCTCGTATAATTCAAAAGCCTCTCATCAACCCAAGGCAAAGCAGAGCAAAAGCAAAAGCAAAAGCAAAAGCAAGCCAAGGCAAGGCAATTAATTGTTAGGCGAGGTCCTTACCTAATTCTCTTCTCCCCCGGTCCATGCTCCTTATCCCGTCCTCCTGATCCGCGTCTAATAAAAGGCCCATGTCCTTATTAGCCAGGGCTTGCTTTGGCTTTGGCTTTTGCTTTTGCTTTTTTTCCTCTGCTACTGCTGGCTTCTGCTGATGATGATATTTCTTTCCGTTGCGCACTTACCCACGTGCATTCTGTGCTTTGCGGTGCTCCCGGCCTGTCAAACTATACATACCTACCTTACATATCCGTACAGACGCCGAGATAGTCAATAGTCTCTCCGTGAACCCCGAGCAACATGCTCCATGCTCGCTTGGACGTCGCTATAATAAGCGTACAGATACTGCTTTGTCGATCCTCCTCTCGGTAATGCTAAAAAATTCGACATTTCAGAATTTTCCAACTGCTACTCTGTACGGTCATGAATAATGCTGTCTTGGCCTCTGGGAACATGGCTGTCACTTGTCAGACATCACCATCACATTCCAAACAACTTCTCCGTTGATTGAGTCGATCGAGTCAAGCAAGACTCGGGCTGTTAAATGTTTCTGATCCTGAAAATAGAGCTAGCTATGCCTAGAATTATGCTTGTACAAACGAAATGGGCCAAGTAATCTCTTATGCAGCTTCCCTGTGCCTAGCATTCATAGTATGTACAATGCTCACCGACGACATAGCATGCCTTATAATCATGGGTAGACCGCTCTATTGGGCCCAGCTGAGCTCCGTCGTTTCCGACGATGACATTATTAATTGCCTTGTTTTGTCTTACTTGCATTGGCGTAGGAATGCTTGTTTGATAGTATCACGATCCAGGGTATGGTGTTGCACGTTTGCAACCAACTGACTCAGGCGCGTGGTACTTTGATTCAATAATCGTGTACTCTGTACTGAACATGATTTTAATATTGTTCTTCATTTCCAGTTTTCTCTATTGTTCATTTGTAGTGTCTCATGTGTGCTCCCAAATCCAGCAAATGTGCTTGTATGTATGTGGTCTCAACGATATGCCAAAGAACTGATCCGGGTATCATGCATGAAATGCCCAGACTCCAAGCCTCCCACGCAGAGGAACAGAAGCAAAACCAAAGCTAATGTTGTCTCAATCCTCTCGGGCTATGAACTCCGATACCTTCTTGACTGCCTCCTCGATGTCATTCCTCATATCCATCACTCGAGTGATCAGGTTGATCCCATCCAACTTATGCCCTAGGCTTGAGGGAAGAACAAGTTGACCCTGCTCGGCGATAACAGGCAAGACGTCAGACTTTTCTGTCTCCGACTCGCCGTTCGCTAACCGGGTCGAGTTCGATACTTGTTGATCTTGTACAACCTCTTGGCGGCTGATGTTGATCCAGAACAAGGGGATGTCTTTCCCGGAGACAATTCCAATAATGTCTTCGATGACTTGTTGGCTCGATATGTTGTTCGCCAGAGAAGCTGTCACCAGGATAGTGTAGCCCTGGTCTGCCAATCTTCGGATCTCATAAAGGTAGGCGGATCGACACCCTCGCTGATATGGGTGAGCGCAAAATGGTCCAGCCATTATGGGGCTGTCGACTATCTGAATCTTCTGGCCGGGGAGTCGTTCTTTGAGGTTCTTCACGATACTTGTTTTTCCCGTGCCTGCAAACCCATTGAGGATCAACACCCGGCCTTTCTTGAGCTCATCGAGGGGAGCCTCAACGGTAACAGTACCAACTGCCATGTCGGCGATTAACAGTGGTTTTTGATTATTCTCCGTAGTCTTCGACTGTATGTTATGGGTCTCCATATTCAGAATTGACTGAGACTTTGCAAGTCGGGATACCAAAGACATTGGGCAGGAGAAGATCTTCAATAAGAAGGAAGAGAACTTGCGGATTATATAGCCCATTGTTAAAAGTCTATACTCTTTAGAAGTCATTTTGAGAAAGTTTATCGAAATATAGCTTTGAAGAGTTCACAACTTTTCTGGATATCACCTATTTATTGGATTTGACTTTGAGTGTTGAGAAAACTCAAACGTGAACATGGCCACTTAAAACCCACCGTGAAACAAAGACAACTCAAGAACACCACAAAGAACGAGCAGATGGAGTTCCTTTGTCACTGGTGACTTACTGAGTTGTTCTGATAATGAACAAATTACTAAAGCTGGGCTTTATATATGGTTTTATTACCTCATGTAGCGTAACTGTCACAAGACTCAAGGCATCCTCTCGAATACAATTTGTTTGTGACAGAGTCCGGAAAAGTTAGTTTATGACTCACATAAGGGAATATGTAGGTCACTTGATGAGTATTCAATATAGATCACACGACCTCTTTAGATGTGAATTGCTGATAAAACACCCACAGGGGGGCCATCCGGTGTGATTCAAGGGGCACTCTCCATCTTTTGAAGCTCGTTGTGTTTGGCTCGAAGCTTACGACCTTCTCTTGAACTGTTCTTCTCTTGAGTTGTAGAATATTGTTGCATATTTTTACAACATTCAGGTGCCACTTATAATGGCTATGAATGAAAGTGAGAATAGATAAGTCTCATGATCTGGAAACCTTATGCTGGGCTGTATAACAAAGTTATGTAGACATTTTAGGACCTCATCTACTCCGAATGTGGAATCAGGTATTCAGAGAGTTTTGCGTCCGAATAGCGTAGCTGACCACTTATATACTGTCATGTATAAAGATGATACAGGTCTGTCGCGATACCTATGTCAGGCCTGATCCTGCTCCGTCTGCCCATCAACTGTATATGTTGTCTTGTGATCAGATAAACAAATATCAACAGTAAATAGAAAAGAAAAGGAAGAAAAATTATAAGAGGATGCCCTGAAAGGCAGTAATGGCAGGACTTTGATACTGAAAGGTGCGGAAATTTACCAGCCACGCACACCAGTGTAGCGATCCTTGCCCGTCTTGCAACTTTGAACCTGTTTTCTTTTGCCGTCACTCAGTCCTTTCTCAGAGTGTCAAAGTCTTCAGCAGGCTGGGTTCAGGCTGGGTTCAGGCTTAAAGTCCTCAATATCCATAGGTATAGTCATCGTTGCTTCGCCGGTTTCGGTGACAAAGTCCAGTGTAGATTTTGGCTCCTTGCTGAATGGCCCGTACTCAACAGAATCATGTTTGACCTGACGTCCATGAAGCTGCCGCTCCCGGAACCTGTCGAAGCCACCCCGGTCAACTCCAACGGCTGCAGGGCGTGGGTGCTGCTGCATATGACTGCTGCAGGTAGCAGAACGGTTGCGGGAATCGATCTCTGAGGGACTGGAGGGGGAAAAGCACGGCAAGGGTCGGAGATTCCGGTATCTACTGCGGCGTTGGCACCAGTAAGACGGCCAGGCTGCCGCTGCCGAGTGTGAGGAAGCCTGTCTCCTGCTTCGCAAAAACACAAAGGACTTGGGGATCTTGTCGCTGTACTCTGAACTACCAGAGCATCAAAAGAGTCAAGTGCTCCAAAAGAGCACAAAGCGAATGTGTGTATATTGCTGAAGCCAGCATGACTGTCGATGGCATTGTCCAGATCAGAGGCATGTCTTCACGCTTATCCTGCTGCGAGTGAATATATCTAACCGGCCAGATCTTGGCAAAGCCAAGCACAATGGGTATAATCCGGAACCTAGGGGCTACATAGATAGAAAAGGGGCAATTACTGAACGAGACCGTCAGGCTTCCAGATTACACGTCCATCCAGTATGGTACAACGCAATCATAGAGGCTCACAAACTTGGGTGCAGCCTTGAAATGTAGGCTCTCGCCGCTCTTGATGGATCCAACATCTACTTGCGACCACAGGAGTCAAATATCACCGCTATTGAGCCTGAACGGCTTGCTGTATGTGCCTCCGCCCCCTCCGCTTCAATCCAATCTTTACGTTGTACTAAGATTGCCAGGAAATCGACTTCTTTAGACAAAAGAATTAGCTGAGGAAGCCCAATAGAGCTTATCTTATGTCTATTCTGCAGACTACCGTTCTTCCCCTGCAGCCCAAGAAGGACCCCCAGAACACTCTCGAGCTGAACACACCCGTCTCAAGTTTGACATTCGGCCTGATACGCCATCATCGACCTGTTTCAGTAATGCTCTTAATGTTAATCTCCTTTTTCCATTTCCATTTCTTTATCTATGCTTGTACTCTTCCAGTGTCAGAAGTTTCATGCGGCTGCGCTCTCGGCTTTACAGGACCTGTTTTGTTTCTGCCAGGACTTTATGTGTTGGAGGTTCTTAGCGCCAGCTACACCCTTTTCTTTTACTCCTTATTTTTTCTCTTCCTTTTTTGTTTTACATTTCACGGAGACTCTTGATCGTGCTGCATTGGATGGAACCAGGACCGATTATCGCTCTTTTATATATCAATCGTCTGTCTTCCCTTTTTCTCTTCCGCTCATCCTAGCTGTTTAACACCGAGTTCCTTCAACTTTGTAATATAATATGTGCCTTTGCTACATCTTAGGTTCCCTGGCAATAGGTTTTGCTCGGTGAACTACGTAATATACTTATGGGGGGGGGGGGCTTTTACTCCTCTCATAGGTCATCCTCAACTCTATCAAGGTTTATCACCTCTTCGTTGCTGAATTACTTAGGACTATTAATAGCAGATTACACGTAACATATACTTTGATCAAGATTAAAATATTCTATAACACTCGTATTAACTCTACTAGGATCTATCTCCTCATCGCCGAATACTATTGTGCTTGTTCCATATTGATAAAGTTATTGGTAGGTTATGATGGCATACGTTAAGCCCGAGATTTGGGGTCTTGAGAACAACTCGACTGTATGACATGAAGAAAATGGCAAGGGCCTGCATCCTTGAATTGGCTGAGAATCGGAAGTACCTGTTGTTAACATTGGACAGCTGGCGAAGATTCGATTCCAACGGGCCGGCTTTCAGCCAAACTCAGAAGTGAGGACAACCCTTTGAATGACGATCAAATCGGGTGGTGTGCAAATCAACTGAGAACTTTAGAAGAAGTTCGATTTGATTTTTACAAACCTCTGACTGGTAGATCCAGTGGAGATTTCGACTGACAACGCTCCAAGCCCGGATATCCGCAAGGATCGGCCACATGTAGTCAATGTCGTTCCAAAAGCCTCTATACCTGGCAGGGAAACACTTCTCCAGACTTTTCCATTCTGCATATGAGTCGATCTTCCCATCTTTCTCGATATTCAGAACACCAACCATCCTAGCCAGATGGGTTGGCGCTTGAAGCATCACAATTGCTTGTTTCTCGGGAGTAGTCCCAGACATCCGATGTTCCAACTCTGACCTGGCACTAATAAGCTCTTCCACCAAACCATGCATCATGGCTCTAATGGCCAGTAAAACGTCCTCCTTTACAGGTGCCTCTTCTTCCAACGTTTTTAGAAGACCATCCCATTCGACTGCTCGGCAAGGGAGATTATGGATCTGATCTCGCATGTATCTCGCGAACTCAGTTGACAAAGTTATGATCTCCGGAATATCAGGACTCATACAGGTATCCTCTTCATGTTCAGTTCCGGAACGTGATCCGTCCATGTCATCGTCAACGTCGACGGTTTCGCTGCGGAGGGCTTTAAGACAGCCTGCTGCAAAGGTAGCCAGGTCTTCAGTCCATGTATTGGGGCTGTCTTCAATAGTAGGGATGACCAGTCCAGCCTCCTCATCGTCTGCCTTTTGCCGAGCCCAAAGACGCTGCATCATTTTAGAAGCGTCTATCATTCGCTGTAACTGCCCATGTCGTGTGAGGTAGTGATCTAGTTGTGCATATTGACCGGGATAAACTTCATAGTCGCTCGATACTTCCTCGAGAAGTCGAAGAGCGCGGGACTCAGACAAAGCTAGTCTCTCGCGTTCGCCAAGTGTGGTGAACCACTCAGGGTGTTGGGCGATCAGGTCAAATTCGGCTGCTGTAATCGACTGGGGGCCTGTCAATTTGATCATGATGCTCTCCAAATCTGGCTCAATATGATCCATTGTGTTGCCTTTTGAGGATTCGTGGGCCTCTGTTGACGATGCTGGTGCTGTAATTCCACTAAATGGTCGTGGTCGATTTGGGTTGAGTTCTGTTCCGTCGTCTGGAGCAGGGCGCCTCTTAGATTGCTTGTCTTGTTCTTGAAATTTTCTCCTGATATTGTCGAGTCGCTCACAGGGTTCTCTTTGGAACGAAAACACAGCGGAGTCTCTTGTGCTGGAGGTGATGTTTTCGTTTGCGTTTCAGGGGACAGCTGGTGATGCCACTGAATGAGCTCAGAATTATTGAAGATGGAGATGGTCTTTCAGTCAAGCTTCTCAAAATGAGAAGAGCAAGTTTGTAAAGGTGAAAGTTGAAAGGTGAAAGTTGTGAGCGGTGCAACTGAAGTAAGGTATGAGTGGAGAGCTTGAGCACCTTCCCTTCGAGTGACATGATTTCTAGAAAGCGCAGGTCGGTGTTGCCTCGTGCCTACCTAATGTTCACATCCTCATCAAAGTCGTTCATTCCATTCCTGGATGAGGTACCTTATATGCAGGAACTTCTATGACTTGAAATGTTGATCTAAAGGAGATCCAAGATTTGGTCTCCTGAAGCAATGGGTTCCTTTTCTGTGATCGCTTCTCCTCAACTTTTAACAAAGTCCATCTCGAATATACCACGAACATGAGGGATAAGTCTATTTACCTTTCAGTGTTACCGAGGCTGATGCTTCCAAAGATAAATGATCAAGCTATGGCGATAAGTGACAGCCCAACGCATTGCTATCAACGACGAACCTGGAAGCACTAGGATATATTCTATCTGGATGGCTTCAAATTATAATAACGCTCTTGGGCAACTTACTTATGAATCTGCAAGTCCCCCAGAGATTCTCTCGATTTATGCCACCAGAAAATGAATATATAGATCTTCAAAAGGTTGCCCTTCATCAACCTCGGTCAAGAACCAAGAGGCAGAGAATCAATTTCTCGTGAAGCAGCTGAAGCTTTGTCTCGGCCAACTTGCTAGGAGACTGCAAAGGAAGGCGGCTATTACCAATACATAGCCTAATAGGAGGATATTGTTCCTATCTAAGTTCTGTATGTCAGACATGTCGGAGAATCATCTCTGGTCTGGTGAAGACGAGCCTCAAGATACAATAAGGCCAATCCCATATTTTGCAAGGGTCTAATGAGATGTCATACCTCAATCTACTATGGCAACTCAGTCTAATCAAGCCCAGACAAGTCTCGACCATACCGGCATCTAGCACTAGACTTTTAAATTAGAGATATATCAGGAGTCTTTTTTATTGTAGATCAAGTCTTGATCAAGACCCTTTGTCCATGTTGCCTTATGCCATGGCACATGCCGACAAATGCATCAACGAATAATGCGAGAAATCAACCAAGGTGCTCTTCCAGCCACTTTGTGACAGCTTGTTTTCTTCTCATGAAATAGACTGGCCTGTTGAGACTTCAACACTAATAATCTTCTGTTCGTCCCCAAGCAGCAGGAATGAATTTCTGCCTATTCCTCAAGATGCCTCTAACATGGCACAGCAAAAGAATCACCCCCCCCCCCGGGAGGAAATAAACACCGGTTTTCCGATTACTTTCTCAAATACTCACGAGAATTTCTAATTCACTGCCTTGGAGAACATCCCTGGTGGGTTGTCAAGGACATCCATGCGAATTATCATCACAATTCCGCGCTGAAAGGGTGAAGAATGGGAATAATCTTGGCTAAATTTAGGCCTAAGATTATCCTAAAATCGTAAAAGATTTAGCTAAATATCCTGAGATTAGACAGGCAAGGTCTAAAGTTTATGGTTTCTCTTCTAATTTCATGTCCTATCCAGGTGGTAGTTTGAGTCAGGCTTGAACCAGATGTATTTCACCCCCGTTATCGGCGGACAAAGCATCCCCTAAGCGTGCAATGACAGTGGGAAGTCTCGGCATGAGCCAGACCGAGCTAGAAACTCAGGCATCACAATCAGTTGTGTGAGGTTGGGGCGAGGGTGGTATGCTGGAAGCCCAATTGTTTTTATACCATCGAGGCGGAATAGGGTGAAAAGGCTTTTAGATGGAGGTTTCCCCAACGCTAACACCCAATAGCCATTTCATGCTAGTTCTGGGCATAGAAGCAGGCAAAGGGGGGATTGTCCAGTTATTGGCTATAGTTCGAACCTTTGACACCATGTATCTCACAAGATCTTGTAACCGGCTCTGGTGGACTTTACCGGTCTAGATAGCCAGTTTTCCATCCAGCTTTGCATCCAATCTGTACGCAAGTTCGACGAACCTAAATGGGTGAATGCATCTTGCTAGTTTGTCAACCTCATGGAACCGCAGCCAGTGGGAGAAGTAAAAGATAAATGTCTCCAAGTCAACTGATGGGATTGGCCTTCTCTCTTCCGCTAGCCCCTGTGAGAAACGGGTCTTGGATTCGCTGATCTTAAAAAACAGGCAGAGAACGTAAACCGCACGGTTTGTTGGCATCGAGTTCAGAGGATGTATTCACAAGACATTGAGTCTGTCGATGAGCTCCTTAGGAGGCTCAACGATCCCCAAGGGTGTCGCGCGATGCATCCAATGTGTATCTATGCCGTTTCTGTGGAAAGGGTGTGATGTGAAGATGGTGACAGGTTTTGAACAGGTTCAACAGGAAGATACTGCAGGACTCGGTTGTTCTGGTGCACGAGTCTTGCCATTGGCGCCGGCTGCACCTCGAAAACCGCGGCCTTATCTTTCAAGAATCGTTTAAACCTGGAAATGTTCCCCGGTACAGTGCAACCTTTATGGAAGATGCTGTTGATCCCCGCCACGACGTTGGAAGGCTCGGCCCTCAGGTCGAAGCTTTCCGTGTTGTCTGCGAATGAGACATTGTTGACCTTGGTCTTGTCCGGCATAAACACATGCTGGATGGCGACCCACGAGATGTCCACATAGACTGCAGGTGTTGCGCTTTCTGGGTCGGGGATCTCGACTGGCAGACGGTCCGGTATATGCCTGGCTCCGTCTGGGGGGATGAAGAGGCGGCTGGCACGCACATTTTCCCGGACGGTTCTCATGTTTGCATTTGTCAGCTTTGATCCGGCATTGCCTACTGTCCATCCCTTGTTGAAACAGGGGCTATGAACAGACACTTGATGGGGTTCGCCGTGGGTGTCGAGAATGTCCTCATGATAGTACGCAGCAATCACTACCTGACTTTGGCTATTCCACGCCAACGCGGCCATCCTCAACTTAAGCGTTTTCAAAAAAGCTCCCTCATCGTCACCATCAGAGGTAGCTTTACTAGTTCAATTCTGCGATAAAGAAATAGAGGGAATTGGCGCTCGTGTACCATGCCCCATCTCGTCAGTCTCTCCAGGTAGGAGGGCCGTTTCCGCAACCTTCGTCAAGTCGACACGGCGCGCGATTCTCGCAGCCACATGTTTGCCATTTTTCCTGTTGCTTATCAGTGTGATCTCATCATTGTGCTTCTTAGGTGATTTGCTGTGCGTGACGAGCGCGTCTGTACCAGGCACGTCCTGCTCATGTCAAGCATTTTGGCAGAGCGATACGTGTTTTTTATATATCTTGAACCTAAGAGCGGTGTGTTTTCTCGTATAGGAAAATTTCTGGTCTGATAATAACATATATAATTATGTTGAAGATATCTCTCCCTCTGAAGTTGAAGTTGATTGAATGAGTGCAGAGTAGCCCGGCTTTGATCAAGCACTGCACAATAACCGTATCTCTGGCTGAGAATGTTATGTAATCGGTTTCTTTCCAACTCGTAGTGATGATTAGTGACGGTATGTATACTTGAGTACTATACCTGGGTATTTCCATCTACATCTACGGTGTGTACCGGTATCTATAATAATACAGCGTGTCTGCTGCGTATATTGGTGTCGAAAATCCATGGCTGATAGTTTGATGAATAGGTGGTTTGGGCTTTTATGAACCAAATTTGTGTCAGGAACTCGGCATGAATGAATGAGCAAAGTATACATGAGAACAAGTCTAAACAAACAATCCTGGATGCTATCTCTCTCCATACTTTCCTGTTGCTTGGCCTATGTCTGTTATGATAATCCTCAAGCAAAGGAACTAGTTGTAAACATAGACGAGCATTGTCGAATACCCTAGAGCTTCACCAACGTCTATCAGTCCTTGCCAAGACTTGGGTTTTGCTAGCTCTGTCAGTTCAGGTGCATTCTAACTGGGGATTTAAATGTTGCTACGTAACCTGACTGCTCCTGGCTATGATGCCTGTTAGTTTAATGCGTTTGCGCGAATAATCAAAGCAGTCTCGGCGTGCATCGCCGTTATACGGCGAGGCCGTCTCGTTCCGCGGCGCAGTCTAGGTGAGCACGGTGAGCATGGACATGCCAACCGTCGTCGGTATTGAAAACGTCCCACACGATGTCTTGGTAACGTGTCTGTCTCATGATTCGACGAGTTGTAAGTGGTCTCTCGAGGCTCACGGACCCGCGAGATCGGGACCAACCGGGCTGCTTCCTTGTGCTCTATCAGGACAAGATACATATCTCGTTCTGGATGTTCTAGCGAGCTTCTAGAGTGTTTCAGGCTCGGGTTCTCACCGAGCTTCCCTTTTGATCTGATGCGCGACATTCCACATGGACGAAGACACCAGTCCTGAGGTTCTGACTGTGTTGGAGTTGACGGTTGGAGTTGGAGTTGAAGCTAGGGGGCCGGGCCGGCAGTCCAAGCTCCGGACCAGTTGGTGTTGAGCTTGACTCGCTGTCCTGGGGTCGGAGACACTGTGGGTAAGGGAAGACACCAACTGGGGTTTTAGGTAACGATATCGAGACTAGACCCTCTGAGATCGTCACAATGCCAATGTTTGCGGGTCTTGACCGGACTCAAACGTCCCGGTCAGGTTGAGATTGGGCTGAACATGAGGGAAGAGAAGATAAATGAAAGAAACAATAGGAATGGAACTTACTAGCTTGAGCCTTGAGAACAAGTTACTGCGTACGGAGTACACTGAGGTGAATTCCATGCTCACCTCAATATCACCTAACCCCCACCTGCTCGAGCTCTTGAGCTAGCATTTATGGACAGTAGCAGTACGTCACTCTGGTTGTGAGGAGCTTTCAAATAGTTGGGCGGGGGCCAAATGATTGAAAGAGAAAACTTGAAAAAGTAGGGCAAGACTCAAATGATTGGACGAAGCTGGCAACGTGCATATCTGTTAGAGAAGCGTCTCGACTTTCAAACGACATGACATGTCGCATCAGGCTGCGAAAAGGGGGGGCATCTACCCCAGGATTGACGCTGTAATGGAACGTCAAAGCTGCGAATAGTGGCATGCTTGAGAGATTATGCGTCCTGCTTTGGACACTCGGTGTGAGCTGTTTGGCGATCATGTTCGATCTTGGGGCGAATTCTGGTTACCTCAACACGCAACACGATAATTACGCAGCCAGAGAATTGACTCTAGAGATGCCGTTTTCCGTTACGGGTGATGCATGATGCATACATACAATTCAGCCCAGCCCAGCCCGATCCTATCCAATCCAATTGCAGCGTCGTTCTTCACCACCTCCTTCACCTTGCAGCCCAGGTCAATGCTCACCTGGCTCCTGGGGTCTCTCGTCGCTGAATGGCCTCTTTTTCTTCTTTTCTTCTGCTTTTGTTCCTGCTGTGGTACAGTACCTGGAGAGGCAACCTAAAAGGTCCCACCCCCGAATTTTTCTGTGTTTTATTAGTGACCAAGGCCGTTACTGGTTTTTTTTGCACTTATATCCAATCCCCCGTAAACATCCACATTGAGTTTTCCTCCTCTCTCTCCCTTCTTTCTTCTCTTCTTGAGATACCTACCTACCTTACGTTAGATCATCTCTTTCCCCCCGCCGACATCTTGATCCGGCTGTCGCGACTATTGTGACTTGCATGACTGGTCCTCACTAGAGCCATATTGCCAGCTTCCCATTACCTAACCTGGTCCTGCTAGGAACCACCACCTCTACCTACTGCCGACCTACCTAATCAAATACTACCTACCTAGGTACCTACCTACTCCAACAACCAACCTTTCATCAACTCTCTTGTCTTTATCCCTCTCTCAAATCGCCGTCATGTCTTTCAGCGGACGCAAGTTCTCTATCAACCGCCATACTGGCGCACCCAAGACACTCACTCGACGTTTCAGTACGTCTGAGCCTTCAACCAACGGTAAGCATTTGTGTCTCATTTGTGGCTTCTTTGTCCACTCAGAGCTTGGCTCTCGCCATGTCGTTGCACCTCTCCGTCTTCAAGAAGTTCCTCGAGCTAGGTACTTCAACACCACATTCTCCAACTTGATGATGATTTATCTACAAACAATCAACAGAGAAAGCCTCATTGATCTTTCTTCACCGTTTTCTTACCTCCCCTCACCGTCCCGCCTTATCGCTCTCACTACCGGCGCCACTGATGCGGCCCTTCCCCTCTCTGTCCCTCACAATCCCTGCCGTTTTGCCCCTCCATAAACTGAACCCCTCCAAATCCGCGCCTTACATGATGAGCTACACAGGAGCTTGGCTGCAGCTACAGCTCTGCCCCACAACGTCATAAGTCAACTCCCCAGCGCGATAGAGATATTGTCTGATACAAACTGTAACCAATCGCATTATACTAATTCAATATCTTGTTAGAGTTCCAATCCAAGGTCCATCGCCAGTTCCGAAATGCTCATGAGGGACACATGCCTCATGCTGGTCTCGATGCCAGCCGATCATCCACTGGTGTTATCTGGTGCACAGAGCGAGCCTCTGAGTATGGCTACCTGGAGGATCCTGAATCATGGGCCAATCTTGGCCAGGGTGCCCCTGAAGTCGAGGATGACATTGAGGGCTGTTTCCCCCGACCCGAGACCATCAATATTTCGATGGCTGGTCGAGAGTATGGTCCTACCGCTGGTATTAAACCCTTGAGAGAGGCGGTTGCTAAACTTTACAATGAGGAACACCGTCAGGGTAAGGAGAGTCAATACACCTGGGAGAATGTAGCTATCGTTCCTGGTGGTCGTGCTGGTCTCATCCGTATCGCCGCCGTTCTCGGCAACTCATACCTGTCTTTCTTCTTGCCCGACTACACGGCTTACAATGAGATGCTGAGTCTTTTCAAAAACGTTCGTTTTAATCTAGCGAAAAGTCCATGCTTGGTGGTGGAATGCTGACAAAATCTCACAGTTTGCGGCCATTCCCGTCCCTCTGGCTGAGGAGGATGGCTACCACATTCACCCTGACAAGATTGCCGAGGAAATTGCCCGTGGTACCTCTGTCATTCTCACCTCAAACCCTCGCAACCCCACCGGTCGTGTTATCGCCAACCCGGAGCTTGCGGAGATCCAGGACATCTGTCGAGACCGAGCCACATTCATCAGCGACGAGTTCTACTCGGGATACAACTATACATCGAATTGCGATGGCTCGACAATATCAGCGGCGGAGAACGTGGATGACGTCGACGAAGATGATGTTTTGATCATTGATGGTCTCACCAAGCGCTTTCGCCTGCCCGGTTGGAGAATTGCATGGATCCTGGGACCCAAGGGTAAGCACAGCAAACAAGCTACATACCAACAAAAGATACTAATTTTGTCCTTCTAGAATATATCAATGCGTACGTTTTATCTTGAATTTTCTGTGAATCTTTTGAGTCACTTTTGTCGGTACCCCTTTTCTGCCATAGATGACTGACATACCTGTAGCATCGGTTCATGCGGTTCATACCTGGACGGTGGTGCCTCTCATCCTTTCCAGGAAGCTGCCATTCCTATGCTCGAGCCCAGTTTGGTCAAGAAGGAGATGATTCACCTTCAATCTCACTTCAGAGTAGGTTCTGAGATGCTCATCAAGAGGACACGGAAAGCTCACTGTTTCTTAGGATAAGCGTGACTTCGTTGTACGACGCCTGCGGGAGATGGGATTCATCATCAAGTACGTGCCGGATTCGACATTCTACCTGTAAGTCACCTCACCTACTTGGTCTTTATTTAATTGACTCTAAACGATTCTCAGTTGGCTCAACCTCGAGGGTCTTCCCGAGTCCATCTCCGACGGCCTCAATTTCTTCCAGGCCTGTCTTGCCGAGAAGGTCATTGTGGTGCCTGGCATCTTTTTTGATCTTAACCCTTCACGCCGTCGTGATCTTTTCGACTCCCCCTGCCATCACTTCGTTCGACTTTCTTACGGCCCCCGCATGGACGTTCTAAAGATGGGAATGGACGCCATTGAACGTGTTGTTCAGAAGTGAGTTCCACTTCAACCAATATAACTAGTAGTTATAGAGCTAACACGCTGCAGGCACCGAAAGCTCAATTAAGTCGTCTCCTACAACAACCAATGCTGGGCTTGCTTGCAATTTTGGCTCTATCACATGAGTTATGTGTTGTTTTGTTGCCTGAGCCGGGTTGTGGAGGAGCTTTGCGCTTTGACAATATTGAGACACCCCAGAGTATTATCTCACAGAGACAGCAGATATGTTGTCATATCTGCTATGCATGGCAAATGCATGCAGTTTAACAATAAGTCAAGCTGAGGTTACACGAGAATTGGTATTGAAATATATCATCCTGTTATAGATGTAGGGGTCAGCTGGACCGGCTCAGTTGTATCCATAACTATTTTCCTAATGAATCGTCCTCGTCTCGGATTCTTTGATATTACTTGAAACCTACGATTAGTCCTCTGTCACTTGACCATGACCTGAACAAACATTCTCTCTTCATCGCACCTTTTTGGCCAAGTTACCCCACGCTGAGCATAAAGACGACACACATGAACTCTAGACCGCCGCATCTATGCAGCTGCATCTATCACGCCTTATTCCGCCCTCAAGTCCCCTCATCCAGCTGAGCTCGTCATAGCCCCTGCTCCTGCTTGGATGAGACCCTGGAATAGCCTTTTAAAGGTGACGATCCTATCAGAAGCTCAGGTGATGGCGACATGGCACTGAGACGTAGATCTACCCGCCCATCTCGCCCAAAAGTCCCGATCTCTTTATAAAACAAGCAAAAATGGCCGAAAGGACGATACCCGCTGTGGATAATTCTTGATGTGATGTCGAGTCCCCCACTGTAACTAGGTATGTAGTTTGGTGGTGTTCTAGTTGTTGACCAATGCAAACAACTGCAATGCTTCTCCTAACAAGGGCGAACTTCGATAAATTACTATGATAATAAGATGTTTTCATATATTAAGATAATTCTGTCATGAATCTCGATCCATTGTGGTTGTTTGAGTGCTGGAATATGGAAGACAATGGAGCGGCTACCTACCTAGGTAGTTCTAGAATTGGCGCAGGGGTTCTTAGTGGCTGGTCTACTCTATCGGCTTCCATTTTTTTCTATCCTCCGCCTAACTCTATTCCACGGCACTCTCACATTGTCCTTCAACGTTTCAGTATAATAATCGATCAGTAAAATCTCCAGACTCGATCAGACTCATAAAAAGGTTGTCAATTCAAACAAGACATATCACATAGTGAGAATACCGTGCTTTGGTCTACTCAAAAAGCACTCTCACTCACCAAGTGAAGCCATACCAACTCATCCACATTATGCTCAAGCAGCTCCCACGCCTTACTATCACTCGTCTATACAACACTACATTTGCACCTCGCTTCTCCAGTACAATGTCCAGCAACGACCAGCAAACGCAGACAGGGTCCAGCGAAGCTAAGGACACCAACAAGACACCACTTCCTCTACCAGCCCCAGAACACGCCGCCACAGACCAGGGCGATGACGTGACGTCTCTTCGTGTGGGAGAGTCTGTCAAGCTCGACGCCATGGGCCCGCTCGTCGTAAACACGGATGGGACTATGGGTAGGATTGGAAACTGGGCGGGTATGACTGAGCATGAGAGGGCGCAGACGTTGAGATTGCTGGGAAAGAGGAACAAGGAGAGGATGGATGTTCTCAAGGCTAAGAAAGCGGAAGAGGAGCAAAATTCGGACACCAACGGCGAGAAATGAAGATGACTTAATGCTACGAGGAATGATAGAAGCCTTCGGATGTTCGGATAATGCGACGAAGATACTGGAAGTCAGATGCAATGGATGACATTACGACTCATCTCACGGACACAGGCAGAATTTACCTTTTGAACGTGTTGAACCTTAAGAAAGTAGTTACGGAAACGATGTATCGTATACCCGTTGATATCATTGCAAAACAAAAAAGCCCTCCCAGTTTGTCCTGTCATCCGAACACAGGGACTGGTCTCTATCAGTTGCCTTCAAACAACCATGTATATCCATCATATCGTCATCTACTGAACGTCACCTCACGAAACCTCGCGATATTTTAGGTTGTGCACTATACAAGGCAGCCTTGATGGCTAGCCTCAGCGCCCCGTCATCATGCACCATGTATCCCAGAAATTGTTGAAAAGATCAGAATTAAACGCCACATTGCCTTCCCCAAATGCTCCGAGCCAGAACGCCGCCCGTCTTTGCCGCCGTATTGTCATCCCGACGCCATACGGCGCATCACCTCGTCTCCTCCTTGACGGCGGACTTAGCTTTTGACTCGGACTTGTCGGTAGACTTGGACGCGGCAAACTCCTTCCATAGGGTGACGATCTCGTCGTTGCCTTCGTTCTTTTCAACAAGCAGGTTCTTGAGCCACTTGTTCTCCATCTCAAGCTGTTGGACTTTGGACTCCAGGACGGAGACCTTCTCGGACATCTCCTTGGCGGATTTCTCGAGAGCCTGCTCGCGCTGCTTCTTCTTGATGCGGAAGCGGGCGCTGGCAGCAGTGTTGCGTCTTCGCTTGTCCTCCTCAGCAGCATGACGAGAGGCTTCCTCAAAATTGAGGCTTCCGCGGCCGGCACCAGGGCCACTCTCAGAGCCACGCTTCTCGGTTGAGGGCTGGGGGGTAGCTTGCTGACCGTAGTGGGAGGCTTGTTGCTGTTGCTGGACGGGCTGGTAGCCCGTGGGAGCGTTAGGCTGCATAGATGGGAAGTTTTGAGCACCATCCGCGAAGCCGTTCAGAGGAGTGGACGGGTAGGTGCTGGTAAAGTCGGGGAAGTTAAAATCGCCTGCCATCATAACGTGGTCAGTTGATGTCGAGAAGAGTCAAGTATCATGACGAAGACGAGAAGAAGATAGTAGACATTGAGAGTTGAAGAGTAACAGATAGTCTTGCATAGGCCCTTGAGGCCTGGGGAAGCAGGCTTTCCCAACTTGGGAAGTGGTTGTGAGGTGCAGGGGTGCAAGTCGATGTCGTGATCAGTGCCGGCAAATCACGAGATATTGCACCATAGACACCACCGCTCTCCAGCCACTGATATCGAGCTGGGGATCCCAGGCGGGCCACACTCAAGTAGACTTGCGTCGGGGGACAGCTTGTCCCCAATGACAGAAGGGCGTGATGCACATCGGGAGCAGGGCTCTCAATGGAAGGTGGGGGTAGTAAGGTTAATGGCCAGTAAAGCCGTAGGGACGCTGTTCATTGCCGATTTCAGGGTCAGGGTGTATGAGGCCAGGATTTTGACTATCCGCTTGGATAGTGGCCAAACGTCTGGAGGAGAGAAGGGAAAACCATGGGCGACAACAAAAACGAAGCAAGACGGATATCAGCTCATCTGTACCATCTTTGCAGGTAGAAATTCATCAAGAAAATCTCTGCTTTGTGTCGAGATCAATGCTCCCGTCTTGACTCGAGCTTTGTCTCATTTTCCATGCTTCCAACTGCTCTTTTCAACCTGGCGTGGCCATGGGGAAACAAGTACGATACTTCAGAGATAGCAAAACTCACCCTGAATGAAATCAAAGCTGCTGGGGTTGATATCACCAACGACGGAGGGAGCTGGGGTCATTCCATCAGAAGGCGAGGTGCTTTGAGGAGCCTCGATATCAACCTTCAGAGGTTGAGCCTGGTAGTCGGTGGTCTGATTCGTCTCAAAGTCGAAAAACTGGGTATTGGTGAAAAGAGCGAGATCCTCCTCCATGTTGAAAGGCTCCTCATGGGCAGTCTCCTGGCGGTTGATGGCGTTGAGGTCGCGAAGATACTGCGACACATTGGGGCCGCGACGACCGTTGAAGTTTGACATTTTCGGTTTTCGGTGGTTTGATCGAGGTCAAAAACTCCTTCTTTCAACGGTTTCTCCGATAACAATATGGATTCCTCGTCGTCCCTTCAATCGATGGTAGACGGTTTTCGTTCGGTACCAATTCCGAAAGCGGCTCAGCGAGAATGAGCGGGGTTTTGTATGGACAAATTTGCAGAGGCACTGGTGACTCAATATAAAGACAGTCACAGCCACAATCACAAGTCGATGGCTGTCGAAGTCGGTGATGTCCTTGAGCAGTCGTCGGTGGTATTGTCGTCGAAATCAACAGTGAACGTATTCCGAGGTTGACTCTGGGGGAATTTGAGGGGAGGAAGTGGAGGAAGAAGGAACAGGCAGTCAAGTCGGTTTTCTCAAAGTGGATGCTAAGGTACTAAGGTAACTTGCGAGTTGAGGCCGATTGCCGCCGAAGCCACTACGGAGTGGGTAGTGAGCTGAGGGCAGTCACTGGACAGTTCGTGGGATAGTGGGTGGCATCCCCTAGAGGTTTAGTGGGTTGTAATGGGTGGGAACCAGCATTTTTGGCGATGAGATTGAGGTGAGCCTAGAGCATGGGTCTCTTCGGCGAATAGCACAGCAGTCTTTGAATGTCGCAATACTCATGTCAGGATGATTTCTTGTGTTGGTTGTGATCTATTCTTTGTTGTTGCTGTGTGGTTCATTGCAGAACTCTATTCAGAACCCAATTCATTACCCGTTTTTGCAGGTGAACAGCCCTCAACTGGTATTCATGATCGATAGGCTCATAGTGTAGGTAGGTACCTAGGTAAAATCTGATTACCAAGGTTCCCCGAGCGAGTATGTACAGTACATGTTACCTGCAGACCGTCGGCTTGCTTAACAATCACGCAGATGATGGTTCCAGCCGTCATGGATTTCCCCTCTCACCCCCCACGCCAACCACCAACCAGAGAGTTACACCAGCCCTCAAGTGTCACAGGGGAACAGCTAGGTACCTCAAGCGTCGACAGTTCAGGCTGTTGATTGTGATGTAAGTAAGATGGAATTTCTCTACGGAACATACGGAATCAATACGAATATCTGTTGATGTCGATAAACCGCCAAGCAACTCATCACTTCAAGCACTGCACCTTGCAATATTCTTTGTGTGAACCGTACAGTCCATGATTTCACTCTACCCACTGCCCGGGCACAAAACATCAGCCACGGTGGAAATTCAACTCCCCGCCCCCTGTCGTTCATCTGCAGATTTTCTCGCTTTCATCTGAAAGCGTGGGTTGTCCTTATTCCTTGTGGTCCCTTCTCCGCTTCGGAATGTGAGGCGTCCTTGTCAAAACACCAATCCCTCAATCCCAATGAGTGATTATTTCACAAATTATCACACCAGCGTGGGTTGGCTTGCTCTCCTTTACCTCAAAAGGGGTTGAACTGCGACAAAGAGACACTCCACTCGCGCATCCTTTGGCGTTGGTGTCGCAGCCGACAGGGAGCTTCACCCGACACAACAGCAAAATTGGAGCGCCATGGAACGTGGAAATACGTACATACATACGATCAGCCAAGCCACCGCAACGTTTCTGCTGCTCTGCAGGTGGCGATTCCGGACAGGCTCGGGGAGTTCGTTCGGCTCTTTGGCTCAGTCGAATAACTCAACTAACCGTATCGTTACAAGTCTGTTGTTTTGGTTTTCGCTAACTCTACCTAGTTTCTTGCGCTGAGCCGAATAATCGGTGAACGGATTTCACGCACAAAGGATATTTCATTTTAAAATTCGGCAGTTAATGAGCCTCGGAATGAAAGGAAGCTCAAGTTACTGGACAGATATCTCCCTCTGCTCAAACCCGAGCATTCCAAAGATGATGAGAAGCAAACTACCTAACGGCACTACCAGTAACTTCTGTGTAGGCTTCTAGGCTAGCCCCCCACTTGTATACATGGTTAATGACCTTCATCACACTCATGCATTGTGATAGTCCCAGACAGGCCTGACAGGCTGACAGGTTCTCGTCTCTACTCGTCGGGTTGCATATGATCCAGCCTCAAGGGTCCCTCGTGCGCTTTTGCGGCTGCAAGCTGGAACCGAGTGGAGGTCATCCCTTGCTTGCGCGTGGGCAAAGTCAATCATGATCCAACCGTACTCCGTAGGTACGGAGTAAACCTCTTGGTTCATCAGGTAGCTTCTTGTTTGTTGGTCGGTGCAATTCCTCGAGTTGAGCCGATGTTGAGTCTCAAAGATCCGGACATTTCCCGAACTCCCCGTCAAAATTGGGGCCGCCCCAGGAATGAAATGGATCTCTTGTGGAAATCCTTCTCATTCAATCTGCAAAAAGAAAGTGTCCCCGGTTTGAAATTTGAATAACAACTCGCTTGTCTGCGGCCCCAGGTCACTAGAGGAAAATTATGACACATATTATTGAGGCTCTGGAGATACTGTAGGCCTAATGTCCCACGGGCTTATTACTCTCCGTTACATGAGGCCTCACCTGTATTACACTGCACGATCCTCGATGCGTTTGTTCCTTCAATCCTTAGTCCGTCTTGAAAAATCTGCCGGATCAGATCTGCAGGATCCTGTCGAAACGTCATAACCCCTGCCCTTCGACTACGTGGGGGCATTTGTGAAGCCAATCCAGAGAGAGTTCTGAACAGACACAGAAAATCAATTCCCAGCGCGGCCCGCGGGTGTCGTCAATGATATTTGCCCCATTACATACATACATCGAGGTCAAGATGAGTGATTGCTTCCGGTGGTAAATTTCATCAGGGCTAGCAGGGCTAATAATTGGACCCTGTAGTCAGCCCGTCATCGGAACCAAACCTGTCTCTCCAACCCCTGGGCTTGGTAGTCAGTAGTGTAACCGCGGTTATCTGGTTCTGACAAGAAGCCATGAGGCACTGGAAACTCTAAACCAATCAAGTAGCTTCTCCGAGTCGGCTCATGGTCATGTCCGAGTCGACCCCTCGTTAGAGCCGAGTCGCTGGTTTCGACTTCTTATGAAAGGAGCATTTCCTCCCCGAAGAAAAGCGGAATGCACTCTATCTGAAGCTGGTCAGGCAACTTAGGAATCTCACTTATCCAGAGATGCTGCGATTCCCCAAACCTGTAGTTCACGTTGAAGGACGATAACAATCATATCTCACGTGATAAGGCACGTGATCAGTTTACAAGATGTTGTGTCCAAGATCCATTTCTGGTCCGTGCACTCAATGGCATTTTGGTTGGATTGGTTTGAGACGCGACTCCAAAGCGAATATCGCGTCTTATTAGAGCATTCAAGCATTGTTTATCGACATTATCTGCCTAAAGCGCCAGTTGACCAACCCAACCCAGTTAGACGGTATTCAAGGAGGCAAGCCTTGCGGTTCTGCTCAACGCATGCCTGGTTCAACATCTCAAATGGTTACTGTGACGTGACTTGACCATTGTAAACACAATCTACCAACAATGGCCCGCTACTCTATCCCAACAAAATCCAGGCTTCCATCATCATTGCGAGTTGATGCATCTAATCCTGCTGTTGTGAAGAGTCTCAATAGACTCTCACGAGAGTCTCTTATTTCCCTGGCACTAGACTGGCTTGACGATGAGAGTCTCCCAAATTCTATTCCTTACATTGAGAGGAGAGATGAAGACGACGATGAAGAAAATGACGATCTATACCCTCCCTGTCAAAGTATCGACGAATTACAACAACTTTATTTCGATATGCAGCATCAAAAAGGGTCAAAAAGAGATGTAGTCAGCCGTATTGTTGAGGGTGATTGGAGACTTGGCCTGACATTATATCAACTAGCCATGGTCGATATGGCCTATTTCGAACAGAACCCAACGTCTCAAAAATGGTCAGCCTATCAGATTCTGCCTCTGAAGCAGCCTTCTCAAGATGCCGGGGAGGACCAGGTGCTCAGAGTCGACCAAGAAAGTCTGACAATACCTCGCTTTCATCCATCAACCTTTCTCCAAAACCTCCAATCCCATGTGCTACCTGACGTCAAGGCACATTATCACTTTCACCGACCTACAGCTGTACCCGTTCTGCTACTGCGCATTTTCGTCATAGATTCACCTTACAACACGGACTTTGCTCTTTCAAGCCGGAACCCAAATGGCACAGCAACAAACTTCGACTCTTCCAGGACAGTGTACATTGCGTTTCCCGATGGATCACCTGCTTTGTACATTACGAAATCTCAAGCCACAGGCAACACTGGCTCAGCAGAGTCAAAGAGCTTACACAGCTTAATCGTGGACGGGGTGCCCAAGGCTCTCTCACGCCCACGTGAACGATATACTCTCAAATCAGGAAACCTTCAGAGCAAGAATTTGGATGCACTTCTAGAAAAGAAGGGATCTGGACGCACAAACTCCGCAGGAGGTGGCTGGAGCATCTATTCCAATGAGGCCTCAAAGATATCTCCATTGGATACCGTTATTCCAACTCCACCACTATCTAGAGAATCATCGTCCTCAAGTCTCAGTCTCAAGCGGGGAGTATCATTCACCGAATCTGAACGAGTTGCAAAGAAATCGAAACTGGTTGCCGAAGCTCGTTTCGGCGATTCGGGTTTTGTCACTGATGGTAAAGGAGTGGAAAAGGTTGACATCGTCATACAGGATCCATTTCCTTCTATCAGTGAAGATACTGGCAATACAGAAGAGAATGAAGATGGCGCCACGGCAGGGAGCAAGAATCGACGAAAGAGCAAGATCGCCGCAGTCATCCGAGAGGCGAATATCGCAGCAGCAGAAGACGACGACGATACCATCTCTTCAGATCGATGGACGCCAACTATCAAAGTTGCGTTCTCTGGAACACATGTATGGGCTGGCGTACGGCAACTTGTAGAGGCTGGCATAATAGATGGAGAGCGGATGCCGGGGTGGATGACAGGAGAAGAGGGAGTAACAACAGGACTTGTAAGACACGGAAGAATACGTGGATACAAGGGCTCAGGGATGTGAAACAAATGTTGGATCTATAACAGCGCATGGTCTATGTCTTTCTTCTCTATTTGATACCCCCATGACAGCATGACTGCTCAGCCAATTCTTAGCTCTCTTCAAGTCCGAAAACCGTGACTGTATTCCTCCATGCAGCTTCACAAACCTCCTCGGTACTAACTCCCTTGATACCTGCAATGATCTTGGCGACACGCTCGATATTACAAGGTTCGTTGCGGCCCTTGACCATGGCTCCCTCTTCCCATTTTTCCTTCTTGACAGTCTTGTATCGTTCCGGGACCTCGGGCTCTTTCTTCTGGTTCTTCTTCGACTGCTTTTGCGGTTTTTGTGCAGACTCAGCGGCAGTACCATTCTGTTGGTTCTCGGTATTGGACGTCTCTTTTTTCTCGATAAGATACTTGTAGCCCTCGTGGCTTGGTCGTACCTCACACCATGGTCCATCGGTCTCAATCATGAGACGGTCGAGATGAACTTCCTTGACAACAGCGCAGTTGTCTGCGGTCTTGAAACTGCATCCATTGATACCAATGTATAGACCCAAGTCCATCAACTCGCGCATCTCCTCAGCTGTGCCAGTGAAACTATGCACTACACCGCCCTTCTCTAACTTCTCTAGCTTCTCACCAAAAGCCTCCTTCAGAAGCCGAACAAAGTCATTGTGGGCGGCGCGAGAGTGGAGGAACAAGGGGAGCTGAGGAGATATCGACGCAGCAACCTGGAGCTGAGCTGCGAAGGAATGGAGCTGGATGCTCTTCGAGCAGTAATGCAGCCGATCATAGTCAAGCCCAAACTCACCCATAGCCACAAGGCTCTTGTGGCCTGATGCTTGGGCTTCTGTCACCAAAGAAGTCAAGTCTCTGATGAGTTTACCAGTCTTTGTTGGGCAAGGGGGGTGATCGTCCGAGACCGGAGCTGAAGGATCGGGATCACATGGTGTTGTATGCTCAGACTCGTGAGAAGGACCCGCTTCGCTGAAGACGGAGCTGCTACAGGGATGAATGCCTGCAGTCCCGAAGATAGTTCCGGCTGTGGGTGATGTTAGTCTTGTTATCAGATTGATAAGCAGGGGTGAGACTCACCATAATCTCTGGCAAGGGTGAGGGCATCTCGAGAGTTGCCAAGGTCTGAGCCGGTCACTATAAGTTTTGTACAACCAACTTCACGGGCTCTTCCGATAATAGCATCGAGGTCATCGGGGTGTCGCTCTTTGCCGTGGTATTTGCCTCGAAAGATGGGGTCCGTTAAGTTGATACCAATCTACTAGTAACGCTGAGTGTTAGCGGGATCTGATATCGGAATACGGACGTATATTGGGCGGTTATCATACATCAATGTATCTAGGTTTGTAACTGGAGCCCTCAACGGCCTGAGGCGTTGGTGAAGAAGCCATGTTGCGGAATTGCGAGGCTTGAAATGCGAGACTTGATGTCCTGAAACCAATTCGTGCGGAAGAGTGAAAACAGTGAAAGAGAGGTCTCGATGTCATTGATCTTGAACGTCTCTTGCTTGGCTCGAGCGTGAGTCACTGACTTGTTGCTGCCTCGCAACCGTAATCTCCAACTGCCCTTTTTTTTAGGTAAGGTAGACTCGAAAACGTAAGTCAGGAAGGTGCCTTAGTCTCGATTTACGACGATGATTGGCTCTCTGATCTACGTTTTCGTTTTCGTTCACGGTCTCATCCTCCCGTCAACCTCAGTTCAAGGTCCAAGCTCAGTTAATTCCACTGCATGTTCTCCTGCTTACGTAGCGCTCGAAGACAATTATTAATCTGCATTGATCTCACGTGATCTCGCGCCGTTGTCTGTACCCCACCAAGCGCTGGAGCAACGCAAAATGACTAGGAGACGCGGGGACGCGATATGGGAAGGGGGTGGAAGAGCTTTGGGCCATTGCAGGCGTAAAATACATCCATGGATGCAATAATCACGAGTTACAATACTCCTGTCCTTGCTCAAAAGTCATGCGAGTCAAGTGAATTCCTATAGCTCCCTCCAATCACCAGCAAAACCCCCCATATCTACCTGTCAAAGCATCAAACGGGGCGTTGCCTCAGGTTTCAGGCGGGGCTTTTTAATGGATTGTGGCGATGCCTGTCGCTGTTTGTCGCGCTAAAAACTTGGCGTCGCGTCTCTGGACGCGCCTCCCTTAAAACCTTCTCGACCATCCACGCGAAATTTGCTTCTCTCATCTCCTCATCAACCCCAACAAAATACGACGAATCTTATAATAATTCTCACATTCTCTTTCACTGAAGCGTCATTACCCCTTCGGACGCTCTTCTGCCCTTTAATCCCTTCTATTAGCTGGAATAGATCCTGCTATACAATCCGAACCCCCCCTCCTCCCTCATCCGCAATCATGTTCGTCAGAAAGAGAGGTATGTATGATCTGGTAACATGAGAACTCATGATGACTGACTGACTTGGTTCATTAGATGGACGCCAAGAACGTGTTCAGTTCGACAAGATCACTGCTCGTGTCTCGAGGCTGTGTTACGGTCTTGACATGGACCACGTTGACCCCGTTGCCATCACTCAGAAGGTTATCTCCGGAGTCTATGGAGGTGTCACTACCGTGCAATTGGACGATCTTGTAAGTAATTTACTCATCATAACTACCACAAACACCAGCTAATTGACCCCTAGGCCGCTGAGACTGCTGCGTACATGACCGTCACACATCCCGACTATGCCATTCTTGCCGCCCGCATTGCCGTCTCCAACCTTCACAAGCAGACGAAGAAGCAATGGTCTGCTGTTGTGAGCGACCTCTACCACTATGTGAACCCCAAGAACGGCCGGCCGTCACCCATGATCTCCAAGGAGACTTATGAGTGTGTCATGCGACACAAGGAGGAGTTGGACTCTGCCATTGTGTATGACCGCGATTTCCAATACCAATACTTTGGCTTCAAGACTTTGGAGCGATCATACCTCCTCAAGATTGACGGTAAGATTGTCGAGCGCCCGCAGCACATGATCATGCGTGTGTCTGTTGGTATCTGGGGCGATGATATCGAGCGAGTCTTGGAGACATACAACCTAATGTCAAGCAAGTTCTTCACGCATGCTTCCCCCACGCTCTTCAATGCCGGCACCCCTCAGCCCCAATTGTCATCTTGCTTCTTGGTTGATATGAAAGACGACAGTATTGAGGGAATCTACGATACTCTCAAGACCTGTGCCATGATCTCCAAGATGGCTGGTGGTATTGGTCTGAATGTCCACCGTATCCGTGCTACTGGCTCATACATAGCCGGTACCAACGGTACATCGAACGGCGTTGTTCCTATGCTTCGTGTCTTCAACAACACTGCTCGGTATGTCGACCAGGGTGGCAACAAGCGACCCGGTGCTTTTGCCATCTACCTCGAGCCTTGGCACTCTGATGTCTTCGAGTTCCTTGATCTCCGTAAGAACCACGGTAAGGAGGAGGTCCGTGCCCGTGACCTTTTCCTTGCCCTTTGGATCCCTGATCTTTTCATGAAGCGTGTTGAAAAGAACGGTGACTGGACACTGATGTGTCCCAACGAGTGCCCTGGCCTCGCCGACTGCTACGGAGAGGAGTTCGAGGCTCTATACGAAAAGTACGAGAAGGCGGGCAAGGGTCGCAAGACCATCAAGGCTCAGAAGCTTTGGTACGCCATTCTTGAGGCACAGACTGAGACCGGAAACCCATTCATGCTCTACAAGGATGCCTGCAACCGCAAGAGCAACCAAAAGAATCTTGGTACCATCCGAAGCTCCAACCTTTGCACAGAAATTATCGAGTACTGTGCCCCTGACGAGGTTGCTGTCTGCAACCTTGCTTCTCTGTCCCTGCCCTCCTTCATCAACTACGATGAGGCTTGCTACGACTTCAAGAAGTTGCACAAGGTCAGTCAGGTTGTTATTCGCAACCTGAACAAGATTATCGATGTGAACCACTACCCTGTCCAGGAGGCTCGCAACAGTAACATGCGCCACCGACCCATTGGTCTCGGTGTTCAGGGTCTTGCCGATGCTTTCCTTGCTCTTCGTATGCCTTTTGAATCCCCCGAGGCTCGTGAGCTTAACAAGCAGATCTTTGAGACCATTTACCATGCTGCCCTCACTGCCTCTGTGCAGCTGGCTAAGGAGGAGGGTCCCTACTCCACCTTCAAGGGTTCCCCCGCCTCTGAGGGTATTCTCCAGTTCGACATGTGGAATGTGAAGCCCTCTGACCTCTGGGACTGGGAGACTCTTCGAGAGGAAGTCAAGACATACGGCATCCGTAACAGTCTACTCCTTGCTCCTATGCCTACAGCCAGTACCTCCCAGATTCTGGGCAACAACGAGTGCTTCGAGCCCTACACCTCCAATATCTACCAACGCCGTGTTCTCGCCGGTGAGTTCCAGGTTGTCAACCCCTGGCTGCTCAAGGACCTTGTCGACATGGGTCTGTGGTCCGATGCTATGAAGAACCGCATCATCGCTGAGAATGGTTCCATTCAGAACATTCCCAACATCCCTGTCGATGTCAAGGCTCTGTATAAGACTGTTTGGGAGATCTCTCAGCGCCAGGTCGTCCAGATGGCTGCTGATCGAGGTGCCTTCATTGATCAGTCCCAGTCACTGAACATTCACATGAAGGACCCCACGATGGGCAAGATCACCAGTATGCACTTTGCAGGCTGGAAGCTTGGCCTCAAGACTGGCATGTACTACCTTCGTACACAGGCTGCTGCTGCTCCTATTCAGTTCACTGTTGATCAGCAGGCTCTCAAGCTTGCCGATTCCAATTCAGCTCAGATCAAGCCTCTGAAGAAGCGTGCTCCTCCTGCTGGTTCAAGCTACCTCATGTCCTCGCCCTCAACTATGGGACGTAGTGAACTCAACGGTAGCAGGACTGGCTCCCAGGACAGCGGTTTGAACGGCAATGCGGCCAGGGGCCTGAATGGTACTACGACGGTACCTGGACGTGCACCCACCATCAAGGCTGATGTTGAGGAGGGTGACAGCCCCAAGGCTCTTCCTACTGAGCCTGCCGAGAAGGTTCAGGAAGAAGAGCTGGGTGTCAAGAAGAATCCCCAGTCTGAGGATCAAGACAAGGACAACGAGGATCGTGAGCGCGATATCTACTCGGAGGCCGTCCTGCAGTGTGAGTGACAAACGTTCCCTCAGCGTAAATCGAGATACTAATCGTGTAATAGGCAGCATTGAGGATCCCGAGTCCTGCATTATGTGCAGCGGTTAGAAAACAGCAAGAGCTTTCTACGCACGTGTACTTATGACGATGGATGAGTTGAAAACGAAGACATGTTTTGGGAGGCATGCTACGATACAGCGAGGGAAAGGTAATTTAATGTTTGGTTATGTATGGGTATCTTGGGCGTCAACGATCCCCCTTAGGCATGCTTATACCGGAGTACATTGTTAGGTTAATGATACTGAGACCATGGAAATCTGCTCTGGCAGCTGCAGTTACCACTGACTTAGATAGTTTCTGTTGATGCTTGCACATTTGAATAATATTTCCTGTTAAATATCTCGATATGTTATGATACTTTATGTAATCTATGGACACTTTGGTATGCACATGAGACGATTTGGGCTGATGGGTGCTGCTAATGATAGTGACAGTCTACGGAGTGCTGGAGCTGCCGTTGGTGGCTACCTTTTCTCGATTGAAGTTCTTCTTGATATCTAATGGCAGGCATTCAAGTGTATTTGCAGTTCAGCGAAGATCGTCGTTGCTATTGAGATAGCACTTTTGCGGTTGGCACAACACCCGATTATGCAAGCTCAGCTGAATGTGGTGATCAGCGACAGTCTAGCCAGACAAGTTAAAGGTCTACGGAGTACGGAGTACAGGCTGGTGCATCAACAATTCGATAATGGAGCTGGATATCCTTGTCTATCGCAGGATATAGCTCTTGGACTACAGTACCTAGACTCGCGAGCCGTCGATTGTTATGCTGCAAGGTCCGAGATATTGAACAACAAAGCCACCCTGGAGCATACCCAATTGGGCAATTTACTGCATTCCCAGGTGCTAGGCTACACTCTAACTAATCACCAATTGGTTCTGTTGCGACGGTTTACGAAAGTGACCCGAGACGTAATGAGGTACCGGCACTATATTTTCTAGTTTGAGAGCCAGGTCGTTTGCCATTGGGCTGCTGGAAATGAAAGGGATTCGGAGAGGGCTGGTGACCTCCGACACTCTACCAAATTGGAGATGGCGAGACATTGGGACACCGCAGGGAGGACCAGCCACAATATGCGAGCTGAACTGCAAGTTAGACAGACGGTGGCTGGTGTCTCAAGTTCATGAGATGCTTCGATCGGAGCGATGTTCCGGCCTTCCAAGGTGCCGATATTTGTCGCACTTAGTTTTTAAGCATCTCCAGAAGAAGACTGACAGTTTTAACCATGAGGATGATCAGACGACAATTGATCAGGAATGAAACTTGAAACAGAATTCCGATGGGAATTGAATGAATTCAGTGAACTGACGTCCAAGATCGTCAGAATGACGAGACGGAAAACGTGGCATTGAGATGAAGACGAAACTCGCGAGGCCCAAGAGGCGGAGGGATGTTGGCGAATACCCAATATCGAGCAAGGCTCAAAAGTCAAGGCCCAGGCTGGTCTGTCCAGCTCGACAGGGCCTGGAGCCATTCGCTGGGGTAGAAGCTTGGGCCACACGAGAGAAACAAAAGAAAACACACGATGATGCGATGGATGACATCAAGAGCCCACCAGTTGAGAGCTACCTTAGGCACCTTACCTAGTGCCTAACCCCCTGTTCTCTTGGTCCTGGTCCGCTTGGCGTGTGGCTTGAGTGGCTTGGCCCATTTGAGTGGCTAGTCTGGGCACAGTTCATCAAAGTCAGCTGAGCAGGGAATCGAGCATCACAATCACAGACAGCACAGGGTTTGTAGTGAGTTCTCGATGGGTACAGAGTGGGACGAGTTGAAGTGGATGAGTTGGTTCAAGTGGGGTAAGCATCATCGAAAGATCAGGCTTGAGGAGAACGATGCTGTATGTACTCCGTACGGAGTATGTAGATGACACTAAGCGAAAACCTGGCGACAAGAAAAAACCATAATGCGAAATTGCCATGGATGATTGCACGGACATATAGAAAGTCAGGTGTGAGGCCTAACTTAATAAATTGCACTTGTCTGTTCCTGAGACATGTACGCACCACCACGACCATCACCATTGACACCATCTCATCTGATTCAGGAATCGAGAACAAAGTTCCCAAAAGACAAGGAAAAAAAAAATAGAACATGATTCCGATTCCCGGTTGCCAGGGAGTCAAAAGTTGGTCAACATCTCAGCTTGTTTTGTGTGGTTGCCAAGGATGGATTAGTACAGGGGTAATTGGCCAATCGGAGAGAGCATCAACGCCACTGGCCAACGATGGACGAACTTCACTCTCGATAATTGGAGATGCGATATCACACGTACTATGAGCTACTGCTACATATCCATGGTATGGGTGGTCGTTGGAAGATGGAAATCCGGGATAGCTACTTGGTAGTGTTTAGATGAAACCGTGATACTTGATTGTGATTGCGTGGTAAAGATGAAGGTTGCTGTGGCAGGAGCATGACACAGAATCAATCGCACTGAACTGAGGTGGGCAAGTACTGATTGTTGGCAATCGTCATACCCGTTTTCCTTTCTTTATGCTCTCGTGGCCGTTATCCGGCTCGGCATACGAGTTCCTTCCTGCTTGCCTCAATCAATTCTTTCATTCATTCACGGTGATCGAAAATGAGTTCCGTCATAGACGAGAGCTGATCCAGTTTTCTAGGTAGGTACCTGTCAGGTCAGCCTGTCTGGTGTGATCAAGTTAAGTTTGCATCTTTTTTTCTTCTTTTTTTTTTCGCCTCCACAGACTGTATTATTGGTGGTAGGACCGATATCCGTAAGTTTGGCTAGCAAAGAAGCACAGAAGCTACCACGTACGCGCTATTGGCAAACCAAACGAGGACATCGAGTTTTGAATATCAAGTTGTTCTCGCATCAGCTCCCGTCCGGTTTCAAAGCCCCAGGCGCCATGTTGTGGGTGCCGATGCGGGTGGTTGGCGATCTAGCGTGGCAGCCCATCCAGCTACCACCCACCTTGACCTCTTTTTCCATCTCATATGCTGCAGCTTCCCTGATAATACCCGTAGTTGCTGATGAAACTGAAACTTTTGCTGGGTACCTAGGGAGCTTGCGTTGTCGATTCCTTTACCCCGCTGCAGATATCGTAACGTCAAAGTCAATGTGTCCCCCGGGGTGAAAATACAAGAATTTTGAGAGTAAGAACTTTAACTGTGAGGGTCTCACAGTCACTTAACTACACCAGCGTCACTGACGTGGACAAGTTGCTGTAAAAGCCGCTCCCCGCTGTGACAGGGGTAACCTACCTCGTCTACAGCTCATGCTCTGACCTCATTGTGTATCTCCAATTACGGCATTGACGTCTGATTTGGGTGCCCAATTTTCGATTGCATTGACTCAATTATCATGGCGGAGCAAAGCAACAAATGAGAAATTGCTTGGCTCATCGTAATATCCTTCTGTCGTTGACAGCTTAAACATCCCCGTAAAACAACATCATAGTCAACACAGGGGGGCCTCCAAGTGCCTGGCTGGCCCTGTCCGTCTGTGCTGAGGTCTGTGTCTTTGACGGTCCGGCCCAGTGGAGTGGACTTTCTAGCTTCCCCGCCAGCAACTGAGCCTTGACTGGACTGGGTCGTATTAGCGTTGGCCCCTCCCGTGCCATCGGTGGTCTCCCTGCAGGCGGTATCCAAGCCAAGCAGCAAGGTACTGACCCGGGCAGCTGCCCAGGTGCAGATTTACGCTTCAATCTGTGATGGCAGTTTTCCTCCCACTCTGGGAGGACGTACGTAGTGACAAGGCAAGATCAAGCCCGTGCCGTGGTTGCCCTGCTAGACCGCCAATGCCAAGCTACCTTACCTAGGAAACACACCGTTCAGGCAGGGTACCCTGCCTGCACTTGCCTTACCAGCCGGCAAGCACTGCTCGCTCCTGCAAAGCAAGCAACCGTCACGCCAAGATCAAGATTCTGGCTCCCGCCCACCCACCACTTACTCCTGCCTTTAAAGCTACAGCTTCCTCGCCCTTCCTCTTGTTCCACATCAATATCAGCCTTGAGAATTTTCCATTCCTACATCTCAAACATCCTCTCTCCAACAACTCAATCGAGTTTATCTCCCAACCTCCAGCCCCCAGGCCAATCTCACTTCGTCTCACTCTTACACGAGATCGATCACCTTCGTTTGTGCCCTAACCACATATCAATTACCATCAAGGTAAGTTACTATCTCCTAGTTATTACTCCAGCTACACTATGCATCTTTGCCGGTGCCCTTTTTTGCTTGCCCATCAAGTTTGGTGATTGTGCAATTGGACACCGGAACGCGAGTACTGAATATCGCATTGCGAGGGGTTGAGGGCTACACACTTTCTTGTTCTCGGCTCTTCCATACCTCTGTGATACAAGTCCCCTTGCTTTGTCTCACGCAAACATCACTCGCGTGCCTCAAGAGCAGGCCGCAGGTCCTCGCACTTCATTTATTCACGGGTCGCCTCTTCTCCTGCTGGCGGTGATTCACTGCCTAACTTCCCCTCGTTTACATCGCTCGCCCAACACGCTCGCAAAACCTACCTTCGTTCACCATCGCCTTCTTACTGTCGCTACAAACTTTGTAAGAAACCTCAACTAATACAGCAATTTGATAACAGATCCTCGATCAAGAAAACCCATCAAGATGAAGTCTTCTTTCCTCACCATCTTCGGCCTGGCTGCTGCCGCCGTTGCCCAGAGCTCTGATGATCTCCCCCAGTGTGGTGTAAGTCTAAATCCAAGCAGTGTACAGCTAGAGCTTCTCTGACTAAGAACAGCGTACTTGCGCCGGTAACATGGTTAGTGCCGAGAAGTCTCAGGAGCTTGGATGTGACTCCGGCGATATTGGCTGCCTGTGCACCAACCAGAACTTCATCTACGGTCTCCGTGACTGCTCTGCTGCTATCTGCAACAGTGAGCAGGCCGCCCAGGTCCTGAACTACGGTCTTGAGATTTGCCGCCGTAAGCTTCCCCGGTCCCAAAAAGAATCAATATATCTAACCTTGCACAGGAGCTGGTGTTCAGATCACTACTGGTGCTTCTGGCGAGGTTTCGGTCACGGCTACTGGCTCTGGCGCCGTTCGAACCGTCCTTAGCACCCTGACCTCTGGCGACTCTACCATCACCTCTGCTCTCTCCACCATCAGCGGTACTGCTACTGGCGCTTCCGACGATGTTTCCGTGAGCACCTACACCAGCGTCCTCACCAACTCCGAGGGGGATGAGTTCACCACGACCGGCAAGGCTATCCTCGGCGGTGCAGTTGTCACCACTTTCACCTCTGGTGGTTCTACTATTGTGTCTACCATTGCCTCTGGAGCTGGGTCCGAGACCTCTGGAGCTGAGTCCGCCGAGGTTACCACCTTCACATCTGATGGTACTGAGATCGTCCGAACTCTCGTCACCGAGACTGCCTCCACCGACTCTGCCGCATCCGCCAAGGTTACCACATTCACCACTGATGGCACTGAGGTTGTCCGAACTCTTACCACCGTTACCAGCGGTTCTGAGTCTGAGTCGGTTTCGGAGACCGTTACTGACGCCTCCACCGCCACCGAGGGTGCTACTGATGCTAGTGGCACTGATGCTTCGGCCACCACCACCACCGGCACTGACAATGCTGTAAGTTCTTACACTCCTATGCACTATTGGAAATTTCTAACTTTCATTTAGGCCGCTGCCCAGATGACTGGTGCCCCTGCTGGTGTCATCGCCGCCGCTGGTATTGCCATGCTCCTCCTCTAAATCAGGATGGACGAAAATTTGATGTTTGATGCTTTTACGTTGCACATGTTTGATACATAATTCACGCCTGTACCTCGATCTTTTGGGACCCTTAGCATATTTCCTCGGTGCAAGGAGTCGGTCTGCGGGGGAAAATCTTCACATAATGGTGAATGGTATGAATGGACATTCGGGTCAGGTTTTTCGAGGGTTTAATGATGCATACGGCTTATCTCTCCTTTAATGGAAATGATGCGAAATGTTAGAATGGATGGGATCTTGACACTGTTTGTGACAGATGAAGAAGGGGGGCGGTGGCGTGGGAGATGACGACGGGAAGCGGCAGACTTGTACTGCCGTGACACAAGCTCAGCCTGTACATGTCATCTCTCATGGTTACATGGGTTCTGGGATGGTGGTGATACCCGGCCTGCGGCCTGACTTCGGAGGCGGACTTTGCTTCTCACATTCATTGAGAAATAATAATAGATAATCTTCTTTACAGAATGTGTGCAATTCGTATTCAGTGTCACTTGATGTATTGCCATGGGATGAAGGTGTTAAAACCAGACAGAGTCACATGTCAAGCTGCTCATATCATATAATAGAGGGACTTGGAACGCAGTTTGGACTGATAGGTTTTCGATGAGAGAACAGGCAGTGTAGATACTATAGGGGACTGATATTAAGTATTCATTCTTCGTATAATTCATTTATGTAACAAAGCCGAATTTTTCAAACAGCGCTTTCAGCAAATAAGCGTAGGTAGTTATAACTAAATTCGTATCCCATTGTAACGCCAGTCAAGTCATCAAGCAACATGTATGAACTTTCTAGTCCATCATGGACTTGCCAATCTCACTCTGCCAGTTCTCTGCTCGCTCAAAGCCATTAGAGTGGGTTTGGTAATCGAACAGAGCTTTGGCGACGTCCTCCCTGGAAGTGAGGACAAAAGGACCATATTGGATAACAGGCTGATCAAGAGGGATACCAGCGATGAGGGCTTATCAAGATGTTAGTGTGCATAATTTCCTGGGGATGGATGTTTTACATACCTAGCCGAGCGGGTTTCGAAGCACCGGCGTCAACCTCAAAGTGAACAACATCTCCCTGCGGCTCAAAGACAATGTTATGGTATTGCTCGACAACACGTCGCTGGTCATCCTTGCCAACGATAACATCTCCCTCGAGAGTGTAGGCAAAGGCGTTCCAGTTTGCGGGGAGAGGTTGCGTGATCTTGCCACCAGGGCGGATCTCAATGTCGAGGAACCAGACGGGTGTGTAGGCGAGATCCTTGACAGAGTCAATGCCGTGGCTCTGGCCTGAAATGACCTTTACGGTGACCTTGTCATCGTCAACCTTGGCGATAGGGATCTCGGAGCCACGGAGGTCGCGATACCGAGGTTCGCAAGCCTTTAGGTCCTTGGGAAGGTCGACCCATAGTTGAAGGCCGACGTTTGCGCTGCCATCCTCGTTTTGTCGGGGCATCTCAGCGTGCACAATGCCTAGGCGATGTTAGTACGATTCTGCTATTTAGAACTAGTAAGCGGTTCATACCTTTTCCAGCAGTCATGAATTGGAGGTCACCGGCGGAGAGAGTACCTCTGTTGCCAGCAAAATCCTCGTGATCCATGCCACCCTCCAGCAGATATGTGATAGTCTCCTGGCCACGATGAGGATGGTCAGGGAACCCAGCACCAGGCTTCACGGAGAAATGATCGAGCATGAGAAAAGGAGAAAAGTTGCGGAGCTGAGGGGTTCCGATTGAGCGACGAACACGGGCACCAGCTCCTTCGGACTGCTCAACGGCCAAGAAGACCTTGCGAACAGCTCGAGTGACAGACATTTCTGTGGCGTAAAGGTGTGGTTGTTTGTGCTTAGTGTTGGCCTTGTCGAAAGCAGTCAGGGAGGTCAGAGTCCCTAGGAATTCAAAGGTTGAAGCTGCCGTGTCCTTGATACGATGTTGGAACAATGAAATAGCTGCTAGAGCAATGAATACTGGTATGAAGATGGAACGAAAAAGGGTCATGACCAGGGAGGGCGGTTGAGAAAGGGGATTTATATACTACGAGAGACAAGGTCGGATGAGAAGATGAATTTGCAAGCACGACAAATGCAGGGTCCTACGAGTAGAAATAGATAGAATAAGCCGTGGATGGCATTGGATGGATCGAATTGATCCGTGGTGGAGGTTAGAGATGTTTAGTCAATGTTACATCAGCAGCTAAATTGTGGTGGTTTCCATTGCTTTGCATGGAACCCCCCCCATGGACCTAGAATGGAATGGTCCCCAGTATTTTTTGGTTTGCTAAGGCTGACCAAGGTGATGAATGTCTAATAAGTGGAGATAATGACTAACGTAAGATCTAATATCCGTATTTCCGATCGTTGCCTACCCTAAGCCTCCGTCTTGGTGCCTCCCTACCTAGGTAAGTACTACCTAACCTAGGTATCTTAAGTTTTCATCTACAACCTTATTCACTTGATTGAAGGAAGTGCATTGGAACATGGATGTGATGCGCCCTTGCCACTTGTATGTGGCTGTTTACTTGAACAAAATACTCCGCACTTCTCGCTCTAGGATTACTCCTCAACATAGAACACACTCCAAATATTGACAAACTTGTTCAAAACATCGCGACAGTTCTGTATCGGTCATACATATTCACAAATGCCGGAACCGGTCAATAATAAGTTCCCCTGGTACGATAATGGCAGGATATTCGAGGAGCCGAGACCTCGTTTGGAGTGGGACGAAGTCACAGAATGGGAGGAGGCGAATCTCTGCAACAAGATAACCATATTCGAGTTGCCCCTCGAGTGCCCCTTTCCTCTCACCAACAGACGAAATGCTTGTGCCCTGATCGAAAATTTCCTAGACGCCGTCAGATACCACAGGGAGCTATTTCCCTTCTGGCGCAGGCACGGCATCAAGTACTTTATCTGGCATGAAATGTTCGTCATCAGGAACAACGACGAGTGGAAAGACTACAGGAACCACCCCCTGTACAAGCACCGTGACGCGCTCAGGCGCTGGGCGCAGAGGCAATTCCAGAATGCATTGGAAATTGCATCTGCTTGGCTGTTTGTCCTCCACGGACTCTACACCAACGACTGGGAGCTTGAGTTCCTCTTGAAGGGGCAGCAGAAACTCCTCGATACATACAACATGTGCAAGACCAATATGACGATGTGGAACAGGAACGAAATGCTCGACATCCTGTTCATTGAGTGCGAATGGCTCAAAGACACGCTCCTCGAAGCGCACATGAAGGAGAAGAAGGAGATGGATGAAGAGTGGGAGCACAGACAAATGAAGACACTCGAAGAAATAGAGGTTTTTATCGAGGAGTCGCCAGAGCCTATGGACGAGGATGAGGATGAGGACGAGGATGAGGACGAGGACGAGGACGAGGTCGATGATAATGCTCAGAACAACGCTCAAGGACACGCTCAAGGACACGCACAAGGACATGCTCAAGGACACGCTCAAGGATACGCTCAAGGACACGCTCAAGGACACGCTCAAGGACACGCTCAAGGAAATGCTCAAGGACACGCTCAAGGACACGCTCAAGGACACGCTCAAGGACACGCTCAAGGACATGCTCAAGGACACGCTCAAGGAAATGCTCAAGGAAACGCTCAGGGCGTCGGTTTATTCGGCGATATTCCCTCTTACTTGAGCAAAGAATGGCAGAATATTCTAAGGGAACAACAGTACCTCCGCCAATGGGACGCTCAATGCTACGCCCAGAGGGGTCTGACTCAAAGACTCATTGAAAGTATGGCTCAAATTCTCGATTATGACTTAAAGGACGCTCAGTGTGTCGCTGAGCGGAGTGCTCGACACCTCCTTCAATGCCGCATTCATGATAAAAACGTAAGGGAAGCTATAAAGATTCTTAAAGAAAAATTCAAGCAACGTAATCGAACTCAGGCTATGATTTGCGATCAAATCCGAGCCCAACGTCAGGCGCAGGGTCGCACTCGGGGTCGCATTCTAAGCCCTCAAAACGAGGATCAAGATATTGCTCGAAATAACGCTCAACGTATCGTTCAATATTTCGATCGGGACACTCTCCAAAATACCATTCAGAATCTCCCACCGGGAAACACTGAAGATAGCGTTCTAGCCTTCAAGAAAGACGTCTTTCAAGAGCTTGTCCAAGGCATGGCACGAGACCAGACTCAATATCAGCTCACTCAACATCCCGCTCATCGGACCGTACAGAAGACCGTTCGAGAGACCACTCAAATTACCGCCAAGAAGACTGGTCAACAGGGAACCCAGAACAGCCCCCGGGATTTCACTGCAACGGCGCCTCATCGTCAACGAACAGAGTCGCAGGCTCCTGAAAAGCCAGTCAATACTGGTATTCCACATATAAACCCACGGCCTACTCTTCCATCGAGGCCAGTGGACGATGATGAGGATATATATGGGTATAGTGGAGACGAGGAAGAAAACACTAAAAAGAAGCAGTGAAGTCGCCGTTCAGGTTTCTGCACCATGAGGGAGCCCGTCCTTGGAGTAACTCTTGCAAGACAGTCTTGGTTATATGGCTGGTGCATAAGATTTAGAAGCACCCAAGCATTACATATGGCGCTGAAGTCAATATCAAGCAACACGGGCAGTTCACTCTTGACAAGTTCATTGATGGAAAAGGAAGTGAATGCCGAGAGAATGATGGGGGACATGCTGATGCAGGCAGCGCCAACGAGAAATCGTGTATGAGCACAATTACGTTAAGTTTAAGTTCGGGGCAAGGTTGGCAAGAGGCCTAGTATTCAGAGGCATAACTAATGAACCTTATTATATCAGCTTCTAACGACACGGGCCCATGTCTAAGAACTAAAGCGTTTCCAACAACACCGCGTTCCCAGTCCAACGAAAAAGCTGGAGGATGGGTACATCGTCAACAGCATAACTTGATAGACTGAAAGAGAATGAACATTTAACGAGTAGCTAAAGCTCCTCGCCCCAAGTGACTTCATCATCAATGTATCCCATACCGCGAAACAGGCGCAGTGTCTTCGAAGCCTGAGGGTCGCAGAGCAATACATCGTGTTGTTTCAGATACTCAGTGACCTCCTGATACACTTTCTCAGATCCAGCTTTCGGGGTAGATAGTTCAATCTCCATAAGGTGAAGCTCCCCAGCTACTACATCATCCAGCTTTGCTTTGTGCCCCAGTATTCTCAACTTCCACTTGCCATCTGGGAACGGCCCATAGGATACAAGGCCATCCCAGTCAATGTCGTCGTACTTTTCTGCAAAGCGAACTTGGTCATCGCTCCAGATCTCTTGGGTTGTCTTATCATTGAGGAGGTACCGCTGGGCACAAGTGAATGGGACGTTGTCACCGTATCGATCATAGACGCAATGGGTGCCAGGAGGAATGCGCTCTGGTTTCTCATCGAAGCGGACCTTGATGACAGAAAATGGGTTTCCTTTGTTCGTCTTTGTGCGGAACATGACACCTTGTTGCGCATGAGTCGGGGGCATGGTGTCGAAATAGGTGATCGGATTGCGTTTGTAGGGTGGACGAACTGTTTCCCCTAGTTTCTCGAGGACGGCTTCTCCATCTCGATCACATAGTGACCACTGAAGGTGTATTTCTTCATCGGTGGCTCGACTCAGAGACGAGGTCACAAACAGCGCAAAAGCAACAAGGTTGTAAAAAATCATATTGATAGAAATCGATTATAGTACCGCACCCAAGAGTGACTATACGGCATTGACCGAAGAAAGACAGGCGGAGAGAGATCGGGACTGACGGAGGGGAATATAAAGAGGAAAAGCAGCCGCAGTAGCAGTTGTACCACTTGGTATAACCATCCGAGCTACTGAATGTGTGACAAGCATCTGCATCTTTCTGTCTGTGCACACCATTTTGCTTTCGCGACAGTCTCAATTACCGCGCATCGTGCAGTCAATCCATAATTTTCGCATCTGACCGTGTTGAGGCCTGAGGTTGATCGCCGATTGACAGGTCGTCACAACCAATTGAGCTGAGGTAGTTGAGCAGCTGACATTTCGATCCGCATCGAGCCGTCCCTTAGCAGGCGGAGATATTCCTTCATGTCAGAACTAGAGTGAAACATTGGAAGATCCCCAAGAGAGCTGGCGCAACTGCCACCGCTTGGATTCGCGGCGTCCAGCGATGTGATTCGCAAAGCGAGTCCTGAATGTGGGTTGGCAAGCTGTTGTAAGACAACAGGTGACCATGATGGTGAAAGCAGTGTTGCTTTGTGAAATGTGAAGACTATCGTTATATCGACTTTTGACAGTATCCCTGGTAATGCGCTAAGTGGGTTTCGAAATTAGACCAGAACCAGTCATGCTTGCAAATCTCAAGATTCGAGAATCTTCAGGCACTGGCAATTGGAGTCGAATATCTCGAGACTGGCATATGGCTTGCGCCGCGGTGATGCAGGGAATCAAGCCAGAAGAAAGGCACAGAACTATGCTTGTCGGAAACAAGCCGAATTTGAGGGTCTTGCATGTGGTCCAAGATAATCCGAAGAGCCCTTGTAAGTCAGATCAATCAATCAAAACAACCGGATCTCCGACGCATGAGCACAAGCATGAAGAGGAAGGAAACATGCAACTTATGTAGGGCTGTTGACTAGCCCGAAATCAGATGCTAGGTGTAGAGGCCCACATTGACCAGCGGAAGCTATCATACTGGGGGCTGAGCTACCACGATCACGATAGGTATAGCGATAACGAAATAACGAAAAGTAGGTTTGTTTTCGACATGTGATATTGAGGGGGAGGAGTGGCCCTAGCCGTGGGGCTTCGTGAGTTGCTCACCGAAGAGTCAAGACGTAGAGAAACGGCATTTCAAGAAAATATGCATCCTGTCGTGATCACGATACCCTGATATGACGCGGCGCAAATTTGGTGAAGCCTGAGAGGAAGATTCCCACCGAGAGTTGTAAAGAAAGAATATGGATATCATGAAAAGTGTTAACGCTTGGCTGGTCACCCTGTGCGCCGACCAACAGTTAGTTGCGCAGAGGAACGTGTGGGCTAGAGAGAGGAATGCTGGCGTTGTTCACTGGCGATCACTTGAAGATCGTGAGATTTTGTATTGCTGGTGCGCAATGAGCCGTTGGATATACTGTCGATCAGGGTTACACAAGCGCATCCGTCTGCTTGATTTGAGACTTTCAAGGGGCACCCACGCCACTTCTAATCAATTGATGAATTCATCGCCCATCACTCAGCCATCACTCAATATGTAATTCCTGACATGTGAAAGTGGCTGCAAGTGGGCCATAGACGGGTGCATGCCACGTAGCAGGGGACCCTTGGGGCTTTTGGGTGATCGGTCGATAAGGTAATAGAGCGATTCCGTTAACGTGATGAGGCTATGGAGCAAATGTCGAAAAAGGAATCGAGTTCGTAGCCACGAGACGGAGCCGCTTTTCTGGAAGCGACATTTATTCTTTCTTTCCTTGGGATCCGAGGCCGGCAGTCGAGCTCGTGTCTGATATGAGGTTTAACCGCGGCAGCAGCTGGATTGCCTTTCGCCAAGTCGGCAGCAGAATGGGAGGTCTCTTATCAATGCGAATGCTTCACGTGGCGGCTACATCAAGAGTGATGAAAAATGCCCTTCCCACATACGCGGACTGCTACCCTGTTTCCAAGTAGGTTGAGGGGTGAATAGCTGACAGGCGAAGTGCCTGCCACATGGCTAAGACTGAACGAGGCGACGATTGGTTCCTAGCAAAGGGGAGAGGAGGACTCGCTGATCCGACCTGATTGTTGTTGCTAGGTTGAACGGATAGCCAAGGCTTGATAACGCCCGAGATAAGACATACGGAGTACGGATTGTGCAGATGAGGATTGGCCGTGGACCGAGCGCTTGCAGACGCAATGCGAGGAAACACAGACTTGGAAAAGCGTCGTGTTGAAACGCATCATGACGAAGATTGAGTTGTATGTGGTCCTCTATTGCATTGTATTGCATTGCATTGTGTGGTATTGCACTCCACGGAATTGGCCATTGGCCATTATCTCCGAGGAGAGGCAACGCTTCCACGAAATTCATGTGCCAACTGTCCGAGCCCGCGGAAGAGGTTGATAATAGGCCGGCTGTGATGTCAAAGTCTCCGAAGCAGGTAAATAAGTCTGGCTCACTTGAATGTGAAATCGTTCGGAACACCCAAAAAGGAAGAGATATTGCTTGTATCAAGAGCTCATTCTTGTTTGATTGGCGCCAAGGATACGTGGCGTCGACGGAGAACTGCAATGGCTGCACTCCTTGATCTGATGAGAGAGGGATTCTATAGCTCAGGTTCTTTTGTTGGGGAGCTCTGCGTCGAATTGAATCTTGCTTTTGGTGTTGGTTATTGATGTTTGGAGTAAGGGAATGGAAACGTTATTGCCTGGAGAGTGGGGGGAGGGGCCACTTTCACATGTCATGGAGATCATTCCTGCCCTGCCTGCAGGGACATTAATGACCTTCCAGTACGCGAGGAGCAGGGGTACGTACCTTAGTAATTAATAAGCTTCCTGTCTTCCCGGGGCGAGCGATTTGATCGAATGGCTGTTGAGGAAAGAGATGAAACGAGGAATGAACACCCGGAGACAGGGCATGCGGCTGAGTCGAACGATTGCCTATCTTTTGGCTGTGATGGTGTCACAAAGGCCCAACAGCACCCCACCAATACCTGTACTGGCTGATAGTGACTGATACCGACTGCGATGGTAGGTAGTCTTTGATGGGGGCAGGGGGGCTAAAAGAATTGAAGAGCATTGGATGTGGCTGAAATGGTATTTGAATAGCTTCAGTTAAAGACTTAGAGGAGGAGATATAATGACATCAATCGTCAATATCTTCTTCCTCGTCCAATATCAAAAAAAGGGAGACTCACAAGAAACAAACTTGAATCAGCCACGAGATAATGATGTCCAAGCTCTAGTACCTAATGTACGGTACCTTGAGGTCAGTCAGTATGTACCCGACGTCAAGTATCCACTCAGCCCAAAATAGCTCTAAAGATACCTTGTCTAGTACAAGCACATGTTTGCGCATTTGCACATGCAAATCGATTGCTCCCTAACACTCACTCCTCCAAAATCCTCGCGATGGCAAAAAACAGCTGCACCTTGATATTTGCTGTGTCGTAAAGGTGGGTTACTTGCCGGAATTTTCTAGCCCCCTACCTAAGTACTACCTACTGGACAGCACACCCAAAGCGCATTTATTAACCTAGATAGGCCCTTTTCTCTTCATTTTCCCTTCTTCCTCCGACTTCTTTTGCACCAAGAACTGTAGGTACTGAGCTTCCATACTGTGGCGTCCCACCAACATCATCTACTTCATCTCCCTCCTCTCACATCAGACGTAACCCACACACAGACACACTCTCCCCGGGGCATCTTCTTCGTCCATCCCGTCCTGTTCCCTTTTATTAGCCTCTGCAGGTCCCCTTCACTTGCGACCATCCCACTTTCCCACCCTTCTTCTCTTCTGTTTATCTATCCTACACCATCACATCCATCCTACCTGAAGCTCCTCTTAGAGAGAAAGTAGCCGTTCCTGACTCGAAATCAAGCTCATCTACCACTCGTCATCGAACGTCATCACGATTTCGACAAGCAATTGACTTTATCTCGAACCTTGCGACTTCATCACTTGCACCGATTCTCTGCGAGCAATCCTAAGAAAAAAACACACTACCATGTCTCACCAAGTTAACGGCGACGTGAGCGCTGCTCAGTATTCTGCTTTCGTCCAGGTAATTGTTGAATAGCTCATCGCTTTGCGACCCAAACTAACCTGTTTGCAGCATCTCCTCAACTACCCTGTCATCAGCGACAGCGTCCACACCTTCAAGTCCAACGAATTCGGCCAGCGCTCCATCAAGCTCACCGACGCCGCTTACCAGACCTTCGCCGCTCCCGTCGTCCCCTACTTCGCCAAGCCCTACCAATATGTCTCTCCCTATGTCCAGAAGGTCGATTCCCTAGGCGACAAGACCCTCGACCGTATCGACGAGAAGTTCCCCGTTGTCAAGAAGCCCACCGATGAACTCTACCAAGATACCCGCGCTCTCATCCTCTTCCCCATTCAGAAGGGTCTTGAGGGCAAGGACCACGTCTTCCAAGTCTACAACTCTGAGATCAAGAAGGTCGAGCAAGGAGGCCTCGTCGCGCACGGAAAAGCTGCCGTTACCACCATCCTCGTCGTTAGCAACGAGACACTCTCTTGGTTGAGCTCTTTCCTCCACCAGAAGAAGGCTGAGACCACCACTGCCGTCAACGAGAAGATCAACCAGTAAACGTCTCGCTCTCACTCAATGACCATGGCACCGCGAGCCTGACGTGATGGCCGTCCTCAGTTGAATCATACCTATACCCCTCCCTGTTTTCCTTTTTACTCGAAATTATTTCTTGAAACCATGGCATTTCCCGCTCTACTTCTTTTCTTTACTGATTCTTGGAGTTTTGAATGATATGGGGGCATACACCGTTGCAAATCAGCTTATGACTCTCGGAAATGTCTGACGCGCCTCTTTGGTTGCGCTGCAAACAGGATTTCAATGGTTGTTTCAGCCCCGAGAAATAAAAATGTTGAATTCGATGTGCATCTCTCTGTCATGTCTCATAGGCGCAACGCGGGTTGTCTGGCTCCCGTTTCTCTTGTTTCTCTCTTCCCGCTTCAGGAATTTTTGCGGATGATGGGGTGGCTAGCGAAAGGGGCTGATGAGACATGATGATCAGACGATTGTGTCTCCTCGAGATGTGTACGTGAGGGATGGCCCGCGGCGAGGGGGTTCAAATCGTCAAAAGGATGTGGACTCCGAAAGACTTGAAAACAACTTAATAGATTTTTTTGTATTCTCAATTGAAAATTGAGTGTGATACTGGACTCTGTCTTTCCTGAACGGGTGAGTGATAACCAAATTTGTATGTAATAGGAGACACAAACTTGGAGGGGTGAAACAAAAGAACTTGTCAGCTTAAGTTACCATGACCATGATGCATTGGTTGTCCTTAAATCCGCTTACCATCACAATGGTACGTGATAGCGCCTAATCTCATGATAACCTGAAGCTTTAGGTAGTACACAATCTGGTGATGTCCAGAACAGTCTATCGACTTTGTATCAGACTGTCTGAGGAAATAGAGAACCACGTTAGGATCATCAGATAAACATTCACTAAGTTACGAATCGCCGAAGTAACAATACAACCGGATCTGATTAGCATTACAGTTAAGCTGGCTGTTCTTCCACCATCAACCAACGGGAGTGAATTTCTCTACGTGTATATCAACAGTGTCTGTATATAATAGGCGCAGCTGTGAATATGAATGATGTGTCACTGAGGAGCATCACACCAGAACAAGGGAACTAGTCACTATAATTGAAATGAGAGTGGCAGGTACTTGATTTACCATGCACTGCTTTACTATTGCCATAGCCAGATATCCGCGAGACTCAAAGGCATCTTGGACAGGAGGATAGCAACTGACTGACACGAGGAGACATGACTGAGTCAAGTCCCAGGATACTAGGAGTAACATTGTTGGTAATGACTTGGTTATAGATACCGGGAGCCTGGCATCCAATATATACCATAATACTATTGATGATGGTTTCGGCATCGAGCTCATCGGGTCAGATACTAAGACTTATAGCAAGATTCCGACCAAGCTCAGAACGTTTGGTTAAACTTAGACTCCTTGGGTCCCCTTGGACGACGCATTGCCACTTCCCACGCAGAGATCAGCTCTTCCGCTAATTCCTTGAGCAGACTGACTTACACACTTTCATAGTACCCAGACCGACCTGGACAGACCAAAGTGACTGACCATGCGGCTCGGTCATGTTTCTTTAACTTCTGACAGCTAAACCTTCGTCAACGACCCCTGAATTGTGCGAGCTCCTAAAGATATAACATACTGTGGACAATGGACCTTCTCGTGGGAGCTAAGTAGACGATAGAAAATTGGACCGCAGCTCTGCACAGAAGAGAAGGACAGCGAAATATCATAATTAAAGATGAACCCACGCAGTAACAGATAACAAAATGGTATATTCAAACGCCAGGACAGATTGTCAAGTTTAAAGAGCCTTAGAAGCACGACCGCTCAACTGCAGGAAGACATGGACGTCCAACCCACCAATCAGTGACTTCTCGCATCACCAGAAGGAGAAACAACTGTCTCCTGGGGTCCCTTATGAGCAGGGTTGCCGTCACCTGAGTCACTACCATCAACGATACCAGCGCTGAGAGCGCCGGCACTGGTTGGGTCGATAGGTGCAGAAAATCCATACCATGCCACGACGGCTACACCCAGGATACCACAGATACAGCTGAAGACCAGAGCGACGATACCACGAGGAGTGAATCTTCAAAGAGCGTCAGTGCATCAGCCTCGAAAAGCAATGGGAGTAGAGGGACTTACCCAGCAGGCAGAGCCTTGGCAGGTTTGTTCTCGCCAGTAAGATCAAGGAAGTTCTCAGTATTAGCAGCCGCATTTCCCTTGGTGGGCATATCAGCAGCGGCGCAGGCATCCAGGTGGTTCTTAGGGATCTGGATGGTCTCTTGAAGAGTAAGAGGGTCTTCGACGAAGGTGGCAATGAGACCAGACACAACATGCCATTCAATATGGCAATGGAACAGCCAGACACCTGAAAAGAGTTAATCCTGCGAATTCCTTCTTAAATTGAGTTTTGGCACATACCTGGGTTGTCGGCTTTGAAACGCATAACAATGTTACCGTTGGGATAGATGACAAGAGTATCACGTCGCATAGGGATTTTGGGCAAATCAGCTTCAGTAACATTGGCATCGGCCCAGATACCGGCCTCCTCTTCGGAACGGTAGACAGATTGGAAAGCGTGTCCGTGAAGATGGAAAGGGTGACGACCAGAGTCGAGATTGTTGACGACAATTTGTACAATCTCGTTCTTCTTAAGGACCATTGAGTGTGTGTAAGTGCCATAAACACTTGGATCCTCGGCGTCCTTGCCTGCACTGAGGGCAGTATACAGAGTGGGAACCTTGGCTTCGACGTAGGTAATGTTGTTGAACCAGGCGTAGTTGGCCCCATCCTTGAGGTTTTCCATCTTGACATCAAGAGTGAACTCCTGGTCAGGCTTTCCGAGAATGCCCATCTTGTCGTACGGAACCAGTTTCATGTCATCGTGAGGGTCCAAAGCGTCAACAGTAGCGGCGTCTGGCTTGTCGGCCTTTTCATCATAGACGAGCCAGCCGGTGGCATTGTAGTTCAGATCCGGGGGCAGGACATCAAAAAGAGTCTATGTGAGATTGTCAGCTTTTGCTTCAGCATCGTTATTAGGCCAGCGGCACTCACAGTATCCATGCTGGCGACAATTGGGAAGTTCTTGGAAGTGTCCTTTTTGGTGGTGAGCAGAAAGCTGACACGCTGAGCAGCCGAGATGTAGATCATCTCTGCCTCAGCCTCTTCGGTATAAATACCATCGACCTCGACAATGCGCATTTTGTGGCCCTCAAACCAGAGATACTGGCCGGCAAAGGCACCTATGTTGATCGTACGGAACAGATAGGTTGTTTCGGGCTTGACAGACATTGTGAAGTTGGTGGTTTCGTTCATCAAGGCATTGTTGGGCACGGGCTCTGCACCTGAGGGGTTGGCCTTGCTCATGAACTTGGGAATCATGGACCGCATCTCGTCATGATACCAGTCAGAAAGAGAAAAGATAACCTCTTCATCGTACTTATCCTTGTAGGGGAAATATTTATCGTGAACGATGAAGGGAGCACGCAGACCGTCAGGGTATTGAGCAGCAGTGTGACTGTGATACCAATAGGTACCTGGCTGCTCGACCTGTGGTGGATGTGTTAATCAAATCTAGAGAGACAGAAGGGAATCTCGAGTATCCTCACAGTGAAGTTATAGGTAAAGCTGGTTCCAGGAACAATTGGACATTGACTAACACCAGCAGGGCCATCCATATGGGTAGTGCCGTTCATGTAGAGACCATGGAAATGCAGAGAAGTCGATTGATTGCCCAGGTTATTGTGAGCATTGATGATGACCCGATCACCAATGTCAACCTCGATTGTAGGGATAGGCCACTTGCCATTGATGCCAATGACTGGGCGCTCGAAAGCATTGTCAGGATTAGCCCTAACCCAGCCAATGTCAAAATCAAACTTTCTGGTAGCTGCAGAAGCGAGATGGGGAAGGGCGAGAAGCAATGCTGCCTCAACTGATAAAGAGTTGAGAAGCATTGTGAAGATGTGAGGGTGCAAGTCGTCTCAGCCTCAGTAGCTTGAATTATACAAGACACGATGGTGAGGATAAGAGACAGGATGAAGGGGGGGGAGGGACAGGCCCAAGGAGGGAGGTATAAGAGCTTGGGAGCTTGAAAGACACTGACGGGAAGCAGATGTCAAGAGGCAAAAAGAAGAACTGGGATAAAACAGATTGAATAGATTAGATGGATAACACCGGAAGTAGATTGAGTATAAGATGGGGGTTGGTGGGATGATCAATTTGCGGTATGGACATGGGGAAAAGAAGATGCATGCACAGTTAAGGTAGTTTCTTGGTCAGAGAGTCTGGGTAGCACCAACACCAGAGAAAAGTAAGGTAGGTAGGTAATTAGTAGTAGTAAGTAGAAGGTGATACCGAGAGCCGAAGCAAAGTCAAGAAATAAATCGCCTAAAGATGATCCAGCTACTGAAATGTGTACCTTGGTCTACCTAAGGTAGGTAGGTAGGTACCTTACCTTACCTTAGTACCTAGGTAACCACCCCTTGTTGTTCCATGCATGCATGCTATGGACATAATTCGGGAAGAACGTCCGACTAGCGAGTCAATTCTGCGCGCGCCAAACGTGGTTGACACACAGAAATGAAGCTGGCGCATGATGATTGATAAAAATGCTGGAATGAGCTGATGAGGAGAGGAGGGTCAACGCTTTGGGCTGAACCACAACTGCGGAATCGGCGCGCGTGTACGGAGTAGATCAAGAGCAGGAGCAATAGCGTGAATGTGAATGTGATGGTTCTAGACGAGCAGGGATCGGCCTACAGAGGGATAGGATGAGCAGCTGTTGATCCATCGTGGCTTGACAAGGCTTGAAACCATCGAGAAATACCGTCCAAGTGCGAGGTTGAAGGGTCCAGGTGGAGGAGCTAGAGGAACTAGAGGAGTCATTAACGGTAGAAGGCTAGTGGAGACCAAATTCGATTCCATGCCTTTCTCCTTTCGGTTAGTGAAATGCTAAATGATGACTCCACTCTGAGCTTCATCTTATCAATCGCAACCTCCTCTTCCTCGTGTTTCTCTCTCTCACTCAATCCAATGCCGCTAAATAAAGCGACTTGACATATGATTCGCTTCGAAAGAGGCCAAACAAAGGATTGAGTTCTTCCCAAGAGGTGCCGCAATTTTCGGCACAGACACTCCCGATCCCTGGAACTTGGAAGCTCATTCAAGGGTCCACGATCTTCTTTTTCTCTCCCTGCAGAGTGTCTAGAGTGTCTACATAGTGTGCATAGACCCTGTCCAGCCTGCCTTAGCCTGCCTATCTTGTGCCAAGCCGGGTCACCCACAGCTATCACAGGCGCTGCAGCCTCTTGGCGATCGCTTCGACCCTCCAAATACCGAGGACTCTTGGCTCTGTCCATCCAGTTTTCGATCAGAAGCAAGATGCATTGCTAGAGTGAATGCTTCTAACGACTCTTCTCGGTGTCAAGGAATAGTAAGTCCATCTGATCTAGCGGCATAACTACCAAGGCCGAAATCAACAGCCACATGGTCTCGATTTGACTTGGGCGATCATGAGTGGGCCCTTCAACGGTCGAGAAGCCATTCCATGGTCCCAGCAACCAAAGAGTGGTCTGACAACGGACAAGCCTCTCCAATAAAGCCTCAGCATCACAAGCGAACCCGAGATCTTGACGAGCCATGCAACTCAGAATTTTCAGCCGCGGCGTTCTCCAAGTCTAATCCTTGATGTTACGTATCTCGTTTAGCTTGCTTCTGTCACCCGTGGTTGCTTCGGATCAGATAATGATTATCTCCTGATCTTTTCGATATGATAACTTTGATCTTGAATCAGAAGGTCATACCACACACCCTCGACCTTCAGCCGCTTGCCTAGATGCAGCTGCGTGGGTGCGGCTGAACTGCCACGACCATCCATCTCGACGGAACATCGCCGCTTCGGAGGGAATGCAGTTGAGATTCCAAATTTGCCTCATCTGAGAGTCAGGGCTTGGACATCATACTTTCCAGAATACGGTGACCACAGCTTTTCCGAATACTACCACAACGATCCATGTCAAGTTGATACAAGCACGAGCAAGCATATCGGCATTTGACTCTTGACTAGGATCCAAGGTCATAGTGTGGGGTGCTATGAGACACCGAGCTATCCTAAGCTTCCACCAATGTAGCTTCAGCAACGAGTCTTTTTCCACTCTTGCCTTGGCCTGAATTTCGAGCTGTGCGGCCGGTTCAGCTCGAGCAAGTGTGCACACAATGAGCGAGGGCCCCAAAGTCACTTCAAGTTAAACGTTAAGCATCAAAATAAGAAACAGCCCAATTGCGGGAAATCTAGGACATTCACAACCTTAATCTGCAGTCACAGACTTATCTGATTGATTGATTAAGGTCGCCCCATGAGGAAACATCCCACGTTACGGCAATTCCTTGCCGAGCGTCGACGAGCTAACTTAGCAGCAGCAAGCCACCAACCATCCAACAACCCAAACAAGCCCGATCATGGGCTGTTTTCTGACCATTTCTCCGGTACTCGGTAGCTCGAGTTCCATTCTCGACCAGGTTCTCATGCCCGTTATTTTTTTTTACATTCCGCGCTTTACTCTGCTGATCCTTGCGGCATCTCAAAAGTGCAACTCGTCTAAGTATACGCTTAGCCAACAAGCTTAGCTTACAAGGTTGTTATGCGGATACTAAATCAGATCGTGTGTCTTCTGATCCCCTGCTCGAGCTTTTCTTCTCGTAAGAGCAGAAAAAGTTATCAGATCGGCAGCCTGTGATGACTGGATCGCTCACAAGCTGCTCCGATCCTAAAACGAACCAAGTGTAACATCAAATCCAATATCTCCGTTACCACACCCTCTCCTTGACAATCTCATACTTCTCACTTGACTGTACCACCTCATACTTGAGCTCAAGACAGCCCCTCTCTTATCTGGAGCCCAACACAGCTCTCTCTCAAGTGACTCAACTGCACAACACAACGCTATAAACCGTCAACATGGCCGTAGACGTCTTTGCGGTTCCCGTCTTCCTTGTTGTCTTTCGAGAGACTCTTGAGACAGTCATCATCGTTTCCGTCTTGCTTGCTTTCCTCAAGCAAACACTTGACGGTCCCAATGGCGACATCAAAGTGTACAAACAGCTGAGACGTCAGGTAAATCAATAGGCATATCCCCCACACCTGCCATGGATACTGACTAGAGTGACAGGTCTGGCTTGGAACGGGTATCGGGTTCTTCATCTGCTTGGTTGTCGCCGCTGCTGTCATTGGTGTCTTCTACACCGTTGGCAGGAACTCATGGGAGAAGAACGAGTACTACTACGAAGGTGCATTCTGTCTCTTTGCATCCCTCATCATCTCCGTCATGGGCGCAGCTCTGCTCCGTATCGGAAAGATGCAAGCGAAGTGGCGAGTCAAGCTGGCAAAGGCACTCGAATCACCAATCAAAGCTGGTTCCAAGGGATGGTTCAAGCAGTTTATCGAGAAGTACGCTATGTTCGTCTTGCCCTTTGTCACCGTCCTTCGAGAGGGTATTGAGGCTGTCGTCTTCGTCGCTGGTGTGTCCTTTTCTGCTTCGGCCAAGTCTATTCCTCTTCCAACTGTTGTCGGCCTCTTTGCCGGTTGCTGTGTTGGTTATCTTCTTTACAAGTAAGTGCTATATATACAAGCGTGATGACCTTCGGCGACTAACTGGACCCAGGGGTGGTGCAAGCACCAAACTTCAACTCTTCCTCGTTCTCTCGACCTGCCTCTTGTACCTCGTGGGTGCTGGTCTTTTTTCTCGCTCTGTATGGAGTTTTGAGATGGCCAAGTGGAACGAGTACATTGGTGGTGAAGCTGATGAGTTTGGAAACGGACCTGGTTCCTATGATATCGACCAGAGTGTCTGGCACGTCAACGTAGGTCTTCATCTAACAAACTCACCTCAATATCCTAACATGTCTTTAGTGCTGTGCCTCCACCGAAGCTATTCAGAACGGCTGGGGCATCTTCAATGCCATTCTTGGCTGGACAAACTCCGCTACTTATGGCTCTGTCATCTCCTATAACCTATACTGGATTTGCGTCATGATTGGTTTCATCGTCATGCGTTTCAAGGAGACACATGGCAGAATGCCTTTCGGAAAAGCAAAGGCTCCTGCCAGTGCTGTTGATGATGCTGAGAGCCACGCAAGCTCAGCTCCCAAGAACACTGCAACAGAGAAGACTACTACCGCTTGAGAGAACATATAAGAAGAGAGTCGAGGACTCATCTGCGGACGGCTCATTGTATAATTCAATTAGTTTTCTAACGGCTCTATGAGTCTAGCTTGGTCTATATCCAATTATACGCAACAAGCAAGTCTTGTTCTACCTTATCAATTTTCAGGTGTCCAATCCCATTCATCCGCCATGAACATAGCCTTTGCCATTTTGTCTACATAGAGTGCTCCTTCGTAGCGTAGCCTTTGATCGTTGGCAATCGCACGTGTGAACTGAAACTTTTTGGGGGCGTTGTCTTTATCGTCAACAGCGTGTTCTCTCAGAGCCAGCCACGAGATTTCTGTCGGCCGCCTTTTCCACTCGGCATACGGTATCGCGATGACACCAGCTGAAAGCATTGACCGCATATAACTCAGGATTGGTTCCAGTCGAACTCGTAACCCGCAATTTGTATGATGTTTGTCAATCTGATAACTCGGGCACTGTTGAAGCGTTGAAAGGAGCTCCTCGATCTCGATCATCGCAGTGTCAGGAACCATGTTCAGCGACGCTGGGCTGTAGTCAACGAGGAAGAGCAAATTCTTGTTCACCAGGAATTTGAGCATTTGACCAAGTTGGTAAGAGTCACATGCCGCACTCGAGTCATACCCGAGCTTACACTGCCTCTCTCGAGACGAGAACAATGCGAGGAAATGCCGCTGGACAGAGGAGATGGTGTTGAGGATACACTCACGCCTATGTCGTAGCTCCTCTGGACAACAATTAGCATTGTGTCTGCACCTCGAGCCTTGGAGTTTCACTTACCCTCTAAGCCATCAGGCAGATTCCACCATGCAGCAGTCATATGGGCATCAGTATCATAAAACTCGCTCCAGAGACTTGATCCTCGCATGATGAGTTCTCGAGTTGACTGTTGCAGGCGCATGGGTTGTCCTAATAGCCACGCGACCAAAACCTTTTGACGCAAGACCTGTTCTGTTTCTGTAGGCTGTCCATCGTCACTGCGCAGAGGTTTGTTTGACGTCAGCGGCCATTTGAACTTAAGGTCTGTGTTCAGAACCCGAGCAACAGCTGCCACGCAGTCAAAGCGATCAGCAACGATTGCCAGCGTGGTTACGTATGACATGGTTCCACGTGAAGTTTTTGTTGGCCGCTGGTGTATGATGCTTAGAATATCTTCCATGGCATTTTCACGACCAGCCGCTTTGGTTGCATCATCATCATCGGTGATGGGAATCCAGGGTAAGTCCCCAGCGTCTGCCTCGTTGACATTAATCTGAAGCAGGGCAAGCCTCTCATGTATATCCGAGATAAGCTTGGCTTCCCTGAATTGAGAGTTCGATAAGAGGTTTGAAAAGTACTTTGAGTGCTTTTTCAATGCTCCCAGATTGACCCGATATGCCACCCGAACTTTTGATTTCAAAGATGAGCGACCAGGGGGCTGAGTACCAGCTTTTCTGCTGGCAGCAAGCTCAGCCTTGCGAGTTTTGTTGAGAGTACTGATGGAAGTCTCAAAGGTTACATCCAGGACAATGTCGCCAGCAGGATCGATTTCTACCAGGGGAGGCAGATCTTTCTTAGAAGCCTCTGGCCCGTCCACCTCGGCGGATGTTGTAGTCCCAGACTCGCCCATTTGCTAGGTGATGGGTTTCTGTCGACATGGAGATGTCAGTCAGCCTGTGTAGAGGCTTGAAGTATTGAAAGGCCGAATGCCGGGTGTTGATAGTGTTTAGGTAGGTAAGGTAAGATGCCCTAGTTAGAGAAAAAGTCTTTAAAGCGTGCTATTCATCGTGAAAACGATAAGATCTCAGGCTCTGCCCGGTTGGGATGACGTCCAAAGGTACCTAGCCTGAGTACGTACCCCGCCACTGTGACGTTAAAATCCGAACTCCGGGGAAGCACTTTCAGACAACAGAAGCCTTTGCTTTGGGTATTTTCCGTCGGCATTCACACAAGGATTAGTTAGGTCAGATCACGGCTAGAGACGTATTCATCAAAGCTATACCTATTTACAGTCTGTATACCCCCAAATCCCATCATTCATCGCCCTTGTAGGTGTTACTGGTATGTGGACTGTTATAAGTGGTACGCCTGGGACTGCAAAGTTAGGTATGTTCACGGAGTCAGCCACGGAGCTCCCTGAGTCGTTGGCTTTATTAGCGGTTGAACGAAGATTCCCGCCCCTGACTCCCGATGGGATCCCCGCTAAATTCTCGTTGTGCCGCCTGAGGCCTGGGTTTTGTGGAACATGATTGGGCAATCTTATCTAAGTGCGAGACCACCCATTGGTAGGCTCCACTTAGGAAGTCAATATCCAATATCGTCACTTTCCGACGAGCAACTGAACACCCGATTGATCCTTTTTATTATCATTCGCTCATTTCCATGGCCATGTTTTGTTTCGAGACTGACAAGATCATCTACTGAACTGGCTTGGACTATACGGCTCTCTGATTCTCATACAGACAAATCGACGGCTTTGATTAGTCCTTCCACCCGATCACGAATCAGCCAAATCCTACACCATCCGCTCCCTCACGCTATTCACTTTCCACAACTCGCCCGATGGCATTGCGGACTGTAGCCTGCACAGCGCTCCAGTTCTTCAAGGGACGCTGATGACCGAGGACTGGCAAAGCCAGCTACACACAACCTTCTTTGTCGAGCATCGACAATGGCCCAGTTTACTCGCGCCATCGATTCAACAGCAACCCCTGCGATCCAGCTCCTTAAGATCTCAGCCCGACCGTTGACAACCCCGAATCGCTTCGCACATACAGACGCGCTGCAGAGAGCACGAAGAAGTTATAGGCATATTGATTATACCCGGCTTACGACTTTCTATTCGACATGCGCGACATTGACCGGGAGTTCGCGACAGGCTCGGCTTACACGCCCGGGATCGCAGCTTAGGTTATCCTCACCACTGGCAGTTGAAACATACGGTACACGAGGATTCCATACCTACTTTGTGACACATCTCCCTTCATCATCTGTCCACCCTGACTCCCGTCCTCGTGGCCCTGGTCATAAACTTCCTCGCGATGCTGCGACCCCTCACACCCCAAGCTCCGGCCCAGTCCCCGCTGTCGCCCCGCCTTATATCCCGTCAACCCGAGACTTGACTGTGGTACGCATTCCCATGCGGAGGGCGAAACACCATCTTGGTGTCGCAACAGATCGAGGAAGTCGTCCCTATAACGAAGATCGAGAACAGGCTGGCACCATCAGCCTTCCGGCCTTTGCCAAGAGGGCACCCAGAAGCGTGCAGCAGAAACCAGGGGAAGCTACCGCGGCGGACAGTGCTTGGGGAGACCCTCAAATATTCTACTTTGGCGTTTTCGATGGTCATGGTGGAACCGAATGCGCGGATTTCGTCCGGGATGAGCTACCAGGTTATATAGAAAAGGCCTCGGAAGAGTTCGGCCTGCAGAGCAGCTTGCGGAAGAGGAAACCTGGTCGTGAGGGTATCCATAACCATCACCATGATCATAAGCACAAACAAGTTCGCCCGTCACAGCCGATTCAGTCGACAAAAAGCCCCTCAACAAAACGTGAGGCGCTAGATGCCGTGCCCATGAAGGGGCCAGAGGAGGTTAAAAGCGAAATGAATGTCCCCAGCGCAAGCAATGGCGGCCTTTCCGATAAACCCGTACATGGGGAGCCCATACACAGCGCGGCATCGCCGGCTGCCCCAGTTTCAGACCTGGCCAAAGCGATTCGTATGGAGAAAAACTTGGTCAAGGAATATAGAGAAACTATCGGTGGCTATTTCAGGCGCTTCCACCCCGAACACTTTGTTCTCTCGCGAGATGACAACCCAGGCGAAGGCCACAAGATCACGATAGAATCAGTGCTCACATACGCTTTCCTTCGTGCCGATCTCGACTTTGTGTCTGCCCAAGCTCGAAAGATAGACCCCAACGATACAAAAGGTGCTGATACTCCTGTTAATAACGATGAAGTATTCGGTCACCCATCTACACCCTCTGGTCATGGTATAGGAGGCCCGGAGCGCTTTAAAGGCGGCTCCACGGCTTCTGTAGTACTTATCTCTACTCCAACGCCTGCTCCATTTTGGCACCCAGCCGCCCAGTCCACCTTGCTATGCGCCCATGTTGGCGACAGTCGTATCCTTCTTTGCGATACCGCCACTGGTTTAGCGCAGCCTCTAACATCCGATCACCACCCAAGTACACCTACCGAAAGCCGCCGTTTGCGACGCTATGCACCTGCTGGGTCAATGGTTTCTGGTGATAGTTTCGGCGAGGAGCGCATTGCAGGCCTAGCCAACAGTCGTGCATTCGGAGACATGGGAAGTAAGCGTATTGGGGTCTCAGCTGAGCCAGAGCTTACACGAGTTGAGATGGGTCCTGCCCAGTATTCATTCCTTGTGCTGATGACTGATGGCATCTCTGGCACTCTAAGCGACCAAGAGATCGTCGATGTTGTCAAGGAAGCCCGAACGCCCGAAGATGGAGCTCGAAACATCGTTAAATACGCTACTGAAGTTTCTTCCGACGGCGATAACGCAACATGCCAAGTCGTCCGTCTAGGTGGCTGGGAGCGTCGGTCTGAAGGCGGAGTCGGCAGCTTGGGTACCAAGGAAATTCGCGACGCACGCATTGCAGAAGCTCAAGATCCGAGACGAGGAAAGAGGTAGTAGCACTACATCATCACGAGAAGACGTTTTGGTTTGGGTATACGGCAGGGGGGAGTGAGAGTCTTTCAATGGTGGGATCGCGGACCAGAATCTATGATGGAGCATTCGGCCTTATTTTTTTCGACTCGGGCATGTCAGCTTCTTTTATTCTCATTTGTACTGCATGGGACCAGGAGTTCTCAGGATTAACAGATGGCGACATAGCGTGCGCTCAGGGAGCAGCATCACTTGGGCTATATCGCTTTGATACCCAGCCAAGATGGTAGATATGCAGCGTTAGATGGACGAGAATGTACGGTGTTTCACAATGCTGCTATCGACGAAGTAAACATAACTTTCGTTAGTGCTACAAAAAACCAGTTGTCTCTTCTCCCCTGGGTATTGGATATCAAAACGGCCGTTACCAATTCATCTCAGCCTTTGTTCTTGGCTGACCCTAAAAGTTCCTTATCCAATCCCCTAGTCCGTAGTCGTATACATCATTCCTTTCTTAGGTTTTTTATCTTGCGTTTAATCCGATCCTTCTAGTAACCGTGTCGTGAACCAGGGTACTGACCCCATCCAGGAGGCTGCTGGCCGGGAGGCGGTCCGCCATAGCCCTGCTGACCGTACGGAGGATATTGAGGCGCACCGTATCCCGGGCCGCCGTACTGTTGAGGGGGAGGAGCTCCGTATTGACCTGGGGGAGGAGCCCCATATGGGCCTGGGGGAGGACCGCCGTATTGACCAGGGGGAGCTCCGTACTGGGGTTGAGGGGGCCCTCCATAACCACCACCATATGAAGGTTGGGGCGGAGGAGCACCATATCCACCTTGCTGAGAGTGTCCCGAGTTGGAAGCCGCGTAGTTGGGGTTCTGACCGTACTCAAAAGAAGACTGGCTTGGTGGTGCAGGAGAGCTCGAGAGGTAGCCTGCAGCAGGATTGCCATCTTTACCCTCCATCGAGTCAAGATCGCGGGTCTTGACTTGAGACCACAAGGATCCGGCAACCTTGCCATGCCCGGCATTAGCCATATCGCCAAATGTCCCATGGTTACAGCCGCCACCACCGATGCTGCGGCTGTTGCCCTGGACTTGGTTAAGAATGTGGTTCTTATGATTCTTGACTGAGTCGGAGGAGAGAAGATGAGCAAGCTCGTGGCGGCGGGGGTGCTCGTCAGCCCACTTCTTGACAGTCTTGAACATGTCACGTTGGATCTCGACATGATCGTCCCGAGCAGCAGGGTGGTGGAAAGCACGCAGGACATCGTTGACGACTTCGTCGACAGATACGCCAGTGTTTTCCCAAGCATAGAGGACACGACTAGGATGGTTAGCTATGATGACTGTTGCGGGACAGTGGGGTTGGCTTACGGAACTGTGTACTGGAGAATGGTAGCGGCGATACGTCCAGCACATGAGTTTAGGATGTTGGTGAAATGGTCCTTGGATAACATGGAGTGAGTGGGATCAGAGCACTGGGGGTTGTCCCAAGGCTCATATTGAGATTTAGCACTGGCCGTGATGACGCCGGAAGAACCATCCTTGAGAACCTTGGAGACCTGGTTGATGATAGGTCGGATGAATGGAGCAAGAAGACCCAAGATGAAGGCAGTGAGGGTCTCGCTAATCTTCTCAAGAAGTTTCTCAAGACCCGGGACCTTGGAAATACCGCGGCTGATGGCCTTGACAATTTTGTCGCGGAACTCGAGAATAGGATAGATCTTGCGGGCTGTCTCAACAGGGTCAAAATCGGGACTCATGCCGGGCACCTGGTTAGCATTGTCACGAGAGAGGTCACCGCGGGTCTGCTGGTAGCTCATATTGCGCTGTTCTTGAGCTTCAGAGCTGGCCTTCAGGTCTCGAGCCTGAGCGGCGAATCCGTCACCGACACCGGGAAGCTTTGAGACCAAGCCGATGAAGTCAGAGGGACTGGACTTGATTCCAAGGAAACCTCCAAGCAGGGATCGTTCACCACCGCCACCACCGCCGGATCGGTTGGAAGCGCCCTCGGCGTTCTTGAGTGCAACATCGACTTCGTCGACCTCAGACTGCGTGAAGTGATCCGAGGCTTCTCCGATGACCGAATGCAAGAAGTCGACGGCGCCAAATGTGCCGGTCACAAGGGGGTATACGCGCTTTCCGTGGAGATGGATCTCGGTATGCGCACCGCAATGGGGGAATACAGAATGGTAGCCAAGCTCTCGAAGGGCAAGCTCACAGTAGTTGCTGTGGGCACTGAAGTCTTCCATGGTGTGCAGCGCCTGGCCAAGACATCTTAAAGCCTCGCAGAGGTCATCTTCGTTTCCTTTCTTGGAACCGCTGGTGTAAAGACGACCATAATGGATGCTTCTGGCGAAGCTGTATCGCAGATAAGCGGCGCTGGTTGCCCAATTTCCATTCTCGTTGGCGATGTAGTTTTTCATACCAGTTCGAGAGTCAATCTCGGTTTCTATTTTCTCAACGGGCCCTCGCAAACGTTTATCAAAAGTCCGCGCATCGACTCCATCTCCGTAACCGAGAGGATTGTCGATGTGTTCTTCTGGACGGTAGACGCCGAGACGGTCCGCGGTAACCTCGAATTCGCCGGTGGCATAGCCGTGAGCCATGAAGGAGAGAACCCAAACCTGTCGGTCAAGTAAGCATTACAGAGTCATTCACTGGTGGCGCAAAGTAGCGGCTCTTACAAGAATGCGAATAGTCTCGGCATTGACACCCTTCAAACTGCCGATATCAACGGCCTGAGAATAGTCGCGTAACCAATTTCCAAAGTAGGTGCGTTTGATAAGCATAGAAGTCCATTTCTTTCCGTGAAGGAAGGCGATCGTCTCGAGCATATCCTCAATGTCTGAAAATGATGTGAGCAACGCGATGCAACGGGATCGATATGGCGGGGTAATTTACCTCCATGGCGCCAGTTGTGACCTTCGACCTATGCGCATGTCAATAAGGGGAGGGAATTGGCCGCGGATGAGGATCTAATACTGACCTGCGCAATTGAAGGAATGTTTCCAGCACCAAAGGCTTCAGCTTTGCCGGGAAGCAGGATGAGGCATACTGCGATCAGCAGTAACCACGAACCCCGCGGCATGGAGAATGACGGCATGGTAAGTTAGTGATGCAGCCCTATGGCGGGGTTATTGAGCAAGGGGCGTAATGCGAGTAGGAGTCCAAGAGGTCTAGAGGGATATAGGTAGCAAGATAGAGGACAAAATTACGGTCGCAGCAAGAGGCCAAGAGGAGGTTTAAAAACTTGATATGGATGCCAAGAGAGGAAGAGAGCGAATGTGACATGCAGATTAGGTAGGTAGTCGACCTAGGTACCTACGTTAGAGCAGGTCACACTGATGACGGGATTTGTTGTGGCTGGGCTTGGGGTTCGTTGCTAGGAGGGAGGGAGTAGGTACCAGTAAGAAGTGGCTCCAGCTTTCAGCTCCCGAAGGTGATTCTTGATTAGCATCCATTGGACGTGGCGCTCTTTGGGCTGATGGGATTTCCGCTTCAGGCACATGCTAAGCAAAAGCCTAGGCTAAGATTGGGTAGCAAACGGTTAGGCGGGCGAGAGGCCTCTCAAAGGATGAGCTTGACCTCGACTCTTCTATTCGACCCACTATCTACCAGTAGGTACTTGTGGCTCGGCAATTGAAGATGAGGCTCAGCCAGACGATACGTAAACATCCATGTCTTGGCGTTTCAATTCCCAGGGCTGTTCAATGAAACACCAAGTTGAAATAATTACAATATACTCCATTCTAGAGATAAAACCTAAGCTTACCCTGGGATAAGACAAGAAGTTTGCCTGCTCTTTAAGGCCTGTTGTGTAGGCTGACGTTGATTGCTGACTTCCAGGTTGTTGGGTGGTAAGAGGGCGCACTTACATCAGTCTCTGGGCTGTACTTGGGTAAATCGACTGAGGACGCCATACATCACGGAGTCTCTGTAGACGTCACACTTTACCGTTCGAGTACTGTGGCATAATCATCTCCTATACTGAAAGGCCCGCTCATATCATATTCTCAAGGTTGCTGTGGACGAACCAGTTGGTAGGTACTTAGTCTAGACGGGCTTGAGATTTGCTTGGTGGAGCTCATCGGGGCAATAAAGGAGATCCGGCTTCTTCGGAAAATAATCCTTGGCAGCACAATGCTGTAATCGGAGCATACGGATCACAGAGATTCCGCTGTTGTCTGAAAAACATCCGTGTTTATTTCTTGTCCCCGCTGAGGAGGTGAATACAATTGGAACTCGTAAGCCCATCGATCGACTGATCGATAGACTTTTCGGTCCCGAATTACCAAGATAGGAAAGATGGCATACTGGTAAGCGAACGATAAACAATACATATACATTATCTGAGTGCCTGACAGCTGACATGTAGATACGAATATTACGATTACGATGTATAGGTCGTCAGAGTGTATAAAAACCTACCTCACAGTGGATGATGATACCGAGTCTTGCATGTGATGTTGCAATGTCCATGACAAAAAGCCAGATTATTATTGTTACTGTGTAGGTATGTAATAAATAAATCTCGATCTACTTCCAGCATTTACAGGCTCAGCAAGGCATCAATTGCAGGAAATTAGATACCGTGTTACCAGCACTAAGACTTGATCATTCTCCTCAACCTCAACCGTCCAAAGACCAATCGTCCACCGCTAATTTCAATACAAACACTGTCTTATTTGTCGTTCCGGCAAATACTCTGACATCAGGTCTTTCATCCCGGTGTTGTGGCATGTTTTATGGTCATTGTAGCGCCACTCTACTGCTAACACGGATGGGGATCCTCATTAAAAAAAAACATCCCCTGGATGGACCCCTGTGCGGCGACTTTGACTTGCCGCTCACGCCGCCCTTTCATTGATTCCCTTGACTGTTTTGATGTTAAACCTCTTTTAAACTTAATCCTTAATCCTCCTCTCAAGGTTTCAATCATTCTATCCCTCACTCTCCTTCAGTTTCCCTCCCTTTTCGATCCTCCTTGGTTGTCGACAAGGATCATCTCTGCTTTTGCGCTGCTTCAATCGCCTCGCCTGCCCATCCTCATCTCGACCCCGTACGTTCCGACCGCTGCTTCAACAAAATGCCTGGACGTACTCTACCAACTTTCACTCGCGCTGAGGTGGAAGCGCATAACTCGGGTGACTCCTGCTATGTCACCATCGGCAACAAGGTCTACGATATCACCGACTTTGTTGAGGATCATCCTGGCGGTCCCGAATATATTCTCGAGTACGCCGGCCGCGACATTGAAGAGATCATCAAAGATTCTGATTCTCATACACACTCTGACTCTGCCTACGAGATCCTCGATGAGAACCTTGTCGGGTTTCTCGTCTCTGAAAAGGCTGTAAATGGACACGGCAACGGAAAGGCCAACGGCAACGGAAACGCAAAGCTGCCCAACGGTGAAGCCAACGGAGACGCCAATGGCTCCGTCCACCCCCGAACCGGAATGTCTTGCGCGGAGGACTTGAGCAAGGATACAGACTATAATTTGGACTACAAGAAGAACAAGTTCCTCGACCTGAACCGACCCCTCTTTCCTCAGATCTGGTTCGGTGGTTTCTCCAAAGAATTCTATCTTGATCAGGTCCATCGCCCTCGCCACTACAAGGGAGGCCAGTCTGCGCCTCTGTTTGGTAACTTTCTTGAGCCTCTCTCCAAGACCGCCTGGTGGGTTGTTCCTATGGTCTGGCTGCCTTGCGTTGCGTACGGTACCTGGGTTGCTTCTCAAGGTTTTGACAACCAGCTCTTTACCTTGGGCTACTGGCTATTTGGCGTGTTCTTCTGGACCATCATTGAATATGTCCTGCATCGCTTCCTGTTCCATCTTGACTAGTATGTTTCCCGATTATTCATTTACTCCCGAGTTGGCCGCTAACTGCTATAGCTACCTACCCGACAACCGTGTTGGAATCACGCTTCATTTCATCCTTCACGGCATCCATCATTATCTCCCCATGGACAAGTATCGTCTTGTTATGCCCCCTACACTCTTCGCTGCTTTGGCTGCTCCTTTTTGGAAGTTTGCACATGCTGTACTCTTCCACAACTGGTATGCTGCTACTGCAGCTTACTGCGGCGGCATCTTTGGATACGTCTGCTACGATCTCACACATTACTTCCTTCACCACCAAGACCTTCCTCTGTGGTATAAGGAACTCAAGAAGTATCATCTTGCTCACCACTTCCTTGACTATGAACTTGGTTTCGGTGTGACGAGCAAGTTCTGGGACAGTGTGTTTGGCACTGAACTGATCTACAACACCAAGAAGACGAAATAAGTCTGCAATAATGTACGAAATCTGCCTGGCGCAAGGAGAATCAATTCAAGTCAGGACACAGTATATATCTGTCTTGCTTCCATGGTAGTTGTTGAACACTGGGTTGTACGGAGCAGTCATGATTTTATGGATGGTAACGAACACGGTGGTCACTGACATTAATGGCGATGAATCATTCTCATAAATAGTTTTAATGGTTGGGACTGGTTTGCCCAATGGGTCGGTCTATTCTTGCACAGAGTTACTTTAATAATGAATCTTTTATTGGATATTTTTTGCTTCTCTCCATTGCTTCTCTGCTTCACTGTATCTCGCGGCAATGCCGACGTGGTGGCTGCGATAATCGCCACGTGTCTCGTCACGTGCAAGCCATTGGGACTTTCCGTCCAGCCAAAAGCTTGACCCATCAGGAGTTTTCAAGGCAACCTCCCCCCAAAAACTTCTCACCCGACGACAGTAATTATCAAATCACCCGACAGAAGAGACTCACAATCAAACGCATACCTGGTGCTAAATCACAAACGAATCCTAACTCGGAGTTTTCCCAGACTTACGCAGACATTATGGCTACCTTGGACGTGGAAGCACTCCTGGACGCCACCGCTAAGGATACCTCTGAACAGAAGACTAAGAGCCCTGTAGAGGATAGAACACGAGACGAGGCTGAACGGAGGGACAGGGAGCGTGATCGTGGCCGTGATAGAGACGGGAGTCGACATCGCGACCGCGATCATGGGCGACGCAGAGACCGGAGGGACAGCCCTAACCGAAGCCGTAGGGGTACACCCGATGTAGGAACGCCCCGAAGCGATGCTGGAAGCCATAAGAGTAGGAGGAGAAGTCGCAGCCGCGATAGCGATCGTCGTCACTCACGTCGAAACAGAGATGGTGATTACTACAGAGGTGGACGACGTTCACGTTCAAGATCTCGCTCTCCTTACCGCCATTACCGCCCCCGTGACGACCGGGATCACCGTGACCGCAGAGACCGCGACCGAAGAAACCGTGATTATGGACGCGGTCGTGATGACGAACGTCGCGAAACTAAGCGTGAAGAAGGCAACCCCCAGCTTACCGAAGACGAAAGAGATCGTCGCACTGTTTTTGTGCAGCAACTTGCCGCTCGTCTGCGCACCCGCGAACTCAAGGAATTCTTTGAGAAGGTTGGACCTGTCAATGAGGCTCAAATTGTCAAGGACCGTATCAGCCAAAGATCCAAGGGGTAAGCCAAGCTAAACACAACCTATTCTAGAGTCTTAACACTAACAATATGCAGAGTTGGTTATGTCGAGTTCAAAAATGAGGAATCAGTTACCCAGGCTCTTCAACTTACTGGACAGAAGCTTTTAGGTATTCCTGTCATCGTACAAGTCACAGAAGCAGAGAAGAACCGGCAAGCCCGAAACCCTGAAGCTTCGGGACCACACCCCAATTCTATCCCTTTCCACCGCCTTTATGTCGGCAACATCCACTTCAACGTTACCGAGCAAGACTTGCAGGCGGTCTTTGAGCCATTTGGCGAGCTTGAATTCGTTCAACTCCAGAAAGATGAGAACGGCCGCAGCCGCGGCTATGGCTTTGTCCAGTAAGTTTTTCTATCCATTCACTGTACTAGTTACTGACATTCCTAGATTCCGTGATGCTGGTCAGGCAAGGGAGGCACTGGAGAAGATGAACGGCTTTGATCTAGCTGGACGTCCTATTCGCGTCGGACTCGGAAACGATAAGTTTACCCCTGAGAGTACTGCCAACATGTTGCAGAGATTTTCCGGACAGAATCAAAACCAGAACTTTCAAGGTTCAGCATTCTCTGGTTCCGGCGGACGAGGCCCTCAGTCCTCAACCTTCGACCGAGCTGGCGGTCGAGACAACGAGAAGACTGGAGGTGCTAGTGCTCTTGATGACACCGACGTAGCTGGCGTGAACTTTAACAACTATAGTCGTGATGCATTGATGAGGAAACTCGCTCGAACCGATGACAGCGCCACCAACGGCCATGACGAGCGCCAGGTGCTTAAACCCAAGACAGAGACGAAGCCATTGCCTGTTAATGTCAACATGGCCAGTCGCTGTGTCGTGTTGCACAACATGTTTGATCCTGAAGAGTATGTATCTCGACCATTTCATTTTGAACCAATGCTGACATTTCACAGAGAGGAAGGCACCGATTGGGTCAAGGAGCTCGAGGACGATGTTCGTCAAGAGGCCGAGAGCAAGTATGGACATGTGGTTCACATCTCGGCTGACCCCAACTCCAAGGGTGACATCTATCTCAAATTTGACAAAGTCCAGGGAGGCGAGAATGCCATCAAGGGCCTAAATGGCCGATACTTCGGCGGACGAATGATCGACGCGTCTCCTGTTGTAGATGCCGTCTACAGCAGTTTGTTCTCACGTACCCGGGCAATCTAAGCTAATATTTGGCTTGTCAACGACGCTCTCTAGGACTCTCGCAGGTTAGCAGAGTCCACATCATCAACTGGCTGAAGAGCACCACTAAGAATTCCTGGTGATCAACAGACTTGAAGTCTCCGCTTTTTCCGGACTTCCCTCCGTTGTCATCTATTCACGATTCTCGAGCATGACTCCCGCCATAAAAAATTACGACTCTCATCTCACACATCAAGGTTTTCAAGTTTCGAAGCATCACATATCTTTTTAACCAAATCACGGTGTCGCAGGTTTCCGCCCCATACCCCGACCTACCATATCTGGACCCGATGCGCACGCGCTCTCTCATCCGGATCAATGATCGAACTCCAGGTTCAGCACTCGTTTAGTCGCAAGGACCTTTACTGATGTCTGTACCCTAGGAAGTCTTCCCCTTTTAATCGAGAAGGGGCAGCAACCCAGTTTTGCACCTTTATTATCTGAATAGTTTGTTACAATATAGAATGTCTTGAGAGTGATGATTTATTATCTTTATTGTGACCATGTACAGTGATATACAATAGGTAAGGGAGATATGAAACATGGTCGTTGCTTTACTGATAATGCTCAGTGGCGCTCATTATTGCATCTCCTGCCTCATAACGGACGCGGCGCGCCTGGTGTGATATTTACAGATCATATCGATTCACCAGGAGCAGAGTACTTGATGAGAAGAGACAGGCTCTTGAGTCTAGTGTAAGTCTCGACGGTGTCCTCGAGGTATTGTGTACCTAGTGTTGAAAGCAGTGAACTTTGACTCTCTGCCCCGGATCTACTTCAATCATAAACTCAATATGAAAAGGACGCGCTCCGTGGTGTTAATTGAAGTGCATTCATTGCATGAACATATCAGCCTGTTTCGATCTCACTCTGTCTCATCCCTTCACCTATTGTTTAGCTGAGCGTTCGTCCCGATCTTTGTTTCCGAGTCTCATCTGGCTGATTGTGTACTCCTTTCTGGACCTTGAAGCCAGACACCGTAGCAAGTGCTATTGTGTCTACCTACCTAGGCAGAGAACTCTCTTTGAAATGTCCTATTGACCACTCTTAGCAAGGTTCCTAATCCCCAACCTTGTTCAATCAGGCCAAGCCCGGTTTCTTGAGCTGCCGGTCACTGGCAGTGTCAGTGCCAGTGCCAGTGCCAGTGCCGGTGCCGGTGCCAGTGCCAGGCAACCGAGGAGTCAGTCGCCTTGAAAGGGAACTTTTTAGGAGGATATGTTTTCGGACCTCTATGGTTTTCTCTCTCTATTTCTGATTCAGTAACTTCTGTGATTCACCTAGGATCACGAAAAATAAGATCTTTGGTGATATTTACGTGAGTGCAAGCTGACATCTTTCATCTATTAGCCTCAAGGGCCCCCTTCAGTCTTGATTTCTCGCTTGGCAAACAAGAAAGGATTCGTCCCGGAGTGTGCCAAACACAGGACGAATATCAAGCAAAAAAGTTTGGCTCAGGCTTGTTTTTGCAGCCTCTCTCTGCTACACTTCAGCCTCAGCCTCCTTAGTAAAGTGCACTCATCATTTGGCCTCCACATATTCCTATTTTCATTTCTATTGTTCCCTTACCGAGCATCGCACTTTTCCTACTCTCCAATACTCGAGCAAGTTTGCTCTGTCGATGATGACACACGAGTATAAAACATCCTCTTCTACTGACAGTCACTTCGCGCCGAGTCAACCCTCGTCAAAGTGGTCTTCCAGCATTGGGAGTCGTGACACCAAACCCTCCAACACGAACACTATGTTGAGTATCAACTTCTCGACGCCGCTCGCGGGAGCTGCTCGATCCGAGAGGATCAAGCAGATGACCAACAACCACGTAAGTCAGCGAATCTCTTGATTCTTTTGTCGCCGCATCCCGGGGGCAACCACTGACATCGCCTCACAGCCCGCCTTTGAAAAGGCTCGCATGTCACAAGAGATACTTGTCAAGATCCAGACATCTCTTCGCCGCATGCCTGGTGTTTCCTCCAAGGAATCCAACGAGATTATCACGAAGCTGCAAGAAGTCGGGCAAATCATCAGCTCAGAGACGAGTCAGCTTGTTGATGCACTTATGAACCTGACCCTCGATCAAGAGGACACGGACAAGGCCATCGCGCGAATGAGTATCGAGGCCAACCTTGCCAAGGCAGAGGCTGATGACCAGACTCACACCCTGGGTAACCTTCGTACCGAGCTCGCGGATGAGAAGGGCAAGCGTCAAGACGCGGAGGCCGAAGCCGCCACACTCAAGGGCCATCTTGAGAAGCACATGGACGAGCTGAAGTCTCTCAAGGCGAAAGTCCGTGATGGTGGCTCTAAGGGTACCATATCGAGTGTCATTCACGATGAGTTGGTCAAGGTACGCAGTTTGTTCTATATCACTCCAACAAAGCTGACGAAGGCATTTAGCAGCTTGAAAACTCTATCAAGCACATAGAGAACCAGCCCAATGCTGGCCGATCCACGTTGTCCATGAGCAACTCCAGTCCTGACTCTGTGGCACGCGCTCTTGAGACCATCGCTGAGGCATGCCCCGATAGAAACGCCACGCAGAAGTCTATCATGTCTCTGCGTCCTAATGGCACGGACTCTCCCAACAAGGCCGCGGGTATCAATGACGGCGCTCTTCAGTCTCAGCGTCCCTCCTCTGCATTGCAGAATGGTTGTCCCCCCAATCTGCCCACGCGCTTTGGCTCTCACATTGTGCCTCCTCCTTCTCGTCCAGGCTCTGCTGCTCCGAGCGAGCGCCGCTTCAACCAGTGGGCTCCTCCTACTCCTGTTCAGAGCCAGCCTCGCTACCCAGTCCCTCCTCCAAACGGCGCTGGACCTCAGTCCATGTTTGGTCGAAGTGTCGCCCGCCGTGGTTTCAGCAACGGTACCTATCGTCCTAATGCGCCTGAATTTTATCCTCAATCCTACGGGCAACCTGACAAGGGACCGTCTGCCCCGACCAACGGCGGATTCGGCCAGCAGCGCCGGGAGTTTTACCCTCCTACCCCTTCTCACAACCGCAACAAGTACAGTCGCTTCCGCGATCCTGTCCAGGCTCCTGATTTCGCCGGCCCTCCTGGCGCGCTGACTACTCGTCCCTCTTTCCTCGGCCCCCCTATCCACATCACTGAAATGACCATTGGGGCCTGGCATGGCCAGCTGACGGAACTTTACACGACTGTCCGCCTCTTCGTCGACGTCTATGCTGACAAGCCGACTTTCGTCAAGCCTACGGATCTTTCTAGCACTCGTCTCTGGCCTGTTCTCTTGGCTACTTACCACCCCCTCTCAGAGACAGAGGCCATCTCCTACCTTGACTTTCACCTCAAGGACAGAAGTTCCAAGTCTTGCCTTGTGACCCGCGTCATCATTGACTACATTGTCAACCGAGTCTGGGTTCCTCGGGCTTGGATAGGGGCCGAGACCGATGCTACCTACGGCCTCGCTGAAGTTGAGAAGGATCTTGAGAGAACCCAAGGTAAGACATTAGCCCGGATAATCAAAGTGATCGACTAACATATGTTGCAGGCCAGACCGCCGTCCGCCGGCAGCACATCCTTGATCGACAGGCAGCTATTATAGACTCTATCCTCAAGCTCGACAGCTTCGAAGAGTTCAGCAAGGTCCGTTGCCGGGAGATCTCAGACGTCATCCTTCACATGGTTGAGCCACTCCTGAACCCCACTGCCGATCCTGAGACTACCTACAGCGAGCTCGAGAAGGTCTCATCTGCTGCCTGGGCTCTATCTAGCCGCATTCTCAGCAGTCGACTGACATTTGACTTCCGCTTCCCTGAGATCGGGAGCCGATTCTCGCACCAGTCCATGTTCCCCATCTGGCCCGACTCTGATCCTCACGAGCTTCAGGCTGAGCATTGGCGAATTGCTCTCGTCACCACACCTGTTGTGACCTGCCGCAATGACACGGGTTCAAATATCTCTGCTCACTCAGTTTGTATGGCTGATGTTGTATGCATGCGATAAATGCATCACTGTTGACCTCTCATTGTTGTTGATCTGTGCGATTAACGTGAGGGTAAAAGACCCCTGGGTCTGGAGAACCACCAAGGTTCTGTCGAGTACGGTGAACACTACCACTGTACCATAATGTCACACTACTGTTGACAATGATTACGCACAGCCAAGATACTGTGACTATCTAGAAGGGGGAGACAGATTCTTACCTCTCAGCACGACTTAGAGACGGTCGTTCATAAAAAAACCAGGCGATCACGGGCGTTTAGTAACTACTTGATTTCAGGGAGATTTGCTTACTTTTTTTTTTCCTTTTCTTTTTCAATGCGTATTTTTCTGCATGCACAACGGCATTGGGTTCACTTCACTTCACTTCACTTCACTTCACGGCAGGATATAGGCATCCTCACATCGCAACTCATAAGCCCTTCTGGAGATAACCGAGATCTATACCCCGAAGACGGTGTTGTTTCTTTGCATTTTCTTTTCCGTCGTGGGGAAAACAGGTACAAGGGGGTTTTCTTGTGGTTGAAGATGCAATCAATCGTCGGGGGAGGGGGGCAAAAGCAACTACTTACTACTTACTGGGTTTACGATCAGTCATGGGAATTGTTGCGGTCTCAAAGAAGAAACGAGGCAGATACATACATTCGAGCAAGCAGGCAAGCAGGCAAGCAGAAAGATGTAGATGCGATTGATTTTAGGGGTAATAATTGATTTTTGGCGCATTAAACTAGCGAAACTAATTGTGATCTGGCGTTCTCGTGAGAGTCATTCCAGTTTTGTCGGCCTGTGAGATCCATCTAGTCTAGATAGATAAGTAGGTAGTTAGTCTATAGGAAGCCCCAAACTCCTGGTATCAATAAAAAGCAGAATACCACCACCACCACCACCACCAAAATAGTAATACAATAGAGGAAAGAAATTGCGGCCCCGAAGAGAATTTTCGGGGGGTCATTACAAAGTAAATGTCTAGTGACGACGGCCCTGGGGAGAGCTACGCGTAGACTTGCGATCCAGGCGTCGCACAACAGCCCCAAGAACAACCTTGAGAATCCCATCTGCGGTCAAAGCCTTACTATTGTCCGAAGTAGTGGAATTCCAGGTAGCTGTATCAACCATATCGCGAATGCCCTGGTCAGCAAGATCATCGTCGAGCTCACGCAGAGCCTTAGTAGCACCAAGCTCATTGCCAACCTGGAAGAACTGGATGCCAACTTGATGGGGAGGAGCCTCGATCTGATCAAGCTTCCTGGCGTGGTGAACGATGATGCTCTCTGGGTCGTCCGTGGGGCATCCGTCGGTGATTACGATGATGTTGACCGGCTTGGTCGAGTCAAGGTTGGCCGTACGGCGGGAGAGATGGGCGACGTAGGGCTTTAGAATGCTGTGAAGGCGAGAGCCCGTAGGTGTTGCTCCGCTGGGACGGACGGACTCGAACAGACGTTGGACCTGGCTAGCGTCGCGGATCTGGAAATATCCACCGGGTGCTTGAACTCCAGTTCCGGGGGCTGGTGATCGGTGGTTCAGGAAGTAGACGTCAATACCGTCAGGGTCGTGAGAAGTACAGATCGGGGCGATAGTGCTCAGGGCCTCTCGAACCTCCCTCCACGATCGACCAGCCATGGATCCAGAGTCGTCGATGACAAAGATGGTATCGAAAGTAGATAGGAATGCATATTTATCTTCGGCACTGGTGATGCTTGACATGCTAGGAGCCGGAGAAGCTCCGCGCTGGGGAATATCGAGGAGAGGAGCGGTCCTTTGAGTGGACTCGTAAGTAGGAGGAGCCTCCTCGGGCACATCGAGGAAGGGGTTGTTGTTCTTGGTGTTTGAGTTTGAGTTTGAGTTGCCCATGTCGAGATGAGTGTGATTCTCGGTCGTGGTGGACTTCTTGGTTGAGAACTTATCCTTGATGCGGCTGAACATTTTGGGTGATGAAGGTGAAGCTGCGTGAGGCATGTCGCCGAAGGTGATTTTTATAAGTGTTTAGGTAGGGAGGTTCAAGGTTTGAGCTGAGGCTGTGAGTCACGCGTGTTCTTTGTCGTGAGAAGCTTAAGTTGTTCACAAGGTAAGTTAAGTTGCCAATGATGTGAATGGCTTTAAAATAAACTTGTTGTTCGGTGGTGATTTGCCTTGTTCGTATCGATTGATAGATAATAGTACCCGGACAAGTGTCCATGGCAACTCTTTATACTGACCATGATGTACCTATATCGATGTTCAACAACACACAAGGCAAGGCAGAATGTAATGTCTTTGCTCGAGGCAAATCTAAATAAAATATCACCATCCATTAGGTCGGTAGTGTTTGTTGATTTCCAAATTGCCCCTGCACCGCCTTTCAAAGGCGGTTTCTCCATCGTCGCAGCATGTGGTTCGCCTTCTGGGCCGCCACCAGGGACAAGGCATTCTCATGTGACCCCTGTAGCCCCTGTACAGCCCCTGGGTAACAGCCTCCACCCCCACTGTACTTACTGTATGCACGACACACAATCCACTTACAAGCCGACAGCTGGGCCAATCATGAGCCTTTTTTGACATGGCTCAGCCCTGTCAATGGATGTCAAGGTCGCTTCCATGCTGTTGGATCTATCTGCCCAAGCAACCTAGCCACGCACCACGGTACTAGATCTGACAGACTGACAGCCAGACTGTCAGTGACAGGTTGGACCCTTGCAAAAAAGCCAACTTAATAGTTTAGCAATGGATATGATGATCGATTCGAAATTGTAAGGCATATTATAACGGTAACCAAGTCCTGAGGTATTCATTACCTGATTCATGCTTGAGAATGTCAAAACAATCACTGTAAATGTTTCAGCTACACGGGATACTCCCGGCTTATTATGATATCCATAACCTCTGGGCTCCATTGTTAGTATGGATCCATCCATATCAAGAGCCTGCCCGGCTTGTGGTGCCTGAGTGACCTGCAATCTCCCCGATCTACCTTAGTACTAAGTCTTCAAGAGGCTTCTTGCATGCAGTTCAGACCAATCAAGATACGTACGTGTGCATATTCCCTCTCGCGGGGTCATCCCTGGCGTTGAACATTTGACGAACCCTCCCGCACATCACATACATACATGGTTGCCTCGTGCTACACTGAGCCTCGCCGTTCAACCTTGTATGACAATGCCAGTCGTTTTGGCATGGCATTGCAAATACAAGTGTATCTTTTGTAAAAAGTCACCTTTTGTATACTTTCAAGTATACTCTTCTCTGCTAAACATATTACCCTTTGCAGCAATTGACACGTTGCGGATATTCCAATGTTTTGCGCAAATGCGCACTCAGACAACAAACAGCAATCATTCATGCGGGCCAACAACTAACTACCTTACCTACCTTTAGTAAGTTACCTTGTCTTGTCAGAAAACTAACTACGGTATTCTCTCTGCCTTTCAAGGGCCTATCAATTCAACTTAAATGTACAAATCTTGATGTGTATTTCCGCAGAGACTCAACTGTTGATTGCGATTGAGCGAGCTAATATTTGCACTAGACTCTGCGCTATATTTCTATTTCAATCCGTCGAGACTATTGCGTATCTTCCACTGCTATGACTTTCGCAGTTGATCATGAATACATTTACAATATAAACCCAAGAATTTCAACTTCCCGGACCCAGTGCAACCTAACTCTATGCACCTCTGTGACAACTACCTAGACATAGGGATCTCCAGGCAGTCAAATGTTTGAATAACAAGTATGCGAGGTGCCTGTGTTTCTCATGCTATCAAAATGGTTTCAAGGCTTTAGCAATGCTTCTTTTTACGGCCCAATTCGTTTCTTTTCCAGACACTCTGCCGAATAAAGCTTCTTGACACGCCAACATAAATTCACACACCATGACAACGCTGATGAGCCCGGAGCAGCAGTCCGAATGTCCACTTGTCCGCCACGTTGGTGCTAACTCTGGCAATTATCAAGCATCAGCAAGCCTGGAAAGATCCGCCAGAGAGCACAGATCACCTCAGTGAAATGAAAATTAAAAAGAAGCCACTGAGAGTCCTACTAATTCATCCTCCTGGCTCAGGCGCTCAGAAGACATTCAGCAGCCAATCCCAACCTTTGTGATACCACGGAAACTCTAATTTCCTGCTTTGATACATAGGAGGCTCTAATATTACCAAGCACTGTTCAACCAAGCACTGCTCAGGGAGGCTGTGCTGAAGTCCCCAAGCTGGTGGTAGAAATGCAAAACCTTCGAGAGTCAACGTCGGTGAAGAATTTGAACTGAGATGATGGGACCTGATTATTGCTTGCAAAGTACCTAATAAAGGAATGCATTATCAGCCCATTCCCTCCAGAGTTTAGGCTCTCATGCATGAACTTAGACTAGAGTCATCAAGATAAGGTTAATTGAAACGATTGATGGCCACCAGCCACCCCCCCTGGTTGTGGTTAATCCTAGTGATTTCTCGTATAATAAGTGTTCCTTGACCTTCGGAACCAAACACATGACCGGCATTCTCACATACTTGTCATAGTCTTCAAAAGAAATAGAACAACTAATGTCTAAGTCTTCTTTTCAAGAATTATGTTGTGAATCTTATTCAGTTCCAGCGAGTGTATTGACATCGTCTACTATTAACAAGGTATAGGCCAAAAGTAAGAACAAAAGGAAGAGGCCACCACGAATAAAAAGAAATGTGTATAACGAGGTCTAACCGCACCCGCTAGATTCCATGAAGAAAAAGAAAAAGGTTTCAAAAAGATTCCCACGATTATCTCCCCCAGCAGTCCATGATATCCCTCCAACTGCTTTCGAGGACGCCGCTTCTTCCAATACTTTTACCCAGTAATAAGTCTCATCCCCTCCGGAGTCAGAGTCTTCTTTAAAAACCACACCTCATACGCCGCGTCATGCAGTAAGGGGAAAGCCCACAGTATTCCCCTCTAATATCCCTACTTGATTGCTCCCTGGCAAGACAGAGCATGTTGAAACAGGCTGAAGACACAACTTGAAACAAGCTGCTTTCTCAGTCACAAAAAAAAATGTAGCTGGCAGAATCTGCTAGTTTTCATATAGTTTAACAAAATGGCCGTCCTATCCCATCGAGCTAATATCGAATTTCAAGGACACCATTGGAAGAAAGCTTGCTAAATTTAAGCTTGCTTGGGCTTAGGACGAGGGAGACCCTGCTCTCGGCGAGTCTTGAGATCGATCTCAGCGAGGCCTAAGCTGGCATTATAAAGCTGAACGCAGTTGATGAACTGCTTGAGGAACATAAATGGAAAGCTAACCCCGGCAATTATCCAAGGTACTGTAGAATCCATCTTGTTCGCACGTGCAAGCTCGAGAGCTGCAGGGCTGAAGGGGTCGGGGAAAATCTGGGCGAGGATCGAAGTGTTGACTTGAGCACCAGCTTGAAGCTCAGCACCGACAGTTTGGATGGGCTTGATAAGGTAGGGAGAGACAAGAGGTGACGAGAAGCACAGGAGGTAGAGAGCGATGAAGAAGAGCTCGTTGAGGGCGCAAAGGGCAAAAAGGACATTCTAGGCGCAATCAATATATAACACAGGTGCCAGTGTTCGAAAGATGCATACCTTGTTGGTGTAGTAGAGGCGCAATAGCCAGTTTTTGCTCTCGTCAATGCTCTTGTGGCTGGCGTTGGTGCCTGAGACAACAAGAGTGGCATACATATGCATGTAATGGCTGGCAAGGTCAAGAGCAATCAGGCCCTGGAAAACAATGGCCCATCGGGGGAAGGCGGAGGAGAGGAAGACAATAAGACAGGCTGTAGTACAGCGATCTGTGACCATATCAAGAACAGCGCCGAAGCGAGTGGACTGTTCGTAGATACGCGCGGCGTAGCCATCGAGGGCATCGAGGAGACATGAGACGCTGTAGAGGAACGAGCAAGTACGAGGATGGAGGGGCATGTAGTAGAGTGACGCGATAGCAAGGACGATGCGCGCGTAGCCTGAGCAATCGTTAGCAAGCCTTGACTTGATTCTGAGAATGATTTTGCCTTATCATACCAATAATGTTGGGGATGAAAAGGAAGATGTTCTCGCGAGGGGCATCGTCCGAAGCATCCGCGACGCCGTTGGCAGACCCGTTACCGTTGGATCTTACTTCAGGCTCGGAATCAGAGGAAGGGTTTTGGGCCTTTGCGGCCTGTCGTCGAGTTTGTGGGCTCATGGTATTAGTGAGGGTTGGTTTTATTGTATGTGAAAGGTGAAGCCTCGAGTTTGTCGTGATTATCAAGGTGGTGTGGCTTATCATGCAGCGGCGGAGTTTGGATCGAGATAACGGACAGAATCTGCGAAAGGGGCAGGGATTACTGGGCGCTGTTGAAGCTATCGAAGAGGCCCAAGAGAATTTATAGGTACTAGGGTTTGTCGCGGTTCGCGAGAGGCCAACAAAAGAGACTCGCTGAAGATGTCAAGAAGGAGTGGATGTGAAGGAAGAAAAACAAGGTAAGGTAGAATCTAGGAGGAAGCTCCAAAAACTCGAGTCGAGCGGAGGAAGTCAATGGGTGATGACGAACGACGGAAGGCATGGAAGGTAAGGTAAGGTAAGCTTAGGTTAGAGGCTCCCTTTCCATGAGATGCTCCCGCCAAGCGAACAACAGGGGGTGGTTTTTCGGTAGTCTCGGACATGTTTAGAGCTTGGCTGCGTGTAAATTCAGCGGCTCGGTGTGCTGATTTGCCCGCCTCCCAGGCCTCCCTCCCACTGGCCGAGAGCTCCAAATTTGCACCTGTCGCAGATTGACCCCCTGAAATTGATATCCGCTCATGGCAAATTGTCAGCTTAGAAAGAGGGCGCCTACTCCACTTTCAAGGTCTATTTCTTGGATGGATATTTGCCAATGATGAACAACTCATCATCTCACTATCAAGACGTATGATTTGCTCATGAAAGTCTCGAGATCCAAGGTTACCAGTCGTATTGGACTGTGAACTGGGCCTCGGCTTGCAGAGACAACATATGTTTTTCCATGTCATGTCATGGCTTCAGCTGTCTCATCAAGACATCGAGTTATATCCGGCTAACATGCGTAGTCGAGACGCCGCACTGGTAATAATGCCAGAACAGATATAGTGGTGATCACTCTCACTCCAACATGGATTAAATGCATTAGCGGTAAAATGTTCAGATCACGGCCCCTATGATTGCCGCAGTCGAGGTTTGTATAGACAAACTTGAGCTTAAAGAGCCTTCAATTGCCAGCACAATATACTATGTATGTATTTAGTGCTTTCCTTTTGGCTCCTTATGATGCCTTCCATGTAATGACAGCTGGTTCTTGATGACCCTGAACCTGGTTATCATGACACCTTCAACCGCAATGATGGCCATTGAGATCAAGATATATACGCAATTAGAAGACTAGACTATTGAGAACTCATTTAGCTGCAGACATTGTCGTATGGACCCCGCAACCTTATTACTGAATGCGAGTCAACACATGGCACTATGAGTTGATGAATAAAACCGTGGCCTTAAACCCGCGAGTCGAATACCTTGTGCTTTGTTCAAACACTCAAACACCACGCAGACTTTAAGACTGCAACTCTACCAGTGAAACTGTTGATTCAGCTGGATCGACAGCCTCGCTTCAATAGAGTTCCACTGGGACAGACTATTTCTATCAGTGGCTGAGCAGTCATGGTATTATACAGTATGAGCGACTGATCCCGAGTATCCCTAGGACCCTGACCTTGGTCACAGTTCACACCAATTTGCACAATGACACGTCGAAGGCTCAGTCCAAATCTCCAGCTCATTCCCAAACTCCAAAGCAACCACTTTTATAATATCTCATATCTAGGGTTTCTGACTTGAAGCCCCAATGCGCCTCGCTTCGGAACGACTCCCACTTCCCGTCCCGTCTGGATATCTTCCTTGGTAGCCCGGCTAGAACCGTGGTAGTCGCGCGCCAAGCAATATTGAATTGCTTGAGTCTGCGAGCCATGCAATCAGTCTGATTGTGGCTGTCGACTAGACTCATTAGTTTGCGGGACTTTCAGCTGCACGTTAACAAAGGCGGCAGCCGGCAACTGAAGTGTTCCCGAGTTTGTCAATTGTCGCTTCTCACTGGTATGGGAAACGACGAATATCAGTCGGTTGGTGGTTTTACGAGCTGCAGAGTGCAGACACGCCAGAGGCCTGGAAATTCTAAATAGACTCAAGGGAGCTAGCGACAGGCGTCGCTTAGCAGAAAGCGGTAATCATATCAAAGAGCAATTTCCAGAACAGTCCTCCATCTGTTGTATTGGATTTTTCTGACTCTGATAGATATTCGGGAGTTCCGGAGAGTGGAGGGACTTACGGCATAGCCGAGACACCAGACATTTTGTAACTATGTACCGTGCAGTAGTGCGGCACGCAGATGGGACCCTTATTTTGCTTGAGGAGCTTGTTGAGTGCTTGGGTTGAGGTATGTATGCTGTCAGGTTAACTTTGCCAGGGTTAAAGTGTAAGTACTGAATGTAGGTATGTAGAGTTGTCCCCTGAAGTTTTGGTCGTCACTCGCGGGCGGGAGGCTAAGAAAGGCAACTCTGGGGACGGCGGATCCTGACCCTGCTGACGATCTTGGGACGGCTGTGATGAAGAGCCCGAGCTTGAGACTTGATAGTCTGGGGGAGTACCAGTAAGTTTGCCGTGGCTAGCTGGGCTGCCAAGGTGAGCAGGGGAGAGGTTAACTTAGACGGAGCTCTTAGCTTGGAGCAAGCCTCCATCAGAGTTGATAATTACGGAGTAGTCGTTGGTGATAAAACGGCGGTGCCTTGCAGCAGCGAAAACCACAAACCCCATGTCATCCATGGATGTCAAGTGAAGCCGCTACTGCAGCTAGCTCACCTCACTGCCGGTTGCTCCGTTCCGTCGTTGCGTCTCATCACAAGTGACAGATACTTTAGCAGCGAGTTTCGGTGCGTACCGCAATCTTATCCACCGGCAAGCTATTGCCAGGGTTCATATTTGTGCCAGTCGGATTCAATCCAGGTACTCAGTTGAGGTACGCCAGGTACCACGCCCAAGGATATGGGCTCTCTAAGCTCTCTGTATCGTCCCGTTTTCCCGTCTCGTCGTTTCGACAAGCCGTCTTAGCTTCGTGAGCCACTAACAACATGTACCAGACAGGCAGGCAACGCGCATCTGGAGACGGTCAGGTTGATGCAAAGCCATGTACCTGGGGGTTCTGGTGTTCTGTGGATCTTGACGTTGTACTCCGTGAGTTAGGTTAGTTGTTATGTCACCCTTAATCCCTCGCTGGCTCCGGCTTGAAGGACCGCTGAAACGGGTGTTTGCGGCAATGGTGTAGATGCCGTGTAACCCAGCCAGGTCACTTGGAGGGGTTTGGAAACTCAGAGTGATGACCGTATTCTAACCGCCTCATATCTGGGGGATGATACTCTGTTGGAGCTTGGTGATGGTCAGTGTTGATGTCCATTATCACCTCCAGTCAGCTCAGTATCGTAAAAACCATGAACCATTGTGATAGCCACTCCCACGGTTAAAAGCATCAATCCACCATAGCAAAGCCTCCCGCCTCTTGGGCTGTCTTGAACAGATCATTAGGCCAGGATTGGTTGTGATCATCTCGCCCTATTTCTCTAGTTTCTGATCCCTGATCCGCAAAGTGCAGCGTAGGCCAAACCCTATCCGGATAGATAGCCAACGTTGGACCTGGTCTCGACAACAGGTGTATGCTTGTTCAATTCCTCTAAAATCAAATGATTTTTGGGGTTTCGTGTCTTTGTTCATCCACCAGGCTTGCCTTGGATTGGCTTCTCGACTTGTCCGTCTTAGAGCCCCCCCCCCACGATACACGTCACTGACGGTATGGATCTAGGTATGGGGGCATGGATCCTAGGGTTAGTTAGGAAGAATTTATTTCCATTGGTGGTGGTGGTGATATGGTCAGGATGAGGAGAGTATGTGTTTTTCTTTCAGTTGAGGATCGTTTCACGAAGCCATGGCGAACAGAGGACTTGTAGACCAGGTGTAGACATGTAGTTATACATATCGGATTACTTCCGACCAATTCCCCAAAGGAGGATTTATTTGCCTGCCGTTTCAATTGGCTGGTTCTTCCTTATTACAGAGTCTTCCACCCACTGCAAAGATGGATGGATGGGTGTCAGTCCTTGGCCTTGTCCGCTCCGGCTAAAAGAGAACTGCCAGGATAAGTTTGAGTTTCAAGCTCTGGATCGACCATATGTAATTATGTATCAGTGCCATTCTGGCCATTTTCTTTGAATTGCTGTCAAACATCCTTGCCCCTGTTCCTGTCTGAGTACATATACATATGTACAGTAGTGCGTCTACCTAGTGCGTACATGTTGCATTCGCCGCTTGTTACAGTAAAAAAGAGACACTCTTGTTGATCCCTGTTTGACGCCACGCCTGTACATACAGTACCTTCAACCTCCGAATGCCTACCTACCTTCCATGGTATGGATGGATGTAGGTATGTACTTACTTTCTGGCTGCGTTTGAGCCTCGGGCCTTAAAGGGTGTTAGCTTGCTATGAATCTCGAGGTTCAGGCGCCCTTTCGCTTCATGTTGGAGCTAAGCTAAGGTACCCTAGCACTAGCACTAGCACTTACCTTAGGTGGTAGTGACCCTCTCGCCTCACCTTCAGTGCCTTTTAGTTGGTTGGGACCGTAGGTCACTTTTGTTTAAGTCGAGCTGTGGATCGTCACTTTTCACTTTTTACCTTTCACCTCTCACCTACAGTCTCTTCTTAACTAACCCCATCCCATCCCGTCTCATTCTGCGAAAGGTCTTTTACTTCAAACCTCCTCCTCCTTCCTCCTGACTCGCTCTCTTTCCTCTCCTCTCCTCTCCTCTGCTCTCCTCTGCTCTCCTCTTCTCTCCTCATAATTCTCCTCCCACTCCCGATCGACATTCCATCCATTTACGCCTCACATCGGACGACACTTTTCAGTCGAGACCCATTCGGCCGAAGCTAATAAGATCTTCACCCCTCGTTCCTATCTGTGGCTCTTGTGTCCTTTTTTTAAAATCCCCCCCAGCTTCCCCTCTATCAAGCGAAACCGCCACCTGCGCCAGGTTGACTAGATCGTTGTGAACATCTTTGTGAATTGGCCTAGTCTCGAGGTTGCCCAAAACTTGCGACGGCTTAGATCCACATACGATTTAGTTAGTGTACTTGAACTCGCTCCCCAGTTCGGGTCACCGTCTTTTCCGATACCTTTGTTCATATCAAATTGATCTTCGAACAAGCTTCACTGTATCATGTCGCCGCATCCTACCCTCAAGGCGACTTTCGCCAGTCGAGCTGAGACAGCTACCCATCCTCTCAGTCGACATCTCTACAAGCTCATGGACCTCAAGGCCTCGAATCTTTGCCTCAGCGCCGATGTCGCAACCGCTCGCGAACTGCTCTACTTCGCCGACAAGATTGGTCCCTCCATCGTCGTTCTCAAAACGCATTATGACATGGTTGCCGGCTGGGACTTTGACCCTAGGACAGGTACTGGTGCCAAGCTCGCCTCACTAGCACGCAAGCATGGTTTCCTCATCTTTGAGGATCGCAAGTTTGGTGATATTGGCAATACGGTCGAGTTGCAGTATACTAGCGGTGCTGCGCGCATCATCGAGTGGGCACATATTACCAATGTAAATATGGTTCCAGGCAAGGCCTCGGTTGCATCTCTGGCCCACGCTGCCAACCGATGGCTCGAGCGATACCACTACGAGGTCAAGACATCTATCAGCATTGGCACTCCAACCGCCAGTCAACTGGACGAGGATAGTGAGCGTTCAGACAACGAGAACCAGAACGACACGCCGGAACCTGCTCGCGCTGACAGCGGCCGAAAAGGTAGCATTGTTTCCACCACCACCGTTACCCAACAGTACGAGTCGGCCGATTCACCACGCCTCGTCAAGACGATTCCTGAGGGCGATGAGGCAGTATTCCCCGGCATCGATGAAGCGCCGATCGAGAGGGGCCTACTTATCCTGGCACAGATGTCGAGTCAGGGCAACTTCATGAACAAGGAATATACGCAAGCATGTGTAGAGGCCGCACGGGAACACAAGAACTTCGTCATGGGCTTTGTTTCACAGGAGTGCCTCAACACAGAACCCGAGGATGACTTCATCCACATGACCCCCGGCTGCCAATTGCCCCCTGAGGGCGCAGACGAGAATGAAGCCATCAAGGGTGATGGCAAGGGTCAACAGTACAACACGCCACAGAAGATCATTGGTATCGCCGGTGCGGACATTGCTATTGTTGGACGCGGTATCATCAAGGCAAGCGATCCCGAGGAGGAAGCTGAGCGATATCGGTCCGCGGCATGGAAGGCTTACACGGAGCGGGTTCGCTAAGAAGCGAAAACGGCAGGAAGTCGAGACGGGCCTTGAGGTTTTTCGCGAGGTAGACAGGCTGCCCTGGAGTTATCGAGACATCTAGCGGGTCTGACGTGAATATCATGACTACATGCAGTATCCATGGAGTAACTCACTTACAAGAGAAATGAGACTTGGTTCCCTGATTGGGAACATCATCTAAGCACTAGGCCTCCTCATACTGCATAAGCGCGGTTCCTCTATACGTGCATCATCAATGAGACCAGGTTCAACACAACATTACGAGAATGATTGTCGAAAGAGATACGAGATACGAGATGCATATTGCAATGGCGGAATAATTCGGTTCCTTGCGTGTGCTCACAATGCACTTCTCATGTCGACGGTGAGAGTTAGTTAGCTGATCAAGCTAATTCGCTCCAACTGCGCATATCCATTTCTTCTTCCTTCAATAACGTGGGTCCATTCATCAAAGATGCACAGGGCTGAATTCCATTCTTGTAATGGATGCCCCACAACCAAAGTGACGCTGTTTTCTTGGAAGTCCGGAGTTAACGTTAGAGGACTATGAGAGCTGATCCTCGTCCGCCGAGATCAACATAGACCTTACCATACTCCACCTTCATATTGACCTCTAGTCCTTTACATACCCTAACGTTGCATATCTGCTCCTAATTAGTATTTCCAATTGATCAGTCATTCATATCCGTTTCCGAAGCAGCCGAAATGACAGCAGCAACTGAGGATGCTGATGGTCCGCGTCTGAGGAAGAGACGACGAATTGTCATATCGTGCACTGAATGCCATCGAAGAAAGCAGAGGGTCCGTAACTATGAGACTACGATACATTTGTCTGATACAAGAAATATTTGACTGAATACACCTCTAGTGCGACCGCGAACAGCCATGCGGCAATTGCAAATCTCGAAATAAAGAGTCAGCTTGTATTTATGAGACAGGAGCTCCAACAGCCAAAGAGAGCAAGCAAGCAACAAAAGCATCACCGACTTACTCGGACAGATTCGCTAAACAGGCCGAGCCGTCGCCACCACTGTCTATTGACTCCTCAAATGAAAGGCTAGGCGAGCGTCTGTCATCCAAGGTAGCTGACTGGGGGTACGCTCATAATGGCGCGTCTACCATGGGTATACTCAAACGCATCGAGACTCTCACAGACGGTGAGGATGGGCCCCTGGATCTGACAGCTCGTGATTCCCCCGGGGGCTCTCCCGGCAAAGAGCTTGCCTTGAGGGAAAAGTACAAGGCTTTAATTCGACAATTACCTGCCCGGAATTACATCGACAAACTCGTCGACATGTACATGCGCGGCTTCAACTGGCAGTACTATCCAATCGACCCTGACATTTTTTACGCACAACTCGACGAGTGGAACTCGTTGCCGTTCTCGGTATTCTCGGATGTCGGTCCCCGCGGCTTGAAACCTGAACTGCGAGCCTTTCCAGCGGTTGTATTTCAAATCATAGCGACGGCCCTTCTCCTGCTGCCTGAGAAGCCAGATTCCACCTTCGACTCGCTCAAATTTGCTGGCGGCATGAGATTCGAAGACTTGGCTGTCGAGTATAGCGAGTCAGGGCAGGCAGTTCTTGACCTTTTGGGGAAGAAGAACTTGTCTCTGTCTGCAGTGCAAGCACAATTTCTCAGGGCGTCATTCCACAAGTTTACGGCAAAGGTCACAGATGCAGTAAGTATTTGTTAGGACATGGCATCTAGAGAAGCGTCGACTGATGTTGGGTAGTGGCACACCATTGCAATTGCGATTCGTGATGCTCAGGACCTGGGGATGCATCGTGACAGCTTAGATCCCAGACCAAAGGACTCAAGCACCGAGAGTATATTAGAGAATCAGTGGCTGATTCAACAGAGGAGAAGGATTTACATCCTGCTCGCCATCTGGGACCTCAACTGTGCCATGATTCTTGGGCGTCCAGGAACCGTTGACTGGAATCAGACTCTTCCTACACCTCCAGTTGACGCGCCGATACCTCAAGATCGCACCAAGATGCCAGTGGTTCCTCGAAGCGAAGATGATCATCCTACACCAGTTACTCGACTCTTGTGGAACTACGAACTTTGTGGGCCTTTGCGGGCAATTCAGAACCTTGAGGTCAATGGTTCATACCCCATGGACCCTACAAAGATCGATGAGATTCACCAAAGTATTTTAGATCTCGATAAGAAGATCCCTGCTTCCTTTCGAATGGAGAACCCTGATACACGGTGGGACCACTTACCAGAGGCTCACTGGTATCCAGCCAATCGATTCTACTTTGCGAGTCTTCATGAGTTCAGTAAGATGGCTCTTCATAGGCCCTTTATCTTCAATCGCCTTGAGAGTCGAGTAGAGGCTATTCATGCGAGTCTGAAAACTCTCCAAATTCAGAAAATGACATTCGAAGGTTTGCCCCCGGACTCGTGGAGGAACTTCATGTTGTTTTTCGCTAGTTTCGATGCGATTGTACTCTTGGCATCCGTGTATATCTTGTTTCCACGTGAGCACACGGAATACACCGACAAGACGATAGAACACTTTCAATGGACGATCGAACGGTTTTCGGCCATTCAGGAGCGCAATCCGCTGGCCAAGTCGGCTCAGGGCGTGCTAAGAGCTATTGTTGCTCGATTCAAGAGAGCGATGAACAAAGTCCAGGCTGGTTCCTTGCCATCTCTAGCACCTAGCTCCTCATCGGGATCGGTCAAAGCAAACGCAGATTCGACACCAGGTAGCTCATCTTTGGGCAGCGGTGAAGTTTCGGGGCTGGACTCGACATGGATAGTTCCTTCAGTGGACAGTCTGAATACGATGGCCCCTTTCTTTCCGACAGGAGATCTTGTTTACAATGACCTTACAGCGGGCCCCGGCATGACTATGCTTCCTCTACCCCTGCAAGGTGGCCAAGGAGATATTGACAACTATTCCATGTGGCAATTTGGAGGTGGATGGGGAGATGACACTGTTTGGCAAATGCTGAACCAGTTCCCTACTGCGACGGACGGGAGCATTCCCGACATCATCTAGGGTCTTGAAAATGACAGATTGTCGAATCTTGTCGTAGCCTCACCGTGCAAACAGTGAGCGTGTAGGCTCTCCTTGATTTCACAATACTCGGTAGTCTTTTCTGTTTCACTGGTTAGGATTGACTCATAGCCTGATTTCGCATTTCACATTTTCCAACAGTTGAGGAAAAGCCTGATTTACTGCCCCAGAACAAGCTGCCTAGGCTGCACAGATTTATGTGTGTATCAAGGCAGACAACCTGTCGTATCTCACAGTGCCTAATAAAGTAGACCATATTCTCCATTTATACGAATGGTCGCTTGAAATCTGAAGCTACAGCCATTGTGATACAGAATAAACGGGCAAATGCTTGAGTGAGACAGTATGCCTCAGGGCTCGCCAGCTCTGGCAGTCCACAGTGGCAAGGCGTTCTAGTCAATGCAGTTGCACGCGTACGGCAATAGGGGCGGTTCCTGATTGGACAGGTAATATCTTTGACACGCGGAGCATGTCGCTTGCACGGGCGTCTGCATGATCAGGCTGAGGGCTTGAAACCCGTGGATAGGCTGTCAGATAGACGGACACTGCTGTTGGGGGGCCTCAAGAGCCGATGTTGGTCTGTTGTGTCACTTACTCCTGCTACTATAACCCGAAAACCAACGCTGCCATTATTTCTCTGCTGTGTTGGTGGCGAATAGTGAAGTCTTGGGCTTGATTTACACACGGCTGGATGTATTATTAGTCGCTGTATGTGAATTAACATCCACCGGGTTAGATTGGAGGCGTTGTGCACAGGTCTTGGGGCAGCTGAAGATTATTCAAGTTCTGTGTGAATATAAAACCTGGCTAGTTTAGTAGCAAAATACGTTTTTGGTCATTGGAAAGATCAGTAAATCATCCATAGAATACATTGGATGTTGAGCAAAGTGTATGGGAAGGTCTTTGAGGTCCCGCGTTTTTTGTCTCAGCGCTAACCGAAGATGAATCAATGAGATGACAAGGCGTTTTCCAGATCAAACGGCAGAGTGGAGTTTGGCTATATGTAAGGCGAATCGACATAAAAAGCCGCACACTTGTAGGGTCATGCACAATTAAATTTGTATGCCGAAATATAAACAGATTTGAGGAGAGAGAAACGAGAAACGAGAAACCAGGATTTTGATTTGGTACCTAATTGACCTCCTAAATCCGACATTTCGCACCCAATCATATATTCACACCTGCAAAGATGGAAGTACCTTTTGTAGTCCTTTGATTTGTGTCGTCCTTCTATCAATAGGTGCTCAGGCGTGACATTTGAGCCAATCAGATTGACCCGGGGTTCGATCTTTCACCTTTGGCGCGCGTCTCCACTGTGGATCTGCACCTGCAGCTTGCATGGGCAAGGCCGTGGGCTGATGATCCCTGTCTCAGGACTGCTTAACTGTGATCGCTGGCGGGAAGGAGCCAGGTGTGCTATAATAAATCGTTCAATTTTAGTACCTTGGTACCTTGGGTATGAAATATAGCAGATTATTTGAATACAGTTCCCAGTTACATTCCCTTTTCTTTTGCAGATTTCAGGTTCGTGAATTGCGGAAATCCGAAAAGTTACTTTTATCACAAGACTTAATTCCGTTTCCATGATACGTCCTTTTGCAAGATATCCAAGTCCTGGCAGCCCGGTTATAAATAAGGCTGTGCTTAACTTTTATGTCACCACATTTTAGCCAACCCAACTTCGGCTTTTATCGAGGCAAGGTCGCAAGGAACACGACGTTAAAAAAAAGTTTTTGCGAAAAGTTGCACACCAAATCTAACTCGATCATTTTGATTGATATAAGATCAACATCAACGTCATCTTCTTTTCTTTAACAACGATTTTCTATCTCTGATGACCCGATCAAAGGACAAGCCCCCCAGTTGCCAATACCTAACAGTGCCGAATCAAAAGCTCAGCTCGTTTGATTGCTTGCTTGCTTTTCTCGGCAACTGAACTCACTGACTCTTCTTTCCTCGTCTCATCTCCCCCAAACGTGCACACTACACTACCTAACCTTCATTACCTACCTTATTACCTACCGCTACCTTCCGTTGCCTTTCCCTGAGGTGCCTGCCTAAGTTGCCTTCCCTTAGGTACTAACCTTACTTTTATTTATACTCGCACTGCGCTGCGCTGCGCTGCACTGCACTTTCCTTTCTCCCACCCCCATACAACCCAATCCCCTTGCGCCGACGGAGAAAGGGTACCTACCCAAGGTATCTACTACCTTGCCTTAATTATTAGGGTGTGCAGGTTGTTGGCTGGCTGCGTGCAATTACAGGGCCAGCAGCTGATCCTTTTTCTTTCTTCTCCCATTTATTATCCAACTTTCTCACTATCGAGAAGTCTGACACGCGCCTTTCACCAACTCGTGTCTACGCGCAACAAGAGACCTCCAAAATGGCATCCAATACTCAAATGAATGACCTGGTCAGTCGATTTAATGCTCTCCAGGCTCGAGAAATGCCCGAGCAGAAATATATCAAGGTCTGAACTCCGCCCCCGATACTTTCTGCAGTACCTATCCTCTTGGTGACTTGGTGTTGTCCCATCATTTCTGACTCTCATAACAGGACCTTGTAGAAAGAATACATGCGCTGCAAGAAACAAATCATGTCCTCCAAGAAAAGCTTGCCGACGCTAACTTGGGCTTGAATCATATGAGCCAGCTCCGCAAACTCTATGAAGGCACTCGATTGCAATGTGAAATACTCACTTCGGATCTAAGTAATCTCAAGGTACATACATGCCACTGTGCGCACAGAACGCAGGGAAGCTAATATGTTCAGGGTGTTAATAACTATGTCTTCATAATCATGGACGGCAATGGACTCATTGTACGTTCGATCTCGTCTTGTCTAATCGCGCCCAGCTCGCCTTCTCGAAAGGTTGTCCATCGTGAAAGAAACCCTCGCTGACTACCATGCAGTTCGACAATCGCTTTATCAAGCAAGGCCGCGAAGGTGGTAAGCAGGCGGCGCAGGCTCTGCTTCTCGCGGTGACAAGACTTTGTCCTAGCCTGCCATCTTCTTTCGAAATTTTCTGCGATGTTCTGGTCAACATTGCCGAGATGGGCCGGGCTCTTGTGAATGATGGCAGCATTGATGACCCAAGTCTTTTTCATGAATTTGCTTTCGGGTTTACAGAGGCCAAGTCTTCTTTCAACTTTATTGATATGGGCTTGAGTAAAGGCACACTGGTTCGCAAGATCCAAGGTGCGTCCGACGGCTGGCGAAGTGACCAGAGACACATTTGACTGACGTGCATAGAAACGGCAATGTGGCATTTGGGATGCTATAACTGTAGACACGTCATGTTAGGCATCGGCCATGGTGCCCATTATGCTCCTTTTCTGCGCAGAGTTAACGAGGCTGGGGATGCCAGAATGTGCGTCTCCCTAATTCTGGGACAACCTATGGTGCGCGAAATCGAGGCCTGCGGCAACACTGTCTACGCGCTTGACGGCAACATCTTTCGCACGACCAAACTTGTGGATAAGACTTTTATAGAGAAACCGAGTGTCCAGCATACCGAGGCGGCTAAACCAGAGGGTTCACCGGTAGCTCGCGCAGCAACGACGCAAGCAGTATTGACGCCTGCTACAAGCACTTCATCCATGTCGCCTCCACAAACTTCCTGGGCCAAGATCACGAAAAGCGCCACTCCTCCCCCCAAACTGGTCATGCCCCTGCCTCCCAAACAGGACAAGACCAAGCTCGCGAGTAAGGCACCTCCTCAGCCAGCTTGGAGCCCTGGACCTCGGGGCCGCGATCCTCCCATCACAGTTGGCATTCCAGCCATGGAAGATATCAAGCGTCGTGAGGACTCTGACAAACTTTGCAACAATCACTTTCTCCGTGGGCCCTGTACCAGAATAGGTGCTTGTACTTTCAACCATACATTCAAGCCGTCAAAAGAGCAGTTAAAGGCACTCGCAATGCTCGCCCGGCAGAACCCCTGCATCAACGGACAAGATTGCGATGTCGAAGACTGCATATATGGGCACAATGTGAGTTCTTTCAAATTCAAGAGCCTTTGTTACTACTTGCTGACTTGGCAACTGCAGTGCCCTAATGTAGTCAATGGTGTATGCACTCGGTCACATTGCAGATTTAAGGTCGACGGTCATCCCCCGAATACCAAGTTTACCAACAGCAAGATACACGAAAACTAGCTGCATTATGTGTTGTGTAGCGTTTGCAACAGGTTGCACGGCACTCGGCTGGCACAGGTTCGGACTTGATCGGGTGTACACTATAGTGGCTTCGTTTTTCGATCACAAGTTTTTAATATTCATAATACGAAGCGCTAGGAAGTTCTACTATGCCTATGACAGGCTTTGCTACGGAATGGGATAGCTGGGCTTCGATAAATTGATTGACTTTATCGTGGTACTTTTCAAGTTGCCGATGTGTATTTCTTCATCCTTGGTGAAGGCGCCCGGGTTTTGGTGTGGTGCATCCCTCGTAAACTAAATTGAGGGTCTAATCATGTTCATCGTGTTAAATACTTCATATTTCCAATTCATGCCCCGATCTTGATGTTCATGGCTCTCTGATTGCAGATCTCAAGCCCTTCTGCTTCTCATGCGAGCGATCGCCAAAGGCCTAAGCTGCCTACTATACCTACCTAGAACTGTCTCAATGTCACTTCGGTTGCCATTGATGATCAAATCTCGGATTTTCTCTCTTTCCCTTTAGATAGCCAGAAAAGTTTTTGCTTTATGGAATTCTTGTAGTCGATAACAAAGTTTACCACTCTTTTTATCCCTGTCTTTCTGACCCTTCATTTTCGTTTGTACGGAGTACCAATAGGAATTAATTACTCTCGGTGAACTCGGTGAGCAACACAACTTTACCTCACTTAAGTACCTACCTACCCATACCCCACATTGAGGCTCATCCCACACCGAGCTTGGTGAACTTCATGGGCAAAGTGCCACCTTCCATGTCCCACTTGTACCCCATATCTGTCAACCTCACCTCAGCCCGTTACCGTCCCGAGTCTTTGGGCTTCAATTGTACACCCCCAACGAGTAGCCTCGCCTATATCGAGCTCGGTGTTTTTCTCGACTGCTGGAGGATACTGACACTCACCAAACGTCCCTCCAACTTTACCCCTCCTAGCCCTCCTCCTCATCGTCCTCTGGCAACCCACCAAAACCGCAAAAATGTCCCACCCAAGAATAGAAGAGGTGTCGGACAGCGACTTCGACTCTGACCCTGCAGAGGCCGATATCGATGATTTTGCCGACTCCGATATCATGCGCCGAGTCGAGCCCTCCGAGGCCGCTCCTAAAACAGTTCCCGCTGCTGCAGCTCCTCGTCAGATGCCCGCCATCGTCCCCGCCGATGCCCCTGCTGGCGGTACCATGCCCGCCTCGGCCGATCGATCTGCCTACGCCGATTTCCAATGTCTCTACCCTGTCTACTTCGATGCATCACGATCCCGCGCAGAGGGCCGTCGTGTGGGCGCAGAACTCGCTGTGAAGGACCCCCTCGCGCGAGAGATCGCAAACGCCTGCTCGAGACTACGCCTACCAACACTCTTCGAACCTGAAAAGGTGCATCCGAAGGATTGGGCGAACCCTGGCCGTGTCAAGGTTGGACTGAAGAAGACGCCTGGCCACCCTGTCAAGAACAAGCATCATTTGTATCGTCTTGTTGCTGAACACCTGCGCGAGAACCCTACGACCGAAGACAGCCCCGGTCTGCGTGTCCGCATCGGAGGCCAGCTACAGCCTGAGGCTGGGAAGCCCTACCCCAAGCCCGCTGTACCGCGCGGATGGAAGATGGGCGAGCTGGTGCCGTATCTAAGTGCTGCTATGACGGGCGGCGGTGTCTCTGAGAATCTGTTTAAGGATATGATGAAGGAGATGCAGGGTGGCGGAGACCCAATGTCGGCTCTTATGGGTGCACAAGGGGGTGGCGGTGAGGAGAGTAGCAGTGGCGGTAGTAAGAAGAAGAAGGATAAGAAGGGTAAGGGCAAAGCATGAGGGGATCCATTGTCCAGAATGTAGGAGCGTGCCATGATCTGGGAAGGATAGAGATACCCAGCGATCAAGCATCAACACATAAGGTATGAACAAAAAAGATGAAATGATTCAAGATTCAATTCCTAAAAGCCCCTGAATGTCAGGGGTGGTTTGGCAAAGCTTGCTTCTGTTATGTAGATTTGCTATTCGTTCTCTCATACCAACAAAATCCACCAGAATTGATGAAAGACAAAGACGAAATCAAGGGGTATGTAATATTCTATAATCATACAGCCAACCGGCCCTGCAGAGCCTCCCATTCCTGCGATCCCACGATCTGGACACCCCTTCCTGAGCCTGGCACAACCTTCCCGTCGACGCCGGGCAACTTAATACGTAGACGAGCTGCTGTGGGAGTCTTCTTTCTCCGTTCAGCGTTGGCCGTTTGTCCTTGGAGAACTTGTGCCTTCTTAAGGACCGACTCCTGCCAGGATTCCCAACTTGCATAGTCCTCCATCTGCTTGGCTGCGTGATACTGCGGCGTTGATCGCACAGGCTTCCAGGCGAGCTTGTCTTGGGGCAGGGAAGAGAAGTCGTAAAGGGAGGCGGAAGATGCCATCTTGACGAGCTCGCCGAGGACATCCTTGCCTTCGGCTGCGATCATATTACGGCGCTTTTCAGCGACAGAAGTAGGCTTCTTGAGTGGCTCAGCCAGCCATTCGTATTTGTGTTGCTCAGATGTACGAGCCCGGCGGTTATCCTCGCGTAGATATCGAACTGCAGACTGCAGACTCTCGATATCTTTCTTGAGGGCATCCATCTCGCGAGCTGTGGCAACGGCTCGTTCCTGGCCTGCCTTGGCTCCAGCAGCATCTGCGCCATCAGCGTAAGCACGGCTATCGCTGGCAATCTTCTTCCACTTATCGCGTTCTGACTCAAGATTCTTGAGCTCACGATCTTGCTTCTCAATATCTTCCCTGAGGCTACCGATCTGCTGGCCTGAAGCCTCGAGCTCCTCTTGCAGCTTGGTGATGCGATCAATGTTAGCTTGGGCATCACGCATTCTAGACTCGAGCGTCTCGATCTTGAGGACAGCAGTGCTGAGATGCTCATCGCGTTGGGCGATGGTACGGCGAGCCTCACTATGCTCCTCTTTGAGGCGACGCAGCTCCTCCTCTGCATCGACGGGGATGGTCTTGAGAGCCTTGAGCTCTTGCGAACGCAGTCGCCAGGGCGCGGGAGTGACGTCGAACTCTTGGACCTGGTCGAGGTCGGTAGCAAGTGACACCAGGTCACTAATTTGAGTGGTGACGGCTCGCAACTTGGACAAATAAGTAGAGAACAGGTCCGACTCGCTTGACGTGCTGACAGATAGGACTGTCTTGTAAACAGCAGTTTGTACTTCTGCATAGGTGAAGGGCTCAGTGCGGCCCTCGTCGGCAGTGAACAAGCTGTGGATGCCGAGACCAATCTGTCGTGCTAGATCGGCAAGTTCTTGTGTCGCCTCACAGCATTGCTCGAACGCTTCGTTGGTGTCTGGCAGCAGAGACAGTGATCGCGTGCGCAAATCCTGGAGGGCCCGGACAGCCTTGGCAGCGATGACCTTTGTGCCTCGAGTATGAGTAACAACCGCCTCAGACTTCTTGGCGAAGTGCTGAGCCAGCTCATCCTCCTCGCCCTCAGCGGGAACCACTCGTTGAACGAGACCTCGCACGGTGGTGAAGGAGACGGCTGCGGAGTCAAGGTGGCTCTGCATGACCATGGCCTTCATGTGAAGATCGTCAGCATAGTTAGCCAGGCTGTTAGAGATGTGCACCTCTCCCAAGTGAGAAAGGAGGGCAATGGTACGATGCAACTCGTCGGCGCAGGTCTTCTCCTTCAGATCGTCACGGCGAAGACCGTCAATCCAGACGTTCAAGGCTCGCTCAACAGGCTCTAGCTCGTGCAGTGCGTTCTGGTATTTGGAGAACTGCTCGATGGTGCAGTGCGTCATGTCGTTGACGAAGCGATCGCACATAGTAGACACCCAGACGAGTTTATCCGAGGCATCACACCCAGCAAACACATCGTCCTCATGTCCAGGATGAGGCTGTCCGTTGAGTCGTTCGCGGATGAAGCTGTTGAGGAGGTTCGCCTTGAAGGCCACCCGTCGGAAGCGGAGCAGAGAAAGAACAGAATCCTGGTCCTCCTTGTAAGTGTCGGGGAGGAATAGCTTGACCATCTCCAGGTGTTGCTCTGCTTCCTGGGCCTCCAGTCGTCGAAGTTCGAGGTCGATAGTCTTGACTTGAGCCTTGGATGCTGAGATCTGAAGCTTCATGTTGAGGTCCATCATGGCCCTAGATCGGTCGTTGAGTTTCTCAGACTCGCCTTCAGTCACAGCTTGTGAGGCCTTCATGTCGTCCAGGTCGCTCTGCAGACTTGTCACAAGCTCCCGGAAGCGTGAGAGGGTATATTCCATGTCCTCTAGAGACTCTTCTTGCTGGGCAGCTCGTCGAGCCTGCTCAGCAATGACACTATCCTTGAAGTCGAGTTCTTCTTGCATCTCTTTTTCATTCTGCACATGATTAATCTCAAGCTCGTCGTTGATCTCCTTCAGACTCTCAAGATCATCAATGACAGCTTTCAACTCTTCGATTTGTTCAGCCATGCTCATGTTGCGCTCCGTTAAGTCCTCAATCATGTCTTCAGCACCAAGCGCATTGTCGAGTTGTTGACGTAAATCTTCCACGGCACTTTCTGACTGCTCGAGCTTTCCGCGGCACTTGGAGAACTCCTCCTTCATAGTGTTGAACTCTTTTACGTCTTCCTCGAGCCCTTTGATCTGACCTTTCAGTTGTTCCTCTGTCTCCTGAGTTAGGTCGCGTAATCTCACAAGAGCTTCCCTGTATCGTTCGTTCGTCCGCTCCATCTGCAACCAGCTTGAAGTTGCTCGTTCTTCGGGGGCCATTCCCTTACTGTACTCTTCGTTCTCTTCCCGCAAAATCTCAACTTCCAATTCCATCTCTTCAGCTTTCTCTTTCAGGGCCTCCAGCTCGGCCTTCAGAACCTCCGCTGTTTCTTCCGCCATTTCCCGGTCGAGTGTTGCTAGTTCTAATATGCTGTCGTGCTCTGCCTGGAGCTCTTCAACGGAATCAAGTCGCATTTCCGCCTCTTTCAGTAACTTCTTCAGCTCAGCATTTTCCTGCTGTTGAGGTTGGTATTTTTGTTGCAGCATTTGGATGACGCTCTCGAACTTGTCTCTCTCGCCCTGGACTTTGTCAAGTTGTTTTAACTTGTCTCGATCTTCAGCCCGTTTGCGCTCTAAAACCTTCAACTTGGCCTTCAGGTCTTCGATTTCTCTACTTGCTGCCGTACTTGCAGCAGGACGGGGTCCGGTGGTCGTAGATGAAGGTTTTCGTGCTGCAGGGGGTGTTGTTGTTCGCGATGAAGGTCCACCTGTAAGCTTTTCAAGCGCCTTTGTTCTAGCTTGAACAGGGCTCCTGGGCTGAGGTGAAAGAATGTCCCCATTATCCTTAATAGGGGAAGCGATGTCATCTCTATCCGAGGAGCCTCTTCTTGCTTGTGAGTCGACAGATGTCCGCCTGGCTGCTGAGCTTGGCCGCGATGCTGGCCGAGATGCTGGTCGAGGTGGTCCGGCCAAAGACATGCGGCTAGTCGTAGTCCTCGGGGCTGCGGATGCGGCTCTTGCTGTGCCCGACGAAGTAGATACTTGTCTTGTTCGAGCAGTGGGTGGCGGAGGGCCCATGGATGTTCGTGGTCCTCCAACTGATGGGCGCGACTTTGCTCCAACGGAAGGGGCGCGCGCATTCGATGGTGTTCCTGTTCGGGATACAGTGGTGCTCGAGGCAGCACTCAACTGCTTTGTGGGGGATTTCGTAGGCGACTTGATCCGGGTTAGCTTTCGACTCAACTACTGTACAACATCACCTACTCTTGCAATGCTTGTCGGCCATGACACTCTAGGTACTGGGCTAGGACTGGGAGCATTGAGACTCTTTCTTCTACCCAAGCCTGCATCCCCTGCCGCACTTGAGGCTCTACCTGAAGCCGGTGCGAAGCTGCTTGGCCTTGCAGCAGGCTTCCGAGCAGTTGGCTTTGGTGTAGGTGCTTGTGCGATAATCTTGGCCATCACAGGCTTGACAAACATGCCATAGCCCATGGGGCAATCGAAGTAACGCTCTCCCTGAACGCTTCCATCGTTTTTGCCCGTCTTTGTCTCCAGTTCAACGCCTATCCATTCTCCGACCTGAAAGTGAGTGGTGCCCACGAAACGAACGATGGCCTTGGAGCCATCGTTTAGTTGGACAGTCTGCCCAGGCTTGAAATCCGGCATTATAAGGCGTTGTCGAGATCGTAGGGCATCGTGCCGGCACCGCTAGTACTTGAGGTGTTCTTCAACGGTGTCGAGGAAGGGGAGTCGTCGGCCTTTTCTTTGTCTTTGTTGATGGTGTCTCCTGAGGCGCGTACAGTACTAATTAGACGGGAGGGGAGCTGTCTGGGTAGTGCGTAGTGGAGCGGTACTTGAGTTTGGTCGCTACCTAGAGTCGGGGGGGGGCGCGTTTACCTGCCGGATAAATTACGATGGCGGCTGTCATTCCCGGCGTTTAGCGGTTAAGGTACGTACATTTGCTGCAGGGGTAAACTCAAACTCCACCGACTTGCAGGGGTTAGATATCAATTAATTAATACCTACTTAGTAAAGGGCAAAAGTAGGGGCTATGATTTTTTAAGAGTAAATTAGATCTTTAGTATTATTATAATATAAACTTACTATAAATTAAAAGGCTTATAAGTTATTTATAGCTTATTAAGTAAATTATAATATTAAATTAGCTAAAAAAAAAATAGATAATATAATATATATAATAATATAATACAGTTTATATACTATAGGGCTATAGAAATATAGGTTAGCTATTTCGCTAAAATAGCCTCTACTTTTGCCCTTTACCTAGTACCTTAGGCGGTGCTTAGCTTCAGCTTCAGCTTCACTTGGAAGACGTCAGGTGTGCCCAGGCCAAACAAAGAGAATAGAAAGATAGTTCTTTCTTTGAGCTATAATTAGCATTTCAGGTCTTATTCTTTGTCTGTTTAGTCTCCGGACTTGGCTCACACTACCTATGCTCATCATTGGAAACGGATGTAAACAAACAAACAAACAAACAAACAGATGTGAGAGTATTGACGCCATGGACTCCTACCTACTAAACTTTACATGTTTACATACTCCCATCCTTTGGGCAGGAATGTGATATTAACTAAGCCAACACATGTTTCCTCCAAATAGACCACCCCATCAGTTATGCGGTGCTGTAAGTTTTATCCTCAGATCCAGGTGTAGTCTTGACAATGTCCTCTTCATCACCTACTTCCAAAAAAAGGAATTATCGTATTCCGGTCGTCTCAACGTGCCTTGTCGAGTTTCTCCCTGAAGCTCCCTCCCCGTACCCATTCAATGACTTCAAAAACGATTCGTCGTTCAGTTGCATCATCCAAGTCTTTACCCACCGCAACACGGACAACCATGAGCCCCTTGTATGAATCGACCGTTCCGCACTTCGCGATCTCGTCCTCTAGACTTGGTTTCACGTAGACAACAAGATCGGGATTGATGGTACCGCGCCAGAGGGTGGCCATCCACTGCCAATGGTCGATCGGTGCGTAGGCGTCCGCAATGGGTATCGTACAGGCGAACGAGTCCGAGAGAGTGAGGCTGAATCCTTCCTTAATAAGGGCAACCGGTATCTTCGAACTACCGTTGTCATCCCGTGATGATCTGGAGGCGCTGTCTTCTTCAACTGAACCACGTCGTGAAATTGGTGAATCTGTGTCCCTCTCCTGCCGCTGTGAGCCCCGTAGCGATTCGGGTTGGCTGGTGATGTGTTTTACCATCTCTCGTGACTTCTGGTGCCATTGGATCATGGTTTCAAAACATGACACAAGGCCGGGGTTCGACTCTGAAGGCTCGTCGTTATCCTGGGAACCAGTTTGATTGCTTTTGGCCTCGTCTTCCGTCATCTGTCCCCATGTCTTGAGCGCGATTTCGTTGGAGGTCGAAAGCGCTCGCTCAACCAGCAAGCCAACCTGCTTCAATATTCTTGGCTTCGGTCCCTCTACGGCAATGACAGCCCCCCTATTCTCGACTTTCTCTAGAGATAAAGTTCCAGAACCTAGAGAGCTGATCGGAGTGTGGTTTATCTTAGAAAGCACAGACAGCTTTCGCGTGAACGGAATAGACATAACCATGGCCTCCACGCTTCTAGCTTGAGGGTCTCGAGCATTTGATATTCCAAGCCCCGTTACTGGAGTCTGGAGCTGTCGGATATCAACCTCTTGCGCATTCGTGGGAGACATGGCAGTCTGGGTCTGCAGTGGAGGAAGTCTGAGGGACTCATCATCATAGGAAGGGTGCCGGCCTCGATGTTCCTGGTCGGGCCAAGGTCCTCCTGCTGTTGGTCGAGGTGGGGGAGGCATCGGGCCTGATTTTGATCTAGTAAAGTACGGCTCAGGCAGAGGCGTGACAGGGTACGGTCTCTGAGGAGCCGCTCCTAGTGACAGTGCCCGTCCCATCGTTCCGGGGGATGATATCGGGTGATAGCCGACAGCAGTGTTGTAACGACGTCTCTTCATTTCTGGTGACTCGGGCCCGTATTCCTCTGCTTCTCGATAAGGAGAACGCTTCGATGGCGGTGGCTGTCTCATGGCCAGATTACCAAAGCTTGCACGACGAGCTGCCTCTGGATCACGCAAAGCCGGCGTATATGGATACGGGGGAGCTCTGCCTTCACTTGCCGACGGTGTGGGGTATGGTGTAGAGGGGGTTGAAGGGGTTGCAATGCATCGGAGGTTGCACTTTAAGCATCTTCCAGATTCATCAGCGGAGACAGATCCTGATCGGAGGCCCTGCGACTTGTTACCACGTCGTGGCTGATAGCGATAGTCAGGGTACTGTTGCTGATGGCGTTGCTTTTCTTCATCTGCCAGTGCTTTCCAGTTGTCTTTGACTTCTTGGGGCTCGTCCTTCCACTGTTCTCCGATGATCTTGGAGATGTCAGGGTTGGACAGGTTTGGGTTGCGAGAGACGACTTGTGCTTGGTGATGCTGGCGATACAGTATGAAGGCTATTGGTAACGTTAGTTAGTTATGATGCTGAACATGTGTTGAAGGATTGTTGTGCATAAATGTTGTCACTATCCACATCTCCAAGCTTCACTATCATGACCAACGAAATAGCATATCAACAAAGAAAGAAATAAAGACAGAAGAAGCGACTCACCATTTCGAGGTCTCGGGATCTTGGGTGCCGGAGTGCAGAGACAAATATCTCTTGTAGCTTCATTACTTGCCATGCTGCTCGGCGTATTCAGTTTGAGTCTCTCAAGTCTATCATAGCTAGCGTCAGAAGTGTTGATGGGAGCGGCACGTTTTCTACCCAAGCCAGCAGTGCGAGGACTAGGAGAGTCTGGAGTATCGGGGAGTGCACGAAAGGCACGGGGCCTATCGTAGTCATCAGAACCCATGGGGGAGTGGGCCGGGGTCATAGCCTGGGAGGGCGTAACCAAAGAGATGACCTGTGTCATTTTTGCTTGATTCTCCTGCTGCTTTGCTTTGCTTTGCTTTGCTTTTCTCTCCTCTGGTTCCTCTGGCAGGCAAACGAACGGGAAGTGGTAGACCCTGTACCCTGGTCTCGGTGTCGTTGAGATTGAGGCCGAGAGATGAGCTGAGGAGATGCAACTTCTTGATGAGGTAGATATAGGAAGTAAAGATGTAATCAATGATCGTGTGTTATTATTGCCTTTTCGCTCCTCAGAATAGGCTCTTCTCTTCTTTTTTCCCTTTCTTGACTGAAAGAGGATGGGATGTTGCTCGCAGTGTTGGGCCACTGTCTGTCTGTGCAGGGCTGTGTCTTTGTGTGCTCAATGGTAGCCCATTCAGTAGCCTCCAAAGAACAATGAAACTGCTTGCTCCTGTAATGCCGTCTCTTTCTTTCTTCCCTTCTTTCTTCCGTTCGCTTCCTTTCTTTCCGTTGGGGCCTAAAGTGGGAAATTAGGCGTGGCTCATTATCGCCTTCGTCTTTGATATCTTGTCTTGCCTTTCTCTTGTTTCTTTTATTAGATGCCCTAGAGTTCCCTTCTCTTCACTTCTCTTCTCATCACTTTAAATTCTCGGCCTTTCTCTTGTCATCCAATGACACCCTCTTGTTCTTTGATAAACTCAGTCCAACTCTCCCACTGTGTTCTTGACCAATGCTCAAGATAGATTAACCGTTCTGCACCAGAGGCTGCTAGCAGTAAACAGCGGGGAATGCCCCTGCATGTCCCGGTTCTCTGCAGGTTTGGCTTGGAGCTTGGTCCTGCGTCTGCACATCCAATGTATGGCCCGGTCTATCGGCAGTCACAGTTGCACTTCCGTAGCCACTTGACCACTAGGAAGTGTACGGCACCAGGACCAGGGAACAAGGTATTTGCCGCAGTCGGGTGCAGCCCCTGGTAGAAGTAGGACGAAAGAGAACCGGGGTCTGTTAACTAGTTAAAACCTGACAACAAGTGAGAGAATGAGAGTGTGTGGGAATATGAGCCAATGTGATAGGACCCAACGAAACAAGACGGGATACAAGGAACGCTCACAAAGAGAACCACAACCCACGGACTCTGCCATGATATATCATCTTTTCTCCCTTTCCTCCCTAGTCCATCTTTTTGTCTCCCTATGCAGAGCACGTCCACTCATTACCTATGATGTGAATACCGATCCTCAACTGGTCCAAGCACAGCACATTCTGACTCTAACTAACCCCTTGTTGATTCCAGCCTCGTCCAACAACGACAATGCAGTGCAATGTCGAGCCGGAATGTGGACTATGTCTGGTCTTAGTCTGGGGCTGGAATGTTTGGTAGTAGGGACTGAAACAAAGACAATGTCGTCTCCGAAATTGGCACAAGTTTATGCGTAGCACGTGATGCATAAACTCGTCCAAGGGCGACTTTCTTGGAATATCTAACCATATTTAGTTATGCGGACCAACACTTCCCATCAAGGCTTGAGACGGCAGCTGAAATAAGATGAGGTAGACTGGCACTGGTAACGCAGGATTGCTCCCTCTCCACCACCCAATCCCATCTGACCCAGCGTCTAGGGCTTGGATGCCAAAGTTGAAGTGGTTGCTGAATGATCAAAGAGCTTGTGGGAGGGTGCCACTTTGTTGTTTGGTCTAGATTTAGCTTATGATAATGGGAGCACAAGACAAGGGAGGCACACACCTCCCACCTACGTTAGAGGCGAGCTAAAGTTAGACAGGGATTTGCAGATGCAGGTTTCTCTCACATCTTGATATGGCCAATCTGAGCCAGCCCGACGCCAATTCTCTGTAGTATTCCATGGTTCCCTATCAAGTACACAATAGCTAGAGGTCAGGTGTTTTCTTTCCTTATCAACCACGTAGCTCCTTTAAAAGGTAGTAATTATGACACGTCTTCCCTCGCATCCAGCGCCTTCTAGACTGAAATTCAACACCCTCAGGCTCTGCAGCCTCTCCATTTTACGCGAGGTATCCTCGCCCGGCCTCGCTGCTGAGGAGGGCGGCACTTCGGCGAGCATCAAGGAACAAGTCCTCACATTCAGCAACGTCCTGCACGTCGATTTGAGAGCGGCCGTTGGCCTTGGCAAGGATGCTGTATCTTCAGTCAGAACCGTGTCTCGGATTATCTTACCAGAGGGTCTCCCCTCTCGCCACAGTGACTTACCTTGCAGGGGTCAACAGCTGCAGACAATACCGCAGGCTGATGCGGACACCGTGTTCCGAGATTTTGTCAATGGCGGCATCTGATACTGAGACGCCTTCAGTTGATGAGCGTATCCGCACAATGCGCTTGATTTCTTCCGCCTCGTAGGGCGTTGTGGGGATGATGAGCAAGCGTGTGAGGAAGTCGGCAGGAACTCCGTGAGCCGCGACAATGTCGTCAGTGCCTCTGATGGTGCACATTCCCCGGTTGGAGGCCAAGACCACGATGGGGGAGATGGGCGATTCCAAGGCTCTGTTCAGGTAGGTGAAGCACTCCACATCGAGCATGTGTGCCTGTCAAAGGTCATATCGGTTAGCCTCAGAGTTCCCGTCCCGTCATGATAGGGGGGGGATGGGATGGGATGTGTGTTACCTCATCGATAAACAAAACGCCTGGCACAAGCTCAGCAATACCCTGGTCGATGTACTTGCTGACCACTTTGTTGATCTCTCCACGAAGTTTGTCTGTAATCTCCGTCATCTTGGGCTTCATTAGCTGGCCCATCATGCTCATAATATCCTGGCCGCCTTGAGGACGGGCATTGGCCACATCAAGGTCATGTAGCGTAACGTCTTGCACGATCTCCTTCTTCTTGTGTACCTCACCCTTGGGAATAGGTACGTACTCCTCCGCCTCCAGGTCGAATTCCGTGGCGTAGGCATCTGATCGGCCAACTCGTTTGCAGGCACCCGTGTTCGCCTCGATATAGATCACGTCGCCGACCGTCACTCTCTCCTTCTGAATCGCTTCGTAGATGCTTGGGTCGAGACGGAGCTTCTTCTGTCCCTTTGCGCTCTTGAGTCCAATCAAGAGTGTGCTGATGGTCTTGCCGTAGCCGCCTAACGGGTTCTCGGCCTCCTCAGGCGTGAGTTCTGTAACCTCTCCTTCGTACACCTCCTTCGTCTCTCGGACCTTGAGGCCAATGGCTCTTCGGAAGTTCTCCATCAGCATCTCGGTCTTCTTGACTTCGGTAGAATAGATTTCGCTGCCAACGATGGGGCAAAAGGGAATCTTGCTTCCCAATTCTTGGCTAATCGCGAGCGCGAGAGCGGTCTTTCCGGTTCCAGGTCCTCCGGCCAACAGCACACCTCGGCCAGCCATCTTCTGAGCCCGAATCAAGTCCACCACAACACCGCAGGACTAGCAAACGAATAAGTATTCGCAAGTCAATGTTCGACTCAATCGGTCCTTACCTCACGCGCGCCAACTTGACCGACAAATCCGGCCGCTTGCTTCTCTGCATATCCATCTGGTTTCAAGCCCAAGCCCTTGATATGAGTATGGGCAGCCGTGCGATTGTCTCGCTTGTTACCCTTCACCTCGCTGATCTGGACCATGATGTCGGCGGCGGGTGTCGAATATGCTCGACGTTATTATATTCGATGACGGATTTTTTCAGCGCGAGTCTTCGATTCGTGTAGTGGGGCAATTCGTGATGTGATGATCGAGATGATGGTTTGTTTTTTGCTGTCGCAGAAGCTTCTAAATATTTGCGACTGAAGCTGAGCCAACGGGCTGCTCCATGGATACCAAGCGCGTTCAGGCGCTATGACGGTCACGTGTATGCTTTGGCCTACCCTGTAGCTGATAATCTGCTGTTTGCAATGTCACTCTAATCACTCCCACTGGATATAACAGAATATCAAGTCACTGGAACCACTTAAAGCAAGGTCAGTACTTAAGAGATTAGGTGCCTCTGACTACGGTACTTTATTACAATACAACTCCTTGCAAAAAAAAAATATATGGATGAATTAGGATAACGTTTAATTCGAAACTGTTACCTTCAATGAAAACTATAAACTTTGAGCTTAGTGATAACCCATCTCCCTCTTTAAACATCTGAGCAGTGCTGTGAATGACCACGTGGGTTACGCGGATGGTTCTCATGATAAGATCCAACATGTCCGAGAGAGTTGCACAACGGCCCGGAAGCTTTTTGAATGAACGAAAACTAGTAAGATGGGTATATTACACATGATTCAAAGCATATACGTACGCTTGTGACGTAGACATATAATCCAATATTATCTATCTGCCTGATAGATAGTATACTCCATAGTGGAAATCAAACGTATCCTCATCCTCATGTTGACATTCATCCACGAACTAGAGATTTTCATGAGGTCGTTCAGGGTAAGCATGCATGCACCTCCACGTAATCTGTCAGGCACAGCTACCGCCACGCCCCACTAAGCTACATGTGAAATACCTAGAAGAAGGCTAACTTACAGCTGTATAGGAGGTATCTATGAGAACCAGGCACTGTAAACGGTAGTGGGACACTTTTCAAGGTGACGCCCCCCCCAGAGGACGCTTGGCAATAGCGTAGGCTACGACAATACAAATGATACAGCACCCGGTCTTGAAATGATCTGTCCCTTGTGAGCCAAGACACGAATCACCATTTCTCAACAAACATCAGGTGTACTAAACGAAATACAATTCGGCCTCCGTTCGATTGCTGCTAGCATTCATCAACAAAAAGTTCGCCGGACGGACAATGAACGCGTAGACCCCTTTGCGACTTCGACCCTGAAATGCGATACAGATAAGAGCTCATAAACCTGAAGATTCGACGGCCTCCAACAGTATACAACCGAAAGAACAAAGACGAACACCGAATTCCCCTACAAGGAACACGAGGGAGGAAAGTCTTACAACTCAGAAAAGCACGACTGCGAAAAGAATCGTAAACGTCCTCACATCACAGCCGCAGCATGTCTGAGCAGCACCGCTAGCTCCCATCCTCCATTCTTCACCTTTAACACAGCACCTTTTCTATTGCTCCTCATCGTCAGGAGCTTAGCCAGGGATGCCGCCCTCACCACGATATCGAGCTTCCGACCCACCCGACTCTCCCGCGAATGACTCCGATTCCGACCTTGATCTAGATATTCAGGAGCTCGACCCAATATCAACTACTCCAGCTCCAAGGGATAGCGAGCCCCCTTCAACCGAGCCACAGACATCGCGGATAGCGCTGCGAACTCTGCGCATGGGTGGAGTGCGGCGAGCTGGAAAGAGGAATCGCGGGTATGGCGACCTCGGCCAGGATAGGGACGTACACGATGAGCATTCCCAGGCATTATTAGGGGACCATAACAGCAGTGCATCTCGATGGTCGGAAGGAAGCGGCTACAATGAGGACGATCAACCACTGCTAGGGGGCCAGCCTTCGCAAAGCCGGAAGTCCATGAACTCGGATCGAGTATCTTCACGGTTACGACTCCCTAGTTTCATGTCGGCCTCGAAGAAACCAGAACCGAGCGATGCCGAGGACCAAGAAGACGATGATCCATCCTCCTCTCGACATGTGGCCGTGGGATCGACTCAGCCTGTGCGGTTTCCAAACAACATCATCTCAAATGCCAAGTACACAGCCTTGACATTCCTCCCTATTACCCTCTATAACGAATTCTCGTTCTTCTTCAACATGTACTTTCTTCTCGTGGCACTGTCGCAGGCGATACCCGCCCTGAGAATTGGCTACTTGTTAACGTACATTGCACCATTGGCGTTTGTACTCTGTATTACCATGGGAAAGGAGGCTTTCGATGATATTGCCAGACGGCGAAGAGACACTGAAGCGAATTCAGAAGAGTACAACATTCTGGGTTTTCAGGATGCCGACTCTAATCTAGCCCCTGTACGCCAAAGAAAACTGCTCAAGTCTGAAGTGTTACAGAAACACTCTAGGAAGAAGTCAAAGGGGGCTCGAGAGAATTTGTCAGACATTTTGGAGGAGGACGACGTCGAGGCACCCCCGCCATCCTCACGAGTTGTCGAAGTCAGCCGCAAGTCAAAGGACTTGAAAGTTGGCGATGTTCTCAAACTTACAAAGGGTCAGCGTGTACCTGCAGATGTTGTCATATTGAAATGCTTCACTTCCGAGGCACCAGCCCCTGCGCCGATTCCCGAAGAACCAGCAGAGGAGGATACCTTGCTGGCGTTCGACGGTGAAGAGCCTCAAACAAAGGGCAAACAACCTGCAGAAGCGGCACCAGAGCAAGAGACTGAAAGCGGACCAGGAGGGGAGACTTTCATCAGGACCGATCAGCTGGATGGTGAGACGGATTGGAAGCTCAGACTTGCTTCACCACTCACGCAAAATCTACCAACGGAGGAGTTTGTTCGTCTGCGCGTCACCGGTGGAAAGCCAGACAGGAAGGTAAACGAGTTCCTGGGCACAATTGAGCTGGTGGAATCTCGAAAGGATGCACTGGCGCACCATGCGACAGTACAAGACTCTGACGCTTCCCGCACAGCTGCTCTGTCAATAGATAACACAGCATGGGCCAATACTGTCATCGCCTCGCAAGCCACGACACTAGCCGTCATCATGTACACAGGTCCTCAGACACGATCTGCTCTATCGACAGCTCCCTCACGTTCCAAGACCGGCCTGCTCGAATACGAGATCAACTCTTTGACTAAAATCTTGTGTGCCTTGACATTGGCTCTTTCTATCATCCTTGTCGCACTCGAGGGTTTCGGGAACACCAAAGACAATGTGTGGTACGTCAAGATCATGCGATTTTTGGTTTTGTTCTCTACTATTGTCCCCATCAGCCTGCGTGTGAACCTGGACATGGGCAAGAGCGCATATTCCTGGTTTATACAGCGTGATCCTGGCATGCCTGGAGCAGTTGTTCGAACAAGCACTATACCTGAAGATCTCGGCCGAATCGAGTACCTGCTCAGCGACAAGACTGGTACATTAACCCAGAATGAGATGGAAATGAAGAAAATCCACGTTGGTACTGTGTCTTATGCCAACGAGGCAATGGACGAAGTGTCAACGTATGTTAAACAAGGCTTCTATATCCCGCCCTCTGCAGACGCTGCTGCCCAGGACATGCTTATCACTCCGTCATCCACATACTCTAGCACTACAACTATGGGCACGACGCGTACAAGACGAGAGATTGGCACGCGAGTTCGAGATGTAGTCCTGGCACTCGCCCTTTGCCATAATGTTACACCTACTGTGGACATTGAGGATGGCAAAGAGGTTACTGGATATCAAGCATCATCCCCAGACGAAATCGCCATCGTCAAGTGGACAGAATCGGTCGGGCTGAGACTTGTGTACCGAGACCGCAAGAGTATGGTATTGGAATACACGAACAGCAAGAGACCGGTGGTTCGCGTGCGAATCCTTGAGGTTTTCCCTTTTACTTCCGAAGGCAAACGAATGGGTATCATCGTTCACTTCCACGAAGACGTCAAGGTGAAGAACCCCAGTCTCTCTACTGGCGAAATCTGGTTCTTCCAGAAGGGTGCTGATACAGTCATGAGCTCCATCGTTGCAGCGAACGATTGGCTCGATGAGGAGACCGCCAATATGGCGCGTGAAGGCCTACGTACGCTGGTCGTTGGTCGCAAGAAGCTCTCATACGATCAGTATAAGGAGTTCTCGGCTCGCTATCAAGAAGCCTCGCTTTCGATCAGTGGGCGTGATGCAGGCATGCAACGGGTGGTTTCACACTACCTGGAACATGATCTGGAACTAATTGGCGTGACTGGTGTCGAGGATAAGCTGCAGAAGGACGTAAAGCCCTCTTTAGAGCTCCTCCGCAATGCTGGTATCAAGATTTGGATGTTGACTGGTGACAAGGTCGAGACAGCCAGATGTGTCGCTGTCAGCTCCAAACTGGTGGCTCGCGGTCAGTACATCTATACAGTTTCCAAGCTCAAGAAGAAGGATAACGCCCAAGAACATCTTGACTTTCTCCGGAGCAAGACAGACGCTTGTCTCCTGGTAGATGGCGAAAGTCTGGCTCTCTTTCTGACACATTTCCGTCTCGAGTTTATCTCCATCGCCGTCCAGCTGCCCACCGTTGTTGCTTGCCGTTGTTCGCCGAACCAAAAGGCCGAAGTTGCCAAACTGATCCGCGAGTACACTAAAAAGCGTGTATGCTGTATCGGCGATGGTGGCAACGATGTCTCGATGATCCAAGCTGCTGATGTTGGTGTTGGCATTGTTGGCAAGGAAGGTCGACAGGCTAGTTTGGCGGCAGACTTTTCGATTGAGCAATTCTGTCATCTGGTCAAGCTATTGGTCTGGCATGGTCGTAACAGTTACAAGCGGAGTGCTAAGCTCGCACAGTTTGTTATTCACCGTGGATTGATCATTGCTGTGTGTCAAACTATGTATAGTATTGCTATCAAGTTTGAGCCTGAGGGTCTATACAAGGTAAGCCGAGGAACTGTTTTCTCTGTTCTTGGCAACTAACGATTGTAGGATTGGCTACTTGTCGGCTATGCTACTGTATATACTGCAGCCCCTGTGCTGTCACTTGTGTTAGACAAGGATGTGGACGAGAACCTTGCCAACCTCTACCCTGAGCTCTATAAGGAACTCACTTCTGGACGATCTCTATCGTACAGAACTTTCTTTGTTTGGGTCTTTGTATCCATCTACCAAGGCGGCATGATTCAGGGCTTGTCGCAGATTCTCACTGAAGTCGACGGGCCCAAGATGGTTGCTGTCAGTTATACCGTTCTAGTGCTCAACGAACTTCTTATGGTGGCCATTGAGATCACTACATGGCATCCCATTATGATCATTAGTATCATCGGCACTTTTGTCTTTTATATCGGCTCCATACCTTTCTTAGGGGGATACTTTGACCTTCAGTTCTTGATAACATGGTATGTCGCCCTTGATTTGCTGGGTCATATGTACTAACAACTGCTCAGGGGATTCGTCTGGCGTGTACTAGCCATTGGTGCAGTTTCACTGATCCCGCCATACGCGGGCAAGTTGATTAGGAGGACAATGAAGCCTCCGTCGTATAGGAAGGTTCAGAGCCACTAGAGGAACATGTCATGGGTTAGGAGTCTAGTGTTGGCGTTGGGTTATCACGTAGAAGGCATCATTGTTACATAGTATTCCATGTTTATTTGTACCCAATAAATGATGCATACCCCTCTTTATGAGTGCTTTGAACTATAATAAGGTACATTATATGAGACTATCCTTACAGTGAGTGGTTTTTACATCTTGAGGACCAGCCAATCTCTTGCCAGGAGAGGGTTCTGTTTTTGCAGATAGCCAGCTACACCAGAAATCGGACCTTGAGTCTGCTGGCCACCTAACCATATCTTGGGCCCAGCATAGTACTCAATGAACCCGTCGGGACCAGAGACGATGAACAAGTTTTTCCCAGGGATAGTGCCTTGAGAAGGCTTGCACACACAACCAGGCCCGCCAGCAAGGGCGAATTCGGAAGCGTGAACATGCATTGCTTGATCGTGAAATCGACAACCAGCATTGAATGAAGCGACAGTTCCAGGCGATGCTGCAATGGCGTCCCTAATATCCTTATCCTGGAAGCGAGTTCCCTCCTCGTCAACAACGACCTGTATCCTGAGACGATTACCATAGGTCATCTTGAGGTCTTGTAAGCGTTTTGTGACGGGGCTAGGGTTCTCGACCTCAGTGCCTAATAGGGTTGGCTTCTTTTCTTGCCAAAACTTCCACGATGATTGCCGAGGAGGAGCACTTTTTTGAACCTCTTCTCTCTTCCTCACTGCCCAGAGGAGGTCAACGCTTGACTTTTCGCTCGCTTCCAAGACAGCCTTCGCTGCTTGTATACCAGGCACTACGCCCGTACCACCAGCAAGGAAGACAAGACGAGAGTGCTCACCCAATCGCTCCGCTAGTTCAAAGCCAACGTGTGGACCACGTAGGAAAACATCTTCTCCAACCTGTCGTCGACCTAGATAGTTGGACATTTCACCATCGCCAACAGTCCGGATATAAAACCGGAGCGAGCCATCTGTGGGATCCTCCGTAGACAGCGGAGGCAGGGGTGTATAGTGCCGAGAAATTTGTACCTCGGGTTGCTTGAACTCCACAGACCAGAGAGGATAGCTCCAACGGTTATCTGAAGGTGTCAGGTATGGTAGAGAAGGGTTTGGCGTGCGTGGGACTGCGGTGATGACGAATGAGGTCGGTGAGATGGCCTCACGAGCTGTGATACCGTAGGGAACAAAGGTTATCTCGTTGAGAGTGTTGGGTCGAGACGGCGGCGAGAGAAGATAGTAGCCGTCACTGACAAGAATTATTCCAACCACTATTAGAAAGGGGAAGATCCGTGATTGAAGAGGTGTAGAAAAGTCTGGCTTTGGAGAAGCGTGTTGCCGAGGTGGTGATGAGGTTGAGAGGCTCAGTGATGAGATTCTTGGAGGCTGCGTTTTAGCTATTGACAAACGGCTCTGAAATTGACCATGTTTTGTGAGAATTAGTCGGTTATGGATGCTAGATCGCGATGAACTTGTGAATATCCTTGACATGGCTCTCATCATATCGGTTGGTGGTGAGTGCACCAGTTTTGATCTCAGAGTTTTTCAGTCGTCTTATTGAGCTTTCATATCTAGAATGAAACCGCCTGAGGTCGAAAGAGAATAAATAAGGCAAATATTCTCAGATGTACGAGTTGAACTTTGCGGTCTCGTTCTTTCTAGTATCTTGAGGAGTTCCTCGAGTTCATGGTCACCAAAAATTGAAGCTCGAATTACTAGATCAGGGTCACGTGAACCACTTGAATCACCTCAACAACATGTATACATACCTAGCCGTCAAGACTGAATACATTTCGCAAATAGGTAGGGCGTGGTAATGATTGAACTATGATTGTATAGTTACTTCTATTGAAGAGTTTCTTGCTCATGTGTTGCGACCTTGGGGTATCTTTCCATCTATCAATACAGATATCTTACATCCTCAACATCTTATGCTCAGCATCAATACCTCCTCTAAACATATCCGCAACCACATTTCCCTTCAGAATAGTCTCTTTTACAATACCCTCCACGTTCTTTGGATCGACTCTTCCATACCAAATTCCACATCCAGCCAAAGGATGAGGCTCATTGCCCATCTTCAAGTCTGGAGGCAGATAAATGATGACGTTGCCAGCAAACTTATGCCCTCCGATATGACTGATCAAACCAACTCTAGCTGTAGTCTTGCCTTGGCCAGTTTCTCCCCGTATTCTTTGTTTGTCGCCGAGATTAACTTGCACGGGTCCATGCAAGACGTCAAAACCCTCCATTTCCAACTTGTCCTCGAACTCAGTTTGCAGAACAGGCGCCATGATACCGCATCTCGCATCGCGTCCTGTATGTCCACATATCAAGACCAAAACATCGCGAACATCTTGAACGCCTGGTAGTAGTCCCTGGTACCCTTCCTTGCGGGTCAAGCGATCCCGGTGTATAGGTGAGAGACCTTCATGAGCAGGATGAAGCTTCTTAGGGAGAAGAAACCCCTTAGCCAGTGCTTCTACACTATCAAACGACACCCGCGGCAGAAAGGGGACGTATTTGAAGCTTGGGACTAAATATACGGATGTGGTCTGAACTTCAGGACGCGGTGAAACAGAGCTCGGAAACGACGAGTTGAGAACAGAAACATTATGAAAAGGCTATGCTGATCAGTAAGATAATCCGTATCTGATAAATGAGCACCAACATCACTGTAAGTCCCTCCACGTCCAAATAACTCTTTCAGATCTGCAGCGAGGCAATCGCCGCCATTATCATCCTCTATTCTCGATGGCCAATCTGCATTCCCCGTGCACACTAGTACATGCTCTGCATACCCAGCAATCGCGCCTTTGAGAGGCCCCTCACGGTCCAGAGGCAGATCCTCTGGCATAGCAGGAGTAGCTGCGCATCCGCATGTCGGCTCCGGACACGTTGCGACGGTCTGAAAGGGCGGAGGAGGCGGAGGTCGAGTTTGCCGTGTCTGTTGAGCAAAGGTTCGCCTGGGCGTTGATGATGATAAGCTGAAGAGACAGCGTCTTGTCAAGTTTATTGACGGCCGGAGAGACATGGTAAAATATTTGAGACTGATTGTCGCCTTGGACCGGGACCTCGCTTTTATTCTGGTGACACCTCCAATAACCCGAATATCACGGCCCGGTGTTTTGCAATAGACATACATCATCATTTTCGCCTCGGTCTCCGAGATTCATGTAGGATCCCCCACTTTCCGGTCGAGCCGGCCCCCCACGTATCGAAGCCGAATCATCAATAGACAATTGATAATGTCAACCAAATCACGAGCCACGAATCAACGACTGCCAGGGAATATAGTTGAATATGCTGTCTTACACGATGTATTATGAAACTCGAAACCAACCGGCTAAAACCTTCAACTCCCATCACGCGTTTCCAAATGCTACATACAATCTATCCAAACGTAACACCACAATGCAAGCTACAATATGCAAGGGATCCTCAACTGACGAACGGGTATAGCAAGCCTTGCGGCCGTCAAACCTCTCAAACTCATGCTCACACACCTATACACCAACTGTACATGAGTCTAGGACTCAGAAGCCAACCATTGTTCCCTTCTCGTCACAGTATCCCGGATGCTTAGGTTCCGCAGTGGCCCAACTCATCGCAGTAAGTGTGGTAGCGTACGCCATTGCGATGAATCCAAAGATACAGAGTAGGATGTCGGCCATCTTCCAAAACTTCGTGCGGGCAATCGCCTTATAATGAAGCATAGGCTAGAAGAAGCAGTCAGTATCGCGTTTCGAATCTCTCGACATTGTTGACTTACAGGATAGATAAAGACAAGTGGAATGCAGGCAAAGTTGCCGACGAGAGCAACAAACTTGTCCAGATGGTCGGCACCGAGCCAAGCAATGGCAGCGCAAAGCATCACCACGAAGAAACGGAAGACATTCTTCTGCCACTTGACCCAAGGATTATATTTGCCACTTCGAGTGAACAGCTCCGTCTCAGCGATACGAATGGCAGGGAAGATCTGCAATGGCGTAGAAAGCAGAATGGCAACAGAGTACAAGAACTGAACTCCGTTGACCATCTTGTTGTCCTGAGGCAAGTTGAGCAAGACGACGGTTTCGGTGTGAGAACCATAGGCAGCATATGAGATGGCACCCATGCCAATGAAAAGGACTGTGATGATAATCATAACGATAAGAAGAACCCGAGGAAACTTTTGAGGGTGCCTCATTGATTCCTGAACGGGAATGATAAGACCAATGCCTTCAAAGGTGAAAATCGCAGTTCCAATGAACAAGGTCCAGTCCTTCTTGTTGAACATGATGATATCGGAAATACCGTTGGCGTTGAGAGTCAGGATATCGTAGTACAGAAGGTAAGCCAGACCAATCAAAATAAAGGCATCTGCGACTAGAGCAGTAAATGCCAGCTTTCCAATGTCTCTTAGAAGAGCAAATGGCAGGAAGATGAGCATCTGGATAAGAATGAGCCATTGGATACTGATCGAGGACTTGCAGTCGGAAACAGCCCTGACAAAGGCCTGCAAATTGGCGGCAGTGAACACAGTGTAAGCGGCAACGAAACCAATCTGGCTGATGACGATAGAAGCCAAAATAAGGGTGCGCATATGCTTTCCATAAAGTGCACCACCCAAATCACCAAAAGAGCCTCCAACCTTGAGCTGTGTCTGTACGAGAAGCACAAAGCAGTAATAGCTCAGAGCGGCAACGCCAAAGAGAATCAGGTTGCTGAAGAGCATACCTCCGTTGAGATAGGCTCGAGGAAGGAAGAGGACACCAGTGCCGACAAAGGACTTCAGAAGCAGCAAGGCCGCGTTCATGGGGCTATTGTTTCCAGTGCCACCACGGACCTTGCGCTTGCGCCTGCGTCTTGAAGGTGTCAACAAGGCACTATCCTCCATAGGCTCCCGCTCGTCGTCCGAGTTGTACTCGTCTGTGTCTTCTCCGGACGAGAAGTACTCGTTCGGTCCCAAGTCTTCGTCATCCTCCTCCAGTTCTTCACCTGCGAAGTGGCCATAAATCGTCAAGAATTCGAGGAAGCTTGAGGTGAATAATCTCTGCTGGCCGGGCGCAGGAGAAGCGTGGCCGTCCTCAGGGTGACCATGAGGACCAGGGCTTTGGACGTTGCGACGGAGATGGTTTCTTCGGAAGCCACCGGGCACCTTTATCGAGTTAATGTCAAGTACCTCGGCCTCGGGCTCAGGCCGTCCCAAGTCGAAACTCTTGCTGCGGTTGTACTTGGCTCTCGCTTCTGCCTGTTCGGTCCACTTGTAGATACCTCGAGTCACGTCACCTCCCTGCAACTTCAGGCTGGAAAACTCGTCCTCGCCCAGTCCGGCACCGCCGATTTCGGCTGGCTGCTTGCCCTTCGAATTACCTTGAATCGATGACTCTTCTGAACCTGGATTCTCATCCGAGGGTTGGACTAGATGACGCTTGACAATCTCGGGATCTTCATAAGGTGCACTGGTGCCCAGCGCATTTTGTGGCCGTGAATTGAAAGATCCATAGTTGGTCGGTGTGCCCGAATTTCGACCGCCGAGCAGAGGAGACTGTGAGCGAATCGGGGGAGTAGCAACGCGAGCTGCGGGAGTGCCATGTCGCGGAGGAGACTGGCCTAGAGAGTTGGAGAGTGCAGCGGCTAGAGCAGACACACCAGGTCCTTGAGCGCCGGTCCCGCTCCCAGGCAGCTGGGACAAATCCTCGAGATTCTCGGCACGTGGAGCTGCATCAGGTCGTGGCGAGCCTCCCCTGGGAGGTGTAGTTCCAAGTAGTTGTGACGGGATGGGAGAAGCAAGACGCGCTGTCAAATCAGCTCGAGGGACCGAAGCGGAAATCGATCGAGGTCGGAAGCTCGAGGGCGAAGCAGACCTGGGAGGCTGTTCAGATGGGATTCTCGAAGGAGAAGCCATTTTTAAGTCCGATTGAAGGTGTGAGAAGCCTTATCGCATAGTCTGGGCGGTGTTGACAGCAGTTTTGAGTCGCGAACAGCGGTAATGACGCAGCAGACAGATGGATGACTGGCGGGATGCCCAGTAATATTGATAAGATAGTTGAAGAACCAAAGAAGTCAACAAAAAGAATGACGACAAAGAATGATGACCAGAAACAGTCTCGGGAACAAAGGTTATATGGATATGTCACGCCTGGTCGGGTGACAGAGTCAATTGAGAGTTGAGGTATCGGAATTTCTTGTTGGAGTGAAGAGGAAGCGTGAGATAAGGGCTTAGCCAAGCCGTAGCATACAGGCGAAGGCTATTGGAAGGCTAGGTATCCGTAAGACTACAGGCTACTGCCTAGGTACCTACTAAGGTAGGTATGCCCAGGCTGGTAGTTGCCCTGAACGGTGAAGCTCAGACGCAGGGAAGCCCAGTCTCCAGGGTCTGGTGACCTACTGAGTAAGGGCAGCTGCCGAGCCAGGCTAGGCTAATAGTGGAGGTATGGATTGGTTATGGATAAGGTACCTAGGTAGGTAGGCTCCACGCGTTGAAAAGGTCGGGCAATACTTTACTTAGCAATAATAATAGTAGCTACAACTGTATGTTTGGAAAGATGCCTTGCACACGGCTATTATTTTTAACGTACAAATAGGTAAGATGTTAAATCATTTAAATACCAAGTAGCCAGCTTATATAAGCTGTGATAAGTGTCAAGTTACTCATCCCGGGTCTAGCCTGGATATCATATCATGACTTCCATATCTGCCGTCGAGTACTCTTGGTCTGGACTTAACCTAGGTAAGGTACCTACCTATGGACTCGTCCAGAGCCAGTGGATATCGGCAAGTAAAATGCTTTGAGATGAAATCCAATGGACGGTATGGACCCGACCGTTGGCCTGCAACCTTATCTCTAGGGTTGCACTGTATGTACCTACATACCAAATCGGGGGTCGTAATATCGACCGAGTCAAATACCTTGGGACGTTGATGAGCAACGTTTCAGAAGGATTTGTTTACGAGCGTTGATCTCTTAATTATTATCCGCATATGTTTTTATTACGGCAGAACATGCCTATCGCGACCACTAATTTCGATACTAACTTAGTTGTTCTCTGTTCAGAGTATCTACTGCAGTGTAGCCACGTCTCGGAAAACACCGAACCATACGGAGTACCATAACCTCGAGTTGATCTATCAACCCTATTATTGCACGAATTGGTTCAATCTTGGCTGTGCGGCCCCACAAGAATAATCGATGTGCATTACCCGTCACTTGGTGCGATGAAGCGGGCACGTTTATGCTGTCACGCTCAGTGGGGGGCGTCACGACCCTTAGGAGTCGAGTCAGATGAATGAGGCGCATGTCGACATGTGAATAGATGTTTTCTATATATCTCACATCAGAGATCTCGATCTATGATTTTGGTTCTTGTGTTTTACTAGCATCAGATCTCGTCTTTCTCTCTGGCCATAGGTACCTATGTACGGCGAAACGGTGAACAGAGAGAGGTAGCATTCAAAACCTCGGCAACAAAAGCACCGACAGATGGAAGCTTGAATTTCAGGGTGGACTTCCTTCGGCATGGCCTACGTCATTTGGTAGCACCTACAGCGCCTATCGCGATACGAAGCTGCACCTTGTGGTTCACTATGAGCTCCAGCATAGGGAAGCCACGACAACTTCCGGGACCAGGAAGCCTTGGGGCTTTAATCCTAAAGTGATGAAACGACTTCGGTAAGTTATCATAAGTAAGGAGAGTTTCTGAAAGGTTTATTTTGTCACTCAGTATCAAAACCTCAAGTCTTATTGCCTCCTCCCATCCCAGCTCTTGCACATGATCCGACTTCCCCACAGACAGAGTCATAAAGTGGACGACTATCACTGTGATATCTTGAGTCCTGGGGAGATAGCTCTGAGCAACACTAGGTACCCTGACTGGATTCTACTGGCCTCTAACCGCTGAGATGCAGGTTTTAGCGGGGAATATCTAGCACCCGTGGACCCTCCATTGGAACCACCTCGAACACCAACATTAGCAACACCATAGTCCCCTGCTGACCCGTCTAACGTTAGGTACTGGGTAGTTGCTCCAAACTTCCATAGCTTTCCTGCCCAAGAATACCCTCCCTTGAGGCTATTGTGGCGTCCTTGATTGGTGATGATCTCCAAACCAAACATGGACTTTTTTGCCCGGATTGCCGAACAACTGCCCTTGTATTATCCACCCACAACCACACTAAACACACCCAATATGCAACACGCGGGAGGCTTCAGCTTGGAATTCTCTTGGCAAGCATAGGATTGACGACCGATTACCCAATTGCTAAGTGGTCCTTGGAACAGTAGAATACACCATAGCATCATTGTTTCTCAGGCCTCTCCCCTCTTTCAAAAGCCTCATTCTTCTGTGCTTTGTTTCACCGCGCGGTTCTTCACCGTCTCATACCTACTTGCTCATGTGGGCCGGGCCAGTGCTCGCTACTACTGACCCCTCGCCTGTCTCTCTGGCTGACTTGACCTCTGGACTGCATCATGACAACACCTCAGCAGCCAGATATCAAGGGAGTTGACAATGGGGGAGAACGACAACGAAATAGCATAGCCGAGTCCCATGGTGGGCGAGGATCGGTATCAGTCACAGTCACCATGGAGCCACGGCACAACAAGTTGGGCAGCATCTCGGGCGTATACATCCCTGTTTTTCTCAATATCATGAGTATTCTCATGTTTTTGCGATTCGGTCAAATCATTGGGAAAATCGGCTTCGTGGGCATCCTCGGTAAGCTTCTCTCACATACCTAGGCACGAGGCCTTTCATAAATCTTAACAAAGACTCCAGGACTTTTAGTCACAGCTTACTCCATTGACTTATTGACAACGCTTTCTCTATCGGCCATCGCATCCAATGGAGAAGTCAAAGGCGGTGGTGCATACTACCTTATCTCACGGTCTCTGGGACCAGAGTTTGGTGGTTCCATCGGAATCCTCTTCTATCTCGCCCAAGTTCTCAACGCAAGCATGAACGTTGTTGGTCTTATTGACTGCGTTAGACTGAATCTCGGCGCGGCTTTCCCCTCAGGATACTGGACTAGCTATGGCCTCCAAACAGCTGCTCTGTTGCTTTGTACTGGTCTTTGTTTCCTAGGATCTGCAACTTTTTCGAGAGCCTCCAATGCTCTGCTTGCTATCCTGAGCCTGGCCATAGTCAGCATCCCGGTCTCTGCTGTCTTCAAGGCTCCCTTCCATGATAGGGATCTCGGGATTCATTTCACCGGACCTAGTCTTGATACCCTGACCGACAACTTCCTTCCTCACAGCGGGCCCCAATTCAAAGGCCTTGAAACGTTTCGTGATCTGTTTGGCATTCTCTTCCCGTACGACCCTTATCAATCTTTGTGTGTATAACAAGCTCGTACTGACAACAAGACAGTGCTACCTCAGGAATCTTCGCGGGGGCATCCATGTCTGGAGACCTAAAAGACCCAAGCAGATCGATTCCTCATGGAACGCTCTGGGCAATGCTGACAACTTTTATCATCTACTTTGTCGTGATCCTTTCACTGGCTGCGAGCACAACCCACACATCTTTCCTGGCCAACGACAATGTCATCCCTCTTGTCAACCTCTCCCAGCCTGTCATCCTCGCTGGTGAATGTGCAGTCACCTTCTTCTCCGCTCTAATGGGTCTCATCGGTGCCTCCAAGCTGTTCCAAGCATTTGCAAGGGATAAGCTTCTTCCGGGCCTCGGCTTCTTCAGCAAAGGCACGAAACATGGTGACGAACCTATTTACGCTTTGCTTCTGACCTATGTCATTGCGCAGTTGGCGCTCTTCGCCGATCTCAACCAGATCGCTACCTTTATCTCTATGGGATATCAGATGACTTTCTTCGTCATGAATTTAGCTTGCTTCCTTCTCAAAGTTGGGTCAGCCCCAAACTTCAGGCCAAGCTTCAAGTTCTTCACCTGGCAAACTGCTTTCCTTGCCGGCATCTTGTCAGGCTTTGCTATGTTCTTCATCGATGAGACCTATGCCGCTATCGCAATTACAGTGCTTGTGTTGTTGTTCCTCCTCATTCATTACCTCAGCCCTCCTAAGCACTGGGGCGATGTCAGCCAAAACCTGATCTATCATCAAGTAAGGAAGTATTTGCTGCGCCTGAGACCAGAACACATCAAATTCTGGAGACCGCACATCATATTACTTATCAACAACCCTCGCAGACAGACCAGGTTGATCCAATTTTGCAACTCACTCAAAAAGGGGTCGCTTTACATTCTTGGCCATGTCATTGTAACCGACGACTTCAACTCAGGGGTTCATGAAGCTCGGCTTCAACAGCATGCCTGGACAAAATACATCAATGAGTTCTCCAAGATCAAGGCTTTTGTGCAGCTAACGATGTCCCCCACCATTACCTGGGGTATCCGCAATCTGATACTATCAGCCGGTCTCGGTGGAATGCGTCCCAATATTGCTGTGCTTGGGTTTTACAACATGGAGGAACTGCGGAAATCCAACCCGAAGCTGCGCGTACCTGATGTTCCCGTATCTTTGTCCAGTCAAATGCGACGGCCAGCTAGGTCAAATGGCAAAGCTCCCGAAAGGCCTCGGAGGCGACGGGGTGACACGTCGGCGAGGCTCATGGAGGGCATCCTACCAACAGACGTTATTCGCACCGAGAACATGATGTCGCCAAAAGAGTATCTGACTATACTTGAGGACCTTGCGTTGCGATATCGACTCAACATTGCAGTAGGGTGTGGCTTTGAATCACTCGAGACACCAAGAAAGGACGGAACCAACACCAAAAAGTACATCGACCTGTGGCCTATCCAGATGTCGGCCGAGGTTACTTCTGACGGAAAGAGTTTGCTGACCACCAACTTTGATACATGTAAGGTCAATCTTCTGTGAAGACAGCACAAGCTAACATTAGTAGACACTCTGATTTTGCAGCTCGGACATATTCTTCACAGTGTGCAACTCTGGAAGCATGTTTATACGCTTCGGGTCATGGTGTTTGTGGAATATGAGAGTGAGGTCAACGAAGAGCATGCTCGAGTTCTGGCACTTCTTGAAAAATTAAGAATTGACGCCGAGGTCAAAGTATTTTGCTTGGCATCAGGTAGTCTAAATACCTACGATCTCATCGTCAATGGAATAGGTAGCGATATCGATTGGGAGATCGTCGTCAACGACACACTCCGCAACGAAGAATGGTGGGATGATGTCCAGATGTTCCGAGGCCGATCAGACAACTTGACATCTACCCAGGAGCTGGATCAGCTGGAGCACATATATGATACGATATCTGGGAGGCCCGGTTTGTATAACCCTCATGAGGAGATATACGATCGCCGACGTGCTAGCATCACGGATGTTCCCGAATTACCAAGACGGCCGGCTATCCGGATGCTTTCAAAGATGGGGGTCAGTATGGGAATTCACACACACCATCTCCCAGACGGCGCATTAGATGAAACGGATAACGAGGATGACGAGGCAGAAGACTCGCAAGCAGAACTGCTCGATGACGAAGAAATGGGGTACAGTTCTATGCTAGACCATGAGTCGATTGACGAAACAAACATCGGCCCGAGTGATGCAGCTCGTCAGCCATTGTTGGCGAGTGGAGATTCTCATGATGAGGATGGCAGAGTGCGCGGTGACTTCTGGGAAAGCTTTGGCCGAAGGTCCAAGTCCGACACAGTTGGAGATACGGTCGGGACGAGTACGTCGTACGGTACAATGTCATCGTCGGCGACAGTAAAGGGAGTCGGCGCTGGCGTTGGTGGAGCCCAAACATCACAGTCGGCATCAGCATCAGTCTCCCAAGTTGCACCAGAGTCATCAGCAACACAGACGAGCCAACGACCACATGGAGACGGCACAGATTCTGCCACGGTAGAGTTTCCCCCTCTTGTCTCGCGAGACTCGCTAGGACCTTCGGCAGCCTTCAGTCGTGTGCGCCCTCCAAGCCCTACGCGAGAGGACACTGTACGCCCATATCGCAGCGGCGCGTCAACGCCAGGAAGACCCAATCTTTCCAGGCAGTCCTCGACCGTGAAGTTCTCCAGCCGCCCGGTCCCGGAAACAAAGATCGTGGCCACGGAGGCAGAGGGTTCCACGATAAGCTTTGCGCCGCCCTCTAGCACCGAATCTGAGACGCCCAAGGCCGGACCGTATCGACCGAGTTATTCGCGGCAATCGTCGCTAGGAAAGTTCCCGAACAGATCCCGGTCTAGCGGTCAAGTGTTGGCCGGCGAGGAGAACAGAAAAGTCAGTTTCGCGGAACAGTCTGACGGCGAGCCATACTCAACGCATCATTCTCGATACCATTCGCGGCGGAATTCTCGAGGATCTACACAAGGAGGGGGCGAATCCTATGACCAAATTCCAGAAATGCTTGAAAGATACAGATTAAGTTCACATCTAGAGGAGGAAGGTCAAAATTCGGGTTACACGCCGCAGGGATTGGAGCTCTCTTTCAACGAGCTTCCAAGCAGGGCACAGCATCTCATTGTGAACGAATTGATGCGACAACATTCCAAAGAAACTGCCGTTCTTCTTAGCACGCTGCCAATCCCTTCGGAGGGCACTTGCTTGGATGAAGCTTCTACTATACAGTATCTGTCTGATGTCGAGGTTCTGTGCAACGAGCTGCCACCAACGCTGTTGGTTCTTAGCAACAACATGACAGTAACTGTCAACCTATAGTCGATCGCTTAATCAAACAATCAATGAATGAATCAAGCAATGACAAAGCCGCTATATTTCCATGATTGACGGCTAGCAAGGATGGCCCATGTAGAGGGCCCGATTGAGGCTACTGAGGCTACTGAGGCTACTGAGGCTACTGAGGCTACTAAGGCTACTAAGGCTATGAGGGAAATACTACCACACTTGGTTGACGATCCTCTTTGAGGGGATGTAAAGTGTTTTTTATTATATTTTTTATATTTTATTATTTATAACTACTATTTATTAATATAAGCTTTTAAGAGGCTTTCTTTAAGCTATATATTAGTTTTAAAAAAAATTTTTATAAGATTATATTTATCTTAATAGTCTTTATATTATATAAAATACTTTATATTTATACTTTATTATTATTAGTTATTAATTTTTTTAAAAAATTAATTTCTTAATTAAAAAGTTATTTTTATTTTATATATAAAATTAGGATTTTTAGCTATTTTATTTAATAATTAATAAATTAAAATAACTAAAAAGATAGATTTATTAAAAAAAGCCTATAATTAAAGATTATTAATTTAACTTAATTAAGCTTATTAAAATATAAAAATAAAAAAAATAATTATTTTATTTTTATAGTTTTAAAAAGAGATTTTAATTTATATTTTATTAAAGTCTCTTATAATTTATTATAAATAGCTTTTTTATATTAAAATATTAAATATTTTTATATAAATAATAAAAATAATAATTCTTTTCTTTTAATAGAAAAATAATTATTCTTTTAATTAATATAATAACTATTTTTATTATTTTAAAATTTAAAAATTTAAGTAAATTTAAGAAAATAAAAAGCTATTTAGTTTTTTATTATAATTATATTAAAAAAAATATAATAACTTAATTATATATTTATAAGAATTAAATTAATTATATTATTAATAAAACTATATATTTAATAGCTTAATTATTAAAAGTTAATATTAATTATAGGAAAAATAAAGTCTATTTTACCCAAAAAAGGGAAAAAGTTAATATATTATTTTAACTAAGTGGCTTAGATCTATCCTACGGGATATTAAAATAGCTGACTAAATAAATGAACTTGGTTGATGTTGAACCGGGTATAGACCGTAATAACTAAAGGGTTACTAATTAAGGTAGCCTACCTTGTTTTTGGCCTGGCGGTTTAACAGTTGACGACATGGAAGGTCTGAGGTGTCTAAAAGATGGCGTAAGCCGAGTCATGACCAACAAAGGACGGCAATGATTACTAGCCAGGAACAGCCTTGCAAAGACCATGTCAGGCACAAGGAACCGAGGGACGGGACAGGATAGTGGGAGCTAACAGCTGAACCAGTCTGCCAGTCTGTCGATATAGTTTTTGCGAATTCTTGCACGAGGTTTTGGATTTCAGGGGCAAGATTGACTGGAATGGTCTCTGAGGTTCTGGATATATCGGGTAGTGAGTGAGTGGATAGGATGGGCGTTTTTTTTTTTTTTTTGGTGGTGGTGGTGGTGGTGGCTTGCGGCCATGAATCATGGGCCATGTGGCTATATGTCACCTCTCACAGTCTCTGTCTCTCAGTCTCTGTCAGTCGTCACTGAGAAAGAATCATGAGAGGGGAATTTATTTTCAGCTTTGATTGTGTGCTTGTGTCTTTATGCTCGGGCTCACTTGCGGCCTATCTCTGGGGAATGGTTGGTGACGGGATGTTAAGATTGGAGCACCTTTGGTGTTACCCAAACTGCATCGCATTCTTGAAAGACAAACTCTCCTCTTTGTACCAAGACGTACGCATGTACTGTACGTTTCCCCGTCCCTGTGCCGTGTGCCTGACACCACCTTTTGACGCCTTGAATTGTCTTGTCCTATTTAGTTACTGCAGAAGCCAAAAGATTGAGTTGTCCCCGCACAATGACGCTACCTGTTGTCATCGGAACCTCCGAGCCGCCAAAGGTAAGAAGAGGCGCATACTAGAGGCAACTTGGTAGCTACCTTAGGCTAGGCTAGTCCATCTAACTAACAAGGTTTGGATTTCTCTTTACCACGAGAAACTCTATTCCGTCTTCCAAGCCAAGTTCGATTCAGTTCAGTTCCGCTCTGTTCCCCAGAGCTCTCTATCCGTATACCCACTCTACCACTGAAGATACCTTATCCTCCGTGGGTGGTGGGCTAGAGCCTAGGGGGGCTTGTCTTGTAAGAGTAAGACCCAGGACCCCTCCCGTCCATCACCTCACTCACTTACATTCCAGTCAAACAGCCTGACACCACCCAGCTCTGTCAAAAAAGGGGACCCCAGAGACACTTCCTTATAACGGAGGCTGGGGCTGGGATATCCATTCTGCTGAAATCAGGTTTTCTGGGAAATTCTCTTTCCAGGCCTGTGAGACATTGTGCTCCGAGTCAGGCTACTCTACTCTTCTTCACCAAGCCAACCTCTTCACGATGCCTCCTTGGACTTCCAACAACGACGATAAGATGAGCAGCTGGCGGGACCAGTTCTCGCCCCGAAACCTGAGTTTTCGGGGTTTTAGAAGAGCTTCAGAGTCTGTGGCAAAGTCAACAACCTCTTCAACCAGTAAAGATTTCACCATGTTGCACTATCCGGACCGACCTGCGAGGAGGATCACTGAGGCCGATATTCCCAGCGACGAGGAGTGTAAAAAGTCTCTTATCAATATGAGAAAGGCTTCTTTCGTGGAGCAAATACACCGAAGGCATGAAACTCAGCATCAGAAACCGTTATCTCCTGTGAGAGAACCAGCGCAGGAAGAGCTCTCAGCATTGAGACCGCCTCAACATGATTTATCTCGAATAGTCCAGCAACAACCACAACCACCAACAGAACAGCCTCGGACAGTTCAACCACAGATCGCGCAGCCTCGAATAGTACAGGCGCCAGCAGAACAACCACGACTAGAGCATCCTCGAGCACAGCAGCCGTTGCGATTGACTTTTGGACCGTTTAATGGACAGTTCCGATCTGCCTTTGGACCACTTACACCCGCTGAAGAGGAGCCATGCCCGTTAGAAAAGGTCGACACCATAGAGTCTACAGCAACAGCGACAACGACAGCGACAGCGACAGCAACACCGCAAGTTCCCCAACCTTCTGTGGACATTCGAAAAAGCCTCTTGGTTGTTGATGATTTAAATATTGCAAGAGAGCCCTCGCCCTCTGCGGTCATCAGCGAAGCCAAGACCATCAAACTCGAACGAGTAGATAACCACGCTACACCAGGCGTCTCACCAATCTCATCACCACGACCAAGCGATGCTTCGGCCTCAGGATGGCCTAGACGAAAACAATCAGTTCAAATGGTCGCTGTTCGTCGATCATCGCAAGATTCTCAAAGGCGCAAGCAGTCTGTTCACACAGTCGTTGTGCGACGGCCCTCCAAGCCAACGGCAGATGCCCTCAACTCTCATCCTGTCCACGCATCTTCTACACAGGTCCATGTTCGACAAGACAGTGTTTCGGACCCAATGTGCCGGGTGTGTCATAATGGAATCGCTGAGACGTCTGAAACTTGTTCAAGCTGTGAAAACGACTCCATCACAGCCACGCCGGTCGAAATCAGTCCCAACTTCTCTCGCCTTCATCACAAACCAACTGTCAAGAAGTACAACCGTCCACCTCCTCTGATCCCTCAGTCTCTGGACGGTATCGCCAAGCTTCATCGCCCCTCCGCTTCTCTCACCTCTGATCCCGAAGCGAATTCACTGTCGCCACCGGCTTCGCCAACATCGCATTGCAGCAGTCCGGCTGAGACCGTCAAGACAGCGGCGACGGGTCCTTCGGTTCCTCAGACCCCAATGTCGGCCCTCTCGACACCTGAAGTGTTCAAGCGCTTCCAGGAAGAGGTTGAATCAAGGGCCAAGGCAGATGACAGTCCCTCATTCGATGATCCATGGATGATCAAGTCCAAGACTCCCGAGAATGATGTCTACGAAGATGATTGGGCGGATTATTACTTTGATGAGCAAAATTTCAACGACGACAAAGTCACTAATGGGCCAGTGCCTGCTGCCAACTTTGTTCCGAGTCCTGTCAATCCAGGTCCTGGGTGGATATAAAAGCCTTACAAGACAAGAGATTGCCTCCACTGTAAAAGATTGTATCATGTATGTATGTATTCAAAATGTCAGGTAGCGGGTCTGTTTTTCTATATCCTGGTCAAATAGCGACAAGCGTTCTTTCAATCCAATCATGAGTCTATGCTTCATAACCATCTCTTTCGTCTCTTCGTGACATCTTCTTTCATCTGATCCCATCTCAACTTTTTGTTAAAGTCTATGTTCTAGTTAGTCTATAGAATTTTTGTAACTGTCAAATCGCTTGAATCTCCACCCTCTAATTCTATCAATCCACCAGCTTCAATTCTCTTCTTCCACTTGTTGCTCTCATATCGCGCAAAAATTATCGTCATGCGTAGTGTAACATTGCTGCTCGAGTCATGCTCCTGCAGTGATTCTGCAACAGGTGTGAACGTCCAGCGGCCAAATGCCCAGTTGAGGATATATCGGCCGGAGGCGCTTGGCTCTGGTGGGGGGATATCGGGATCGGAGTTTGTGGGCGTTGATGAGAGTGAGATAAGGGCCTTGATGCGGTAGGCTTCGTCTTTGGGGGCGGAGGAGAGGAAGGCGATGAGCTTCTCGGTCGAAACTCGTGCTGAAGGATCGGCTTTCAGGACAACTGACAAAACCTCGACTTCGCTTTGGTGGTTGTGAGAATGGCCGTTTGTTGTGCCGTTAGTGTGGTCGTGACTGTGGCCATTGGTCTTCTGGACATCTGCCTCTGTCAACTCCTTCGCCAAACCACCATCCACGCCAAAGATCAAGTCCATCGACACTTTGCCCTTGTCGCTCTTGACCTTGGCAACGTCAACTTCCAGGTCGCCGACTCGGTCGAGGCATTCGTCGTATCGCAGCATGCTGACATTCTCCCACTTGTTGAAGACAATGAGATCGGTGTAGCGCGCTTGAATGCGTGCTGTGTAGCTAGTGTCCTCATAACCCTTCCAGTTCTCGACGTCAATGACGCTGATAACACCGTCGAGAATGTACTTCCCGGACTCACGCGCAAGGCGGTTGACCTCGAGAGCGAGGGTCGCGGGAAAAGCCGAGCCGCTGGTTTCAATAACGATTCGATCGGGTGTGACGGTCTTTTCTAGTTCTTCGAGCGCGGGGCCGAGTTGACCGACGAGGTTACAGCAGATGCAGCCGTTGAGGAGTTCCTGGACGCCTGAAATGGCAGAGTTGGCGGCGAGTTGTGAGTCGACTGCGAGATCGCCGAATTCGTTCTTGAGAAGCGCAAGCTTATAGTCTGGGTTCTGGGCGCGAAGTTGAGGGATCAGGTTCAGGATCAGTGTCGTTTTGCCTGATCCCAAAAACCCTGTGACGATAGTGATAGGAATTGGTGCCATCTCTGCTGTAATTTCACCAGAATCGATTTAAAATAGCACCTGTAGAAAAAAAAGGGAACGGCGTCAAAGTTTTGTTCCTGATAAAATACCTCTTCTAATTATGCGGAACAAACAAATGTGGTATTGTTGGGTGATCATCAGCCCATCCATTCAGAACGGTCCGATAAGATAGACTTTGAATCGTTATCGGGCCTTATCGGGACGTCCCCGCCAACTGCAACTTGACGTCACTCTATACATGTATAGCGGGCGACAAGCTGAAAGAATGGACTAACGTAAGGTTTCACAGGGGTGCATTGAGGATTTGCGCCATTGCGTATGCCAATGCCAATGCCGGGGATAAAGATGGAAGAACAAGGAAATGGGGTAGGGATACACAATATTTATGTATGTACAGGCATCCTTCGCTCGTCTAGATCTTCATCGGAGCATCATCCTTCAACAGGAAACTCAATCCGCCTAGAACGAAACAAAAATGGCTTCTCAAGAATCAGGCCAGAACAACAACGTCCAAGACGAGAGCTTCAAAGAGCAGCTGGACAAGGCTGCGGACAGCACCCGTGAACTGGAGAATCAGAAACCCAATCCTGTTGTCGAGAAGAGTATGCTCTACCAAACGCTCTCTCTCTCTCTCTCTCTACATGTAATGAATTACTGACTTGTTGCAGTCACGGAATATGTCCCAGCTGCAGCCAAGATCCTGCCAGCTCGTCAGAGCCCGCCCAAGGAGGAAGACAAGCCACCAGGACCACCAGAGCGACCGCATCACGATGACAAAATCGAAGACTTTGTAAGGGATCAGCACAGAAGTCAGGGTGTTGATGGAATTCTGGGCGGTTCTCCCAATGATGAGTGATGGGATTCTTCGCGGCTTTTGGGGATATTGGCGCTGTATGACAAAGCGTTTGCATACAACGTAATGAATTCATGATTCACGTGTCTCGAAGTCGAATTTGAGGTGAAGCCGGTGCAGTGCGACTTGTGAAGCTATCTTTGGTATAGACGCTAGCTTCGCTGCTAGGAACACGATCCAGTAGTGGTCTTGAGCCTCATGAGCTTAATCCTTACAAGAGGCAAAACTCGCTTAAGCATTGGCCTGCGGGAACGAGGTCGAGACACGAGCTCAATAACCGCTTCTCGAGCGAGACTCGACCTTGCATAGCGACGGGAAGTCCACGATGCAGAAATTTTTACAGCAGACATCTGCCTCATCCTCGTGAGCAGCACGAATTTATGCGCTATCACACAACTCAATCTCAGCAGCGAGAAATTTACTACAAAATCCTTTTCAGGATGATGGAATGTCCCCCCTTCTTGGCATTACACCGCCTACAGACATCGTTGCAAAACAACGACCTGACGGAGAATTTCCTATATCCAAGGGTTATAATCTACTGAGCGTTTCCCGCAATGGGAAAGGCAACGCGACACCGTGGGAGGTGACCCAGAGGTCGGGTGAAGGTCGTGGCGGCTCAGAAAACATTAAAAAAAATGCTTTTTGATCTGAGGAGCAAAAGTAAAAGAGATCGGGAAAAGTGCGAGTTTATATACCCCAAGATTTTGTGGGTGGGGCTACCATTTCGGTTAGTCAGCAGGCCACTCTCCACCAAAACTTTCGACAACGGGTGGCTGGGATATGGGCAGACACTTACCCTATATTAAATCAACAGCAATTTTGATATTCAGGACATTGATATGCGCAACACATATCTAAATAAGCCAAACGCACAATTTTGAGAACTTGATACTTTAAACTTCCCGTAGATAGCCCCTGAAAGACCAATCCATTTATGTTCTATTTCTCTTTCACAGAAGTAAATACCAACACGCTACTTCACCTCAAATAACATTCATGCCTCGATATGGTCAACCTTCTCATAGGGCCTAAAAGTACAGTTGGAAATCTTGCTGTGACCTGCCATCAGTTCGATGGCGTGATGGATTCGAGTATGGGATCCATGGACTAGGGTAGTGGTAGTTTGGAGGTCGAGACCGATTATCAGGGTAGGGTGGTATATGTTGGAATAGTTCATTGCTTCGCTCGACATCTAAGAAAATGACGTTCTCCTGTTAGAAGTTTTACAACATCAAGACATAAAGACATACCCGCTGTGTTCAAATAGTGCCTTGGCCTCTTCTGTCTCGTCCACATATGGTAAAACACCAGGACACATGTTGAGAGGTTGATGAGAGCACCAACAATGGAGATGATGGCTTCCGCAGACAAGGTCATGATGAGACGATTAAAGAAAGTTTTTGGAACGGGATGTGCTACAAATATTTGGACTTGGTTTCAGGATTCCGAGAAGAAAAGAGTGAGCTGAAGCAGAGCTCGATTTGCCATGGCGAGTGGAATGTTGGCTATTTAAAGGTTAGATGTAGTGAGTCCTTGTGGCAGACAAGGCTGTGCAGTGGAAGCATCACTCAAAAACCATGAAGAACAATACATCTCTATCGATTCGTATAGCACGGCTTGGGTCAAGTCCTGGGTCAGGACCCCGGTCCTAAGACAAAACAGCAGATGCACGTCTTGCCGGGCTCCAATCTGCACGAATGTTTGTTCTCGACTCAATTGGTCAGCTCCAGCCCATCTAGCTGATTCGAACAACTGAGACTCAAAATTTAGACTCGTCCATACAAATAGTGGCATTTACACCGGGATCATTTACGTTGCTTTTGCAGGGGCTGAACTAACGTTGGATCCAGACAACCATCCAACTCGAGACTGATAGAGTGGCTTCCGCATCGATTTTCTACAAGCAATGGGAAGTCATGCCGGAAGCAAGGGTGAAATAGAGATACGTAGCAAGGACATGGGGAAGGTTGTGGTTAAAGAAAAGGCGCTTACATCTACCGTTGGGGTCGACTCATGGCGATGGACTTTGCAAAATTTGGCTTCAGCAAAGGACGCATATAATGCCTCGTTAAGTTACCCTAGGCAAGGGTGCAGCAATTTTGCAAAATTTGGCCATATCCAATCAGGTCCTGCGCTTCAGTGAACACCCATGATAGGTACCTTATAGGCTTATGCATGTTGGGTGGTGTAAGTCGTTGAATGACCGCCTCGTCGCCTGAAAATGCAATGCGCACTGCCTCAGGATCAGCCTACTGCCGTAAGTCGAGCGCGGTCGCAATAGACAACTTGAAAATGTCGGTGCGTGTGTGTGGAGGTTATGGCACGTCAGATATATGAATCCTACAGCCCTACATAGCTGGACCCAAGTTGGCTCTCCATTACATCTCCCTCTATCCAAGGCATCGTCCACTCCATTTAGTTGCCGCATACTGCTATAATGTCTCGAGCACCTAAAGTCTCGGAAGCGATCTGGGAGCGGCACGAGAGCACTATTCGAACCTTGTATATTGATGAAGATAACAGCCCTGAGAAAGTCTCCGAGGTTTTGCGGGACAAGTATGGATTTACAGCATCGTAGGTTCTCCGAAACATGCAAACTTAGGTACATCAAGACCAACATATTCAAGGCGTCATCAAATCATTCGTCGGCTTGCCAGATGGAAGTTCAAAAAGTACACGACTAAGGAGGAATGGGTATATACGAGCTTGCAGATACAAAGGCGAAAAGAGCAGGACGGGAAAAAGACCGAACTTGTTCTGAATGGCAAAACTATTTCGGAAAAGAAACTCAGCAAGGCCCTAGGGAGGTATGTAGGGCCCTGGGACTTTGGGCCCGAGTGCCAGAGTGAGTTTTCTTGCACTGGAAGTTGATCTCAAAGCTGATATCTAGTCGAGGAATTATTCCCTGTGATGACCTGACCACAATCGCGATTCACACTCCTAGGAAAGACTCTGGCGGTATGCCCTACTCGACGACGCCTTGGTTCAAGTTCTGGACCCTTGCTGAAGAGACGGGTAAGTACAGAATACTACCTCACACGATGAATTGCGCCTAAACTGATACGCATCAGTTTTTACGAGCGCTGCTATAGCTTTAGCAAGACCCCAAAGTCACAATAACCAAGAATCCCTGGATAAGATCTTGCAATTCATGTCTTCGGATGAGCAAAAGTTCACCGAACCACCCAGCTTGCTATCACACCTGGCGACAGCCTTGCCTCGATTTCATGGATACCAACGAAACCCTGCACAAGAGGACTGTGACTCTTTGCTGCTGCAATGGATCTTTTATGCTGGCTCAAACAAGTTGGTTAGCGTAGAGTGCATGCACATATTGTTGAAATGGGCCACCGACAACAACTATCTCCGACTCATCAAGGACGCCATTGCTCTTGGTGGACTAACCGTCCAAGCCACTTCCACATACCTACTCCCCAGCGCTGTCGAGATGGGCGATCTGGACCTACTGCAATTGCTTTTGCGCACCGCTCGTGGCCCTACGTTCTCTTCACGATATTTGGACAGGGCACTCGCAGTGGCTATTAACAATGTCGATGGCCCAATGGTTGATCTATTATTGAAGAATGGTGCCAATACTACCAGGTCATCCTTTGACTACGAATTGCCCATAAAGCAGGCATTGAAATCAGAAAATAGTGACGGGATCGTGAGAAGTCTTTTGGAATCCGGCGTGGAAATCCGGCGCATGTCGATTTCACATTCTATTCTTCTTTATGCTCGAACTACGACATCTGCAAAGCTACTGCTAGAGGCTGGTGCTCCAGTAAACTTCGCAGGCAGAATGTGGTTTACCCCTATTCAGCAAGCAGCTATCAGAAATGATCTAGATATGGTCACTCTGCTGTTGGGAGCTGGGGCAGACCCGAACTTGGTCTGCGACGATGCCAGAGACCTACTATTACGCAATAGCTGTGTTGCAGACAACGGCCACATGCATTATGGTACATCACTTGCACTAATCTCACCACTCATGTTCGCAATGGGGCATCGCAACTTCGATATGGCTCGTTGTCTTCTGGATGCTGGGGCAACAACTGATTGGACCATGACCAGTTATCCTAAAGGGGAAAACCCTAGACTATGTCCTATTTTTCAATGGAGAACCGTCCATATACACATGTTGAGATGGTGGAGAGTTGCCGGGTCCTGGAAACATGCGCTTCCGCAATGTCCTGTGAAGGTGGACGCTGCCAAAATATGCAAGATCTTCGAAGCACTCTCGCAACCAGCAGTGAATATATATTCCTTTACACGTGACTGGCATCTTGATGGAACGGCACTACAAGCTGCAGTTGAGATTAACGACTATGAACTCGTTTGTACACTCACAGAAGATGGGATTGACGCGAACAAGACATCATGCTCCTACCCGGTCTTACCAGCTCTACAAACAGCGTCGCTCAACGGTAATACCAGTCTGTTTAGACTGCTGGTGCAGCGAGGAGGTGACATTCATGCTCAAACTGCAGCAAAAGGACTCACTTGCCTACACGCGGCAGCGTTGTTAGGAAGCCAAGAACTCGTCGAGCTACTTTTGCAAATGGGTGCCCGAGTCGACGATTACCAGAGTGGAAATGACACAACCGTTCTTCAAGCCGCTGTCATAAGTGGCAGTATAGGGACTGTGCGGACAGTTCTCCATGCTGGAGCAGACGTCAACGACAGCCGAGGTGTCTGCTCTGCCCTCTACCACGCCGCCTACGGGCAAGATCCTGACATGTGCGCTTTTCTCTTACGCAGAGGCGCTTTGGTAGACCATGAGAACAGAGACAGCCCACTAATTGCTGCCATATTTCGAGGCTCGCACGACATGGTAAAACTTCTCTTGGAAGCCCGAGGCAATCCCAACAGTTGTACTCGATTATTACACCGCAGATGGAGCGAGTCAGGCACGCCACATATTCAGTATAGAGAAGAAGAAGAGGACAAAAGCGACGTCCAATCATGGACTCCGCTCGCTGCTGCTTGTTACTGGAGTGACATCGCCATGATTAACCTGCTTTTGCAATATGGAGCTATACTGCACAAAGGAATGAAACGTCAGTTCTCTCCAGTTGAGGCTTCAATTTGCCGAAATGACTTCCGTTATGACATTTTTCAGTTTATACTTCACCTAAGAGTGAGAGATCTAGGAGGTCTAAGCTGGGATGATCCGGAAGCGTTGGTCAGTTGCGCAGTGCCACCGAACGTGCCATGCGAAGTTATTCAACAGATGGTCGCTTTAGATCTCCTCACAGAAGTTAGTAAAGGAAAGACCCTCGTCCTTGCAGCGAAAAAAGGGCTTTTGGAGAGGGTCAGGATATTGGTAAGAGCCGGCACAGACATTCACTCTGATACAGCAAACATTGGCGGCACAGCCTTGAAAATCGCATGCCAGAACGGCCACCTTGACGTCGCTGAATATCTCCTTGCTGAAGGGATGGGCTGTCGCCTTTGGTATGAGTCGCCAAACCACGCAGGCCGATTAGCAGATGCCTTGGACGCTGCAGAAGCCAATGGCCATTTCAACCTCGTTGCTTTGCTTCTCAAACACAGAGAAGCTATCGGTGATGACACATTCAACGAGTTCGAGCTACGGCATCGCCAAGCTTTAGATACGGGAAGAGTTGATATTGCCTATTTGTTTCTGGAGCATGATCTAAGCCGGCATGGTCTGAGAAACCTGGCTGTAACGGCTGACATCTACGAGTGCGAGCTGGTGGATACAACAACTAGAGAGAGGGAGACTGGCCCAGAGAAAACAGCCAAAATGCCATCTCCGGTAACATTTGGCTTCCTAGGTAGTTACTGAATTCAAACCAGCCTGGTACAGTCGCACGATATCGTTCAATAGAATTCTCGAAAAGGGGTCAAGTAAGATGTCATTCTCCATATTGAGTATGAGTTCTAGTCTAGTGCGATGTCAATATAGAAACATAGAATAAGAGCGGAAGGATAGCATTGCTAGTGGTCTATGGCTTCCTCAGCCCCTTACCCAACAACTCTTTCCCGACTTCTGATATGAGCTTTTCATCTGGGAATTTGGACTTTTTGCCAAGGATGTTGTCTCCTGCACCAACTGTCTGAAGCAGATCCGGGAGATCACCATCAAGTGGTGTACCATAAACTAAGTGACCCAAAGCGAGAAGCATTCCGTGCAGCGCCTCTGCTGACTTCTCTTCCAAGGCTATAGCCTCGACTACTGACGCAGCAAGCTCGATCTCGTCATCCCCTGAAAGAGTAGGTTTTGACTCCTGTCTAGCCCGGCGATTTGCCACTGACAAGTTGAAGAGGAGGGAAGAGCCAGCAACTCGCACGTTGTTATGGGTCTCGTCAAGGAAACTCGAAGACACGAGAAGAATGACTGCAGCACGTAACGAGTTGTCTCGCATGATTTCGTCAGAAAATAGGGGCGTCGAGAAGAAGTTGCAGGCCATCTGGAGCGTGACCAGGCGAAGGGCATAAGGGCATCCTGATTGTTGATTGACAAAGTCCAGCACAGTCCGGACTGTCTCATGGTTCTTTTCTTCGGCAAAGTATCCACTGACTCTAGGATCCGAAAGAGCGCATCTGAATAAGTCAACGATAGTGAAAAGAATATCAATCGGAACTGTCGTGACCGAACCCCTGACAAGGCTAGAAAGGTGGTTCATCTCAGGAATGACTGCACTTGAAGGACCATCCTTCGCCCGATCCTCAAGGTATGTCTTGAGAGCTTGTACCTCTGGCTTCCTAGCAACATCATCACCCATCTTAACCAGGAGTTTGTCCAGCGGAGGGACCTTTGCATAGAGAACAGGCTTCGCATTGGAATTAGCAAAGGTCGGTAGCCGGAGTCTCTCATGTGGATGAACGGGATGTGCCATTTGCACTAGGAGCTGGACATTTCCTCGAAGAGCAGCTGGATCAGCCCCTGACCACCTATTTTCCTCCTCACCACGCAGAAATGTCACGATGGTTGGTGTCGCCCTGATGGAGTATCGGCTTCCGATTTCGTGGGCCTGGGGCTGTGCAATGTCGACCTTGATCAGTGTGGCTTTCTCTCCAACTTCTTCCGCAAGTTCGTCGTAAATTGGGTAGAGGACCTTGCAAGGTGGGCATGTCGCTGAGGTAAAGAAGACGACCGCACATGAATTCTTTGCCCCGTTCATCAGACGATCGAACTCGGCAGAATTGGAAACAATTTTGACGCCGTGCTTTGCACTTGGCGTTTGAGCGCTCTGCTGGAGTCCGAGGATAGAACCATTCTGTCTTCCGGCATTGATCCCTTGAGTAAGCTGAGGAAGAAGCATACGGCCCATGGGCGAGTCGAGAACAGCCTGTGGCATTTTGACAATGTGCTCTGGAATACCCTTTCCTAATAGAAAGTTTGCGAATGAATCGCTGAAATTATTACAGTTGTGATGAAAGAGGTCATAGGCCTGTGGACTGTTAGAACAGTAAGCAAAGCATGCATCAAGGGCATTACCTCTAGTGTAAAGATCGGCCGTAGAGAGTCGAGAAAATCTTCTATTACGTCCATAGGTAGATTCGTTGTGCCGAGATGGATCTTCTCCAAGGGCTGTCCAAGGTGTGACGAGCCTGGTCTGATTGCGATAATGCCTCCATCATAGACATACTCTCTGCCGTTGAGTTCTATGGAGGTGTGATAGATGGCATCGAGCTGAAAGCCCAGAAGACCCATGGACATTTGGCGAGCCAGGCCTCGTGAGAGGTCATAGACAAAGAGTTGGACGTCCATCTTTTGTCTCCTGGGGGTGAAAGGAATGCGGTTTTCTTGGCTGATATGGATCGCAGATAGATATATGTTCACAAGAGGTACTTATGGCTTTAAGAAGGTTTGAGCAGAGCCTTGGGAGTGAGGTTGTGGTTATTGGGTTGAGCAGGTCGAGTTTTAGGATTCTAGGAATTGAAGCGCAAGTATGAAAGCACTATAGGCAGGCAACAAACATTGCGTCGACCTCACTTGAAACTGGAACATTCTAACGGCGCTGACGGAGAGAGTTCTACCTAGAAACGAGGCGCAGTTGAGAGTCCATATTCTAGAGTCATGGAACAGCCAGAAAATAACAGATTGAGCCAGGGCACTTTTGACGGGTATTGAATAGTAGGTAATTAGCTAAAGAGTAACAACTATCTTCTCGGCATCTTTCACATACTGTTCAAACTCGCTGACATCAAAAGTCGCATTGAACATTGGTGGGGCATCTAAAATTAGCGTTTCCATCGTTCTCTTTTCCCTGGGATTTCAGGGGCTTTTCGCATGTCTCCCCTAAAAGTTGATCCTCCAAGGTTCCAAGCCCCTGACAGATGCGCCAGCTGGACGGGCACTATCGCTATCGCCGTGGAGGTGCGTGTGGAACCTCGATTTTTAAGCATGCAGATTGGCTGTATCACGCAAACCAAACCACTTCCGTCTCTCACGAAAACTATCTTTGCCCCCCCTTTCTCACTGTATCCGTGTTAACTTTACCGGTCTGCAACTGAAAGATACCTCTAACTAGAGAGCCAGCTTGTCAACAGCCAACAACCAAAATCTCATCTCGTCCATCCCATCCCATCCCTTTTAATTTATTCCTTTTTTTTTCCTTCGCCACGCTCCAATCCCCTTCTTCCTCCCAAGCCAACCCTCGTTTCGAAGTGAACCACTCCCTCCCTCCCTCCCTCCCTAGAATTATCCGATGGTCGACCGAGTCCAGTCCCTTCTTTAAATAGACAGCCCCAACACCACAATCTTATCTCCCCTTCTCGCGAGACCCGCGCTCATGAGAACACCCACATCGCCGCCCTCATCAAAGTTTCCCGTCTTCGACCCTCACGAGAAACCAGACCGATACAAGTTTAAGCCCAAGAGGCAAGGCATTATTGGCAGGATGAAGGAGTCTTGGATGACACAGTCCCAGCGGACGAGGTGGATTAAGACTGCCGCCATCGTTTTTGCGATTGTTACCCTCTTCTACTTTATCTCCCCCAAGGGTGTTGAAGTGTATCACGAAGGTACGCCTAGTGGAGGTAGTAGCAGCAGTCGATCGAGAGTCCCAGTCGCATTGTGCTAACAAGAAGCAGTCACTCACCCTGCGCAGGGCAACAATGGCCAGTCCCCCTCAGATTCTTCCTACGGTACCGATCGATGCACAAAGTCTTACTCCAAGGACAAGCCCATTGTCCAGTACGTTCTCATGATCGATGCCGGCAGCACTGGTTCGCGAATTCACGTCTACAAGTTCAACAACTGTGGCGATACCCCCGAGCTTGAACACGAGGAGTTCAAGATGACCGAGAAGGAGGTCGGTGGCCTCAGCAAGTATAACGGCGACCCTGTGGCCGCTGCCAAGAGTCTTGACCCCCTCATGAAGGTCGCTATGGATACTGTTCCCAACACCCTCAAGGGTTGCACTCCCGTCGCCGTTAAGGCCACCGCAGGTCTTCGAATGATTGGCAAGGAAGCTTCCGATGCTATCCTTGCTGAAGTCCGACGACACCTCGAGCAGGATTACCCCTTCCCTGTTGTTGACAAGGAGAACGAAGGCGTCGTTATCATGGACGGTTCGCTCGAGGGTGTTTATGCTTGGATTACCACCAACTATCTTCTCGGCAAGATTGGTGGTCCCGATAAGAGCGAGACTGCCGCTGTCTTTGATCTTGGTGGTGGTTCTACTCAGATCGTTTTCGAGCCCACTTTCAAGGGCGCCGCCCACGGTGGAATGCCCGAGAAGCTTGCTGAGGGTGATCACAAGTACGATCTCGACTTCGGCGGTCGTCACTTCGAGCTCTACCAGCACTCTCACTTGGGCTATGGTCTTATGGCTGCCCGGAAGGCCATTCATGGCGCTCTCATCAAGGACATCGAGTCCAAGAACACCGACAAGGCTTGGGTAAAGCAACCCATTGTTAACCCCTGCATTGCGCCGGGCATGAACAAGACTGTTGAAGTTACTCTTGATGGCAGTGAGGAACCTGTTGAAGTTACCTTTGTTGGTCCCTCGCAGCCTGCTCCCGCTCAGTGCCGAAACCTTGCTGAGAAGATTCTCAACAAGGATGAGGAGTGCAAACTCGCTCCCTGCTCTTTCAACGGCATCCACCAGCCCCTGCTTTCTAAGACCTTCACCAAGGAGGATGTCTATATCTTCTCCTACTTCTTCGACCGCACTAAGCCCCTCGGTATGCCCGACTCCTTCACTCTTCGCGAGATGCACGATCTTACCCAGACTGTCTGCATGGGCAAGTCTGGATGGGATGTTTTCACCACCATCCCTGATGCCATGGCTGAATTGGATGGCCGACCTGAGTGGTGTCTGGACCTCAACTTCATGATGGCCCTCCTCCACAGTGGTTACGAAATGCCCATTGACCGCGAGGTCAAGATTGCCAAGAAGATCAAGGGCAACGAGCTCGGCTGGTGCCTTGGCGCTAGGTAAGATTCTCCAATTTGTCCTGATTTTTTGTCTCACACTAATGATGTCCCAGTTTGCCTCTTCTTGCTGGTGGTTCCGGTTGGTCTTGCAAGGTCAACCAGATTGCTTAAGTTATACTATAGGATATTAGGCGTTGAAAGGAGATGTATGTCGGCTTTTGCTTTTACTACTAGACCGATTCTTTTGGAACGGCAATGACGTTGGGATATGACAAAATCACGCTACGGACCATCGGCATCATGAACAAAAGATGAACGAGATTGTGAGTCATTGGTGGCTTCATGGGGGAACTGGAGTCCTCGACTTGTCATGACGTGTAGAACATTATAGAATTAATTAATACAAGGGTAACAACCTTAGACCGGCGCGGTCACCATGCCCAAGACATCTTCAATCACATCCTCGGGACCGATATCTTCTAACAGGGCTTCTACTGCTTCAAGTCTGCTCCCCCATTGCATGCTCCTCTCCTTTTCGGGGGAAGTCAGCTGTACTCGGTGTAAGTACACCTTGCGGGCTGCGAGGCCAACCAGAGCTGGTGTTACGAAGTCAAGACGATGTAAAGCAGCCAAACAACGCATGAGTTGACCAAAGTGCTTTGTGGCTGTGGGACTGATACCCCCAGCGACAGCTCGGTGCATTCGAAGGAATGAGATGATGTTCATCTGGTAGCGGATAATTTCGACATCTACTTGGGCCTCTTTACTGAGTGTACCAAGATAACTGATATCCTATAATCTAGTCAACGACTGGACAGAGATTGAAGCAGGGTAACCTACGCTTTCGACAATCAGGGGCGGGTCTGAGCTGGTTTCCCCTCCAGGACCTCTTTTCACGACACTACCCGTCGAGGCAGTATCGGCATCATTGCCGCCATCTGCCTCCTCCAAGTTGACGAATCCATCTTCGGGATTATGCCAATAGGCTATATATAAGAAATCATTCAGGTGCGCCGTCACACGAGCTTCGCCTCCGGTAGCTGCTTCCAGGACCGGAATGAAGACGAATTGTTTCGGAGCTGTCTGAACAGAAGTTCGTGTGAAGATACGACGGGTACGTAGAAGTTCCAGCGCCTGAATCTGTACAGCTTGGGGTGCTCGATCGAGATTCTTTGCGAAAACCACGTTGGCGATTCGAGACGCAAACGCACCACTGGGCGTTAGAGGACTGAGGGGCGTGCGCGGGTGCGACGTTGATGGCCTTGACGTGAAGTATGAATCGGGGTGGCGGGATGCTGTCGGAGAGTGACTAGATGGAGAAGCCGCATTGCCTAGAAGAGCAGAAGCGAAGTCTTCGAGCGTCGTGGAGGGAGTGCAGTCGATCACGACCCAAGTGAGGCCGAATGTCTTTGTAGCTACAAGCTGTAGTTCCTGAATCAAGTCATCGATACCATCGGACGGTGTGCTGACAAGACAGTGTTCGCGACTAATTAGACAAAGGAGTAAGGCCAGCTCGAGATCGCTCAGAGCGTGGACCTTGTCGAGAAGGCCATCATCCGCCATAATTCAGCCGTCTCAGCCTCGTTGGCACGTCCATGAGGCTTTGCGTACCTGATAATGAAGGTTAATCCCTACTAGAACGTTCCTGTGAAAGCTAATAAGTTAGTCTTTCGGGAGCTTAATGTTGCATGATAGAGGTGCATATGATGTCACGTGGAGTTGCACAAACTAGAAGCCCAAGACCGCCAGCGGCTTGCGACCCCCACTTTCCTGACTTATGCATGCCACTAAGCTGAGCCCGGCCTAGCCTGTAGAATCACCTCGAGCGACGGGCAAGGCTGCGACATTGGTACCTCCGCCCACCGTCATCTGCCGCTGCCATCTCCAAAACACCAACCTTTTACGAACCCGATTCTTGACGATCGAATTTGAGTTCCAGATCGATCACAACAGCAGCAGTCTTGCTCCTTATCGAAGACAGCCCACGAACCGAAGAACAGAGAAATCGAGGCTATAGAGTCGACGGCGCTTCGATCATTGCGCCTGGAACGCTCGAGATAACGTCATTGAGCAACGCTTCTCGTCCAGAAACAATATTTCACCATGTCTTCACGAAAGAAGGTCCTTCTCAAGGTGCGAGATGATGGCAACCACGCCGGAACTTGTTCGGAACATCAAGTATTGATACGGATGTGAAAATAGGTTATCATCCTGGGCGATAGCGGTGTTGGCAAGACCAGCTTGATGAACCAATATGTACGCATTTTCAACCAACATCGATAAAAATCGCAGCGAGACTGATGACAATCTTGTGATTACAGGTCAACAAGAAGTTTAGCGCGAGCTACAAGGCCACTATCGGGGCCGATTTTCTAACTCGAGAGGTCCTCGTTGACGATCGACAAGTTACCATGCAGGTAGGACAGGGACACAAGATCGCACCTTGGGGGACATTAGACTGACTCTTCTGGGATAGCTCTGGGATACGGCTGGTCAAGAGCGTTTTCAATCCCTCGGCGTGGCGTTCTACCGAGGTGCTGATTGCTGCGTTTTGGTCTACGACGTGAACAATGCCAAGAGTTTCGAGGCACTGGACAGCTGGAGAGATGAATTCCTCATCCAGGCTTCTCCTCGGGACCCTCCCAACTTCCCATTTGTTAGTGGCTCCAAGCTTGAAGGAAGGAAGCGTGCTGATGCATAAACTAGGTCGTACTTGGAAACAAGATTGATGTTGAGGAGAGCAAGCGAGTAGTGAGTAAGCAGAAAGGATTGGTGATCATGATCTAACATTATCAAGATTTCCAACAAGCGCGCCATGACATTCTGCCAGTCCAAGGGCGATATTCCCTACTTTGAGACAAGTGCCAAGGAAGCCATCAACATTGACCAAGCTTTTGAAGGTAAGACTCTATGCTCCGACACCCTTGACAAAGCTAATGAATCGCAGTGATTGCTCGCAACGCTCTCGCCCAAGAAGAGTCTGAAGAATTCAGCGGCGACTTCGATGACCCGATCAACATCCACATCGAGAATGACCGAGATGGCTGCGCTTGTTAAAGGATGACATGGGCAGATGGTGATTGGATGTGGAATGTTGGTGATTGTGTTGAGTGACGAGGAGGATAGCTATATTCGGTGGTGGATTATTGACGTTGCCTGGATGTATCATAAAGAGGCAGCTGGGTTTAGTCTTTTTTTTCTTCTTATTTCTCCTTGGTGTTTATATATGGATGCGACTTGTTCTGTCTTTTGAATTGCTTCAGCATCTTCCTGAGTGTGATATGATGGCGATATGAGATGTGTTCGGGTCTTGATGCGTCAGCTGCTAGAGTCTCGAGGCAATGCCTAGGCTTTAGTGGAAGATGCGTCTAATCAGGCCATTATCAGATCAAAAATCGAGCCATTATCAATATCGTACGTATGTACAAGTACATCAATGGAGTCGGGTCGCCTCTAGCCGGGGAAGATCGAGTCAGCTAGCAGAGCTCCTCGGCTTAGACCCACATCTGTCCGAGGCTGTGGAGGCTTCCAATGACAGCAGTTGTACCCCGGATTTCCAAGATATCCACTTGGGGAAGCGCGAGCTGTGAGTGGCCAAGATGTACAGTCAGCAGCCGCGAACCTCGGCTCCGTTGCTGGACGTTCGACGATGTGCGGAGAAGTTGGAGCTTGAGACAAACCTGGGGTAGAATTATTTGCAGTAACTTGTACTTTATTTCTTCATATCTTGACTTGATTCCTCTCTTCTTTTTTATATTATCTCGCTGTCTTACTTAACACTGTTGTTGTTGTGATATACCATCCATTTTGCTTGTGATACTACACTCCCTTATTACCCCCACACATCTCACAGTCTCTCCTAAGTCCAGTATAGACAATCACGATGTCGGCGAGAATCCCTCTCATTGTGAGAAACTCCATCCCTAACTTCAACTCAAGAGCATAGTGCCACTAATACTGATAATTCAGGCTGTCGATCGCGTCAGTGATGCTGCCAAGAAGCAGCTTGACCTGGTCGCCAAGTTCGTGGAGGAAGAATGTATCCCGTTAGCGTCCCCTTCTACATAGCGCAACTGTATCACTAATTCTTATTAGCGCCGACCCTGTTGTAGAGGCTCAAACTGGCGAGGGTGAAGCTCGTTGGGAGGGCCACCCTTCCGTCATTGAGGATCTTAAGGCCAAGGCCCGAAAGCTCGGTCTCTGGAACATGTTCCTCCCCAAGGGCCACTACAAGGAATCTCCTGGCTACACCAACCTCGAGTACGGACTCATGGCTGAGTGGCTCGGCCGCTCGCACGTTGCTTCCGAAGCATGCAACTGCTCAGCCCCTGACACAGGCAACATGGAAGTGTTGGCCAAGTATGGTAACGATGCTCAAAAAGAGCAGTGGCTGAAGCCTCTCATGGAAGGCAAGATCCGTTCTGCTTTTCTCATGACAGAGCCTCAAATCGCCTCGTCTGACGCAACAAATATCGAGATGGATATCCGTCGCGAGGGTAACGAGTACGTTCTCAATGGCCAGAAGTGGTGGTCCAGCGGCGCTGGTGACCCACGATGCAAGATTTACATCGTCATGGGCAAGACAGATGCCAACAATAAGGACACTTATCGCCAACAGTCGGTCGTTCTGGTTCCCGCCGGGACACCTGGTATTACCATTGACCGCATGCTTAAGGTCTATGGATTCGACGATGCTCCTCACGGCCATGGACACATCACCTTCAAGAACGTCAGAGTTCCTGTCTCTAACCTTGTCCTCGGCGAGGGACGAGGATTTGAGATTATTCAGGGTCGCCTTGGACCTGGCCGTATTCACCATGCTATGCGCAGCATTGGCGCTGTAAGTTTACCATGATATGCCCTAGTCTGAACCAACATTTAACAGTATACAGGCTGAGCGTGCTCTTGACTGGATGCTCCTCCGTGTCAACGACGAGTCAAAGAAGCCATTCGGCAAACTTCTCCGCGAACACGGTGTCATCCTGGAATGGATTGCCAAGTCACGTATTGAAATCGACGCCGCACGACTGATCGTTCTCAATGCCGCCATCAAGATGGACGACCTAGGTCCCAAGAAGGCCCTCAAGGAGATCGCAGAAGCCAAGGTCCTCATCCCCCAGACCGCTCTCAATGTCATCGACCGCGCGGTTCAGGCCTACGGAGGTGCTGGTGTCTCCCAGGATACACCCCTGGCATACATGTGGGCAGGTATCCGAACACTGCGTCTTGCCGACGGGCCTGATGAGGTGCATCTGCAGCAGCTGGGACGCAATGAGAACAAGCGCAGTGCCGAGGCGACAGCGACAATCAAGAGACAGAGGGCTAAGACTGAGGAGTTGTTGAAGCAATATGGCGTTGAGAGGCTTCAGCCTGGTGCCAGAATAAAGCACAATGCTAAGCTGTAGGTTTTGGTTGTCACAACGCAGAGTGGCGTGGTAGCATGCTGTTGGCTATTTGTTTGATAATGGCCAAAGATCGGCCGCATAACTAGTTGAATGTCTAAATTGTCACATTATTAAAATTAATAGATATATAAATCGCCATTTTTTGATACGGCGTAGGTATTCCTCAGCTGCTCGTAGAGTTGAACTTTTGATATGAATGTCCAGTCTGTTTACTTGGTGTTGGTGTCTGAAGCAGGGGACCAAGAGCTTCTTGGGGCATTTACTGGCATTGACTTCATCCATGACACCAATATTAAGGGCATAATTCACCCATTTCCCGAGAGTCCACCGTCGACAATGACACTTGGTCATGTTTATAGCCTCAAGTGTGATATATTGGACTTTCATTATACCTAGATCAACGGGGTATAGGTAAAGAGTTGTTTCAAAGGTCCCGGTGTCCCGGAGTTTCATTGGGTGTCGTAGAACTGTCATGCAATGTCTCTTTTGTTAATGACTCAACATCTAATCCCTGAGGGTTTTCTTTCCATATGCATACATGTATGGAAGTCATGCCATTCCATTACCCCAGTGATGGTGCGTTGTTCACGACATGCAAGCGTAAAACACAGGCCTCAGCGTGCCATTTCTCACAGCGGAGTCCCCTGTAACCGACCATTCCAGGCCTCTGTCGCCCGCTAAAACACGGAAATAATCAACGTCATCGGGTCCCTGCTGCCCAAGATCCTTGCATTTTTCTTTAATTGCCCGTTGCCCCGTCAACAGAGGGCACCGTTTACTTGCCTGCTAATTTTCTACTACTTGTGCTTGGACTGTACCTATTTCATACAAGGGCATTCTATCTTCTCATTAAAGAAACCCAACCTCCATCTCAACTGACTTCCTTCATACACAAACAAAGAACGTTATCACAAGAAAGCTTCTGCTCTCTCCATACTCGAGTATTACTCTCGCACACGAACGACTCTACCTTTTTCTCCCAACACTTTCATCATGTCAGCCAAGGTTCTCGCCGATAAGGACGTCAACGCTCCCATGATTGAGCAGCCAGTTACCAAAGACGTTAAGAGCATGGAGTATCACCGCCAGGTTCTCCAGTCCAAGATGGCTGAGGAAGAGACGTGAGTGATAGATAGTCAACAGCCTCAACTCAGTGTCATGGTCTAACCTTGAAGCAGCGCCAACAAGTACGTCTCGCCCTCAGACAACATCATGAGCCCTTGCTCTGCAAAGATCAATGCTCTACGAAACAAGCACGCCAGCAAGTTCGTCATTCGTTCCTCTTCTCTGGCAATAACAATGAACTAACATCCTCTTCAGGGCCAAGCCCAAGTCCTTGTTCGCCCAAGCGAGCGCTAAGAAACTCCAGGGCGACAATCCCTTGGGGGCGAAGCCAGCACCAGCCAAGGCCGGTTTCCAACTGTAAGAGAATCAACAATATGTCTCTTCGTCTCTTCTTTCCGGATGAAACATGTCCTTATTTCATGGGCACGGCTTTTGTTTTTGTTGGCTACAGACTACTAGCCAATGGTGTTTATTAAACCGCTGGAGGTCAGGTAAAGGGCGTTAGGGGTTCACTTGACATACACATACACACATTGTATCGGTGATACAGGTTACGGAAACTTGGGCTTGATGATACGATGCGATGACAGGGTTTGGCTTGCCTTTCTTTCTGGTGGCCGGTTTATGTACGGTTTTTAACAATGAAACATGTCTTTGAGTTCTACACTTGGACGGATGAAGCCGAGTGTCGTAATGATTTTTTGTTTTGTTTTGGCTGTACAAGCTTGCACAGGCATTTAAGCCTTCCAAGCACTGACGATATACACTACATCCTCATCCGCAACAGGGTGTGCCAGACCAACCCTTTGAGGAACATGTCTTGCACTGGCACCCCATACCAGTGCATACTTGAACGTGTCCTTCAGAGTCCTGTGGATGCGGTCGCAGACGTCCTCGATTGTGCTGTTACTGCGCACAATCAACGCCTCACCAAAGTCTGGTTCAGCACCCTTGCGTTTGGTGTAAATACGGATCAGCTTGAGCTCTTTCCAACATCTGTCCACAACATCCTGGATACCCAGGTCCAGCTCACAACTCATGACAACGGTATGATCCTCGCGTGCTAGCTTGTCCAAGAAGTCAAGCGAGACACTGTCAATCTTGTTGTAAACATACAGACACTTGATGTACTTTCGATGGTCCTTCATGATAACATCAATGAAGTCATCGACTGTAGCGTTCTCATCACGGACAAGCACCTCGCAATTTAGAATCTTGTAGTCGCGCAGGATGTTGTAAAGCATCTTCTCGTCCAAGTTCTTGGGAGGCGACTGGAATGTGATTTTCATGCCACCCGCTGTCTTGACCTTGAGGTAAATGTTGCTAGAGTTTCATATTAATAGCAACTCAAACTTGTCTCAGTTGAACTTACGGTGGTTCTCGGTTCAGGCGGATACCGACAGCTTCCAATTCAGCCTCGAGCAATGCTCTCTGTTCGGCTTTCTTGGTAGCGTCAAGAACCATTAGAATAAGGTCACTGGTCTTGGCGGCTGAAATAACTTGTCTTCCTCGACCCTTGCCTTCAGAAGCACCCTCGATGATACCGGGAAGATCGAGCAGCTGAATCTCAGCACCGCCATACTCGAGCACACCGGGAATGGCTGTCAAGGTTGTGAAAGCATAAGAAGCAACTTCTGACCGCGTCTTTGTGACTTTCGATAAGAACGTCGATTTTCCTACTGATGGGAAACCAACAAGAGCAATTCGCGCATCGCCACTTTTGCTGACATCGAAACCTGAGCCACCACCGCCGCCAGCTCCAGGACCAGGCTCTAGAAGTTGTGCCCTTAGTCGAGCGAGTTTTCTAGGATAATTAGTATGAGTCTCCTTCAGGCCACAGTCTTGTAGCCACGGCATGCCAAACCAACCCTTTTAATAGACCCAAATGATATTCTGGGTGCCGTTAATATTGCAACATTCAGAAATCGTTTTACGACAACATACCAGTCGCCTTGTTCTCTAGAAAGATATTAGTCAATATTCGTAAAACCTTGTGAAGTCCTTAAAATGGTTTGATATTCCTCCAGCTTGTCGCAACTTCAATTTCACCAACGACCGACTGCTTAGGTCTCGCCTTTGGGCAAACGACAGCAACTGTTCAACAAAGGGACATATCGCCAAGTTCCTAAGATGATAAATCTACTCACTTTGTGTCTTCTTCATCTCCTCCTCAATCCTGTCATCATGTCAGTGATGCCCCGCTACTGTTTTCAAGACCGAACTTACTCCTTGATCTTCTCCGTAATGTTCACCATATTGGCGGTACTTTGAGACGCTTTGCGTCTCTAGAAACACTTCAATAAGGAAAAGGCAATTGATAGAAGGTATAAATCGAATCCTAAGCGCCGGATCAAGATCCAAATCATGAGTGGGGGGTTGAGAGAGAGGCCTGATGAAGTCGTGGCAGAATTCGAAGGAACAAGCTCCACAGGTGCGGGAGGTCAGCCTCACCGCCTTCCCTTTCTGATACTTTATTTCTCCCCAGAAATGGATCTTTTTACAGCCTTGCATCATCAGCACAGGGCTTGTCGCGTTGCCATCACAACAACCTCCCAGGACACATACTCTACATTCGATATCATGGCCGATACAGCAGAACAAGTCGAAACGGCGCCGGTCGTCGAACAAGAAGGGCAGAACATGGCCGTCGCGAACAAGAATACCGAGGTTGCAGCGCCAACCGGAAAGAAAGTCGTCAAGAAGATCATTCGCAAGAAGAAGCGACCTGCGCGCGCCCAAGTCGATCCCGATTTCGTCACATCGGAACCTCCTCCTCAGACCGGTACAATCTTCAACATTTGGTACAACAAGTGGTCTGGTGGTGATCGAGAAGACAAGTACCTATCGAAGACCAAAGCGAAGGGTCGCTGCAATGTTGCCAAGGACAGCGGATATACCAAGGCCGACACGATGCCTGGAAGCTACTTCTGCCTGCGCTTTGCGCGCGGCGTTTGCCCCAAAGGCCAAGACTGCGAATATCTTCATCGGCTACCCGGACCATACGATCACTTCAACCCCAACGTCGACTGCTTTGGACGCGACAAGTTTTCTGACTACCGAGACGACATGGGTGGTGTCGGAAGTTTTATGAGGCAGAACAGAACGGTGTATGTTGGGAGGATTCATGTCACAGACGATATCGAAGAGATTGTGGCGCGACACTTTGCAGAATGGGGTCCTGTAGAGCGCAGTAAGTTCCAGTTTCACTATCCCAATTGACTTGTTGCTAACAATTGCAGTTCGTGTTCTCAACACCCGAGGTGTCGCATTTATCACATATGTCAACCAAGCCAATGCAGAATTTGCCAAAGAGGCCATGGCACATCAGTCTCTCGACCACGAGGAAGTGCTCAACGTTCGCTGGGCAACAGCCGATCCCAACCCCATGGCGCAAGCTCGAGAAGCGCGCAAAATCGAGGAGCAAGCTGCTGAGGCTATTCGAAGAGCCCTTCCTGCAGAATTCGTGGCTGAAATCGAAGGGCGAGATCCCGAAGCTAGAAAGCGGCGGAAGATGGCAAGCAGCTATGGTCTTGAGGGATATGAAGCACCCGATGAAATCCACTTTGCCCGGGGTACTCAGGCAGTCAACCCCCTCGGTCGAGAAGGTTTCGAAGTGGAATATCAGGAACGGCCCATGATTGAAAACGGAGAATCAGGCGAACCACCGGTTCATGTTGAGGAGCAACAGCCTCAAACTCAACAAGAGACTGGTGGCATCTTCTCAGGCAGCACCCTCGCGGCCCTTAGCAAGGCCAAGGTCTCGGTGGCATCGAAACCGAAAGCAACGGCTACAACAGGACCTTTGGTGGCATATGGCAGCGACAGCGACAGCGATGATGAATAGGGACAAGGCGTTTGATTGATATTTAGAAATGCATAGATATTTTGTATTACAATAATGATACCACAAGCAGCATAAGACATCAGCTGTTGAAAATTCTAGAGTACAATGTCTCATGCCGTCCAATCCATAAATCCATAAGAGGCACTGTTTGCCCAGCCTCCTCAACCGGAGTATTCCACTCTCGATCGATCATGTCGTCGATCATCTTCTGTACTTGCTGACCAGCTAATACCTTTTGCGCCTGGTAGGGACCAAAGACACTTGCTCTCACCGCAGCAGATATCAACGCCTTCACATGACTGAGCATAAAGACATACGCTGTCTGTCGCAAACCCAGTCCCACAAGAGCGCATATCGCTCCAAACAGCGGCGCCAGATGCGCAGAGACGAGAGGTACTTCGTTCTGGCTTTCGCGCCTTAACAACGCTGCAAATTCCCTCAACGGCTGCCCGTCAACATCTGGACAGCTGGCACGGAACGACCGCTCCCATATGCCTAGCAGAGCACGACCCTGCGCTACGCTTGCACGTCGGCCAACAGTACAAATGATAGCAGCGTCGAGCTGATCATCTAGTTGAGGAAGAGACTCGGGGCCGCGGTGCGCGGCTAGGACAAAGGGCAGTGTTGTCGCGGCGAACGATGAAAGCGATGAAGGAAGAAAGGAGGCGAACGATGCCGAGGCACGCGGTTCATGAGCAAGATAAGATTCGAGACCGCTGCTAAAAGCAAACGAGCCTAGCGGAAGTGCCGAGTCTGAGAGAAGAAGTAGAAAATGAGTTGTCGAGGCCAGATGAGCTATGGGTCGTGAGTTATGGTCCTTATCTACAGGTTGAGATGAGTCTTACTTACGCTCTGTAGCCATAGACAGGGGTGGTGAAGGCAGGACTTTGTTCAGGCGCGCTTTAGCATCCTGAAGACGCTTTTCCAATTCATGGATCTCATCTTGAATAACGTTAGCCGTATTCGGTGCCTCAATTTGTGAAGGCATCATGAGTTTAGATATTTTTGGAGGTTAAGTTGAGCATCAAAATAGCTCGTTCAGAGATAAGACCATCGAGGTTTAAAAAACTACTACTTATCAAAACCATGACAACCATCATCATGTAAATCCAACAATAAGAATTCCTTCGAGGAAAACCCCCTAAACTCCACGCGAATGCCAATCCAATCCAGTCTTTTTGACTGGAAGACAAACAATTGTCAATAGTCAGGGTATTCCACCTCACTTACTCATATCACACCCAAGGTATCCATTGTATGTACATTATCATTCTCAAGGTCGAACATTCTCCTTATCATATGCCTTTCTTCCACGCGCTCGTTTCTTCTCCGCCATTCTTTGTTCAATTCTTGCAATCGCAGCAGCTCTACGCTCAGGCGGCAGCACGCTCTTTGGCACGTTGGCCATCAATGTACTGTTGTTGTGATCTGGCCCTCCTACACGCGCATAATGGTCGTGTAGTAAGTCGATTCTTCCTTCAGGTTTCTCGCCAGATGTAATGCGCTTCGAGCGAGTGATTGACTTGGCCAGTGCGGGCAGGTCAGGCGCGCCGATGTCTTCCATGCTGGTTCGGCCGGGAGTCGCACCCCCATTCTCAATCCGCTTGGTGATTTCTTCCCCAAGATATGCTCTATTTCTTGGTGATCGCGGAACAAATGGCTGCCATCTAGGCCGGCCAATGTCTGGCTTATCACCAAGACTTGACGATACTGGCTTTGACATGCCAATATCCGATCTGGTAACCTTTGGCACAGCGTCTTCGTGAAACTTTTGGCGTAATGAGGGCACGTTTGGGTCTGTGGCCTTCAGCTCCATGGTATCGTTTCCAAGCTCGGTCAAGTCGAAGCTTCGTCGTTCCATATTATGCCTTCGATTCTTAGAGCTGTCATCCACGCCGATGTTTTTGGGCTTTGAGGCCTCGTCTGCTAAACGCCCCGCGTCTGTCTGGACATGCCAGCTCTTAGGCCGAGTTGCGTTGTCGTTCTTCTCAGGAGCATCATTGTCCCCAGCCTTGAGGATCCTGATTTCCTTCTTGAGTTCCGCAATCTTAGTGTGTGCCCGCTCTAAAACTCCATTGGTGTCCGCATTGTGGGCTTGGGTTTCATTACGATAGGCTTCGAATTCTTGTTTTAGCTGCCGTAGCTCCTCATCCTTCTTCTTATTTTCTTCTCTTGCTTCACGAAGCTGGGCGCGCAGTTCTTGTGCTCGTGAACCTTCGCGCACCGGTTCGTTTTCGGGTTTTTCTTGTGTAGTCTTCGTCTCGTTCATTGCCTCGGCCTTGGTAGCACGCTTCTCCGCCGCTCTGAGCTGACTTTTCAGAGAAGATACCTGCTCACGAAGTTCGCCAACTTCCTTGACTTGCATTCGGGCTCGCCTCAGTTCGCGCTGTGTCTCGATAAGGGTCTTCTGCGTCCTGGGTGATGTCGCTTGTCGTCGCTTGCGGTCTTTGGGATCGACATCGTCTTCCCGCTCTCGGAGGAACTCCTCAAGTTGGTCCTCGAGCTCTTGGACGCGTGTGCGATACTGCACGGCCAAGGCTGTCTGCTTCGTGAGTGTCGATAAAAGCTCGGAGCTGACTTCGTCTGATCTGTCTACTCGCTTCGATGCAATCTTGGAAGCACCTTCGGCAATCTGTCTTTCCATCTCAATCACTTTTTGCTGTTCTTCCTTGAGCTTGACTGCGAGCTCGATTGCCTCAGCATCTTTTTGTTTGGCATACGATTTCGCCAGCTGCTTGTACTTGAGGAGCTTCTCCATTTCGGCCTTGGCGTCTTCGTGGTATTTCTCAAATTCCTCCTTCCAATATCTGCCCGACTGCGAGTGAGGCTCGTTAAGATCAACCGTAATGTCGTGTGTGCAGTAGTCCTCGTCATCAGCCTCTTCCCACTCATCTGAAGTGTCATCCTGGTCTTGTTGTGTAGTGTTCTTCGGATTTACCGATTTGGAAGCCTTTTCCAAAGCGTCGTTTAGTCGTGTGCGTTGGCGCGTTTCTGGCTCCTTGCTGAGATTGTTATTCTTCTTGACGTCTTGTCCAAAAGATACGCGCTTTCGTCTCGTAGTTCCGGTACCTGGGGTCAAAAGAATTCCTTGTGGTCGAGGCGGGGTCCGAGACATTTGAGCTGTCTTTTCGTTTCTGTCTTTTGCTACTGCTCTTGTGTTTTGGTTGGTAGATCGCGCCGGAGTTCCAAACAATGCGCTTTTGAACGCTCTAGCAGCGAAAACAGGCGCGGGGGTGTCCGGTTGATCAATTTGAGTGGTGTCTAGCAAACAAAGTCAATCATCTCACCTGATATCACGTCTAAATTCATACATACCTCCATCATTGACCGGTTCTGGCGCGTTCTCGCCGCGTCTCAACATCCAACCCAACATCTTGCGGCACGTTGCGCGTATGCGTGAATGGGAATGTCAGGCGCCCGATTAAAGGAGGGAAGTCCTTCGCATTAGCGATCACAAACGTCGAAGTAACATTTATACTCCTTGTCGGTCGTGCTATGTTGTTGACCGTCTAATTGTGGCAGGATAGGATTGGACGAAATTGGTTGATGTCAATGTTGACTTTCGGTTTCAATTGTTTACTTTCACCTGTCGCAGATCAAAAACGTCCAACCCTGGCGCCCCTGTCCCACCAAGGCCCTCTACCCAATGAAAATCGCGCTAGTGCCAAAATAGAGGAGCCATTCCGCTAATACAAGATATCAGTCTCTCTTCAGATACATACATTACCTCCATGACCTATCATAAGTCAGAACCATATTACCATGAACATGGGATTCATTGCCAAGACGATACTTTCTAGACTTGAATCTGGGAATAATTGTCCTCATATGAAGAGCCCGCTGTTCTTCCAGATAATCCAAGGTTGAAGTTACATCTAGGTAGCCAGTGAGTTGCAAGACCTGTACTGTAGCCTCAGAGGGAGCAAGAAAATATCAGGCTTTAATATAAGATCTCAGAATAGAATCAGCCAAAGGCGTCCTAAGCTTAGTAAACATATCCTAAGCTTGTGCTAATTTACCCAAGTCTTTTTGTCTTTTGGATCAACGTCCTGAGTTTTCTTTTCTACATACCAGGCTGTCAGCCTGTGTAGGGACGTCAGGTGGCCCAGGCGGTAGCTTCAGTGGAGTACACAAGCCCGGGCAGCAATTAAGCTGAGGTGGCCGCCACCGCAAGAGAGCTGCAACGGATGGACCCCTCATCAGCCCTGTGGCCGCCTGTAATTCGATGAAATGACACCGCCTTTGTGAATGGGTGTTGTCGCCAATTGAGTTGGCAGCCCCCATGGATGGATGCCAGGTATCGAGAACTTAATATGTATGAGGGGGTTTAGGGGATATAGAATTCCCTTTTTTTTCCCCGATGATTATCTAATCTAAATGCTGCCTAATTTTAGACCTAAGCCTTAGAATAGCAGGTCTAAGCTTATGATGATATTTAGATAAGATGATCACAACCTTAGGATACCCGGATTTGAACATCTCCAGGTCGAGAGGGTTTCTAGGGGGGGTGCGAGGAAAAGAGTGGCCCCTACCTACCCGCTAACTAGGTAACTTAACTTAGTACCTATGTTAGCTACCCCGCTGTCCCAACGTCAGAAGGGGATTTTTGTCTTCCTCTCCTCCTTATCTTTCATCCATACCTTGGATGTCCTTATAAAATCCTCAATACAACATCATTTATCATTTCAGTATCGCCGATATGGCCTCTTCCCTGTAGAAGTCGCAGCTTTTGCTGTGACTTCATCTTTCTGCAGACATGGGGAAGCAATCTGGGGTTTGGAACACACCCTCGGGTCTAAAGAACAACAAGAATGAGTCAAGTTTCCCGGGCTTGCTGGCCCATGCGAGCCCGGAAGTCAACAAGATCGAATATGGAGAGCTACAACAGAACGAACTACTGGCCCTTGAGGCTATCTACGGTGACGACTTCGTCATGCATACCGAGACTCAGAAAGCCTGGAAGGTACCTTTGAAGAACCCCAATCGAGACCCATCATCATCTTGGTCAACAATGAAGCTCACGACCTATATATAGAAGTCAGAACCGCATTTTGATATCCGGATAAAAGCATCATCGGACGAAGACTTTGCTTGTACGCTAGGTTTCGTCATGACTGCAACTTACCCAAAGTCGCCTCCTCTTATCACGTTGAAGAACTACGACCTCAAGGACGTTACGACATTCAAGATCCAGAAGTACCTAGAAACAAAGCCAAAGTTATTTGCCCAGGATGCACAAGAAATGATCGATCAAATCGTTGAAGGAGTACGGGATATCCTCGAGGACGCTGCGCAAGCGAAGGCAAACGGGAAACATCTCCCTTCTCTCGAAGAAGAACGAGAGCGGCACGAAGCTTCCATGGCGAAGTTAGCAGAAGAGAAGAAAAAAGAGGAAGATCGAAAGAAAAAAGAAGTGACGCAAGAAGAAGATCGTATCATGGCCGAGATGCTCCAACAGCAGGTTGAACGACAGAAACAGAAAGCCAGGGAGTCAAAGCGTCGCAACGGTGGCAATATGCCCCAGCAATCTTCAACAAGCTCAGAAACAGAAGAAGTCATCGAGTTCGAGCAATTGTGTAACGCTACGGATCAGTCAGGAAATGCCCTTGTCTTCAAGGCTGTCACAGGCAAACGCCACCTTAGGCAGGGACCTGTATCCACCGTTTACGAAGTCCGACCTGTGCTGATCAATGGGCAAGGTAATCTGCCTTTGGCACTGAAGCAGACTGTTATCCGTACCACAAATAAGGACACGAAAGAGTTCAAGCTTCAGCTACAAAGTATCGACTCTCGTCTTCAGGATCTCAAGTCTGTCAAGCGAGTTCATCATCGTCATCTTGTTGAAATTTTGGGCTTCAAGGTCCAGTCCGGGCTCTCGGCTGATCCTGCTGTCTCGAATATATGCACTGTGAACATCTTGTCTCCCTTGGCGGAGAACCAGTCTCTAGAGGAGTTCTTGGAGCTTGCGAAACGGGTTGTGGATATTGGCAGAGTGCGGTCCTGGACACGAGATCTGCTTGATGCGCTCAATTTCCTTCACAACAAGAATATTGCACATCAAGACATTCACCCAGGGAACATTCTCCTGTTCCGAGAGCCGAACGGGCAGATAGTCCCCAAGATCTCTGATGCCTGGTACCAGAGAGAGATTCACTATATCACTTCGAACAAACCCGGTCTTCCAGGATTGAATACTGCCAAGTCTGCCTACTGGCTGCCCCCTGAGGTTGCTGGTGCATCTAAGCCCTCATATACATTCAAAACTGATATTTGGGATTTCGGCGTTGTGTTCATTCAGATGATTTTCGGTCTTGACGTGCTACGAACATACTCGTCGCCCAAGAATCTTATGGAATCGGTCACGTTGTCCCATTCGCTGCATGAGTTAGTCAATAGGTTCTTCAAGGAAGATAAGCAAAAACGGCCTCGAGCTTTTGAGCTTGGATCCAGCGAGTTTTTAGCCACCGATGCTCCGGTTCTTTTCCAAGATTCTCCTGCATTTCCATCATCAAGTTCTCCGGTATCCACACAAAACCTTCCGGCAAGACCTCGGCATGAGTTTACTACTCATCGAGGTCCCGCGCTATCGCGGTACACAGAAGACTTCATTGAGGAAGCCAGGCTAGGAAAGGGCGGTTTCGGAGAAGTGGTAAAGGCGAGGATGAAGCTGGACGGCCAAATATACGCCATCAAGAAAATAAAACCGCGTTCCCAAGCTAACCTAACAGAGATTCTAAAGGAAGTAAGGCTTTTGTCTCAGCTTAATCATCCTGCGGTTGTCCGATACAATACCGCATGGGTTGAAGAAGCTCCTGATCAAGCCGAAACTGAGGACGACACATCAACTGGATACTTCACCGAAGAGAACACTCAAGGAACTGGATCTGCCGGGATCGAAATTGAATTTGCTGCCAGTACAGGCGGGCTTGATTTCATCTCATCCAATGCCAATGTCGACTACGGATTTGAAGACTCTGAAGACTCTGAAGAAGACTCTGATGTAGACGAGTCAGAGGATGACGATGACACAGAGGATGAGATGTCTATTCACAGAGTTTCTTCGCCAGATAAAGAAAGAAATGCCATGTTCCAGCGACGAGCTCGATATCAGCGTTCATACAGGACCATGCTGTACATATCGATGGAATATTGCGAGAAACGAGTAAGTAACACTGGTAAGATTTCCTATAGGTAGTTGCTCACGATTGCCAGACCCTTCGAGATCTGATTGCAAGGAATCTCTGCAAGAATACTTCTGAAATTTGGCGACTATTTTCTCAGATTCTGGAAGGTTTGGCTCATATCCATGGGCTTAGTATCGTCCACCGTGATTTGAAGCCGGAAAATATTTTCATTACTAGCGACTCTGATGGCATTGACAATGTGAAGATTGGCGATTTTGGACTCGCCACCAGCGGACAATTCTCTCTGGAAAAGCCAAACGGAAACACTCTGGAGACAGACGATATGACGAGAAGCATCGGTACTGCATATTACTCCGCACCTGAGGTCAGGTCCTCGGTCAACGGCATATATAGCACCAAGGTCGATGTAAGTGGACGGGTGGATTGAATCCGGACGCTTCCATCTTAAGCTAACGAAATCAGATGTATTCCCTAGGCATCATTTTCTTCGAGATGTGTTATCTACCTATGATAGGTATGCAAAAGGCCGATGTGCTTGGTAAGCTTAGGCGGCCGACACCAGTGTTACCATCGGACTTTAAGCCCACGGACAAAGCTCAGGCAGAAATCATATTGTCTCTTGTCAACCACAACCCCAAGGATAGACCCTCAAGTACTGACCTTCTCAACAATGAAGAGCTACCTATTCAGATTGAGAGCGTCAGGGGTAGACAGACTCTTGCTATACTGGCAAATCCAAGCTCGCCATACTACCACAAGACGCTTTCATGGCTATTTTCGAAGCGGATGGACCCTGTTGAGGATTACGCTTGGGATATATCTGCGAGGTCATTGAGTCCACAGGAGCTTCTCAACCAAATACTGGTTAAACAAAAGCTTGTTTCGATTTTCCGTAGCCATGGCGCTCTAGAACCCCCTCGAAGCAGCATATATCCGCGGACATCACATTACGGAGATAATGCTGTCCAGCTTTTGACCCCCAGAGGCAAAGTTGTGCAGCTGCCCTATGATCTCACACTGGGCAACGCGAGGACGATGGCGTATTTTGATCCAGTAGTTGAACGATCTTTTACCTTTGGGAACGTTTTCCGGGACAAGAACGATGGAGGACATCCACTGATGTTTGGAGAAGCTGATTTCGATATTGTCACCACTGACGCCCTGGACTTTGCTTTGAACGAAGCAGAGGTTCTCAAAGTGATGGATGAGATTGTCCATGCATTTCCTTCCTTATCCACAACTCCTATGTGTTTCCATCTGGGACATTCAGATCTTTTACAACTTATCTTCGAGTATTGTGGGATAAGCCCTGCAAGTCGACGTGCAGCGGCAGACGTGTTGAGTAAGCTGAACATCCACAATTTTAACTGGCAGAAGATCAGGGTCGAGCTGCGGTCACCAACTGTGGGTGTTTCGGCTATAAGCGTGGACGAATTGCAGAAATTCGACTTCAGAGGTAAGTGAGATAAGGGACACACATGAAGCTTCGGAGCTAATAGCGAATAAATAGACACTCCGAACAAGACATTCTCCAAATTGAAAACCCTTTTTGAGGGCAGCAATATGTACCAGCGAGCTTCTCCGACAATCGCGCATCTCAAGGAAGTCATTGAGTATTGCAAGCGTCTAGGTGTAGGAACAAAAATCTATATCAACCCTTTGAACAGCTTGAAAGAAGCATTCTACACAGGCGGCATCATCTTTTCATGCATCTATGATAAAAAGGTCAAGGATGTTTTTGCTGCTGGCGGTAGGTATGATCAACTTATCAGAGAATTCCGACCCAGGGCTGGTGGCCAAGTCCGAGAGAAACACGCAGTTGGATTCAGTTTGGCATGGGAGCGATTGGCAAAGATTCCCAAAGCCGGGGGGCGATCGTTCTTGAAGAAATCCGAGGATGAATCAAGCGGAATCTTCAACTCTCGACGAGTAAGTCATCCACATAACCGTAATCAGATGTGAACACTTGCTGATATGTACGACAGTGTGATTGCCTGGTAGCTAGCTTCAGCGCTGCTGTGTCGAGGTCTTTAGGTACCGAAATACTTCAAACGCTCTGGGCACACAGCATCAGCGCTGAGCTGGCCAAGGATGCCAGATCCCCCGAAGACTTGTTGTCGAAACACCGAGAGGAAGAATATTCTTGGCTCATCATCATCAAACAGGATGCAATGCTTAAGATCAAAAGCTTGGGACGAAAGGATGTGCCTGATGCAGATATACCAACAACACAACTGCTTTCTTGGCTTCGTAACGAGATTCGGGAACGCGATTCAAAAACAGTGGTGAAACTTCGCGGCAACAGCTCTGCAGATACTACGAATGGCTCGGGCTCGGGGGAAAAGGAAGAGCAAGAGGTTCGTGTACTGGTGGCACAAACACGGAGCAAAAAGTTCAACCGTAGAACGGTTGTGGAACAAGCTCAAAGCACTGCGAGCAGCTTGGTACAGTCTTTTCTTGATGGCCCTATCTTGGCCATCGAGACAACGGATCAGGTCATGGACCTAATCCGTGGGACTTGCCTCTCAGAGGTCGAGGGTTGGCGACAAGTCGAGCAGTCCGTGACGAATACGGAAAGGAAATATATCCGTGAGATCCATGACGAGCTCGACAATCTGAGGTTTAAATATCAGAAGAAGAACGGCGACGGGTCGCGGCACGCATTCTTGTACAATTTTCGGTCAGGTAACTGCGTGTACTACGATCTTGGGGCCTAAACTTAGGGCTCTGATATCCTAAAATCTAATAGTATTTGCAAAAGAACCTAAAGATTATGATGAGTTTACCAAGTTTATACTAAAGCATGACTATATACTTCTAAATTAGCTAAGATTTAAGAAACTCCTTAAAACTTTTAGAGAGAATAATAAATTTACAATATTTTTACTAAAGCCTGGCTATATACACTAGACTCAAGCCTAGATTTGAGAAACTCACTTGGGAAACATACTCATCATTCTCATACCATATTGCTGAAACGCTGATGATACACTGCGATAAGGGACAAAGTCTGAATGAATGCTAACGCCGAATCAGCCCAAACCTGCGTATACATACAGTACCCTAGACCAGTGGCTGGAGAGTTTGTCGATCAGGTACAATCATATCAAGATAAAAAATGAAAAGGGGGCACGTTCCTATTCCATGGCTATGGCATGTTGATCACCTGTTTCTCCAATCCTATCTCAAGCGCTCTTCAGTATGTACCATCAAATAAATGGCTGCAAAGGACGGGAATGCAGACGGGCAGGGGAGCGGACGGGAACGGATACGTACCTAAGCGTGATCTTTAGGTAAGGTGGGGCCGGCTTCATGGAGGAGTGGGACCGACGTCAGTCTTTCCCGCCAAAAGGGAAAGGGCAGGATACCTGGGCACGAGACGAGGGGCAAACCAAGACCAAGGCCCTCAGGGAGCAAGAAAACACCGGACCTCAATATAAGGTGTCAAAATAAACTCAGCAAAAGGTATCCTAAACTTAGGGTAATTTACTTACCTAAGTATTTTTTTCATTTAGGACTAGGTAAGGTCCTGAGTTTTCTTTCCTCCCCTAGCAAGGCAGGAACCAAGAGACTGGAGCCAGAATCAGAGCCAGAACCAGGTGGCAGGTGCAAGTGGTCACCGGCCGGCTCAGAGTGGGTTTCATGGTCCGGTCCCCGGATGGCAGGCGGCAAGGCCGAAGTGAATGACTCTCTACTAAGGTAGGTACCTACTAGGTAAGGTAAGGTAGGTAAGGTAAATACTTCTGGGTTCTTCATTAAATGCCCAAGGTAAGGCAATTAATTAATTTAGCCTTTTCCCTCTTCTTTAATCTCTCTTGCTTTTTGAATAAGAATAGAAGAAAAACTCCAGGTACCAAAGGGTCATCACCTTTTTTTTTATATTTAGTCCTCTCCTGACTTCTTTTCCGCATTCGTCTTTACTGGGCCTTCCAAACCCCAAACACGCTTGCTATCAAGGTTGCCTCATCGTTAAGCGATAAGCCAACATCCCTTCAATAGGTAAACAACAAACAAACAAACACTCCTCCCTCCCCCGTTGTCAACACAAAAGGAGGGCGATATCCAAACAAAACTTGCCAACAAAGCAAAGCAACACAAAGCAACACGAAGGGAAGCGAAGGGAAGCGAAGCGGCTGCGGCTTCTTCTCAATCCAAACACCACCTTGCTCAACTTTTGCACGTCCAATCGCCGAAGCCGCCCCTCCTCGACCGCCCTTTCCGTCCAGCACAGCACAGCACAGCACAGCACAGCACAGCACAGCACAGCACAGCACAGCACAGCACAGGCAGTCAATAACGGGCTCCCTTTTGCCGCTGGCGCTGGCGCTGGCCTGACTTATTAAGCCCGGCCCAACTCTTCAGCCCTTCAACTCACCACAACCAACTTACCTCACACACTCTTCGACTTTCGGTCTTTTCAATCACACGCTCGCTTGGAGGATTCTTGTCGTTGGACGGGCGGAGTAGCGCACGCGCACCTAACTACCTTAGTTATCGATAGTCAGTCATCATGGCGCAAAAGAGACTTATGCAGGAGCTGCAACCCCTTCAGAAGGAGAAATGGGTCAACATCGAGGTATGTCGTTCGGTACCATGGAGCAAACATCCGTCTAACATGATCGTCTTCAATTCAAGACCGACGACTCAAACCTTCTGGTCTGGAAGATCGGCCTCTGGGTTGTTAACCCCGACAGTGTCTGGCACGGAGCCTACCTCAAGGCAGAGATGAAGTTTCCAAACGATTATCCTTACCAGCCGCCCAGCTTCAAATTTCTCACCAAGAACATCTGCCACCCCAACGTCTACGCCGACGGCAATCTCTGCATTTCCATCCTCCATAAGCCGGGCGAAGACGAGCAGTCAGGCGAGCTGGCCAGCGAGCGTTGGAATGTCCTCCACGGTGTCGAATCGGTCCTGCGATCCGTTCTGCTCCTCCTCGACGATCCCGAAATCAACTCACCCGCAAATGTCGATGCTAGCGTCCTCTATCGCGATAACAAGACCGAGTATAACAAGCGAGCAAAAGACATCGTTGATAAGTCTCAGAAGGATATCCCGCCAGGGTCACGGATGCCCACTCCCTCCGAGCTCGCACCTGCGCCACAAAAGCCAATTGATGACGATGCCGATTTCTGGAACATGACCGACGAAGAGGAGGACTTTGGCGGCAGCGATAGTGACGAGGATATGGAAGACTTTGATGATGACGACGAGGATGACGACGATGTCAGAGACCAGAAGTAGACTTCCCCGGAAAGCCATGCATCTCTCAACGTGGCCAGCGCGAGTGATGGCTTGACTACTTTTCAGGCCTATGCCTTCTACACCATTCGCGCCATCCTCTTTCATCTACAGTACTATCGACATGGCGAGGTTTTCTTTGTTTCATTTTTAAGGCGTTCAAGATGCGCATTACTCGGAATGGGACGAGCATTGCAAGCATCGAGCGATACGGAATATTGAGGGAATGCAGGAAGACTGGTGGTCTCTATTTTATGCGTGTTGTTTACATGGAGCAAGGGTGTCTTTATCAGGCGTGCTTTCTATAGACAGAATATACAGCTTACAAAGAGGTACCATGGAGAGGACCATCTGATGATCGTGTTCCCTATCTTGTCCTACCTAGGTAAAGAGAAAGCGGACACCCGTCCAGGACATCTCTAGTGTTGATGTTGATTGATAGAGAACCCGTTCGACGGCATGTTCTGTTTTTGATTGGCAGACTCATCTTTGTCGAGGCTATGCGCATGTTGTCTTCTAAAAGCTAAAGTTAATTGAGATTTTTCAGTGTGTTGGCTTGGTATATCTCGTCGAGATGTCATAAGCTTGAACTATCAAGCAAAATGCCACGTTCTATCTTGTCCTGACTAGGTTACACGAGCAAACACCAAAACTCCATGCGCTCAAATGCTATTCTAATGACCATGGTATGTAAAACAGCGAACCCTTCATTGAATCGCGCGTTGTCTTTGCCTAGGAAAAAAAAAAAAAAAAAAAAAAGAAGCGTGTTACCCCTTACAAGCAAACATTGGCATTCGTGAACTCTTATCTCCTACGGTTAACCACCTAAGGTTTCTCATCGGGGATGTCCATGTCCATCAAATTGTTTGATTCCGCTCGCATTGATGAGTTTCTGGACAACGACATAAAAGGAGGTGGCCTAGCCTTCTCTTGCATCTCCGGACTTCGAGGCTCCTCGGCAGCAAACGCAGTGTTGGTGTCTGAGTAGTCGGCTGTTACTGTGCTCGGTGTCATGGTAGCTGATGTCGGTTCTGTCGGAGCTGTTGAATCTTGAGTCCGGCCTATAAATGAATCTGGGATGTGGCCTTCCATAGCAGTGAAGCTATGGACGTAATCCGCCATTTCAGTGCCGACTCTTTCGTCGCCATCAGGGGCGAAGGGGTTGTCAAATCGGTTCCTATCATCGTCACTGCCGATCGAGGCGCGATTGCTATCCATCGAACCGCCGCTATCCGACCGATGCTTTCTCTTAGAAGGCGAAAAGGACGAATGAGGCGAAAGAGACGAGCTGGACTCAACGTTACTGGTCTGCTTGGACTCGTTGGCTGTGGATTCTTCCTTGGATAACTCTTGAAGGAAAGCTTTATTTTCCATTTTGATAAATCGCGTCAGTTGGGATGATAGATGGTCTTTGGGCGTTTCAACGGCGTCTTCCGTTGCGTATACCATGAGTGGTTTCTTGGTATCGTTCCAGATATCGACCAATACTATGTCGATAGTCGTTTTCTTCAATTGTGTTAGTAAGAATAATCTCCCCTGCTTCAATCAATATCAGGTTCTCTTACCTCAGCTCTAACGGGCACTTCTCCATAAGGGGTATAAGCCAGCCTCCACCATTGATCTCTTGATTTGGTCTCCTCATCATCAAGGTCTATCAGATCTGCTTCCTTCCGTTGGCAGACATACAAGACGGTGGGTGATGCAACTAATCCGCGAAGGAGATACCTTTTGCAGGTCATGGGTTTCGGGCGACTTGGCTTATCCGGTACTGTAAGGAGTCTCCCCAAGGCTCGCTGTTTGGCTGTGATCTGTTCGAGTTCTACGTCGAGGCCTAGGGTCATTTTAGCCACGGAGACGGAAGCCTTTCAAAGCCAAGACTTACCTTTCATCCTTGTCTCAAGGTCCGCAAGTAAGCTCTCAGAATAGCCCATCACATCTGTAACCTTCTCAGATTCCAGATATAAATTGTCGTCCACAGCTGGAGGAGCAATGTGGTAGTCAGGGTACTTATCAGTGTCGAATCCCGACATCTCCAAAGTCTTGAATCGGAGGCAGCTTTCCAGGTAACTTCTGTATTCTTCCCACTGATCGATCGCTTTTTTCAAGACTGCACCCTTATCATCGGTTGCGTCACCCCAAGTGCCCGCTAAGCCAAAAAGCTGTTCTTTCTCGTCCTGAATACGTTTCATTTGTTCCTTTGTTTGGCACCACCCGTGCTGAATCCGGCGTGCCTCTTCTTTCCGGCTAGTGAGGTACCTTTCCGGGTAGAATTCCAGGGGAATCTCGAACGAATCGCTTGGCCCATCACCAGAGGTGTCTAATACCAGAATATCGCCCATCTTTTTGAAAAAAGCCATCTTCGATCCGTCGTGTATATTATCCAAACCCACAGTTTCACTCCACATGACGTGGTCAAGTACCTCGTACAGAGTTTTGATGTGGTTGTACTCATGTTGGAAGTGCTGTATCTCGAGAAGGCCAAAGTTGGCGACTTCTTCTTCATCATCCCCGTAGAATAGCGACACTCCAGCAACTTGCATCATTGGCTGAGCAACATCGGGATGTCTTTTGTTGAGCATCTCATAGAATTGTTTCTCTATGCCCTGCGTGTCGAAATCCGCCAAAATATCTGCCAGAACAGATATCGAGCCATAACCACGCTCGGTAGAGTCAAGAAATGCCATCAATCGGTGTACTTCGTCCTCAAATGCACTGCCGCTCTTGTGCACACTAGGGTCTGAGCTGCCTTCTTCAGCCATTTTTGCCAAAACCTCCGGTGATAGAATGACTTGTCCTCGCCACCAGTCATTATTACAGCCGTATGTGGTAGCAGGCGATCCAATGCCGAGGAGTATGTTCCGTGCAAGAGGAATTTCATGCAGAATTGTGAGGAGCCCGCCGAGGCGGTGTTCACCACCTTGCACACTGCTGATTACCAACATCGCGGGCGCGCCTGGAGTTCTCTTTCGCTGTGACGGTGTAAATTCGTTTACGGAGCTCTCCTTCATAGGATCAGATGGGACAATAGCCCAATCGGCCGCCACATATGTTTCGCGGTTTGCAGGACCAAACTGGGGAGGCGGTGGCTCCGACGTTCCTATAATACCGGACTCGTGATGTGACACCGGTAGTCCGGCTTCTTGTGCTGACTCACGAATAGCTCGTTGCATGTCATCATCCTCTTGGGCTTGGCTCTCTGGGACGCCTGTGTGTATCCTGGTTAGCGCATATTCATGGGGGCGACCAAGAGAGTTACCGGGCACATGTGCCGCAGTCCAGTCCACCATCGTACCCAAGGGAGATCGATTGTTTGATCGTGAAGGAGGTCTCGAAGGAGCGCCGTACGCGTGTGACTCTGAAGGGGGAGTGACGCCTTGAATGACGTTGTGATCCGAAGACTCGACATGGAAGGCTATGGGGTCAGTTGACGTTCGGAGGGAAGCGTGGCAGTTTACTGACAGATACCAGTCGTATTGTCGTTACCGTCTCGATCTGCGGTGAACATAGAATCGTCCCAAAGCTGTTTATATTTTGCTCGAAACTGTGATACGATCAGCATTTGGTGGAATGGGCCTGGAACATGTTCGTACGCTTTGTTCGTTTTCATAGAATTGCCTGACAACATTCTCGGGTTTCCAGTCGCTTTGCTGTCAAGTAGGTATATGTTAGTCGTAGAGCTCACTATGAGGGGTCTGCCCAGTGCCAACCTTCAGAGCTTGAATAATCAGCTCACGATCGCCCATAGGGTCAAGGCCCGTGAATTCGACCACACGATCTATCGAGTCCTGTTGTGAAGTCTCCATCGCTGGGGCCAAAAAGTCAATCGTCTTCTGTGAGTTCCAACAAGTTCAGTCTATCGATCGGACACTCCTCCCACCATGAAGGGGTACCAAAGAGCTTATTTCGAAAGGTGTTGCCCACTAAAGATAGTATGAGGCAGACAATAGTCTGAGCCGTTTAAGCTAGGCTGATGCTGATAGTGATGACTATGTTGTCGACAAAACACGCTTGCCGACTGTTTGTTGTAGGTATTGAATAAATGACGATCTAAGTGATGAGCTTCCTCAGTGTACAGTTGCGCTGGATTGCAGTGGAGGGGTACGTACTCGGGGAGATAAGATAAGAAATTTCTTGGCGTGGACTTACACGTGCCAGTCTCCAACTGAGGCAATTCGAGGTAATCAACCTGAATTAATAAGAGACTTGACGTAGATTAGTTATCTACGTTAGAACGACTTACTTTTATTTTTCTATCTAGTAAGATATATAGAAAGAAATGAAGCCAATGACATTAGTGATTTTGGATTTGCTAACTATATGATTGCTTTGACAATAGCTCCTCGAAGCACATATGTCATGTCCAACTCCATCAAACAATCACCATTGCGCAATCCATTAAGTGCTACCTAATTAAGCTTTAAGTATAGATTCTAAAACAGCTACTCATAGATGAAACTACTGATATTTAAAGTGACTGTACAATTGAGCTGCAGAATCCTTCCCCTCGAATTACCCCAAAGTCGTACAGCACGTGAACCATACTACCTACGTGATTAGGTGATAAGGTCCCCCTTGGAGGCATAGGAGAACTCAGCACGCAAAGATCAATTTATAGATAACCGAAAAAGGAAATTTAGCCAAAGAAGCTATCAACTCATATTAGAACCATTAGAACATCTCATCTATTTGTGTTAAGTTCGGAGGTTAGAAGGTTCTAGAAGCTTCGACCATGGACCAGGGTTGTCGGGAATAGGTACCTTAGCTGCAGCTTACAAGGGAATCAGCAAGTCACTGTGACAAACCCCGATTCACGACAGATCTGTGCAATGTCTCACAGAGCACAAAGATGGCAAAAACACCATAGCATGGGTACATGCCCATACAAGTCATTCAGGCAACTCCATAACCGGGCTTTATCATAGCTCCGCTCGAGCTTCCAGCAACCATCTCAAGCTCCAAGTTGGGGCTCCCGAACTGGATTTCTGGCGTCTGGGGCGTCTTCTCCACCACAGCTAAGTATCGTCATAGGTCAATTATCCCTGTCAAGTTGTCAGGTATCGACAGATTGAGCCCGACATGAGGACAAAAGAGAGAGAGAGAGAGAGCATGACCCTTGGTGGTGTAGTTAGTGTAGGTAGTTTGTGGAATTGTTGACTTTAGAGAACTCTGCGAAGAAAGTACATAGTATACAATCAAACAAAGAATAGATGATAGCAGCAGATGTATAGGTACTTCTCGTTGCTGTTCGAGAGATACCCATTGATCGACTCTACGTCACCCCCACCTCGTAGACTGGAGGTCAGCCAGCCTCTATTCCATATCAAGTTCCTTTCACATTGCGGTGTCTTTTCCCCCTACACTTTAGAAGCTTCCACAAGGTCCCATGCCCCAGTATTTCCCAGCAGTGGCTTCTGGAGATTGTCACGGTAGCATGGCGTAGTGCTTTCTCGACCTTGACTCTGAAGCGTCACTGGACTGATCTTTTAATCCTCACCTGCGGATTCCCACTCATCTTTTGTGAACTCACTCTTACACTAAAACATCCCCTCTCTTTGACCTCACCTCACATCACATCACTTCATTCAACCTAGAACGAAAACCTCTTCTCATCATACTGAAGCGCACTTTTGGTGTTTGTTTTTCACTGTTTCAACAAACAATCAGCAATAAGCAATCCTTCATATTGCCACCCATTTCTTCTTGTTATTCTCTTGATCGATCGAACCTATTTGGCTCGCCAAAGTTTAACCGCATCGCACACCCAAATAATCTTGAAAAACACAACTTCTAGCGGGCGCGATCATGGTCAAGGAGACGAAGCTCTACGACACCCTCAACGTCAAGCCTGAGGCGACTCAGGACGAGATCAAGAAGGGATACAAGTAAGTACACAATCTCTATACGGAGCTGGCGGCGGCGCAATACACAATACCGTTCTCTCGCCGGGTTCTTACTTTTTCAAATGCACAAGTAAACCATGGTTTGTATTCAGCGAATTGACGAAAGAGATTCTCTTCGCTGAATTAGGAACCACTGCGCATTCCCGTCTAGTATCATGATCTGGCCAACACCGCTAACCACACCACCTACAGGAAAGCAGCCCTGAAATGGCACCCAGACAAGAACAAGAATAGCCCCGATGCGGCTGAAAAGTTTAAGGAATGCTCACAAGCATACGAAATTCTTTCCGATCCCGAGAAACGAAAGATTTATGATCAGTACGGCCTCGAATTCCTACTCCGTGGCGGTACCGCACAACCCGAAGGTGGTGGTGCCGGTGGAAACCCCTTCGCCGCCGGAGGCATGCCTGGCGGGTTTGAAGGCTTCAACTTCCAAGGCGGTATGCCCGGTGGAGGCGGCACCCGAACCTTCCACTTCAATACCGGCAGCGGTGCTGGCGGCTTTGGCTTCAGCAATCCCGAAGATATCTTTGCCGAGTTCATGCGTAACGGATCCGCTGGTGGCATGCACGGCGGCGATGAAGACGACATCGCCGGTATGTTTGGTGGATTTGGCGGTGCAGGTCCTCGAAGCCGCAGTTCACGCACACGCTCAGGCTTCGAGCCTCGACCTAGAGAGGCTACTCCCGAAGTCACCACAGTCGAGCGACCCCTCCCCCTAACACTCGAAGAGCTCTTCAACGGTGTGACCAAGAAGATGAAGATTAAGCGCAAGACTTACGATGAGACCGGAAAGAGAGTCCAGACCGACCAGATCCTTGAGGTACCTATCAAGCCGGGCCTGAAGAAGGGTTCCAAGATCAAGTTCAACGGAGTCGGCGATCAAGTAGAGGGAGGCCGCCAAGATCTTCACTTTATTGTCGAAGAGGTAAGCAGACCGTGTCACAATTCTTTCTACGAAATAATAATAACTAACAAACCTACAGAAGGAACACCCTCTCTACAAGCGCGAGGATAACGACCTTGTCCATGTGGTAACCCTTGATCTCAAGGAGGCCTTAACCGGCTGGCGAAGGACAGTGACAACGATCGACGGTCGACAGCTCAACCTCGAGAAGGGAGGCCCAACTCAGCCAGACAGCGAGGAAAGGTATCCTGGCCTGGGTATGCCCATCTCTAAAAAGCCTGGCCAGCGAGGCGACTTCGTCATCAAGTACAAGATAAACTTCCCAGCAAGTTTGACTGCCGATCAGAAGCAGAAGCTTAGGGAGATTCTGTAAAGAGGCGCCGTCGCCGAACCTATCTGCAACTCTTCCCGGATACTAGACGTTCGCTTGGGGAAAGCCCAACCTCAGCAGCGTCGGGATTCGGTCAGCAAGGTTTGCGCTACATTCAATTCAAATGGTGTTTTGGCGTTTGGGGTTTTAATGAATAATGAAAAAGAGTGGAAGTTCGACTGCACAAGCCTTAGTATGGAAGGTCAGGCCTGGTTGCCCAGAGTACACAAGCGACAGGAGGATGATAGGAAGTTGATCAGCATACGGCTTTTTGATATCCATTTGACGGCTGTTCTAATTGATGTCTTGGTAGAAACGATGTCATATATACTATAGTAGCTGTCTCTAATAGTACGACAGATTCAAGATCGAAAGAGACTGACTTGCTGAAATGAGGATCTATCCGTAAGAGGTAAAAACAACTCATCTGGTACGATCGCGATTTGGGAGGGTAAATGCTTTTTTTTTGTACCGCCTTATATGTATGGTATGTTACAAATCCCGCAACTGGTAGATGACGAGGGCGTTTATTGGAGGTGCACCGCCGCCGTTGAAAAGCAACAATATTTACATAGACCATGCATGTTGATAGACGGACTGTCGGTGAACTCTCCGAAGCCTGGACCGCCATATCTTTGTACTCACTTACATATGCTTATGCTTATGCGAGGTCATCACTGTAGGTCGGTCTAGTGCATAGGTACCTACTCTAGCTACTGAGCATAATAATCCATGATTGTCAGAGGCTCAAAGAACTAAAGGCGCTGATGCGGGCCGGTTGACTGGAAGACAACGGGTCCCTCTTTTTAGTGTCATACATATTCTAGCAGGGATTCATAGTGCTTCGATGACGACACTGGGCGGTTCTTAGTCGGACCTTACCTTGGCTGAATGGAGGGGGAGGGGCATTTGATTCGATCTGATGTTGATGTTGGGTTGACTCGCGAGGGGTTTGTTTTGTCTGACTTGCACGTGTTGGCGATCGACAGCTCTTTGAAGAACAGGCCGTTTCTTTGCTTTGGCTCTGCGAGCATACAGAGGAGAGGAGTATTTTATCAACACACGTAGCTCTTCTAGCTGTTCGATTTAGTACAAAAGTTCCAAAAGACATTCCCTCCCTGCTGTAGCTACTAAATAAGTCCGCTTGAGATGGCTAAGCAAGGTACCTTCATGAACGCGGGGTTTCTTGTTGAATCTTACCCATGAGGTGCAGATGCATGGATATCAAACAACCTGTAGAGTTCATTGCAAAACAACCCGGGCAACCCCCGGCATCACACAGTCGCACCTGCATATTCCAATTACAGCACATTGCAGTTACGGGCAGTCGTAGTAGCAATGGCAGGTGCAGTCCCCGTTACAGTTCGAGTTTCCCTGCTCCGTTGAACTAAGGCACGTCCTCCATAAAACCTCCGTTCCCCCACAGTAGCTCCGTCACTGCCTTTTCTTCCTTCACCTCCATCTATGCCTTGCTCCACCTGATTTCTACGAGGTTCTTCTGTTCTTCTCTCTTCTTAATACATCCAATTCCTCCCGAGAACACGTCTTTTCTTCTTCTCTAGAACTTTCCCTACCACAATCCGCCAAAATGCCCGAGGTATGTTGCTCATGCAATCTCGATCTTATTCGCGCTTACACTGACAATTTTCAGATCAACACCCTCCTGTTCGATTGCGACAACACCCTCGTCCTCTCTGAGGAGCTTGCCTTCGAGGCTTGCGCTGGCCTCATTAACGAGATCTGCGAGGCTCGTCAAGTCGAGATGCGTTTCACTGGCGAGACCCTCATCAAGGAGTTCGTCGGTCAGAACTTCCGCGGCATGCTCACCACCCTCCAGAAGAACTACAACATCGAGATCTCACCTGAGGACATGGAGACCTATGTTCGGAAGGAGGAGGACGCAGTCATTGCCAAGCTCAAGGAATCTCTCCGGCCTTGTGTTGGTGTTGATGAGCAGCTCGAGAAGCTTGCCGCTTCTGGCAAGTACACCATGTCCGTAGTTTCTTCCTCTGCCCTCCGCCGTGTCCGTGCCTCCATCGAGAAGGTCGGTCAGGACAAGTATTTCCAGGGCGATGTTGTCTTCTCTGCCGCTACAAGTCTCGAGAAGCCCACCAGCAAGCCTGATCCCGCCATCTACCTCCACGCTCTGGAGAAACTTGGTAAGAAGGCCGAAGAGGCTGTCGCTATTGAGGACAGCAAGAGCGGCACTCTTAGTGGTACTCGTGCTGGTATCAAGGTCATTGGTTATGTTGGCCCTTATGCTGAAGACAAACAGCCCGAGATGGAGAAGACTTTGAGCGATGCTGGTGCCGTTGTCATCATGCGGCACTGGTCCGAGTTCCCTGCTGCTCTGCAGAAGATTGAGGCAGGTGAGGTCTAAAGGACCGAGCTTTGTTGTTGAAATTGCTTTGAGGAATACCCAAAATACATATCGGTCAAATAGCGAAAGAGATGGAACAAATCACCTAGATCAGCTGAACTAATAAACTTTATCAACCTTCTGCCCTGTTGTGGCAACCATTCGCCATTTGAGACAATGTTGAAACAGAGGAACTGAGACACGATACAGCCTGTTGTCTCATGATTGATTTGTTGATCCCGTATATATATATATATATATATTCTATATAAATTGCATCATTTTCGCCAGTCCATTAAAAAGCTGTTGACACTCTGTAGAGTGGCCCGGCTGGGGTTGGCGCTTGGGTAAGCTGTCATGATGACACCCAATCTTGACTTTATGAAAGTCTTTGTAAATGAGGCATCTTCTGTTGGTTTTCTGAAGTTCCCTTCATCATCAAATAGGTAGCATGATATCGCAAGGGCTACGCCGACTGATAGATCTCGCCCTGATTCGCATGCCACCACAATTCGTCGCTGATCAGGTTCTGTGGCCGAGGCAAGGTATTTAGCAGCAAAGTCGCATATTTCAGGTAGAGAAGTGCGAAGGTTGCGACTAGCCAGCTTGTTTTTTCCAAGGCCGGCTTGCATGTAAGTCTTGGATTTTATCCAGCTATCCTTTGGTGTGGTGTCTTGAGTTATGAGAATGCGACATTCTAAGGGGTTGGCTGGAAGTGGTAAAGGGCAAACCGAAAGGTTTGGCGTCAGCTGTATCTGTGTTCCTTCGTCCTTCTTGCTAGCAGAATGATCGCTGACTAGTCTGGAGATCAGATGTGGCAGTTCAGCCTCTGGCGTCTTGAGAAGCTCCTCAATATTCTCCCAAAACAAAGGCGCTGTAAGATCATGCGCCCACATCTCAGTATCGTCAGCAGCACCTTGTATATATCCTCCCTCGTCCATCTCACTGCCTACAACTCGGCGACTAGCCGTGCAGCAGATGACAGGGCGGAAGTCGTCAAATATGGAGGATGTGTCTTGGACAGAAGAGAGAGATGAGTCTGGGGTGACCCAGAATGGGCGGAGTGGTTTTGTCAGACATGTTGGAATATTCAAATTGAGTGCCTTGAAGGAAGCAACGAATCCAGGGATGAGTGCGCATATTTGGGAGTGCGTTGTTGCGGGGAGATGAGCTGGCAGATAGAGATTTGCTGAGGATGGGTTTGAGGGTAGAAGAGTGAGGTTGAGGACTGTGCACCAGATAGGAATCGTGGATGAAAGGGCATCAGGCATTCCTATATAAGTCAGTCGTCACTGTTTCCGAGGCTCTGGTTGTCATGAGAGAGAACATACTCTTTCCACGGCGAGTAGAGTCGACGATTATGATACTGTCAACATGTTAGATCTCAGATAATAGGACAATAACTGGGCCTCTATACATACCCATCGTTGTTCTCAATAAGCTCAACCAAATGCAAGTTTAACCTCCTAGTGCTAAATTTCCACGCCCTCTCATGGCCATCTGTACTCTTAAAATACGCACTCGCACCTTTACGCTCAGGCGGTATATACCAACTTCCACAGCGTTCATTAGCCACAAGTGGTCGCGGGCTATAGGCTTGAGACACCGCATCCACAAAGTTTGCGTCGGTTTGGATGCTAGTCAGACGGTTGTGGATTGTAAGTGTGGTGCGTTTGAAAGACGCCATGAGTTGGGACATGGACAGTTGTTCATTCTGAGGGAGTATCAGATCGGAGAAGCGGGGTTCAGGCATGATGGCTATACAGGGAGAAGATGGTTTATACGAGGTTAGCTTGAGCTTTTATATAGTGAGAAGTATGGAATGATCAAAACCAGCTTTGTAACGAGGGCATATAATATGTGGTGTTGAGTTTTTGGTGGAGCTTAAGAGTTTAACTTAAAGGGCATGGTGTTTTAGTATCCACCCCGCATTAGACTCTGAGCATAATCATATTCACTAATAAGGAACTGGTAGATCGCTTCTTAAAAGGTTGCAATAACAAAAGACTTGATCATTACTTTTGGCCGTAACCCATCAGACATTTCTACACGCAGCATATGGTATATATCCTTCTCCTGTTCCTTTCCTTTCATCTATTACTCCAGCCTCCACTTGCCGTTCTCGACAACAATCTTGACCTCTCGGTTCTCATCGATACTTCTTCGGCCAGCCTCGAGAATAGCCGTTGTGGCAATAGTGTTCTTGAGGGTAGGGAGAGGCTTGGCGTCAAGGTCCTCAGGCTTGAGCTTGCCAGAGTTGACAGCTCTGCAGCCATCAACAAACTTCTCAATAGAGATGTAACCATAACCGGTCTGGCCAGCGAAGTTGCCATCCTCATCAGGAGCATACTTCATGTAGAAGGGGTTGTACCACATCAGTTGACCGATAGAGTCGTCTGCGACGTCGTAGCCACGCTTGGCCTGGTCGACACGGATCTCACCGTTGGCAGCGAGGTAATGGAAGTATTGGTTCGAGTGGACACCGGCCTTTTGAGGAGCGGTCCACGAGGCTGTGTAGACACCAACAGCTCGCTTGCTGGGCTCACCGTTCTTGTTCCAGGTGACGAGAAGCGAGATGGTATCCTCGGTGATGGGGTCGCAGCCGAGATCAACAGCAACACCCTTGGAGGAAGAGGCATTGACGCTCACAGGCACATATCCGCGCTCCTGGACCATTGAGTCGCAGATATCGATGTGGTGGCTGTTGAGGTAATAAGAGATATCAGACTCCTTTCCAGCCCAGGCCTTGAAAGTCTCGAGCTGTGATTTGGGCTGAGACATGTAACTGTAGAAGTAGTTGAAGTCGCCGAGCTTCTGAGCCTTTGCGCGAGCATCAGCGTAAGCAGGGTCGTAACGCTTGTGGTGCTCAACGTAAACGTAGACACCTTTCTTCTGGGCGAGATCAACCAGCTCCTGGTGCTCCTCGAGGGCCTTGACAGCGGGCTTGGTGATCATGACATGGATGCCGCGCTCAATGGCGTACTTTGCGATGGGGAAGTGGGTAGGGTCGGGGGTGAAGATTGTGATGGCATCGCCAGGCTTAAGAGCGTCAATGGCGGCCTTGTAGGCGTCGGGGTCGACCTTGTCGTTTGCTGGGAATGAGTCGAAGGAGGTGTCGAGGTTATTGTAGACTTGTTGGATGTTCTTGTTGAGATGCTCGCCTGGGGGAAGTTAGTCATGAATGAGCATGACAATGTTGTACGAGGGCTACTTACGAATAGCAGGGAACTTCTTGCCATTGACGCCAACCATGCCCAGCTTGTTGACCTTTTCGCGACGGCGCAGATCAAAGAGACTGAGACCAACGACGCCAACCTTCTTATCTGAGCCAGAGGCACCGCCGCCGACGAAACCGGTGGTGTACTCTCCAGTACCAATCTAAAGGTTTGGTATTAGCAAACTGGCATGAATTGAGTGTGAGACTGTTGTTATTGGGCCAACTCACCATGAGAACATTGAGAGGCTCCATTGTGATGTATGTTATGCCGAGGGGCAAGGCGGGGGAGGGGCAGAAGCTATGATGGGGTCAAAAATAGGGTATGAGGGTATATAAACGAGTCCCAAATTACGTATGAACGTATACAAAGGCCAAATGAAGCGCAAGAGGGTGTAGAGACGAGGTCTAGAGTGCAATCATGAGAAGATGGACATGAAGGTTGAATACTGTTCTTATGAATGCTCGCTCATGTCTCCGCTAGCTTGGGACAAAAGCTGGGGCACAGTTCGGGGTTCTCTCCGGACGTGATTGGAGGAAAAATGAGTCCCCGCGTCGAATCCCCCCAATCTCAAGCTGGAGAGACTGACAGCTTTGGGAATATGGATGGAGTCATGTCATGATGCCGGATAAATCTTGTGTTTGAGGTGCTCATGTGAGTGTGGGGATGATACAGCTTCGTAGTCTGTAGAGATCTGGGGGAGAAAGGGGCAGGGGAAGAGATGAGACTGAATAATCCTTGAGACGATGGTGCCATTGCTATGTATCCTGTTGTGGTTGAATTCGGTCATCATATTGGTGGTGTTTGTCTCACATCCATAGGTAGGTACCTTAGGTAGCTAACATCGGGGGCGGGGAAATCCCCTCGTGCTATGACAGAAACTCGTCAAAATTGGAGAGAACGAATGATCTTCCCAGGAATTTGCGTTTACATACAGTGGCGATAGGTTATCATGACAGCAATTCTCGGGAGTATTGGACTAGTGAAGGATAGATAGACTCATTTCCCATCCTGACTAGGTAGAGAGGTGTTTCTCACAGGAAGCACAAGTTCGATGGAGCATCTAGAAGCCAGAACCACCAGCCCCCAAACCCATGAGGATCATCACTCTAAATTGCCATGGGTTGCGAGGTGCAGTGAGGGGTTCAGACTAAGGTACGGAGTACATACATACCTACAGAGAATTACCTTAGTGCTTTGGAGGGGTCGATATTCCCCCCACCCCCACGGCACTAGAATCCCCGGCTCATGACCGGAAGCAATGGTAATCATGGGTGATATGATTTGATGTTCACAGCAGCAGAGTTTATAGGTAGTTACAGCTTGTGAGCCAGCGTCGTATATAGACTGTTGATAGCATCAATTGTCGTCAACAATCACAAGTGCCGAAAGTCTATCAAAAGCTTACATACATCCCAGTTCCAAGTAAACCGATAGGTACCTTACAATATCAATCAACTTTAAAAGTCTCGTGACTTCCATTGACCCCTCACGTAACACGGCATCAGTGCCACGTTGGGGGTACCATCGTCAGAAATTCTCCGCCCACTCAGAGCCAGACTTTGACTTTTACCCCATCAACACCAAACGCCAAATTCCTCACCTCGACAATCTACAGTACATACATACATACATACATACATACATACACTGCCAAGTAACTAACTAACTCGGGCGCGCACACACTCAGTGCAAGTACAGTACAGACATGTACAAGCATAGCCCGGTCACCTTCCGGTCAGTCTCGATAAACCATGCACTTTGCCTCTCTTACACACCGTGACGCCGCAAAATACAAGCCTTGGTCAGCTCGGGGTCCAAGGCAAAAGGGTGACTCTCCACCTGGACCTAATCCGTACTGTAGAGCTCGTAACTATCCCGGCCGGCTAATCGACATCAGCGCGGGATGTTGAACATGGATTTGCCAAGCGATCCAACGGTTTCTTAGACCTTGAAGCCTCCGTCTCCTGTTCGTCCCGCCTAACCGGCTCCCCTCGTCTGTTTCTAACCAGAATTGAGACTGGTGATGGGTTGGAGAGGGTGCATCAATAGATGTCAGTGCGAGTGTTATTCGTGATGGTGGTGGTGGTGGTTCGCTCTGATCGGAAGTGCCGATCTCGCATCCTATCAAACAGATCACCCGGCAGCTGAAGAGGCAGGCAATCGGTCATATTGGCATCCTCTTGGCCTGGCTTGGCCTGGGCATACTACCTGCAGATGGTTTTTTATCTGTCTGTCCGTCGACTTTAGCCGCAGCATGATATGGCATCGTGTTGCATCATCTTGTTCGGTGTACTCAGTGTCACCAGATTACGTGACGGCGTATGACAGTCTGAGTCTGTCTCAATAGCCTCAGGCCCAACACAACACATCACTTCTGAGCTCTCCCTGCCGGATGTTGCGCAACTCTTACCATCGCAAATGGATATTTCAGTGGTCCTCTCTTCTCCAGACTTACATTGCATTACTCCAATTGGGGGGTGATCGAGCCAATACCCACACGGTCCTTTGAGCACTTGACTTCCCGAGGCGAATCCACCCCCAAACTGGTTACTGTTAGCGCGAGGTACGGATACAGTAGCGTAGGTAGCGTAGCGAAGGCACCGAAAATGGATTTGTCGGTTCCATTCGACATGATGTCTCGAGGTTTATTATACGCTACCGTATAGTGAGGTATGCTAGCTATAAAGTCCCTCTCCGTTTCATTTAAACCCCGGCTTGCCCTGTTCTGTCTCGTTCCTGTCTCGTTGCTGTCTGTCTTTTACTCTTCCTCCATCTATCATCGCCTCTCATAATCTGCTCCACTACTAGCCATCATTCTCCAACAGACATCCCCAGGCACACTAGACATCTCATCATGACTACTTCCAACGGTGTTACCAACGGCCAAAATGGCCATGCCGCCGCTCCCAGGTCTCTCCCTACCGGGATCTACGCCCCTGTCATGACCTTCTTCGACCCTGAGACTGAGGAGCTCGACATTCCCACCATTAAGAAGCACGCCGTGCGATTAGGTCAAGCTGGCCTGGCCGGTCTTGTTGCCATGGGCTCCAATGGCGAGGCTGTTCACTGCACACGTGAGGAGAAGATTGCTGTCACAAAGGCTACCCGAGAGGCCCTGGATGAGGCTGGTTTCCAATCCGTTCCCGTTTTCCTCGGAGCCACTGAGGGCAGTGTCAAGGGCACTATCGAGCTGAGCAAGCTGGCCGCCGAGGTTGGCGCGGCTGCCACTCTTGTCCTCCCTCCGTCTTATTACAAGGCCCAGATGAGTGAGGATGCCATTTACAACTACTTCACCGACCTCGCCGATGCAAGCCCCATCCCCATCGTTCTCTACAACTACCCTGGTGCTGTTGCTGGCCTTGACATGGACAGCGATGTCCTCATCAAGCTCGGTCAGCACCCCAACATTGTCGGCACAAAGTTCACATGTGGAAGCACCGGTAAGCTCACCCGGGTTGCTCTCGCTACCGACGCCAAGACCCCCTTCCAAGAAGGCTCTGGTTACCTTGCCTTCGGCGGTATTGCCGACTTCACCATCCAGACTCTGGTCAGCGGCGGTAGCGGCATCATTGCTGGAGGTGCCAATGTCATGCCCAAGACCTGCGTCAAGGTTTGGGACCTCTACGTCAAGGGCAAGAAGGATGAGGCTCAAGCTCTCCAGAAGAAGCTCTCCAAGGCCGACTGGGTTCTGACCAAGGCTGCCATTGCCGGCACCAAGTCTGCTATCCAGAGCTACTACGGCTATGGTGGCTACCCTCGACGACCCCTACCCCGTCTCACCCCTGAGCAAGCCAAGGGCATTGCCGAGGGGATCAAGGAGCTCATGGAGATTGAGAACTCACTATAGTTCACTGTCGATGTTTGAATCTGTTGTTTGCTTGTCCAGTTGAAAAGACCACTGACATGGATGGGTATGAGTTTGCATAGCGTTGCATTTAATGATGAAAAGTACCCAACGGACTAGACATGGATTTGGGTATGGGCCTGTACCGTCTGGGCTTGGTCATGATTATAAAATTATGAATGTAAATGAACAAATGACTTGAGCCGAGCTATCATGGTGTCTTGCTGTGAAACGTACTCATGAGTGATGGGTCCTAAATATGCGTCATATCACATGCTACCCTTGAAAGACCGGGCTTTCCGCTGTCATGCCCAGATGCATCGCGACCTCGCCAATCATGACTTTGTTGGCTGGTACGTAGAACAATTGCGCTCTCAGCTTTTGGGCTGCTTGTCTCGTCGATTTCATAATGGTTGATACATCCAAATCCGATAGGACTCATTAGTTCCTGGTAAATGAGAATATATTCAATTGCTTAATTAACTCATGACACCCTTCTAGGGATAATACTAAGTACAACTTCGTCTCATGACAACCAGACACTATATAGGTATGACATATATCCAGTCCAATTTCAATTTCCTTCATGGTGTAAACTACCCTGGACCCTTTCCTGACATCACCGTAGACGTCATTGGTTACTTGATCCCCGCGTCATCCCTTTAGGTATTAGTGAATTGGAGCTGGTCGGTTCTTCTTATCTCGATTGGAAGATTACCCTTTTTTGATACTAGCGGCTCCTCGGATAGGCCGATAGTCGCCGATCGTAACCACACGGATATATCAACAACGCCCTTTTGTCAGTGTCGTAATCCTCAATTCCATCTCACATAAGTCTTACACGGGGATACATGAGATTGATTTAACCGCCCGCACCAGGTCTTTCTTCAATTGATTCTTCTTCCGTTCAATTGCTTGGTGAGAGTGAAGATGCGTGAATCTGCCAGCAGCAGCGTAGCATCTGCCGTGGCCGAAAACGGCACGAACGCACTCAGCGATGAACGAACCCCGTTGCTCAAGTCCACAAGCCAATCTCAGAATCAAGATGCCGAACCACCAAGTGAAGCTCAAGGAGATGACCCTGATCGAGGCTTACCAGCAGGACAAGAGGAAGAGACCACCGTTGTTGCTGAGGAGGTATCAACAGGCCGGTTGGTTCTCATCTTTGGTACAGCGTGGATTGGAGTCTTCCTAGGCGCCATCGACTCTACTATTATTGCGACTCTCTCTGGACCAATTTCGAGCGAGTTTCAATCCCTCAGCCTGTTGTCATGGCTTGCAACTGCCTACCTCATCTCCAATGCCGCTTGCCAACCTATTTCAGGGCGTTTGACAGATATCTTTGGCCGAGGGCCGGGTCTCGTATTTAGCAACATATTCTTCGCAGCCGGTAATCTCATATGTGGTCTGGCCCGTGATCAGACTACCATGATCATAGGACGTGTTGTCGCAGGTATTGGAGGTGGTGGATTGATGAGCATCTCGACCTTCCTGGGCTCAGACTTGGTCCCTCTACGTAAGAGAGGCATTATCCAGGGCTTAGGTAACATCTGCTATGGATCTGGTGCAATGCTAGGTGGTGTGTTTGGCGGCTTGATTAATGATCACACATCTCAGGGCTGGAGACTTGCCTTCTTGATCCAAGTACCTCCAGTACTCGTCTCTGCTGTAGCAGTTCATTTCTTGGTCAGGGTTCCGCCTAAGCAGTCGGATAAGTCGTTCCTTGCACGCATCGACTTTATGGGGGCATTCCTGACATCTTCTTTCTTGGTCTTCCTGCTCTTGGGCCTCAACTCAGGTGGAAATCTTGTGCCGTGGACTCACCCTCTCCCGCTGACCACGATACCTCTTGCTTTCATCACATTTGGCTTATTCTTGTTCTGGGAGAGTAAAGCCCGCCAGCCAATCATACCAGTGAAGCTTCTTCTTGATCGGACTGTCTTGAACGCCTGCCTCTGCAATCTTGCCTGTACGATGGCAGTAATGGGGGCGCTCTTCTATGTTCCTCTGTACCTGCAGGTTCTTGGCAGCAGTGCCACACAATCTGGTATCCAGATTCTCCCATCACCGATCGGTATCTCAGTGGGATCTCTCCTCTCGGGCTTCATCATGAAGAGAACTGGCAAATACACCAAACTAGGTGTAGTGGGCTTGCTTTTCCTTATTGCGGGAGTTGTGGTTCTTACAATCCAGAACGAGCATAGTCCCAAGTGGCTGATGGGAGTTTCTTTCTTCTTGATCGGTTCTGGATATGGTGCAACCCTCACAACGACGTTGTTGGCATGCATTGCTGCCGTCGACCACTCTCAGCAGGCTGTCATCACCTCTGCCACTTGTGAGTTGATTAGACGTATTTTACTGGGTTTGCATTGCTAATAAGCTTTAGATCTGGCACGCAGCCTCGGCAGTACTGTGGGAGTTACCATTGGCTCAGCCGTGTACCAAAACATCCTCAAAGCTAGACTTTGGGACAGATTCGGTGCCGAGCCTGGGGCTGCAGATGAGATTCGCCGCATCAGAGATGACTTGGATGAGATCAAGCATCTTCCTGAAGGATGGTATGACGGCGTCATCAGCTCCTTTGTAGAGGCCTTCAGGGGAGTGTGGCTTACACTGCTGGCCTTTGCTGTCATTGGGCTACTGTGCATCTCACTCATGAGGCAGCACACACTTCATTCGACTCTTGAGAGGCGGTGATTTACTTTTTTGAAGCGGAGTCATAAATGAGGACCATATCGTAATAGGTTTGAAAGAGTTGGAGGAAAGAGAAATTGAAAATGTTGGAAGGATAGATTAAAGCAGTGGTTGAAGATCCTTCCGAGGTGTATACCAGTAGAAGATCACGGATATTTGTGGATAATGTGACCAAAGTTGAGGGTATTGATATTGATAGTGTTGGGTCAAGGTTTCAGCCAGTGCCTGAATGGGATCGATCGGTGCTGGTGATGAGGCATCTACAATTTACGTTTAAACTCTTTCAAAGAAAAGACGCCCTTTGAAGAATGGCTTTCTTAGAGTCTCAGAATATACCGATATCTCTGCATTCTTCGTCTTTGGATTTCAAGAACCATCAACACTGACCTTTTGTCTTCTACCTCAACCTTGAACTCTGAATGGCTCCGTAGATGAAGCATTACTACATAGTTTACCACTCATAAGACCCATCAGATCTAGCTCGATTCATAAGCCACGACTGGACACTCTGGCCGAGTCCAGCGATGACAAAGTTATAGGTAGCTCTCCCTTCAGAGCTTACGCCGAGAGAGAAAAGCAGTCGAGGAGGCGATACTCATGTAGCTCTGGATTTCCCCTCCTGTCTAGAGTAACCTGAGACTTGATGCAGATGCCATACAGCTTGCCATGATTTTAGTGTTTTGGCCTATTATTGCAGGCTGTTTCAATACTGGGCTAAGACTGGTTCTAATCATCCGACCGACATTGCTGAGCACACCGAAGCACTTTCTCTGTTATGGACTCACCTAAAAAGCCTACTAGCTGTTACTGATCTGAAAGTCAATGAAAAATGTTCTTTCAATCGTTTTCCAGGAAGATCTCCCTTGACGTTGGTTGAGCTCAAGATTGGGGAACTAATGATATCTGGTTTCCCCAGAGGTACTATTATCAATGCTCATGAAACCGACATAAAGTAATGCAGATATAGAACTTGGATGGGAAAGGTCAGATGTCTCTTTGAGGTCGGTCTAGATCCGTGATTGGAGCTTATACGGGCAGAGCCAAGAGTCTTGACTGAGGGGGTAGGCATAGATCTCGACCGCTCAAGTTGTTAACGATACACCCTTTTCCGGATACGAGATAACCTCACTCCTAGCCCAATATCATGTTGGTTGTATCGTAATATTCATTTGTATAGGCTAATAAACTCCACTACAACGAGTATGGTCTTGATAAGAATATGTGTAGGCTTGCTTCTCTGAGTTGCAGATGGAAACTCGTGAAAGCAACTACACCCCTAAAACCTTGGGTCATACACCAGGGTAGTGTAAAATCCCCTTTGGGAGCGTTGTGTTACACAAGTTGAGCTTGGCAAGCCAGAAAACAACCGTTTCGAGACACTAATTAACTTTGTCACTTTGGGGGGCCATTCCTGCTGGCCAAGCTTTGTATGATATGACCTAGATGATCACCAACCTTATTGGACGACAGGGCATCTTAAACTCGGCTTATATCATCCAAGAGTAATATTTTTATCATCACATACGGTTCAAGGGATGTTCGCATTCCTCGAGTTGTGCAACTCGAAGGTCATCTGGCACGGTCTTTCATACGGACTGGGTAATAGTTTCGGAGTTATTCACAACAAAGACTGCGGTCAAAGCTCCTAAGCTTGCGGACATTTCAACCGGAGATAACGCAGTTCAAGAGCTACAGAGCGCCTGGCCACGAGATATCCAGAGATGGCGGCCGACGGACTTGTTGAAGCGCTGAATGGTCGCCCAGCTAACTATTAGTTTCCGTCGACTACGGGGATATGTATCACAAGATGGCTTGAGCACTGTCCATAGCTAAAGACCCATAGACATATAGTTTGCTGCAAAAGCTATGTTAATATCTGCTGTAGAATTATGTCGTCCTCGATACGGCGTCGAACTGATGGAAGTCTAGATCTAGTCACTGTCTCAGACATGGAGGTCTGGAACGCCACGGCTGCCGCTTTCACCGAAAAGCCACCTCGCTTGATGGTGAAGTTTATTCGAGTGTAAGAGGTGTCGTTAAGAAATGCTACTGAAAGGCTGTTTCGAGGATGATGGTAGCCAGATTCGGAAAGAGATTCGTAGGCTAGACTTTGACATGAAGTGAAGCGAAGTGATGTTCGGTCAAGTCAAGTCAAGTCAAGTCAAGCACGGACAACGATGGTACAACGTCTGCTATTTCCTCAAGCGTTGTTTCTGTAGGGCAGAGTGGCGAGAAGGTACAGTATTAGAGTGAGGCGTTGTCTGGACTGTACTGTTTGTTGGTCCCTTGAATGAAGATCAACTATTGTGTACCGTCTTTTTATATTCAATTGTTGATCAAAACATCATATTTCGCCTCTGATCTACCACCAAAGTCATGATTGTTTAGGATGCCCCAATCCGTCAGACAAAACCTCTGCTTTTGGGGGTTGCTAAGATTCTTGTGCGTTCTGTCTCTGCTGGAGAACCGTTGAGTCAACTCTAACCTTCGTGCAATGCTTCAGTGATAGTCCCAGGAGCTATGGCCATTCAGCAACGGGTTCAGTGAGTGCGAGTGTCTCATTTTAGCTTCAGAGTGGGAATCTTGACAGGCGCCACACTTGACGGAAATAGCAAGATGGTGGTCTCACTAAAGAATGCCACTGTGTTACCTTTCTAGCCTTTGACCGATCTACGGCCCGTTACGGGAGCCAAGATAATCTAGTCTCCAGTGATCGTCCGGAGTTGTGTCCGGGAGAGTCTGCCCAGGAGCACTTCATCCGGGCAGCACTGACGCTTTGTAAGCTCTGTGGGTGGCTACAGCTTCACCTGACACGCCCAGACATCCTCCTGTTATGTAACAAACTCTCCGAAACAGACTTTTGGCGCCCTATCCCAGATCTCGTAGATCATGGTGGAGATTTCGGCTCAATGTGACCGTGTACCTGCTTATGGATCTTGTCCTCACCCAAGCGGCCGACCCTGATCCCTGAGGCTGAAGGTTTTCTATGTGATGGGTCACATTCACATTCGCAAAATTGTGATGCTGTTGGTTGAACCGGATCTGGGCTATGAGATAGAGTTACCATGATGCAGGGGAAAATGTGCAAGGAACCAACAGCGGGCGGTCTCGAGACCCTGAATAGATATGATATGTAACGTAGATCCTGTCTCACACGCATGCTTCTCTATCTCACTCACCCATCCAAGTAAAACGTTTCTCTCTTTTGTCTCATAATGAAGCATCTTTTTATCCTCCTCAGCGCTTTGTGGTCTACACAGACTGCTGCACAGAGATACACTTACACAACGCGCACCATGACAGAATGCTTCAGTGCGACTCAAACCAGCTTTGGTCAGGCTGAGCCGACACAAGGCGCCGACAAGTACTGGACCGTTGAGATGCCTGAATGTCAAGATTGTCTCTGCACAGACTGTGCCTACACAAATACATACACCACAACACTCGATGTCTTTTCACCATCAGGCATCGCCAAGTTCCCTTATCAAGTCAAGGAAGTCTACAGGGGCATGTCAGCTATGCCAGCTGATGCTACACCAACTGCTGTTCTTTATGGCTTCACCTCTGGCGTCGAGACCTGCAGCATCTGCGGTGACGAGCCAGTAACAGCAACCATGACATATCCGCGCGGTGGCTCTCCATATCAAGAGAGTGTGCCTACAGCAACACAAGCTGCTCAGACTGCCTTCGAGCGTCCTTCAACATTACGAACTCAAGTTGCTGATACAGAAGCTACTGATTCGCCTTCAAATGAGGACGACATAAGACCTCTTGAGAACACTGTTCTTGAGCACAAGGCCATTCAATACACTGGCGAGGGACCAGACCTGGCCGACTTTGTCAAGTTCAGTCTTGCCAGCAAATCTGGCCCTGCTGCCAGGGGCACCGGGTCAAAGAGACCTGGAAACCCATCTAGGGATATCAACAGCTACGCCAAGATGCGGTTCGACGCAGCTGAAGCAGCTCCATCGAAAGACGTTGATGGTGCAGCAGCTAGCAAACATCCACCAGCCGGCGTTGCTATAGCTGTGCTTGTGCCCATCGCACTTCTGTTATAGAACAGCCAATAAAACATCGAGAAGAGAAGAACAAAAAAAAGAGGGATATTTCCAGGAATTCATTCAGCGCCGGCGTTGCATAACTCATCCATATTCGGAAACGTTTCTTTTATCCATTTAATAATGATTACCACGGCCAACTATGGAAGAGCAGGATACCACCAAAGCGCACAAGACGCCATTTGGAGGAAAGTAGAATAGCCAAAATATTAGCTAGATACCCCCCAATAAATAAGAATTATATGTACACTAAGGATAAACTTGTAATGTTGGAAGAAGGCCTAACACGGTTGGCGTGCCTTGGTCAGATGGGATCGAGCACATCGGAGAGAATGTGATATGCTTCTTTCCGATTAGGTTATGACGGACTCCCTGCCCTGAAACCATTCCCATACTGAGCTTGGCGTGAATGCTTTTAGTAATGTGATGCAGATCTGATAAACTTCAGTGCGAATACGCCACATACACACGGAGAAAAGCCTCAAAGTCTCACTCTCATCGGAGACTGGAGACTCTTATGGGATGGTTACACAGAAATTCAAGAGTCAGCCTTGTGCCAGATCCAGTAAACCTTCTTCTGAGGGGTTGTTGAGTTTGGTGATGTCTATTCTTTGGTGAGCTTATCATCCGTTTGTAGCTAGATTAGGTAGTCCAAGACACAAGAGGGCATCGTGAGACAAGGTTGAAGAAAGGTGACGTCAAATATATGATATCAAAGATAGCTGAATCACCAAATTGAAGTGTTGAGCTTGACACTACAGGGATAATATATGGCTTTGGAGAGACGTAGTGAACCCAGGTATGCCTTAAGCATACATACTCCCCCCTTTATCAAGATCAACAAAGTTGGGTCAATATCAACACTTCCATCTTCACACTTCTTTTTTATACACGTGAGGCCCAACTCGCTCTCAACAACATGGCGTAAAAGTTAAGTCAAATAACTAACTCTGAATCGATCATATGGACTTCATGATAGAGGCCTTCTTATGGATTGCGTTGCTTCAGGCATAGCCAAGTTCGGGCGGAAATGGGAGCACACACACACTTCTGGCTGAAATCGGAATCGCCAACAACGCCCCCTCCCTAGTATTTTGTAGTCAAGTTTCTTGGGAATGAGAGAGCAACCGGGCTTCTCATGAAAGGCCGCAAAATTCTCCAAATCAGGAGGGCATATGAGCAATAGGTGATGCTCATGCTACTGAGCATATGTCATATGCCGCAGACAGGTCAACTCTTAAATTTGGTAAAGTGAAGTTTCTTCACCGCAGTGGGAGGAGACCTTTGTCATGGAGATCCTGATAGTGGTGACGTTCAAGTCATAACGTCTGCTCTTTTATCTTTAAACATTCCGCCATTGATCATCTTATGGTCAAGATGGGCTGAGAGACAGAGACGTTGCAGTGATAGTCGGAGAAATGGGAACAATTTTTGGTACATCCCGAAAATTGCGGTTTGAACTGCAAGCTTTCTCAAGGAGAACACGAAGTTTCAGGAGTCAATCCTACATTTGTCCTCTCTAAATGATTTATGAGTTTCAGTACTGGTGCGAGTGCAGAGACAAGGAGAAGGTAACATTGCGCTTCAGATTTGAGGAACAAGGTCTGGAGACGGAGTAATATTACTGCACAGATCCTCAAGGACTGTAATTTTCCAGTGCTTGGTTCGAGTCACTACTCATCAGACCTAGCCAGGGCCTTGTATGGGCCATTGCCGACAATTCGTGGGATATGGGTATCTGTACAACTTCTTTTATTGATCTATCCACAATGAGCTATTCCAAAATGGTAGATCGAGATTTTTTACATTCATTTTATAGAAATGGCAAAACCGAAGCTATTCCCATGTCGATACAATGGATGCCAGTGGAAAATGATAGGCGGAGGTAATAAGTAGACCCTTGTTTATGTGACCGTTTCACAGGCAGATTAGGTTGGACTTGGGCCCCCGTTAGGATCCGCTGTGGCTCCTGTCGTGTAATTGCGACATTTTATCAGTGACACGTTGACCAGAGTCAAAATCTGCATTGTGTCTTATCGTCAAATTCATGTTGTGTCATGTGAGTCCAAGGAATAAAGAGTCACATTCACTTCGTGTTCATGATGCATCTGCCGAGCAACCTACCTATGTAATGCAACAACAGCGAAGCATCCGTAGCATCCGGATAAACAACGTCATGAAAGTCAACAAAAGCTGCGTAACGATCGTGGCGTCAGTTCATTTTTGGTGTCCTCGTGCCGATCCGATCCATCACTTGAATTGACAACCGTGAGGTTTGATTTTATACCTAGCGGTTAGCAACGCTGGTCACCCAAGCCCAAGGCCCAAGGTGATGATGCATCACAGAGAGTGCTTCGGATGGAGATTATATAAAAGTCGGAATGGTGATGAAACTGCCGAGGCCTGTCACCCAGCTGAAGCATAAATTTAGATACCGCTATGCAGATTTCGGAATCCAGTGCGTTTAATTGGTCTTGACCTCTGTTCACTGTGGTCCCCTAGATTCTTCTCCAGTGGCGCAGCTGTGGCATTGGATAGGTGATGATGTGTGTGTCCGTTAATGCCTTGGCGAGTTCTTGAGGTGGGCATACAGCGGATTCCACAAGGCATCTTTGACGGTAACGCAGAACTTGTCGAGTCTTAGGGATATTGAGCCCCTGGATTTAGCGCTGACATGGTCGATAATCTAAGTTAGAGGACGACTCAAGTTATTGATTCCATCAGAGGGAAAATACAAAGCCACACAGCCACATCGAAGACAGCCCTGTCACTGCAGCGCTGTTGCGTCTAGCAACGCGTGGCCAGCCAGTGGAGGCTTAGGCTTAGGCTTAGGCTCAGGCCTGCCCCGGCATAGGCGGGCGTCATGCTGGAGAAGGTCCCGCTGGCCAGGGAACCTGAGCAGAAGCTGGAACCTGTTTCGTCAGGGTTCGGTTTCCAAGTAGGCCATCCATTGGATTGAACTTAATTCGCACCCATCCCAAACGTCCACTAGACCAACGACTTGACCCTTTGTCAACACAAAACAACATCGATCCTACATATACATACATCCTCAAAATAACGATAACGCTCTTTGCTTGTGTTTTTCTGCATTTTCATCTGATAGACAATAGCGAGTTCATCTCTTCTTCAGAGGCATTGACGACGACGATCCGATTCATCTTGGGCTTGAGACGACCTAAGCCATTGCGATTTCAGCTGAAAAGCCAACCAGCAAGACACATACATACTTTCGCAGCCTGATTTCTTTTTGGCTTTATCAACGACCAGACTGCTTCCTCGAATCTTCTCCCCATCTTCCCTCCTACATATCTCGAAGCTCTTCACATCAACCTCCAACATGCGGTTTGAAATCGACCCCGACATCGTCCCCAACCTGAAACTGGGCATTCACTCTTTCCAGATCATCATATCCCTGGTCGCATGGTGTTTGCAGATTGGTGTTTTCAACGCGAAGGATGCAGAGGTCACTGGAAGAAATGGCTGGACATTCGCAGTGGTATGTCACCATATCGATGGCTACTTCACAACCTGTATCGGGAGCTAACGATAGCTGCAGTGTTTCCTTTCCGTCCCAGCATGGATCTTCCTCATCATGACTCCCCGATGGGGCCGCACTCGTCGCTTTGCTCAACCACATGCCATGCTTGCTGTTGACGCTGCTTTCACAATCATTTGGCTATCTGCCTTTGCTACTCAGGCTGCCTACAATGCCGCCGGTCAATGCGGAAAGGCATGCGGCATCAGCAAGGGTGTTGTCGGCTGCGGTGTCCTCGTAACGTATGTGCTGCGACTCGATCGCTGCTTGACTTTTACTGACCTCCTCTGTAGCCTCCTCTTTGCTGGTTCAACCTTTGTTTCCGCATTTACCCTCAACTACTACAACAACCACAACATCCTGCCAGGTTACGACAACCGCCAGATGGGCAGCGACAACATCGACCCTGACAAGGCTGCTTTCTCCATGGCCCCTCACGGCGATGAGGCTTACGAGCGAGTCGACATGGACGATCACGAACCATCAGGCAGTGCCTACGGCGGGGGCTACAACAACAACAGCTACAACAGTCACTCCCGCTATGGCGATGCCAACCCCTATAGCGCCGACGACGAGGATCCCGATCGTTTCGGTGCCCTTCCCCCTCGAAACAACACCCTCTTCGAAAACGACACTGAGTACCACTCCGGCGGTGCTCCTCCATCAATGCCAGCCAGCTACGCCAACCCAACAGGTGGTCATCCTTATGAGGATGTCCCCGCACAATTCCCCGCTGCCAACTACGATAGGGGGCACTAAGTAGCAACGGCGTGATAAATGAAAGAAAGGATATATCGGTCTCTTTTTATGCAACGGTGTTCATATTGATTGGGTGCGGAATAGCCTGGGATACTGCATCTTGGATGCGGGGTTCACATGTTTTGTACGGTAGATAACGCCTCTGGTCGAGGAGGGGCGTTTTAACGGCGTCATGACTTTCGCGGAGACAACTTAGGGAGATGGATGAAGCCTTTGGCTGCGTACCTATGATCTGACTTATATGTTGCACCCATACACTCACCTTCACACGCACACACATATATATAAGGCACTTTGGATTCTCTCATGCTCGTGGTTATTCTATATTTTGGACAGTATAAAAATTTGGCCGTGTGAAATGAAAAGTATACGGCGTCTTATATTTTAAGATGCTCGAATCCAACTCCCAACGCCTTCTGTTCTTAAGCCAGTTTTGATGCTCCATACTTGATGATTTAGCGACTCCATCCTATTCACTCCTACAGCCCTGCTCTTCTTTCGTGTATCTCGCTTCTACTCCTTGTTCATTTTGCGGATTCGCTTGGCGATATCAGCTGCGGTCTGTTGCATGGGGTTCAACTTTCGGTCCCTGGCCATGGCCGCTGTATCGTCGCCATACTTGGCTACGAGCTTCTCCAACCATTCCTTCTCCCGGGTACTCTGATGTCTCTTCTTGGGAAGATCAGGCTGTCTGCTCTGCTCCAAGAGAGTCTTGACAACATCGGTCGCATCAGCGTCGTCCTCAATACCACCCCACTCCTCGGCAGGCTCAGCGTCACTGTCGTTATCGAGTTCGTTCAGAGGATCGTTAAGCGGGTTGGGCTTGGCCTCGCCGATGATACGGATAATCTTTCCGTCGGCATCGCGCTCGACACGTGCCTCTGATACAATGGCGTTCTCCATGGTGGCGATAGCGAAGGGATCGTTGGGGTATGCACGGGTTGTGGTTGCGCCCAGCTTCTTCTCTGTTCCGCCGGTAGGAGCCTTGAGGCGCGCCACGAGACCGAGGCGACGATAGTTTTGAGAAAGAGTCTCCTTCTTGTTCCTTTAGGGAGTTAGCTTTGCGCTTATGTCTCTGGCTCGGAGACTGTCCATACCAGTTCTTTGCAATGGCATCGTTGCCTCGGGGGTTAAGGATCTTCTTGGATCTGTTAAGTTGACGAATGGGCTGGCGGCCTGAGCGGGCCTTCTTCTTTTGGAGTTCGCGACCCATGGTTGATAATGTGAAGTCTTGTACTGGTTGAGATGTCAATAATTCAAGACGGTTAAGACGTCCAAAAAATGCCCGCCAAAATTTGATCGCAAAGTCTTATCGATAAGAGGAGTGGGGCGCGAGTGGAAGTGATCTAACCTGCCAACCTCTTTATATACAACCTTAACCAATAATTATGAGCAACAAGAAAATCTTCTCTATTAATAATTCCAACAAATCTTATGAGACAATCACGTCTTGCCTTGGTTGGTCACATCCTGTAATGGAGTCGTTGGCTTCCGAAACTCATCTCATCTTGCTCACACAACCTATTGGTCTGGTACACCAAATTCATGCCAGCCATGTTTATTCATTAATCATAATATCCAACTTCTCAAGAGTTATTAAACCTTGAACTTCCGAGGATCCAGCTTATCAATGTCAGCACTCTTTGCCCCTCCGTCAAATACGAACTCAGACATGAGCTTGCCCGTCCCAGGACCGTTCTGAATTCCCCAGCATGTATGTCCTGCAGCAACGAACAACCCAGGCACAGTTGTTCTGCCGATCAAAGGACCGCTCTCTTGCCCAAATCGAATATGCCTTGGTAGATAACATGCTTGTTTCGCCTTGATGGGAGCCGCGGCTAAAACGGGACTGAAAGTGCTGATATATGAGATTATGTCGTCGCACTGAGCCTCATCGCATTCGACTTGATCTGCGGTTTCGGGTAACGGGACATTTGTATCTGGTTCACCGCACGCATAGGCCTCATTAAAAGGTCGGGCATAAATCTCTGGATCAACGTTGCCCCTGTGTCTCCTTTTCTGCCCCATCTTAGCACGATGCTCGGGTATGAAATCTGGAGGGAGCTGTATATCTGTAAAGACAGCATACGGGCTAACGTTTGCGTCGAAGACAACGCTATGCGCTCTTAGGCCCTCGATTCTGGCCCGAGGCAAGACTTTGTTCGTCCAAGGACCAGCTGCCACGACTATATCTGTCACGCTGGCAATGGTCTTGATCTCGCCTGTGGTGCGATCTAGATACTCTATGCCTTCGACGCCATTCTTTGTGGAGTTTATCTTGGTTACCTTGGCGTTGGTGTGTATTTGGGCGCCGCCTTGCTGAGCAAGCTCTGCGATTGCTGTTGTGAAATGTAGGGGATGCACTTGAGATGTTTCTGTCTTTCCGGGTGCGCCCATCTCAGACCAGCTGTTAATGATGCTGTGGTCTACCCAGTCGAGGTCCTTCGGTAAGATGCCTTCCTCTAGGAGTTCTTTTGCTGCGCCATTCTGCTTCGGCAGTTTCTCCCAGTCTTTTCCATTCTCATTGCCGTTTGCGCTTCCATTTCCATTGGCTTGGAGTGATTTGATCTTGTCGCGCGTCACGACAGCATCAAAGCTGCCGCAGCCGAGTTGGCGATAACCCCATCTCTGAGGCCCGTTATGCTCAGCAGCCAGCTCTGCATGTAAGCGATATGAGAGGGGCACTAGACATTCTGGATAAGCCCAGAGGGCGAGAAGACCGCCAGCTTTGCCTGATGCACCTTGCGCGACAGTAGGGGCAGCCTCAAGAAGGGTAATAGTATGTAAGGCTGGGTTGAATTTCGAATGGCGTGTTATATAGTAGGCCGTGGTTGAGCCAATGATGCCGCCTCCTGATATTTTTGTCAGCCTTGGGGTCCGATGTATGAGATGAGGTTATTGAGATATGACGGGGATGACAGAGAGCCCTGTAAGTGGCGAGGTGACTTACCAACGACGACGATGTTTCTCTTTGCGTCCATATCCAACAGAACACGACTAAGAAGACTTGAAATGAGCAAAACTGAGTTGAGAAGCAAGACCCAAGCTGTAATCTAGGTACTTGTCATGAGCATGATCAACGTTTTGGCGTCCGATCAGATGGGAACCGGAAAGAGTTGGGGTCCAGTACCTTACCTAGGTAGTGACGTACAGGCCGCGCCACCGCCTCACCTGCACCGCCACATAAGTACCTACCTACCTAGGTACTATTACTCCGTTCATACACTTTAGATAGGGTTTATCGATAAGAGATAAAGCGGCCGCTCCTCTGAGAATCCATGAATGTGTTTAGCGGGGCAGCTCCGAAATCCGAGCCGGAGCTATTACCGAGCCGGGGAATAGCTATGAAATAAATCGGCAGAGTATTGCACCGACATCAATTGATTCCAAATAGAAGAAGAGAGATTGGCAGAATTATATAAAAAGACCGAGTGTGTAGAATGGGGCTCTGATATCAAGTTATACATACACTTGAAGCTATGTTTGTAGTGCATTTCTTGCTCGTTCTGATTAGCGAGTGATAGTCCTCCCTGACTCAGCTGGGCACTTTAGCCGCTTTTGACCAGATATATCCTTCTATTATACTTCAGCTCACATAAACGTGAAACATATAAAACAATTGATTAGTTAGTGAACGTCAGGAACAATTCCAAATACATACATACCTAGGTAGCTAATATCTGTCTTAACCCTCGGTACCGGCGGAATTGGGGACCCCGAACACTCCACCTCGAATACGTCACCAAACCAAAAATGGAGTCAAGTGCCGAGGCTTGTGCTGTAGAAGTGTAGAAGCAGTCTCCATCCAATGCAATCAATTACTGTTGTATTGTGTAACTCGGATTGTTTCTTCAGGTTTATTCCCTGCTGCTCTGCTACCAATTCTACTGCAACTATACCTGTACATACCTACTAATCTCATGTCCCTGTGGCGTGCTACTGCCCCTCGTTGGTTGACTTTACGTCCATCATCAAGTTCCAGTTCCCGCTGGCTTAATAAATACTACACCACCACCGCTACGACTTCTTTCCGTTCCCCGCCATTCTCACCTCTCAACATAAAACACAAGCACAGCAGTACTCAACAGAGAAATATCACTCATAACCATTCCCGTCAACTGAGTACAACTTCAAATATGGCTTCTGCTACCAGCTTTTATGACTTTAAGCCTCTTGACAGTATGTGTTTACTCCCCTCATCTCATACCCCGCCTTATAACCACACCACTTTTTCATGATTGATAACCTTCTCATGACTCTCAACTAACATATCTCAGAGCGTGGTCAAGAGGTTCCCCTCGCCGACTACAAGGGCAAGGTCGTCCTCATTGTCAACACAGCCTCCAAGTGCGGCTTCACTCCCCAGTATGCTGGTCTCGAGAAGCTCTGGACCAAGCTCAAGGAGAAGTACCCTGAGGACTTTGTCATTCTCGGCTTCCCCTGCAACCAGTTCGGTGGCCAGGAGCCCGGCACCGACGACGACATCCAGGAGTTCTGCCAGCTCAACTACGGCGTGACATTCCCCATCATGCAGAAGACCGAGGTCAATGGCGACAACACCAACCCTCTTTGGGCCTGGCTCAAGGACCAGCAGTCGGGTCTTTTGGGCCTCAAGCGCATCAAGTGGAACTTTGAGAAGTTCCTTGTTGGACGTGATGGAAAGGTCAAGGGACGCTGGGCTAGCACCACCAAGCCCGAGACTCTGGAGGAGCCTATCCTGAAGGCTCTTGCTGAGAAGACTGAGGCTTAATTTGAAATGAGTGACCGGCAAAAGGTGTTGCTGCTGAACCCCTTCAATCTAAAATGAGATACCCTGTTGAGGCCAGACAGCGACACGAGGATTATGAAGTTTTAATGAGGGCTTTTAGGCCCATGCGTACTGCTACATAAACTAATACAAGGATTTGACCAAGGTTGAACTGTTCTGCCGTTAACATATGATAATCATGAAGCTTTGTGGCTTGGCGTCATTCATCCCAGTGGCATGATTTCGACGTACCAATCAGTAACCCAATAAGCAGATAGATTGTTTTACTATGTACTTCCGAAGCATATTGACTAATTAGTGCAACAACTTTTATGTGATACCGTAGTATCTTTTCTCATTTCACAACCCTCCAATCATCCGTGGCTCACTTACACCCAGCTGTCACCCAATCTGATTCCTCCAACCACTCATCTTACACGTTTTCATAGTAATACCTAGTTCCGGGGTCGTACTCGAGCCAGACCTCCGCCTCCATGGTATCAACCTGAGCGATAACTTGTTGCCAAAGGTAAATCTCAAAAGCTCCTGGCATGATCGCAGGAACAGTGACAGCGCATCTAAAGGTTCCCTCACCCTCAGGACTTAGAATCATGACGAGATTACGCCCAGGCAGACGATAGAATCCTGGGGTGTCATCAGACGGATTCCAGCTAACCACCATTCCCGGTCGAAGACGCTCTTTGAATGGAACGTCTGCCATCTCGGGTCTCGGGTCTTGGCTTGAAAGTCCCTGTTTTCCAGCTTCTTCTTTCTCCGGCTTGGCGTCTTTCTGTGTCGCTTTTGGCTTGTTGCTAGCTGCTCGCTGTGAATCGACGTGAAGACGCCAGAATTTGCCTTGGAAGGCAGTCGCTTGTTCGGGTGTGACGCCTGGGGTCTTGAGGCAGCGTGTGATAAACTCTGGAGCCGGGAGTCGAAGAAGCTGAATACCGGTCTCTTTGGGAGCGAGAGCCGTAGGGGAAACAGGCGGAGTGCCAGACTGTAGATGGACGATGTTAGCAAATTGTTGTTATTGACGGCAAGCTAGGGCACTACGACTTACGTTCTTGAGAATCCAGTCATGTAGAAGACCCTGGGGCCAGGTTCTCGGCTTCGAAGCATCATATTTCGGCACAGCAGCTTTAGGGACGGTGATTCTCAGCATTTCTCCGTATCTCAGCGTGTTCTTGGTAGCGCCAACATCAAGGAAGCTTGGGTTGACACAGGCGACGACGACGGTTTTGCAGCTGCGCTCAGCAGCAGGATCAAAAACATGTTTCAGAACTTTAGTCAGAGCACTCTGCCGAAACGGTACGTAGACCTTCTTGCCAGTGGCGAGACCTGCAGCGTCGACACTGGCTCTCCCGCGGATGCAGTCCTTGAGCACAGAAAGACTAGCATTGATCTCTCGAGATTCTTTGATCCGCTGGGCCGAATGCTCGGTGACATCTCTTGCGGCCTCCGAACCGGCAAGGTCAATCAGATAGAGAAGCCCATCGTCAGATTGAGGAAGCTCAGGATTCTCGAGGCGGATCTTGCAGATAGCGTGCGAGCGGGACGAAGAATCGTTCTTCTGTGTAGAGGCAGTCCGTCGGAAAGATGCCGCATTGTTGATGTGCTTGATCAAAGTATCCGCATCAGTAACGTGGTACTCTGAAGCTCCAGCGAGATGAGTCGACCCGAAGGAGTCCTCCAGGATGGAGATGGGTTTGCGAGCGTTGAGGAGATCAGAGGCTGAGTTACCTGCGAGCTCGATGATGGAGATGAAGATGTTGCGGGTGCCTTGGATGTCACTCGAGAAGAGTGTTTCGGCGATGAGGCGCTCGAGACCGCTGACAGTGTATGTTTTGCCTGAGCCTGTCTGGCCATAGGCGAACATGGTGCTAACACCGCCGCCCCATGCCCAAGGGACAAGAGGCTTGACGAGCTCTTGGTAGATGCCTTCAGTTGTGTCCTCAGAGTTGAAGACCCTATCCACACGATAGTTTGTGGACTTTGATATATCTATCAGTAACACTTCTCTAGCTCTGGGCGAGATATCTTGCACTCACCACCAAAGGAGGAGGACCCCTGACTGGCCTCCGCAGTTCGTGTAAGTCAATCACGCCAGGTGCGTTATTTCGAGGAAAGGCGCCGATCAACTGTCCTCCTTCTTTCTCGTCATCGAGCATCGGTCGAAGGCGAGTAGCAATAGTGATGTCAGGGTTGGACTCTTCATTGCTGGTCTTGGACTTGATAGGCGCTGGTTTGAAGCGATTCACCAGCTCCTGATAGCGCTGAGCATGATCAAGAAAGAATTGATCCATGGTTGCAATGAGACTCGTGAGATTGATGGGTACTAGAGAATTTGTTGAACTTTTTGTGTCCTTGGCTGAAATCAATCTCTCTATTGAGATACTGTCCTGATATATCTCTACAAGAATGATGGTGCCTAAACGATGTGAACTACAAGCACCGTTGTGGCGCTCTGACCCAGCAACCCCTTATTACACGTGACAGGGTTTCTCTATGTAGATATCATTGAATATTGATAATTGCTTTAACTGGCCTGAGTTGGCCCAAGGCAGAGAAATTACTGTGGTACACTATTTCGCTGTTGAGGTTGTGATATGTGACACTTGATATGCTGCGTTTGAGTGTGTGTCAAAAGTGGCTTATTGCCGCAAGCGCCCGTTAATTAATTCTAACATCCACTCCGTTAAAATATAGCTTTATACACAGACTAGAGCATAATTCATCACAAAGTTCTTTCTCATTGCTCTGGAAGATTATTTACAGTATGTATGCCAAAAGAGTTGAAGTGATCACTCAAACCAAGCTACCCGGCATCAATCATATCCTGCACCAAGCCCAGCGATATGTGCCAGGCAGCTGTTTCAGGAACCGAATATATTATATGACAACTCAAGTGTCACTCAGCTAGATCTTCCAATAGTTAGTTAGAATTGTTTTCTCTGCTGCCTGTTTATCCCTGCTTTGCGAAAGAGTATGTTTGTTGATCCATGATAGAGTGGAATCCCCATAGGCAACAGTTTAAAAAAGACACTAATACTTTAAACTACCTACCTTGTACACTATACTATTCGATTAATTCCGCTTCTGTGGTATTTTCCCGATTAGAGTGCCTCGTTCTCTTTCTGACATTTCCGCAAATCTGTTACTGTTGGGCCTTGCCTGTATCATGCTCAACCACAATCTGTTGTCAGTTCTTCTAGATCACGTTTGATCTCTTTCCTCGATTCTCATGTCGCAGAAAGCATTTCAAGTCAATATAAATTGCAAATATGTCCAAAACGTCTATGAGACTCAATTGTAAGACACTTATGAAAGGCTTCGGCAGTAACGATATCATCATGTGCGGGAATCAGGCCACGGGCTGTCTCGAGCTCGGAACACTAGATTGCATCGTCCAAGATGAGCGGGCCAGCCATCAGTTGAAAGTAAGTTTGCCAGTCTAAGCCTTTGCAAAGTGCTTCGATTCGAATGCTCCCATATACATGTCATCCAAGGTTGATTCTCATTCGAGGATACTGGTGAGCACTTCTCTGAGAATATCTTTGATTCACTTCAAGGGGCTTGATTTTAGGCCTTGCAGCTATCAATTATAGCTTTATACGGCAGCAGTAAATCTTGTGAAGCTTCACGAGGGCTTCGGAGCATCGACTAGATGTGATCGTCAAGTGATGACTTTCGCTGCCAGCTAGGCCATCAACAGAGAATTGGTTTTGCTTGCAACAAATTCCAGTCGCTTCTTGTTCACAGAGAAATAGGCGATTGTTTCGTCTTAGCTTGCTGCTCTCAAATTAATAGCATAGCTGGAATATGTCTTACCAAGCTTGACCTTGTCGAAGAGTCGGGGTTTGGCAACATGATGTTATCAAGGCAGGGCTGCTTTCATACACCTAAACATCCATTCTCATCTCCATAGAGAAGCAATCGATGAGTATTCGATACGGTACCTTCGAAGTTACCGAGATAAGTCGCAGCCACTTGGTCTACAAGTGTCTTTCGGGCATTCAAGGCCAACAGAGCCTGAATCACGCAGACATAACGCAGACATAAAAACATGCGATTCCCTAGCCGCGGGGTTCCTGTTGTCAAGACTCCACCGTAGACATACGAAAGAACTGTTATACATGTTACACTGGGTATCCATTGCGGTCGAAAACTGACTGAGGAGCTGGAAAAGAGGTCCTGCCATCACATCTACTAATAGCATCGCCCAAGTCTCAATCATTTAGGTTGTACAGGGCAAGGTCGAGATCAAACGTAAGCCGAGCCACTTGTAAGACTTCAAAACAACATCTGGTGTCAATGAAAACCCCCAGCTGTAGCATAAGCTCCCCGTGCAACATTGGCAAGCATCAAGTGCTACACGCCTGTTCTCAATACCTTATATCTCCGAGTCCTGTCCTCCATTTTACGATGCGCGAATGTGTCAGCGCCTGCTATTACCAATGGATGTCGACGAGGGATGGATGGCATTATGAAGAGAATATGATCTGCTGCCTAGATCACCGGAATCACCGAAGTCGTACAACCGCAAAAGAGCCGTAGAAGATATCATATTCAACAGGAAGAGATGACGCCAAGGCCAGAGTGACCACCATGTCAAAGATCCTACCCTAGGGAATCTGATGGCAGAATCCCATGCTTCTAAATGAGAAAATTGTATGAAGCGGATAAGATCTTACCACAGCATAGTGTACTCCTACGTTCGTTCCTTGGTTGTTCCAGTGAATTGGTAATACTTTCAGGGCAACTTTCCTGCTATTCATCGATGAAGACCATGCCCAGAAACAATATTTAGCAAACCCCGAAATACGATAATACCTGGTTATGCGTGAGGATGCTTGTGATAACAAAGTCATGTCCTGTCGTCACTACTTCGGTGAAGAATCCCTTTGACGAGGGCTTTGTAGATAATTACTAGAAACTCATGGTTGTTGTGATATCATCTGCTGGTGAAGGTCAACGTGACCGACATCATGCAATCTCCTCAAGAAAGAAACGATCTTTGTTGTGACATACTTAAGTATTCGCCCTATGGTTTCATCTGCCACATTGGTTGATAGATCTCGATTCGAAAGCGCCAGGATTCAGTCGAAACATCAAACCACTGGAAGCGAGGCTCATCATTGCCATCTCAGATATCCGCCTGACGTCGCTTTTGCCTACCCTAGATTTGTTGCCGTTCACAGTTCTCTCAGACAAGGCTTATCTCGAGCTGCCACACAGCGACATCATCACCAGTGTCGTCATCTTTCAGAGCTCGCCTGTACGTTGGCTTGATTGGATGTCCTGATCAAGCCACCGTCAGACTTGGCCATCAGCCTACCGCGTGTCGATCGCTGATCGCCCACCGCGCACCGAGAGAGGCCGAAAGCCACAATCTGGATACCCTGCACCGAGGAAGCGGAAAGCCTTCCGCCGTCAGATACATACTGTAGTCTAGTCGATAGTGAAGAAACTTTTGCCTTGGATAGCCACGATATGCCATCCCTTCTTCTGCGTTGCCTTCCCCGGATTTCCAGAAGTCTGCAATGCCACCCTCCCCCACACAGAACGGCCGCACGCCAACACCAAGCGGTAAGGGAAATGACGGGAGCCAAATAAATGCAGGTTCAAGATCGTCAAACTCAAGCCCACTAGCCACTTGGCTTTTTGAGACTGTTCCGTTTCGAGAAGTAAAACTGCAATCAATCTTGAGACAGAAAACTCAAAGGTAAAGAGATTTCACAGCCCTCTTTGCCCTATGGACAACGCTACCGGCCCTTCGTCGGTTTGTGTATCGAGGCAGCTTGAGAATTACGTACAAGCGGCGAATAAAAGATAGGGGAGTAAGGATAGGGAGTGAGCCTTCGAATGCCATTGCCAGCTGAATACCGCAAATTAGGTATCCACCTGTCTGACAAGCAAGCAAGCAAGCAAGCAAGACGTGTTGCGATGCCGCCTGAGGGCCATCAAGTGAATTGATAGGACAGTTTTCGACGATATTAACGTGATGCACGTCGTTCGATAGCACGGTGACCTGCCATGCGGCACTGCGCTGCTAAAACCTATGTACTCATCACTGTACCCATCTCTCGTTCCGTGTGGAGAAATATTGCTTCGTCCGTTGTTAGAATCGCTCCGCCCCTCCAGACCATCTCAAGCCATCACACAAAGTCTGGGGAATGCGGGGGACGAATGGGGAGCATTCTCATGGTGATGACCGTCCCGCTTTGTCTGGAGGAATGCATACCGTATTCGAACGGTCGACGTAGAACTGAAAGAGCCAAGCTGCAGGCAGGATATCTTTATCAGCGTTCATGATTTCCGGAGCGTTGTTCGCGCACGAGACCCATATCAACCCGTTGTTTATGTGAATCAAGTGGAACTTTTGCACCGTGAGAGCGGAGAGCCATATCACGCAGCACGCCAACGCTTTCATGCCCACGAGGTTCCATGGCTACCAGGGCATGCGTGTGTTTGTAAATGTGCTGGCGGTGACTTGATCAACTCCTTCAAATCTCGTAAATGGCCTTCTACAAACGTCCAAGTCCTGCATTAAAGTAGTGGTGTGGCTGATCTATGAACCACCATCATGCTATCGAGGGCCCGGCCCTTTGCGGCTTGACGGTTTTCCATACTCGGCACTAGGGACCTGACAAGAATCGACTGTTGAAGCCGCACGAGCCAAGTCAGTGACGGTGAGAGTCCGAGACAGACAAACAGCCCAAGTTGTGTTGTTCATCGGAACCCGAAACCTAAAAAACAGGTTGGTCAGTTATGTGCATGAGATGAGGGTACCTGGCCTGGCCTGGACTGGCCATCTAGCCATCCCCGCGCTGGCAATCTCATGACACACCAACACCAAGAGACGCGGGGTCGGTAGGGTTCTCCATCTTCTCGTCGGGGCTGTTGGAGATCAAGGGTGGCTGCCAAAGAACTTGGCTAGACGCGTTGGGAATGCCCCCTGGCCCGACTTTTAGTCAAAACACCAATACTATTACGTGATAATAAACTATGTCCAGCACGTGAAGACGAGATTGAATGAAGCCGACATCAAAACTCGCATCGGCAGCTGTCCGCTCAGTTTGCGGGGAAATCTGGGGACGTGGAGACGATACTTTGAGCACCCTTTCATGAGAGATTTCAGGGACTCGTTGTTGCATGGCTTTGGGGTTTCTGGATGTCGATCAAAGCCGTTGTCATGAACTCTTGGGACCCTAGATCGTTCAGCCAGATGGCCAGGGGAGCCTCGGCTCACGATAAACTAGGGTGAGATTTGCTTTTTGAACCCTAGTCCCGATTGTCCAAACTCCAAACTGTTTCAATCGGTCAATGGCAGGCTAACTTGATAGCTAAGACTTTTCAATCATGATACCTAAAAGCCTCAGCACCATAAAAACTCGACGAGTAGCCATGATGCGTAACTGAGTCGAGGGGGACCGATCATAACCGACAGACATCCTGCCTGCCACACCATAATAGACCAAGCCTTCAGCCTAGCAGCATTCAAGCCAACGTGAATGGCCCAATCGAAACTAGCAGTGGTTCGCCCGGAGCAGTCGGGTCCTGGTATAATTCAGGGCCAATCTTGATTCGCTCACCATTACCTTACCAGCAACGTAGCATTCAACCTCATCTCAGGCTTGTGGCAAATCGGACATGAACCCCAAGGCGTCAATATCGGTTGCCTCCCTCTTGAGGCGATATCAGAATCCATGAGCCGCCGAAAGACAAGATAAAGAATGGCGGAATTGTCCCATTGCCTCAAGCGTTTTTGGCAATATCATGGCTACATTAGTTGATGGGGAGCAGACCGACTTCTCATTAACCTAGCTCAATAGCCGCGTGAAGCAGACATGGGGAACTCGCTTAGGCAGGGGTTGTGCAAGCAAGCGGCTCGAATTGAAGCAGTGTGAAGACACCGTCAGCTCCTGTCGGACATTTGTGTCTCGGGTATTGGCGAAGAGCGTTTTCAGCAAGGATTAGGCATGATTGCGCGAATAAAGGATACGGAAGGGACTGTATCCAACTATGTTGCCTTGAACAAGAAAAATGATGGCTTCGAGGTTTTCGCATACCTAATCTCCTTTGCATTCAATGCCTATCATCTCTCAGGCAAAGCGTAGTATACAACTCGGGTGAGTGGGAATCCGATCAAAAAATAGACCTTCAGATGCGAGCCAAGACGTACAACGATACCGAGACGGTGATTAGAACCGAAAATAGCTTGTTCCTAGTATCATAATAAGATGCGACTATGACCAAAGGCTTGAGGCAGCCTTGGGTCCCCTTGCTTGGACTGCTCTAGTTTTTCGTAATGTACGGAGTAGCGCTTGCTTCTTAATTTTCCAGCGATGAGAAACGAGACACTCATCAATCGCACCAGCAGCCAATGAAAAGAATCTATCGTGACTGAATAAGGTTGATGAGCCGGGGACCGTCATGAGCGAGACCTGATTGGCATGGATATGCCTCGCTGTCAGTGAGTGAGCCCCCCCCCCCCCCCCCCCCCCTGTCGCTATGGGAGAGATTGGTAGTGCTGGAAGAAGAAGAGCAGAGAGGGCTTTTTGCAAAGTGCGAGGCTTAGACCCTAGCTTGGCTTCCATGCAGCATCGTTCGGTCCTTCTAACGCACGATTTTACCGTTTAGTGTATGCGGCTAGAACCAAGCCCAAGCTTGGTTCGGAATAGCTACCAATGTAGACCCTTGCCGCCCCCCGCACACCGTCCCTGTCGATACCCTGGCTTACTTGGATTGACTGGCTTGTGTGTTGATTGATTGCTTCAAAACAGGAGGCGCCGGTAGTCATCTCCAGGTCACGGCATTCAACCATTGAAGCGTTATGACCTATCCATATATTGTGGTAGTCTTTACCGCATCGTCCGCTGAGGAAAAATCACTTCAGTGCTCCCACCACTGTCGCAGCCACTGTTGTCACCATGCGTTTGCTTTGAAGCAGGGGTATTTCGCAGGGCCCTGAGGACGAGCGATTGCCAACATTTGCAAATGCATGTTTGATGATCCGACCCTTTTTGTATGTATTGCATGTCAAGCAGTGACTGATAGCCCACATAGTGACTTTAGGGACAAGTCCAGTGAATCTTGGCTTTCAGCGGAGGAAGATAAGACTTTTGCCTAGTACTGTCGGTGAGCGGAAGGTCCGGCGTCAGGACGTTTTGCAATTAAGAAATTCTCCATTAATAGTGTTGTTTCCAACCAGCCTTGGGAGTTTTCAAAATTCAAGGGTTAGGATAAGCGTCGGGTTCGGATTTGCAGGGACCAGCTCTCGTTCAAGGGCTTTGTGCAAGGAACTCTTGGAAGGACGACGAAAAGGGCTGTGATCAGCCTGACAGAGTTCATGCATCTATATCGAGTTTAGAGATCAGTGACGATCACGTTTAGCAGACTCTTTATTTGGTCCGCCTGTGTCTCAAGTCTTCCTTTCACATCTGCATTCCAGGAGTACATACAGTATGTGTCCAAGCCCTGTCGTGTTCGGGCTCCCAACCTTCGGGTTGATCCCGGTTTAGTGGACATTTCCCTAATCCCTGACCGAAGGATCGGTACTCTTGTAGACACCGATGAAACTCTGCAGCTCTCCACGAATGCAGCCGCTAAAGCTGACTGACCTGCGCGAGATGATCACTGCCTTATCGGCTCCTGATAGTGTATGTTTGAGATTGGTCCTCTCTCGGGACCGGCCGACACTTGCGAGCAACGTTGGATTGGATTATGGCAGTACCGAGCTGGCTCTGACCCTGAAGATAAAGAGCCGAACTGAAGTCGATCACAGATGGCATTCATGTAAGCTAAACTGTACCGCGCAACGATGAGAGATGACCACAGCGCAATGGTTGTTTGTGTACATAGTAACGGCGAAACGGCTGGAGTGCCTAACCGAAGAATGCCTATGCAGTCTTCTGTCCATGCTGTGTGATGTGATGCGTACCACCAACCAGGGGACTATTGTCAAGCCGCCAAGGCGTCGAGCAAGGCTTCTGATAACCCCCGCGGTAGAGCCAACTACGACCATAAACGTACGTAAGGAGTGATAGCGTCGGTGGGATGATGATGTTCTAGAAATGTGGCTGCGACGCTTAAAGCTTCGAAATCTAGGGAGGGTTGCTTCGTCGAATTTGCGGACATGCATGCATGGTGAAGCACATTCGGAGGTGGTGGAGAGCAATGCTTCACACTTCACGATAACTAGTGCAGGGCAGCTCAAATCTCATGGTGGTGTGACGCGACGGTGCAGAGCATACGATCCTTGATAGCTGGACACTGGATACTTTTGAAAAGTGCTTCGCATGGATACGTGTTACTAGCCAGGGCGATGATGGCAACCGTTGCAAATGACTGAGGACAGCGCTGTGCGTAGTGGTGTTGAAGTGGCTCCAGATGACGAGAGCGGCGTGCATAGGTGTGGCTGGCTGTCTGCCCTTCAGTGCGAGGGGTAGCATCCATCTCTTGCATGCAAGCAACCACTCTCTTGGAATCGCTGAGGTGTTGAAATCTTGGAAAATCCAGAAGCCACTTGTCATGGGAGTATTTAGCAGCAACACACAAACTTTGTAGAGTCCTGTAAAGATTGAGAATGTGCTGTGATTTTACACCCGGCATTCCATCCTCCTGTCCTTGAAACCTTCGGGTTTCTCGGCCGAGGAGGCGTGGGTCAAGCTCTGGGACTTCCTCTGTGACTTGATGGTCTCGGGCTCTATCCGTGAATTGAGAAGGGAGCATATCGTACAGAGTAATTCTAGACCGAATGGAAGATGCTGGTGAGCCAAGTAAACAAGCTTGCACAGCAGATAAATTGTCTCCGAAGTTGTGAGTCCATAAATGATGTAAGTGGACGGGCGCAATTCAGCACGAGAGAGGGTCGAGTGGGGGGAACCAGCAAGGGCTGTTGACTGCATGGACCAAGACGGTTGAAGTTAGACAGCGCCTAACTAGTCTGTGTGACATGGCTGAAGAAGTCTGGTGGAAGAATGCATAGAAGCTCTGACAAGCCTAAACTGCTTCTGAGGCGCCGCCACGGTTGACCGCTAAGCAACTGGGTGATTAGCCTTGTCGTGACTAATTGGTCTCAGGATCAACCGCTAAGAGACATGTACCGCAACGTCCCAATCCGTGGTATTGCCGCCATTCGAGTTTCTCCCGTCGTCATCATATTCATGGCGTGAGTTGGTTAATGGTCAGACAAACCGAGCAGTCGGATCAAATGTGTATGTTTCCGACATGGCTATGGTTGTCCAGTTATCAGTGAGGGATGTCCTGGTTGTCCCAAAGCATGGGGGTAATCAGCCCTGTTCATGTCACGGTTTGCCATGTGTTGTGCGCGGTTGTCTTGCGTGTGATCCTGCGGGGTGAGAGATTCGTTGGTTCCACTGCCTCTGCCCAGGGCGGTCTTGGGCTGCCAGGGCAATTGAAGATATGTGGTGAGGTGAATGGAAGGCGGCCGGCCAGCAAACGCGGAGGTAGGACTCGAGCGGAGACTCCTTTCGAGGTTCGACGTCGCCAACCCAGCAAAACTGCAAGAAAGCCTGACTCTGGAGACTCTGGATAATATCTTTCATGACGGCGTTGTTGCCAGATGAATGTTAGCATCTGTGTCGTGCTGTTGTAGGTAATGGGGCCCCTGTTCTTAACTGATTTGCACAATGAAATGCCGGCACGGTTGGCCTTACAAGATCCACGGTTGCAAGCGAGCTACGGAGTACGGAGTAGAACCGAGGTGATTTCAAGATTGACTGGCGCTTCCATCGTCTGCTGCTGCTGCTGAGGCTGCTCCTCTTCTTCCTCTGCCTCTCCACTGTAAGGAGGCAGCTACCTAGGTGGCTAACGCATCTAGCTTGTATCCGTACAGTAGCAGGATTAATTGTGAACCTTGGCAACCCCAGGCTGCTTGGCCCTTTTGCTTCTGAGAGGCGGGGAGATTTTGTTTTGTCACAGCGCGAGTGGTTAAGCTGTCGATAATGGATGCATGGGGGAGTGGATGAGGTTGTCTTCAGTGGAGATGGAGATGGTTGAGACGAAGGAATGGGCATCTCTGATTGGGCCGTCACGTTGCAAAAGGACCTGACCTGACCACGGTCAAGGGTGCATACGGAGCCCCGGGAGTGGATCGCTTTAGCGCCTACGGTTGTGGATATGGAACTGCAGCTGCAAAATGCAAATGCAGCGGATGATTTTAAGGTGCACCCGGCGGCGGTTTTGTCACCCTTGTCGCTACATGGATCCAGCATGTCTGTATATGCAAGTCTCCTTGTCTGGTGGTGCATCCTGGCCTGTCTTGGCTCTTTTGTCGCTTGAGATAGGATAGGTACCTAGCTCGCACGCAATAAAGATCTTTTGTTTCCATTACGGATATGATAACGGATATCTTATCTTGCTCTCGTCAGGAACCATTTCGAACCTGCATCTGTCGATGCTATGTGATCGACAACTGCCAAGAGCTACAGTACAGTATCGTCTGTCCAGCAGTTATGTGCTGACTGTCTGGAGGGAGTCTGTAGTGACAACCAGTGACAGTGGGAGATGGTGACTTATCGCAGCCTCGTCGGCGATTCCGAGAGTGTCTGAGAGATAAGTATCTTACCTTCAGTCTACCTACAGTCTGAACTGACTTGTACGACAGAAAGTTGAAGCAAGAAAGAAAAAAAAGCTTGGACAGATTGAATTCGAAGCCTCTTTTCCCCTGAGTTTCTTCGAAATTTTTTCTTCTTCTCCCATAGCGTCGAACTACTGGCGCGCACCAGACTCTCTACGGTCTCAGTGTCAGTATGCAGGTTCCTTCTTGATCTTAGCCCCAAACCGTCACTCTGCCAGCCTGTTGTGTCATGTATGATGAGCTATCTAGACTGAAAGCATAGACCTATGCCGGAACAAAGCTCCTTACAGAGTTTACAAGACTGCATTGAGCCTCAGGTGTGCTTCGGCCGTATACCGTTGTCATGTCGGCTCCAGACGGATTTTCATCTAGACGAGAGGATGCTACGTGACAAGCCACAAAGAGGAACAAAACTTGCCCAATTCTCCCACATCACCTGGGCTCCCTTGTACATCTTGGATACATATGTACACATTCACGCATCAATCTTAACTCATCTTTAGTTATTACCGGCGGCTTTTATGCTTTGAGGCTCTATTCCCTTTGCGCAATCGTCCCCGACTTGGCACTCGCTGCACTCTTTCCCGAACTTGGCCTAGATTTTCAACCTTGTCATGAATGCTCCCTTGTCCGCGACGACGATTACAGTACGGAATAAGAGTTTCGTGAGTCCAATCTGCCCAAGATCCGAGAGTTGGGGGGGAACTCGGGCGGAAGAGAGCGAGTGAGACCTTGCTCTACAAGGGACGGACTCGATGAGCATGGGCTGGCCAAATCAGAACCGCCAGGCAATGTGGGAACGGCCAAGGGCAGTTATACCGGTGTATGAACAGCGCTAGGGGTGCCTCGCAGCGCTATACCGACGGCCACTAAACCGCTCATGGAGATCAAGCCGGGGGGGCTTAACCCCCCGTAGGCCGCCGAACGATGGGAGGTTCTACTGGTACCTACCTACCTATCCACCCGACCAGGCTTGGGGCGGGTGCTTGCCTGACTCCATGGCTTACCCTCGGGGAACAAGTAAACATCAGACATTACTATAGAGTGTTAAAATAAACTTAGCAAAAGGTATCCCAAACTCAGGCTGCATATATGCTGAGCTACCTAGGTATTTTTGTCACTTAGAATCAAGGTCCTGAGTTTTCTTTCCTGCCCTAGCTTACCCCAAAGACTTACAGGGTTTGCAGGCAAAGAACCTATGAACCACTTTCCTGGGGCTAGAGATAGATACTTACGACTGCTCACATTCCATACGACAAACAAGGTATCTTCTTAACCGTAACCAACTTGTTTGGTTGCAATTGCACCTACTGTACCTACCATTTCGTACAGTAGCGAAGTAGCCATGCCCACGCAATCTTCGATCCCGCCCCTCCCTCCATCCTCCCGTCATTCATTGTCAGTGAAGTTTTCCTGGTTCTTCAGGTCTTCTCCAAACAACGACGTACCCTACGTAGTATGAAGGAGGCCCGCGCTGCCGCTATCTACTGTAGACATACACACATCACCGCCAGCACCGGCCAAGACACACCGAGAGAGAGAGATTGAGATTGGACTGGGTCCGTTGAGACTGAAACCATTTTCTTATTGCCAGGGGAATCCCTTCTGTGGTTGTCACTGGTTGACCTATTCTGCTCCTCTAGTCTACCTCGGCCGAAATGGAGATGGCATCCAAGGATCCCCCGCTGATCATCGCAAAAAGATACGCTTGCTTGGGTTTGGGATGATGATGCCAACGCCAGAGCCAGGACCTACCAGAGACAGAGGCAGACGCAGACGCAGACGCAGAGCCACAGCACAGACAAGCAGACAAGCCAGAGCTAACGGTGGTGCCCCCATGATGGATGGCATGGGAGTCGTCCATCCCCCATCCATCCCCCTCTCTCTCCACTCCCGTCTCTCATCAGACGTCTCGCTCTCTCGATCTTAAACGTGCCTATCTGCTGTAGGTACATCACTACGCTATTTCGCGCTACCACTCCTTGCAATGACCTTCACCCACACCCCTCACTTTCCCTGCACCCCTCACTTTCCCTGCACCCCTCGAGTGCACTGCTCCCCATCATGATCCCTGCCGCGGCTTCAGGGTCTTGTTGCTGCTCTCAAGTACTGGGCGATACCCTCCTCGGTCTCTGAACACCCCTCGCCTCTTCTATCTGGTCTTCATCTTGCCTTATACCGTCCTAGAGCGCCACTTCCATATTCATACCCCGTTTCTGAAGACTTCATTCATACTTTAACATCGTGTTTCCACCGTCTCTAAGATCTCCCTGTTGTCTATACTCTTATGAGTTCCTCATATCCAAAAGTCTTTAACTATACCACTACTCCACCACCAACTTCACCTCGACTCCTGTCAACATACACATTAAGTTGACTCAACTTGGTTATATACCTTGGCCTCGACAACTCTCTTAGCACACCCATCCACCTCTTACACACTTCACCTTTCCAACTTCACAAACATGACAGCCGCCATGTCACAACCGACCGTCACGGTCAAGGATCCCTCTGCAGTACGGAAGCGCAGAAGACGTGCTCCTGCTGGTGGCGCTTCTGATGATTGTTTCTCTTGCTCCAAGAAGAACATCAAGTGTGACCGTAGAAGACCATACTGCTCTCAGTGTCTCGAGGTTGGCAGTGAATGTTCTGGTTATAAAACACAACTTACTTGGGGAGTTGGCGTGGCCAGCCGAGGCAAGCTTCGTGGCTTGTCTCTGCCCATTGCAAAAGCTCCCCCTGTTACTCGTGAACCTAGGAAACACTCGACTGCATCATCAAGAGGCTCTGCCATTGCTCGTTCAGGGACGGAAGATGAAGTCAGACGGATGCGCCAAGGCCCCATTGATATTCCTGCAGTGACACAAGTCGCTTCTGCACCTACAACACCATTTGCCATGGCAGGATACGACTACCTCTCTATTCCCCATCCTGAGCATGCAGCCCCCATCCACCAAGGAAACTGGGGTTCGGTCAACTATTCTCCCGCTCAAGAAACAGCACACAATCTGCATCGATTCCCGGTGCCTCTTGTCACAGAAAACCTCTCAACTTCTATCGATCCCCTTACTCCCGATGTTGGCTACGTATCGCCCATGAGCCAGTCTTATACCAGAGACGACGTCTCTTATGTCCACAGCCCGTCCTACATGTACGATAGCTATACAACAGGCACCAGCTCTCCTGGCCCTCAAAGCCCCCCAGCATCCCTGTACGCCGAACATGCAAGGTCCTTCGCCCCGACCTCATGCCCCAGCCTCGCCCATGCTCCTTCAGAAATGAGCTCCAGCCTCCACTCGCATACCGACACCTTTGACTCGCAAATGGGCAACAGGATGGTTCGGGATTGTGATTCATTCGGTAAGCTCAGATGGAACCAATGAATTCCTTGGTTCTAACATTTGCAGGCGTGCCTGAAGTCGATACATATGGCGCCAGCTACAGCTCGATGCCGATCTCCTGGCAGTCTCCGTCGATGCAAGATGAAGATGTCAAATCTCATCATTCGGACTTTGCTCCCTCGGGTTGGCCAACCGCTTCCGAAAATCATTCTGTTCATGTGAGCCAGGACCTCATCTCCAAGATGCCCTTTTTCATGGATTACTACGAGAATATCATGTGTCCCTCCATGGTCTTTATCGACGGGCCACACAACCCATTTCGAGACCATATTCTGCGACTAGCTGTAAACAGCCAGAGTTTGAGCCATGCAATTTGTGCTCTTGCATCCTGCAATCTCCGCATGAAGAGGAAACTGAGTCTCGGACGTGATACACGAGATCTTTCTGAGAAGTTGATGGCTGACAAACATGCCGCCGAAGCCATGGCAGACACTCAGCCCGACGACCTGTCCCTCGCCGAGGAATACCAACACCGTAACCTGGCTGTGCACCTATTAAACGAGCAGCTCAACGACCGGACCAAAGCAATTCACGATTCGGTGCTTGCTACGATCCTCCTACTATGTCATTACCGTATGGTTGAGTCCGGTATCGCCAAATTCCATACTCAGTTTGCCGGTGTCAGCAAGATTCTTGCTCTTCGAACTCAGCATCTTGCAACATCTAGCAACTCGGGCTGGATGGAGGCTATTTTCAACTACTTTGACGCCATCTCTGCCAGTATCAACGAGCGCGAGTCTCAAGTGTATCCCGGTTTCAGCGGGGTGTCAGACTCTCAACTCTTGCCTGTTGGAGCCGAGAACCTGGTGGGGTGTGACCGCGAGCTCTTCAAGACCATTAGCAGACTTGGACGCCTGAATCTATTGTCTCAGAATCGCTCCGTACGAAAAGCAGCTGCCGCATATGGAACTCAGGAAGTGCCTGAACGATCTCCGTCCTTGTCTTACATCTCCCCACTAGGTCACGCTCGGCGAGAATCTCTCACAGGGTTTAATGTGAATGATCAGTTAGGGGACATGAGTAGTGTCACTAGCCATGGTCTTGGTGATGGGCGATCAAACACGGGAATCCACGAGGACCGGACTGCGCCAACAAGTGCCCCGGCCGCGTCATACGAAGAAGGCCGCTCCTTGTTTTGGCATGAGTGGAAAGAAGCACGGCTGGCCCTCCAGAATTGGAACTTTGATGCTCCCAGGGTCAGCGCCTCACTTCCTGAGCCCTGTACACAGAGTCAACTACGAGACCTGGAATCACTCTCCGAGGCTTTCCGCTATGCCGCCCTGTTATACACGGAGCGACTAGTGAGCCCATCGTTACCTTCAGGGCACCAGAGTATCCAGAGCCTTGTCAGCCAGGTGGTCTATTACGCAACGAACCTGGACACAGGAAGTAGCGCCGAGAAGTTTCTACTCTGGCCCCTTTTCGTTGCGGGCTGCGAGTGCGTCAACGAATTACAGCAAAACATGGTGCGGTCCAAGTGTCGTGATATCATGTTCCGTTCTGGTTACATGAACAACTTGGCGGCTCTGGAGGTGCTGGAGAAGTTGTGGGGCCAAGATTGGTCGGGAGAAGAGCCGTTGATGTTGGGGACCAGGACCGGGGATCAACGCGGACCGTTCAACTGGACCAAATGCATCGGGGGACCCGGAGTGGAGGTGGAGTGGATCATGTTTTGATGTGCAGGGATGTTCGGCGATTGACATGTGAAGGCGTTTGTGCTCGGACTGAGCTGGGCTGAGATGATGAGATGGGGAATCAGGGATTGGGATCAAGTTGCAAGGGGCTGTCATGAATTGCAGACAGGCATGCGTGCGTGCGTGGGTAGGGGTTGGTGAAGAAGTTGGCCGGTCTTGTTAGCCTAATGGTGAGTGTGTGTCATATTCGGATTCGGGACTACTGTGGGATTGAGTTTGGGGGTTTTTTAGCTTGATGAAAAGGCTAGTATCAGCATCTTTGTATTATGTAACGCAGGCGACGCAACACCACAGCATACGGAACGGTTACGTTAGAAAGGAAGCAAGGCGTTTCGGTTTAGCATATTAGGACAGACCTTCTGGAGTTGGGTACGTACTGAATATGGTCCAAAAGAGGCCGAGATTAAAAACGAAGAATTCACCTGAAAAGTGTCAAACTACGTTACTACAGTACATAATACTACTTCTGCCAGTCAAGGAACGATTAAGGAGACCCTCACATCCAGGATATGCCAAGGGTGCTAGTAAAAGATTAATTAATTAATTATGCCTTAACTTCTGCCACTTAGTTAGATAGATCTTAATATTTTAGTAAAAATAATATATTAAATTTTAATTTTTTAAAGTAAAATAGACTTTAATTACTTTTTATTTAATATTAACTTTTAATAAATAAGCTATTTAATATATATTTTTATTATAATTTATTTATTTTTATATTTATTAATTATAAAAAGGTATTTTTTTATATAATATAATTATAATAAAAAAATTAAATAAACTTTTATTTTTTTAAATTTATTTAAATTATAAATTTTAAAAAAATAATAAAATAATTATTATATTAATTAAAAAAAAAATTTATTATTAAAAAAAATCTTTATATTAATTATAAAATTAATTAATAAATTAATATAAATAAATTAATTATAAATAATTATAAATAACTTTAAAAAAAATAAATATTTTTTTTTTAAAATTTTAAAAATAAAATAATTATTTTATTTATTTATTTTTATATATTTTAATAATTTTATATAAATTAAATTAATAACTTTTGATTATAAATTATTTTTAATAATATAATATAATTTAAATAAAATTAACTTTTTTAAAAATTAAATAAATAAATTAAATATTTTAATTTTTAATTTTTAAAATAATTAAAAGTTTTTTTATTAAAAATTTAATTTTTTAAAAAAATTATTTAATAATAATAAAAATTAAATATTTAATATTTTTAATAATTTTAAAATTATTTAAATAAATATAATATTATAAAGTAAAAAAATATATAATAATATAGCCTAAAAAAAGATTTTAATAATTTTATATTAATTATATAAGGTAATTATAATATAAATAAAAGTATAAAAAATATAATAAAAATTATATTATATCCCCTTAAAGAGGAGTGCTAGTAAAAGACGATGCAGGATTTGGCAGTTGTAAAGACGTTACAGGGCTGGACTAGGTTGAATACAGCCTCTAATTTTCAGCCTCCTTTTATTATTAATTCCAGCTAGGTAAGGAGTAGTTAGTTAGCTTTAGCTTTTGCTGTGCTGTGCTGTGTTGCGCTGTACCACGTAGTACTCCTAAAAGCGCAAGGTCAGAGTCTGGCTTGCAGCGGCGCCACCGCGGGTTGACTCCGCTGTCCCTGGCGGAGCCGGCCGAAGGTGAAGGGCTTTTACTGCTTTTGCATTTACAGCACCAGAGTACAGCTGGACGAGGATTGATAAGGCGCGGTTAGTCCGTTGATTGGTCGAGATTGAGACAAGACGAGACGTCAAAGTGCCCAGCCCACTATCAGATAATTCTTTTGGCCGATTCAAGCCAGAGTTTGAAAGTGTGAGTGGTAGTGGTAGTGGTAGTGTGGGGATGGATGGGAATGGGTTCAATGATCGACATTAGGGATGATTTACGGTAATGGAGTTGGGGATGGGTCCCTTGTAAGTTCCATGATCCATGATCCATCATGAATTGCTTGAGCTCTGCCAAGTACCGGTACGGTAGTAGTTGTTGTCTACTCCGTAAGTAAACGACAGATGCATGGCGATATAGTTACGTACGTATTCAGCGGGTACCTACACCGGGATACCACCGCCTTGCAGGCTTGCACCACGTTGCGCTGTCACTTGGAATGAGACATGCAACAGTATGATAATCTGTCAATGCAACTCCAGATGGAGATTACAAGGCTGTTGCAGTGCTTATTCCCACATCCAGGTACATGTAGTCATAGGTAGTTAAGGAGAGTTTTATTATGATCGAGAACTGAGAACTGAGACAGTCAAACAAACGCAGAAACATATCCTAGTCAGCGATCTCCCTCCTCAACGTAGCATCACAAGCAAAATCCAAAAAAGCTAAAAGGATCCTCCCTTCTCTCCACATCCATTCGGCCTTGTCTCCTGGAGCTAGTAGGGGTGGCAAAAACGCCACGACATGTAACAATCCTGCTGAGCCTTGCTGGTAGTGTACAAGGATCGGGGGGGATGGTTTCGGTGAGAACGGCGAACGATCAAGGGGCACAACAGAGAGAGAGGGGGGGAAAAGAGGCATAGCTAATGCTGGTTTCAGGAGTGAAAACAGACATGGCCGAGGCTGGGGGGATGGGGGGTGTTGGTGTGCATACAGGGCAGACTAAACCTGAGGCTGATGAGGTTTGTCATTCTGAGATTGATGCTATTCCCGACGAGGTAGGTCAAACACAATTTGGGATGGGTTCCTTTGAGGTGATAAGGTAGGGCGGGATAGGGTGGGATGGGGTGTAAGACATTAAAAGAATACATCTAGAAATGAGAAATGAACTATCAGGGAAGAGGAAGGGGAAGAGGAAGGGGAAGGGGAAGGGGTGGAAGTGCAAAAAAACAACAACAAATGGAGATGGAGATGGGCACGACCAACTAACTACCTTACCCAACTACCTAACGTGGAGTTGTTGTCATGGGGTTAGATTCAACGTTACGCCCGCAATCACATGTACGTTATCAATCTGAGAATAGTTTCGATTTCCTATACCTCTTACTTGAAACTATGCACATACAGAATGATGCGGGCGAGCGTGGGTTGGGTTGGGTTGTGCTGTGGCCGCGGGTGTATTGCAACGCTGGGGGAGTTTATGTTACGGCATCTTAATCAAAGTTGATAACCGCGTCTGCCGACCAGAGCTTCGGGTCTCCTCCTCGAGGCCCGCCTGCTTGGTACTGTACTGCACTTGGGGTGCAACTACCGGCTCAGCGAGACGTGGGTAGTTGTGTGTGTCGTAGCAGTGTCATGGAGTTACTCGTCAGGGAGTGGCTGTGATGGACGAGGTTGCTCGGCGATGGGTTTCTCGTCATCATCATCATCCTCGCCATCTTGGATCCAGTCCATCATGTCAGGGGACTCGGCGCTTTCCTTTGTCTCAGGTGTATGTGTACTCTCACTCTCAAAAAATAAAGGGGGCTGTGGTCGACTTGGCTCAGGGAGCTGTCCCTCGCTTGCGCGGTCATAATGTTGCTCGGCGAATTGCTCTGGGCCAAGTCAGGCTCTCTCCTCTGTAATAACCCCCTGGAGGCTCTACTCACCACTGATTGTCCAGTAGGTTTCCTCTGGTTGGTCCTCGAAGAGATCCTTGGAACATCGTAGTCCATCTTTGATCACGACAAGATCCCAGAGACGCAAGCTCCTCAACTGGTCTATCCTCCTCATAGCCGTGCTTCGATCCCATCTCCTCGCGACCGTTACATCATACAGCATAAGGCCATACTCATACGTCCACTCTGCCACCCACTGGATCTCTTCGAGCTTCATGGCGCGGGCACTGTCGCGGAACGCGCTGTCGAGGTACTCGCGGCTCTGCAATACGATGTTCAACATGGTCTGTTGCTCAGGGGGGTAGTTCAGGGGGAAACCGCGTTGTAGATCCGTCCATTTGCAGCATCGCTGGGCGAGCTCCGTGTTAAATTCACGTTTGTGGCAGTCCTCACAGAGCCAGAGGTAACTAGTGACGACGAGGACTCTTTGACGTGACGGGGGGCATAGCTCTTTGCAATCATGAGTGCATCCGACCTTGAAGAGGAGCTTGTGCAGGCATTGCTCGTATCGAATGATGGCAACACCGCAAGGCATATCGTTACTCAGTGTCACTCGCTGTTCATTTATATATGTCGTATAGTCAGGGGGGAGAGCAAGGGATATGGCGACGAGAGCTTCGCGTTGTTTAAGTAGGTTTGGAGAAGCGGCGTACAGTTGAGGTGGTTACAAAAGCGTTGAAAATGCCGCCAACCGTCCCTTGGCAGTTAAGGTAAGGCAAGGTACCTAGGTGCCAGTTGAAGCGGTTGTCGTCGTTGAGGGCAGGCTCGTTTGGAAGTAACTTGAGAACAACGTACTGCCTCTGAAGTCATCACCACCACGTATCTTCCCCTATTTGCCAATGCCTCAACATTATGGCTTGCCTGTGTGTGCTGTTCATGACATGATGTGGGAGCTGTTGAACTCTCACTCGCATTTGACCGTGATAGGGGCGAGTGACAGCGAATGAGCACTCTGTCTTGACAAAGAGGCGGCAAAAGCCATTGCTGCCTAGAAGTTAAACGCATCTGTCACCATGTTAACCGAGTCCTCTAAGCATATAGACGTACGTCGTACAGTAAACTTTGATTCCCATTTTGTTCTTATGGCTCGATATGGTGCTTCCGATACGAGGGTATTCATGAAACAAAAAACAAAACAAATAAAACATTCCGAAATGCCAATCTAGGTAGAATACACCATATTGAATCAAATTCACACCTCAACACCATGCCACAAGCGCCGAGATATTCGGTGCGATGCCCGGTCATAAAAATAAACTCAACCCAAATCTCGCACCCGTTCGGCCCCTTCTATCATGCCAGTTCCCCAGATTACCATGCCCTGCTTCCCAGCCTTCCCCTCCCCGTCCTTCTAGGACCCCGCATGCGATGCGAGTGTCAGTTCAGGGAAATACCGCGAAAGCTTCCTAGGGTTATGCACGTCTGCCCTCGCTGGCTCTTCTGTATCCGAGATTTGATCGTAATCGTTTGAACTTTGGCCTTGGTTGCCATCCAGCAGCTGGACAGATCGTCTCTTAACTTTGATGTTTCCCTGCGCTGGGGCTGGTTTGTTGCCTTGTTCAATCGGGGGGGTTGCCTGTGCAGGCGGAGGCTGTGCTTGTGGTTGAGGCACGGGTATCGACTCGCACACGAGAGCTGCCTTTCTGGTTTGACGGCACATATCGGGACTGAGGCTCCTAGGTGGACCAAAGTTGAGAGTGCCTGTCATCATCTTGCGGTAGCCCTCAAGCTCCTGTTGCTGCCGATCAACTCCCGCAGGACTAGCAACGTCACTTCGGTTCTTCTCGTTTGATGTAAGCCCCTTGGCCTGGACAAATGCACTGGAGCGAACGTGGTGGGGATCACGCTCGTAGTACTTGTCGATTATCGGATGGACCATAACGGTCTGTCTGTGGATTGTCAAGATGGAATTTGTTGGTACGTTGACCCAATTCTCTGCTTCAAGTCAGTCCCTGCCCTTCAATACCCAGACCATTTTGCATACCTCTCTCAAACGTCAGGGGCTCGCTTGCGACAAGTACAATGTCGGCGCCCCGATCCTTACGTTCCATCTGGTATTGCTTGTCACTTGCAGATTGTGTTCGGGTCGTCCACTGGGTTCCAGAAGAATAGTACAAGCTCGCCGCCTCATCCTTGGAACTGCTGATGTATCGAGTGCAGATCACGCTATGACCATCGGTGACAGCAAAGTTTAGCAAGCTTCTGGTATCGACATCCTCATTCTGCAGTATGCTTTCGGGGATCGCATCGGTCATCTCGTTGATCTGCGCGATCGTGCGCTTCATAGCCTCTCGAAGAATAGTTGGTCCAAAGCCAGTTTCGGGGCAAGCGCTTGGGTCGTGGCCAAGTCGCTCAAGAGTATCGAGGAAGAGGGCAAACGCCCACTCGCTATCCGTTCCGCCTTTGACGCCCAGATACCACTTGTCAGCGAGACGCTCGCCCAGGCGACGCTTGATGTATTTCCAACCCCCCAGACCGCCATTGTGCATCCACATCAGACTACCGTGTGTAAAAGGGTGGCAGTTGTCTTCGCTGAGGGAGCCTTCGGTCGTGGCACGAACATGGCCAAAGATCAGGCGGGAGGCGGTCTTTGAAGCGATTCGCTGCAGATTGGTGCAATTCCAGGCGGGAATGGTGGATGTGAAAAGGCAAGGCGCCGACCCAAGCTTAGGGTCGGTGTAGAAGCCTATGCCGAAGCCATCTGCGTTGTTCTGACCTCGTCTCGTATCCTGTAGATAGTTATATGTGTCAGTTATGATATGACGTTCCTTCGACTGTCGGTCAAAGAAATTGATTGAGGTTAACCCACGAGACGCAACCGAGAATCAAAGGATTGCTTGAGAATAGAATGAGTAGGATCAAGAATCAGCTTTGATAGAAGAATCTCGTCACTCCCTTTGTAGACCTGAAAGAGTCACGGGTGTCAGTGTTGTGTTCTGCGTGCGACCAAGAAGCCGGCTTCGGAGGTATAGATAAGGGATCTTGATTATAGGGGACTCACCAGAAAACGGCACATGGTTTGTTTGACCTTGTGCGCAGAAATAAATAAATCTGGCCCGGAGAAAAAAAACAGATAGTTCAAGAGGGAGGACAGGTGCGAGAAAGGATAATAAGAAAGAGGTGCAGGAACAAAAATGTCTGGAGAAAAATAAGGGATTGTGTATTACGGAGACGGGAGGACAGTGATTGTGAGAGAGTGATTATGGTGAGAGATGACACCATTGGCCTTGGAACTCTCAAGGGTTGCGTTGCTTCTTCCAGTGGATGCCAGGAGTGGCTATCGGTGAACGGGCCATCGGCTTTGGCGGGAGACAAGCCCTCCACAGGTTAAAGGTAAGACAAGGCTGAGAGGGAGGGGGGGAGAAGAGCGGCCAATGGGGACAAGTGAAAATAGAGGCACTTTGAAAGGATTAAAGGATTTGAGGATTTGGCTGACAGAGCCAACGTGACATGGCCACGATACTGCATGAAAGCTACTGGTGCTGATGAGTTGTCATATGCAGTGATATGTATGTATCATGCATACAGGTATGTAAGGAATGTATGTACCTAGAATACATGTTCTTGTAACAGAAAGTACTAGAGTAAGGTACCTGCAGTACATAATCGCCAATGGCATCATTGACGACACTGTTTCTATCCTTGCATCCAATCCATATGAGTCCAAAATTCCGGGGAATGGCCCGCTGATAGTGGAGAATATCACGGCTCTCGTCAGTTGAACTAATAATACCCTCAAGTCCCGTCCCGTTGAAAGCGTGACTCAACAACTCGATTCTTTATTGCCCGTTTTCGCTTCGAACTCTCGTTATGACTCAATTGCTGCTCATCACGTCAACGACCCCCTGCGAAGCCGTGATTCATTGACTTGTCTTGGTTTAAAATGATCATTCAAAATATCATATTCAGGGGGGAAAAGAAAAACACAGTCCTGCAGCCACCGCCAAAAGCGGGCGAGTCGCCACATCCGCATCGTTGACCCTTGCAGCTACTCCGTAAAGGCTGGGCACCTAGAGAGCTGTGAGCCACAGTTGACGTTGACGGTCTTCTCCAACTGTGGCGCTGCCGGGAAAAGCCATTTTACGCGAGAACATCGCCCATTTACACGCTCCGCGGTTTCGCGACCGCGTCTTTGGCCTATGACATTGGCATGGTCCACTCTCGTCTCGCTTCAAGTCCCAGTCCCAGTCCCAGTCCCAGCCCGGCCTTTTGGCTCCTCTGGCAACCAAACTAATTCTGCAATTGGAGCCTCTTCTTTCCACCATATTCAATTTTCGACATGTTCTGATCTATGTCCCTGCAAGAATTCGTCTCATCGACTCGTGAACTGTGACCTCTTCGCCAGCATATATCGTCAGACTCGACTCTCCAGCCCAGCTCAACCAAGCCCAGCCTCTCGCGGCTTCAACAGGGCAATCGTTCATTGCCTGCCATGTCCTCCGATGGCCCAGATACTCTTCCAACGCCTGCATCATCGTCACGACCAAAAGGGACGCCCTCGATAACGCCTCGTCGCTTTAATCGCTTCTGGCAACCAAGACAGTTTCAGACTCAACCGTTGCCAAAGTTTAGAACTGCTCTTGGGAGCTTGGACGAGTCTGATACTAACCAGCAGCCCATCTCGCCCCAATCTCTTTTTCATAGTGATCCCATTCTACCTTCTACTCCAAGTGATAGATTCCAGGATGAATCACGGAAGAGAAAGCTTCAGGTCGAGGCTTCGGGTGATGAGGCCGTCTTCAAGAGGCCAACATTGAACTTGGATGATATGCCACCACTTCGGTTCAGTACCACAACTACCTCTATCTCAAGCAACACACTTCCCGGCTATGATGATGAAAGTCAAATGTCAGAAAGTCAAATTAGTCTGGAGAGTCTTGATAGCTATAGAAGAGCTACCCTGGTAAGTTTGACTTGGTCTGAAATTGCTCACGCGACCTCCTCAACTTACACCACATCAGAGCAATTTCTTCAAGACCAGCCGTGGAGTTGCTCGAACGCCTAAAAAGTCACCCTTTCTTGTTAATACACCCAGCATCACCGAGGAACCTCAGCCTGATAACGTATGTTATTATCTTCAGGGTCCTTGGCGTCACTGACATCATCACTAGGAGCTAGCCAACTACGCACCTAGACCAATCCGAAAATTCAGCGACAGGGGCGTTGCATCACAATTACTCAACCGTGAGCATGGACTTGGATATTCAACCGGCCAGACATATCTTCACACACCAGCATGCGACCCTCGAACCGTGACTGCAAGGTTTTACAGCCGCTGCATCGATTCTTATGAATGTCTAACTCCTAGTGGCAGCCGTACCATCCCCTTCTGCCTCACAAGCACTCACAATGCCCCCGTAACGGCTGTCGGTGATGAAGAAGGTTGCGTTAGGTTCTTCGACACTTCTCCCAACGATGATCCCAACGAGGAAAAGGACCTGGGTGTTCACTCGGTTCATGACAATGCTATCTGGGACATGGACTTTTCCCAAGATGATATGCGTCTTGCGACTACAGCCGGTGACGCAGCTCTGGTCATGGATGTTACGACCAAGTCTATTGCTGCCAGACTCGCAGATGGCCATTATAACTCAACTCGGCAGATTGCTTGGCAGAAAGGCCAATCTATCGGCAACGTATTGGCAACATCAGACAAGGCTGGTCGAATTCGCCTGTGGGATTTGAGGTGCCCTCATTCTCATGTGAGAAGTTTCTCAACAATCAGTAGCAGCGAGACAGGTCGTCGAACCGTCGCTGTTCGAGATGAGACCATCAGACCATTCCAGGCCTCGACCGTGAACACCCTTGACAACACCCATGAGCGTACTGCCCATGGTAAGACCTCTCCCGCTTCTGTTACTGCAATCCAATGGCTTCCCGCTGGTCGTGAACATCTTTTACTCTCCGCTTCTGAGGCTGAAGCTGTTGTCAAGCTCTGGGATCTTCGGTATATCAACCGTCGTCACCAAGAAAAGAGCACGCCCCTCTCAGCTACCACTGTGCCCTCCAACCACGCCTGGCGTTCGTATGGTATCACCTCTCTGTCTCTCAGCAGTGATGCCGCCCGTATGTACGCAGTGTGCAAGGATAATACCATCTACGCCTACTCCATGGCTCATCTCATGCTTGGTCACGCTCCTGAGCTCAAAGACCTCGCCACCAAGAGGAGACCCATCGAAGCCCAAGGCCTAGGACCTCTTTATGGTTTCAAGCATGACTCTTTCGCAGCACGAACATTCTTTGTCAAGTGCAGAATAAGACCCAAGGGCCTCTCCCACTCATCCGACCTCCTTGCGGTTGGTAGCTCCGAGTCTTCGGTCGTGCTCTTCCCCACAGACGAGCGATATCTTCGATCTGCTTGTGCCCAGCGCGCTCACCTCCTTGATCCACCTGGATCTGCACCTACACCCTCACGCTCATTCTCATCTGCCGCAGGCGCTGAACCCACCTCCTCCACAATCCCCATCTTCCGCAATGGCACAGCTCTTGTCCATGGCCATCAACGCGAGGTTTCAAACGTCAGCTGGAGTTACGATGGCAAATTAGTCAGCGCATCTGACGATTCTATCGTACGTCAGTGGCAGGAGGACGAAGGCCGGGCTCGGTACTTGAGACAAATCGGAGATTTTGGTGGTGAGCGATACATGGCAGGCTGGGCTGATGTGGGTAGTGACTGGGATGATGAAGATGATGAGTAATGAGTTGATAGCATGTTGCAGTAGCGCACGGCGTTTCTTTGATATTATACGATACCCTTCAGCCAGTATGGGCGTTTCAAACATGTATGTTAATCAGCAGAGCCCTCAACAGAGTCTCAAGCTCGTAAGCGGGTTCATCGAGGTCATTTACAGATGGCATTCACGAGGAATGACAGTTTAAAAAGATAGCATCGACGAATTGGAATCACAGTATAATCTTGGTCAAGGATATATCGTTTAGGTATTTGTGACGTAAACTACCTATCTCTGAATCTAGTGTCGTAATCGTTTCTTTGTAGAACGCTGAAAGGCCATGAACGGGTATCGAGTACAATCGTGTACGTGTGCTCTAGGTATAAAAATGCAACCGACTCCAGGTATAGACGTGCTTGCCCCCAATGAGGGCTATCCTGAATCCTTCAACTCCTTAAAACGCCAAACAAAATGCAATCGCTGTCTGAAACAACTTTTCCTCTCATGCTTCAATAATCATTACTCCACGGCCACGCCTAGCAGAGCACAATGCTCCCAGCAGAATAACACCAACGGTCAACACTATCAACCAGTTGAAGAGGCTCATACTATCAAGCTTCTTAGACGCAACTTGAAGACAATCTTTCAGCTCGTGCTCGGTCGTGTTTTTTCTAGCTGGCAGGCGCATTGGTTGCGGCAAGGTCTTGTCGAATCTCATAGACTTGGAAAACGCCGGGCAGAGTTCAATGGCTGCAGCATCATCCTTGGAGAGACCAGGATGGCCGATCGGGAGCTTATTCCCACTCTCTGGCTCCACTGCCGATGCGGTTGTACTGTAGTTCCAGATCTTCCAGACTAATTTAGTGCCGCTTGGTGCAAGCTTTGTAGATCGCTGGATTCTGTCTCTTGCGATAGAAACACTATCCCTGAGACGAGAGCGAAACGGGTGCAGTTGATCGACCAAGTCAAGTAGTGACGAGGTTGTACTGCCGCCACTTTCTTTGCGCGCTGGGTCATCACAGACCATGTCGAGCTGCTGAACCAAAAGTGTCATGTTGTCGAAAATGCAAATCGACTCTTGAACGATATCCTGCTTCTCGCGTGCTGTGAGTTGCCCCTCCATGCTAGCGAGTCGTCGCTTAAATTCCCGTTTCAAATCTTCCCCGTCCTCAGGAGTTTGGAAGTGGAAAAATCGGAGAGGCATCGTGTGAGTCGCATGGCAGTGGAAGTCGTCTACTGGGATCTCTTCGTCGGGCAGGCCACTTGCACGCTTAGTTGGCCTTGATCTCTCTTCACAGGGGAGACGGTTCGGCTGGACTGGCGAAGGTAACCGGTCCCAAAAATCGTCTCCAGCTGATTCGAGTGTAGCTCTGATAAAACGGCCACCAGCAAAGAGCGCCATGAACAAGATATAGGAATAAGCCATCAGCACATGAGGCCTATGCTGGACAGTTCTTTTGATGTGCTGTATGAATTCCCCCAATCGACCATTTTCTTCGACAAGCCGTAACTGCTCTTCAACAGTATCGTTGGACCATCCTGCCAAATTGGCAATGTCGGCCTTGAGACGATCTGAACGCATCAATCCCGGAAGATACATTTGTTGAAGTATCGATTGCATCCTGCTGCAGCTCGACAGCTCGTGAAGATCGGAAGCTGGGAATGCAGTTTCTGCTGAGTTTGGTGGAGTTTCCGGCTCGCAGGTCTCGTCATCCTCCCCGGGCAAATCTACAGGCAAGCCCGACTCGAGGATGTCACGCCACACCGTCTCAAAGGCCACATAAATAGGTGCAACGTGGAGTAGGCCAGTGATATAAGCAGATGAATCGGTAGCAAGAGGAGGCAACGCAAGCGGTAGCCGGGCGATAATAAGTTTGTTAAGCTTTGCGTGCACCGATCTTGTAGCGATGGCGACAGACTCGGCTAAGGAGAGGTCATGTTGGCGGTGTTGAGGTTCGAGTTGGGGTTGGGGTTGAGAGTCGGACGAAGGTTGAGGCTGAGGATGTTGTGAGACGTCGGCTTGAAGCGAAGCCATCTCCATTGGAGTTGACTAGGTTGCTTGGCCACCCTCGAGCCTGGACTTTAAGGAAACGGTAGGACTGGTTTTACTTGCAGGCCGAGCTCTAGGTTATTAATGTGCGACGAAGACAGTAGCACTTGATTGTCAAGAAAGGTTGAGGTAGGGACAGAAAATATTCCAAATGAAGAGCGAGGAAGACAAGATGATGAGGACTAGGGCCGAACCGGAAATCGGACAGTTCAGGTTAGGCAAAGTGAATGTAGGGTTATGAAGGAGGAGGAAGAGTCGATTTCGGTCTGGCCTGGGTCGAGATGGAGGAGGACCCTGCAAATGGAGATGAAGGAGGCAACATGGAGCAGGTATGATGGCATGCCTTCCTCATGGAAGATTTGTTTTTATGACGAGGGGACGGGATGATTCAGAGCCTCTAAAATCCGAGTCAAGTAGGTACCTTAGGTAGTGCCTATTCACCGTTGGCTATGATTCTGAAAAGCTGTCTCTAAGTGCTAGTGAATAGAGGTAGAGAGCTTAGGCCATCATTCACTGGGAGCTGCTTATCAAGCCACACTACGAATCAATATCATATCCATTCACGCATGGAGAATCACATCAAGCATGATGCAAAACGCCGCAATCCTCTGATTCCCGCCAACGCCACATCAGGAACAAGGGCACTGTAGATCCCCCTCATGACAAGGGCCCATGACACGGAGTGCTACTGAAAAAAGAAGCTCCCCCACTTGGAGACCTCAAGTCATGATCGGGATTTTGACGTGTCATCGCTAATGGACCCGCTGGAAACAGGGATCTAACGCCAAAACGCTCCGGAGCTCTGGGTCGCGCAGGGAAGAATGTTTAACGGAGCTGCTCCGGGCTAGGACAAGCATTCTATCATTTGAACATAGGTACTCCATAGAGGCTAAGAGGATATGCGAACCAAGGCAGATGAGATTTACGAAAGACCTAACCAGCGATATGAGTTTTGATTGCATTAATTAGAGTCTTTCAGCTTCAAAGAAGCAAATATGTCCACGTATACTATTACGAGTACTGCTGAGCTGTCAAGTATTGCAAAAGTAAAGAATCACCTAGACGAAAAACATCAGCCATCACCAGACATGATACGATTTCCCACAGCTTCCATATCCAAAGTGACATCCTTCACAAAATGCAGTATACAATTGGCCATATCGTCTCAAGACCCGGCTGCCTCAACCCCCTCCCCGACCCGAACCCTGGTCCCGAGGCGCATGGTCCCGCCCAAACTTTCGATTCGATCTTCACAGATCATCGTAGATGGCCCAAGATCGAGAGTATAACTGAGAAGTTCAGGGTCTAGAGGGTCCAGAACCACAGGACCTCAAAACCCTGCACGATCAAGACTTGTTTCCTGCAATTTTCTGAATCGGGAAATCTAATATTCTAAATTGTGTCCTTAACTCCTTGTCTCCATGACTGAACTGTTCGTCTAGCCGTATCTTGCGGTTGAAACGCCTTGCATCCTGTGCATTACTTGCTGTTGAAAGCAACCCAAAACGCCTCAAAATTCCGTAAGCTCATGCATGTCGTTATCTTCATGACCCGTACACTTAAACTCCAACCGATCTCTCCACGTCGTCGTCCCTTTTGGGCTCCTCCCCATCGTGGCTCTCTCGGCTGACCACAATAAATGAAACAAAAACAACTGCAGCACCAACCCAATAGGTAAAACTCGAATATTGCTGGTATTGCAAGATCTCGCCAATCAAAGACAATGGAATTGTGAGAGATAGGCCAACTGTCACCACAAGGGGTGTCGTCATGAGCAGGGCGAGAGCCCACGAAATATCGCTGATGAAGGAAGATACCGCATTGAACTGGTCGTGTGTTAGTTTTCTGATACTTTGGCCGAGCCACAGAAACTCACAATAATGATGCCCCAAAGTGTGCTACTAGGTGGGAGTTCAAACTGGTCACGGTTAGCTCATAGTCACATCACGTCTCGGAACAAAAACTCACCGGCTCCAAGCCTGTCCAATGCAAGATGAAGAAGATGGGCCACAGGAGAACCACGTTGAAGACACCTACAAGTCCGAAGAACAGCTGCATATCGACTTTGTCCTCATTCGGGACCTTGCGCTTCATCACAGTCACGTAAAGACCATAAATCACGGCACTCAGAAGCGCCATCGAATCTCCAACCGCGATTTGCGTAGGTGTCTTGTGCGGGAACGACCCTCTATCCTCATCGCTTTTGCCGGACAAATCCACAGTCGAGATAAGAATCACTCCTGCCAGGGAAGCTCCTACACCCAAGATCTTTGCTGTTGAGAACCGCTCGATTCCGAATAGGGAGCAGAAGATAAGAGTCCAGACACTACTCGTGGATGTCAGGATGGTAACGCTCGCGACGCTTGTGTATTCGAGACAAGCTGACGCAAAGTAGTTCGCTGAGAACCATAGCATGCAGAACTCGAAGCTCAAAACGGCAGTCTCTTTGAACGTCAGCTTCTCTTCGGGGGTTGCGGTTTCGGTGCTTCCGTATCCTTGCGATATCAAGCGCTCGGTTGCCCGTTCGTCTTCGGATTGATAGAGTGACTTCGTATTTATTTTGCCATGCTTGTAATCGGACCATAACTGCGTCGCATCATGTCGCATTCCACCAATTCCATGCTTCCGTAGGTATTTGAAGAACTTGGGTATTAAAGAGATGGCGAATATCGAGGTGTTGAGGTAAACGATGAAGAAAGGCTTGTTGTAGGTTTGATCAGAGAACATGTACTACAGACCAATGTTAGCTTGAACATGAAGCGTACCGTTTGGACGCTCGTACACTGGCGATGAAGTTGTATAATGTCCATAGGAACACCGTCAGCAATAACAGCGCAAAGCCAAGGGTTCGTCTCGCAACACCGCCCAAGCCCAGTTTCGCCCTCAACCCAGCTGGTGATCTTGCTCTCGACTCTAGTAGGGGGCTCGACGGTACTGCCACATCATTCTCATCTTGTACATGCTGTCTCTCCTGCGAAAGCGATCCCTCATCTGATAAAGTCGACATAGCCGGTGCCATCTCTTATCTCCAATGCGAAATCAGATTCCCGGATGCGCGCAACTGTGCGCGTCTCGGCCCGAGTCGCGATAAGCGAAGATGTTGGCGATGTCAGCGCAAGCGACCACTGCGACTTTGAGAGTAGGTCGATGGTTGTGTTAAGATGTGGGAGGGAGATAATATTAATATGGTCGCGGATATCGGACGGTTATTGATTTCAGGGTCTTGAGCACGCAATTAATCGAAGCGGGGATCTTGGTGACATTTTGGGGTAATCATTCGCAAGTTTAAGATAAGGGTTCTTATTTTGAGCCGGTATCGGGGATGGTTTATTCCCAGCAGTGAAACCTAGGTATTCTGATATCACTTATACCGACATCAAATTGAGTTGACTGGGCTCCAAGTCAGATCTTTTTAAATCTTGTAATTTTATGTATTGATTTTGATAACGACATGACGTTGATGCACCGAGATCTCGGTCTCTGATAGATTGTGTTTGAAACGTTCAAGAGTTAATTGAATTGATAATCGCAAATGAGGTAGTATTGGTATGCAAAACTGAGCATCGATAAGTATGAATGCGAAAGGTTTGACGACCTCCCCATTTCTTCAATAACCCAAAAGGACCAAGCTCTTTTGCTAGTAACGGCAGTGGAATATACGGTGAATGCGGCATGTTTGTGAAGGAATATATAGGGTAATTTGAAAGGAGCCAGCAACAGCAATACCAATATGGATGTAGACATATTGACCAAGTTCGAAGACCAAGGACTAGAAGCTTATTTAAAACATATAATTCTGTGATCTTAAACTCATTTAATCAGTATGTTTCCACTCAGGCATCCTCTCTACTTCTTTGAAGGTGTTGGCAGAGTGGTGATACAGCAAACACCAAGGATAACTCGACATCACCTGACGGATGCATACCATTTCTCCCTATTTCATCTCGGAAGGGCCAATCAAGAAGTCTCCTCTTAGACTTCAAACTCGACGTTTGCTATGACAATCAATGCATGTATCCGTTGTGCTTGCTCAAATACATCCAAGCTCCCCGTTGATCTTCTCGGGAGGCTCACATTGATTCACTGGCCGGGCTCCCAGTCGTTTCCAACACTGTCAAGCTGCGCCGACGATTTTCTTTCCAAGTCATCCAATCAAAGTTCAATCTCCTGCTATAACCATGGATGCCTGTATTTCGGTTTACTGCATCTCCTCTGCCTATTTCTTTGACTCATCCTTGAACTTTGTTGATTTGCGTTTAAACGGTCGCACGAGTTAAAAGAGCAGCCACCGCTTGCTCCTCAAGCATCATGTCCCGCAGGGGCCGCAGGAGACCAAGAAAGTGCAAAACCGTCAATGCAATGCTGAATAATAAAGAAACCCCGAAGGAGAAAGAAATTTCAACCACGAACCGAGACCGGCCTCATATCACGCGCAGCGTGTCTCATCGTCTCTCTCAACCGAACAGAGTCAAGCGAAACTCGACGCTCTGTGTGCCGAAAGGAGATGAGATCCTAGGCTTTCCCGTCGACGAAGATCGTATGAACAGAATATGTCCACCGTGGCGCCATTTCAAACTTCTGGGTGGACGCAAAAGGTTGGCCGACACCAATGGCATGGACTTCGAGAATGAGAGGGCCAAGGACGCTCTCCGGATAGTCTTGGACATTGTCCACGGCAAGGAGGTGATGGACTATGAAAACTTCAGCCCTCGCCTCCTGTTCTACATCCTTGAAGTTCATGCCTGGTTGGGACATCCTGAAGCCACGTACAGCAGTGGTATGGATCCAAAAAACGTCGGTACCCAAGGAGCAAAATCCTCTCCATTTTTCCACAGGGACGCAATCTCAAGGTGTATCTTTGACATGGCAAGAAAGGCTAAGTATTTGTACCGGGTGAGAGACTGGCTACTTCTGGCTCTCGTCGCCGAAAAGCTAAAACTTCACGACGCTATGCAATTAGTCCTCGACAACTTATGCCTTTTCTGCAGAGCTAACAAGAGGGAGTTGCCCGAGGAGGCAAAGGATTGCATCAAGGATAGGGAATGGGCCAGGATACAGGACCTCAGACTCATTGGTAAGTCATATTCTTTCCTTTGTATATTGGATGTTGAGCTGATTGTGAAACAGACAAGGCCTTGCTGGAAAAGCGTGAGTTTTATGTCGAGAGAATTTTCAAGGGGCTAGGTCTTCTCTCACACCAAGTCCTCTATTTTGATGGAGGCATTCTTCCCAACGAAGAAACCTTCAATACCTATCAGGACTATAAAGTCGCAGCATGCTCGTCCTGTCGATCGCTTTCGTCTGACGAATTTCATCGGGAACTCATTTCAGCGCATCTATGGCCGCTGTGCGCTGACACTTACAAAGAGCGCGTCATCGATCTCCTTCACGTAATCAGGGACATGGAAGAAAGAACTCTTGTTGGAAGACACTGCAACCAGTTGACCCATCTCTACGATCACCTACGCCAGATGTATACCGAACAGGACGTTAGGCAGATATGGATTGGTCGATAAACTGGGTGATAAATTGCCCAGGGCGAAATGATAAGGCCGAGATCAAAAGATCGAATTGCCGAATAGCCATAAATTTTGAGTTGCTAGTTCGTAACTTTGCTAATTGATCGGTCATTAAGGCCAGCTTATGACGAGAACACCATGGCCTGGGGCTCCATACCCTTGCCTTCAGCCAAAACTCCCGCCTTTCTCAAGATGGATACCGTGTTCTGAACAACCTCAGCCCGAACACCCTCGGTCTTGTTAGGGAATCGGACAGTCTTGAGCCACTCTCGGGCATCAGGTTCTGTGTATCCGAGGCTGCTTGAGATGTACGCGACAGCTTCCTCTTGATTGTCATTAAAGTGCTTGATACCCTGATCCAGCTTTCCAAAAAGGTCCTTGACACGGGCGTCTAGACCATTCTGGGTGAGCTTCGTAGAAGCAACGATCTTCCAGCTGCTCCAGGGAGTGTAGATCTCGCCAACGCGACGAATCTCACCAGAGTCGTAGAACTTCTTGGAGGTGAAATGCTCCCACATGAAGAAGTCGGCCTCGCCGCTGTTGACGGCATTTCTTAGATTCTCAAAGTTGTTGAGGACAACTGTATCGGAAAAGGGCTTCTCTGCAGCTCCAGGGGTCAACCAGCCTTGCTGATCGGCCAGGACAAAGCCCATCACGTAACTTCCTGAGCCAATGCGTGAAACACCGATCTTGCCGCCCTTGAGGGAGTCAACAGAGGTGATCTCAGGTCGCTTTGCACCAGTAGAGATAGCCCAGCCTGTATATGTTAGTGACTATACCATCGTGATGGCGAAGAAGACTTACAAAGAGGTGTCTCGACATATGTGCCAACGAGACGATATCCGCCATCACCCTCAACACCCTCCTTGCCTAGGCCCGCAATCCAGCCCTCAGTCAAACCAACAGCTACATCGATCTCACCAGCTCGAATAGCAGTGACCATGTGGCCGGTGCCTGAAGGGAAGGGAATCAGCTCCGCATCGAGACCGAAGTGCTTCTGAGCAAAATAGAGAGGAGTTGAGAAGTGCTCTGGCACGTAGCCAATACGAAGAGGAGAAGACATGACTGGGATATTTGATCTCTGAGTTTGAAGAGCCTAGGTTGAATGTATAGTCTATTGTAGTTCGGGTGACGTTGATTCTTAAAAAGAGACAGACCGGATCCGGAGAGACGGATGGCACGGATGCGGGGTTTGATATACGGCCCCGCAACGGCAGTTGACGGTCCTCCACTGCAAATAGAGTTTCTATGCATCACGGCATCTGCCATTCATTATTCAAGCGGCATAATTTATGCCCAATGATACCTTCTAAAATGTCGATACAGTATCCAGTTTAGATGTGACGTTTACTACAACTTTCGTTGGGCCCCTGACTATTCGCTATCTCGGTGTTTATCTGTAACGACTTGGTGCGTAGGTAATGTAAGAAAGAGCATTAAAATCAGTGCACAACACGGAGCCAATTCCGTCTTGGAAACAAATTGTGTAACAAGAAGAAATCCAATCCGATATGATACGCGTACCAGCACGGTCCAGGCCTAGGTAGATACCTAAGCCACGCAACAAAAACAGCCCTACAGAGGCTCAGCAACCAAGAACAAGGGACCGTCGATGGCTGCCTTACCCCTGAAATCTCTGAAGCTGTCAGCCAAGACGCTAAATCTGGGGGGGATCTGATACTTGAAATAGCCTAGTCAAATTTCCAGTTAGCTCAGCCTCCCTTGATTATTCTGACGTCTTCTCAAATTCCCTTCCTTTTAAAGCCAATCTCAGCCATCTTTGGCCTCTTCCAGGCTGGATGGCATTGTTTTGAGTCGTTCCTTAACCTTTCCTATCAACATGGCGCCCCGGTATAATCCTGTTTCTAGCGACGACGTGGAGTTGGAGTCTCATCTGGATGTGCCTCTGCTTGATCTCGAACCGCTAGAAGATGATGCAGTAAGCGATAGCCAGAGTCTACATTCTCATTCAGAACCGATTCCGAGTTACCGATTCACGCGATGGGGCGTTCACTCACCGAAAAGAATTGTCATCTTGATCGCTGTCATCAAATTTGCCGTTGTTTTGAGCGGGATGTTGTTGCTTTTGCCGACTGTGCGTTTGATTGAGGACATGTTTTGCCATATACACTACCAGGATACCTCTACGGGCATCATTGATGAGATGAAGTGTAAGGTTGATGAGGTGCAATCTCAGCTTGGATATTTCTATGGCTGGAACAGTCTTATCACCTCTATTGTTGGTGAGTGGCCAGGCGGATGAGTTGCCCGATGTTCAGTGTCTCATATTTCCCAGGTCTTGTCGTAGCCTTTCCTTACGGTATGATGTCGGACAAGATTGGCCGTAAACCCACTGTGATCTTGGCATGGTCTGGCGTTGCCGTTTGCTTTCTTTTTGCCCCCTTCAGCATGAAGGCGTTTCAAGGCGAGCTTCGAGAAAAGCCCTATCTTTTGATCGTGGGAGGTTTCTTTCAGATATTCGGCGGTGGCATTCCGGTAATGTTCTCTACCCTCTATTCGATCGCAGCCGATGTCAGTTCAGAGGAAGACAAGTAAGTGGACAGAATATCGTTTCCCTACGGGCAGAAGCTGATATCACTTGCAGAGCCAAACATTTCTTGTGGCTTACGTTTGGTGCGACTTTGGGAGGCATTTCAGGGCCTGTTATTGCAGGCATCCTAATGAACAAGTACGGGCCGTGGGTTCCCGTCTACTTGGTCTTTGCCACTGTTCCCATCATCATAGGCATCCTCTGCTTGCTTCCCGAAACCTTGACTATCAAGCTCAAGCACCAGAAAGCTCAGGCGGGCAAAAGCGCCCCAACCACGTTCAAGGGGCATATTTCGCATGCTATCAAAGATCTCAAGCATTCAGTTAGCATGCTCAAGGACCCAAGTGTTCTCATGATCATGGTGACATTCTTTGTGACGAATGCACGGTTTACGGCATACACTACAACCCTGGGCCAATATATCAGCAAGCATTTCAAATGGAAGATGGCTGAAGTGAGCTTGATTCTGTCTCCTTTGGGAATTCTCAATCTCATCATCCTCGCCGGGCTGCCCAAGATATCGGAGATTCTGGTGTCCCCTCGATTTCGAATGTCAGCATTTGGCAAGGATTTATTCTTGACGCGAATCTCGACCGGAATACTCGCCTTTGCAGCCTTCTGGCAAGGCATCAGTCATAATGCTGTCATGTTCCTTTTTGGCCTCTTCATTGGGACGTTTGGCGCGGCCGACAGCCCTCTGGCTCGCGCAACAGTCACACACTACGTGCTGCCTGAGTATACTGCTCGACTGTATGCCTTGATAGGTATGATTGAAGTGATAGGGTCATTTATTGGAGGACCAGTCTTGGCTTGGTTCTTTGACCAGGGCCTGAAGCGAAAGGGAATCTGGATCGGCTTGCCTTGGTTTTACATCTCGTTCCTCTGTTCTTTGTCTTGGATTGCGCTTTTCTTTGTTAAGCCACCGAAGAAGCGCTCAAGAGAAGATCCAACAGACAGCGAAGGCTACGAAGAAGAAGATTACATGCCGGATGATCCATTGCGACTTCAGTAGTTGAAGGTTGAAGGTTGGAGCAACAATCCTGACACTGACTGGATATGCCAGATATAAGAAACCTGTTCATCTACTATCTAAACTGAAAGATACCCAAATGGAACGCTTTTATATGTTACTGCTGTATAATACTTTGTGACGCTGTAGTTTATGGGGACTAACACTCCTCCGATATAGGTACGGTCGGGTTAGATAAGGTAAGTAGGTACCTAGGAATAGTTGTGATATGCCTATCAGTTACCTTCCGAATAAGGCCATGCCACGGGACTTTTGTAAGTCGGCCAGCAAATGATAAATGCCAGCCGAACTCGCAAACGAGATCGCCCTTACAAGGATTTTGATCCGTCTCCTCAATTTAACGGACTCTATTCATCCGACATGCTCATTATTTTGCGTCGTGCTGACCGATGCTGCCAAAACCGAGGCTCAAATGCGGCACGACCTTTTCGCTCTACAGAAGGTACGTAGTAGGAATGTTGGCTCGGCCAAGTTACAAAACTGCATCAAAGTCGTTCTAGATTACGTGTAGTGGCTGCATAGTACTCCGTAACCCATCTCCAATTGCGTGCGACTTATAGAATCGGTGCAATTGGAGCTGATGCATGCATGAGCAGGGTACTACCACGCTATCGGGTCCACGGGTATAAGGTCTTGGGGACGTCAAACTACATTTATATCCCCCTTGGCTTGCAATATTCTGCTTCCCAAGAGGCCAAGAAACACCCAAGCTTGGCCTTTTTCTTGACTGCGGGCTTTTGGTGACAGTCTTGGCCGTTATGGATGGCTACAACTCCACGGCCTGTGGCGATAGCCTCTTTGGGCCCAGCGTTTGGACCAAGGGTTGTCGCGGTGGATTTGATTTCACCCGTGAGCACACCAGGAAACTTGGAGTAGGCGATTGACTAACTGTGTCTCAGTATCGTTCCAAGAAAGTATCCTCAGCATTCTTCCATCGGCTATTTTTCTTGCACTTGCCGGCCCACGAGCCTTCTACCTCTTTAGAAGTCCAGACAAGACCAAGCGTCACGCGACATATACACCAAAGCTGGTAAGAACACTCTTCATTGTCTCTCTTTATTTCTTCTTGGCTAACGAGAATACTCAGATCACTTCCGCTGTATATGCTGCCTTACAGGTCGTTTTGCTGGCTTTGGTTCCATCCGCCAAGAAGCTCAATACTCGCTTCTCACTAGCTGCGGCCATTCTCAATCTCGTAGCAGCTTTTGCCATTCTTTTGTTGGCTCACGTCGAGCATGTCAAGTCTGTTCGACCATCATTCATCCTCACTGCGTATTTGTTTGTCTCGCTTCTATTCGACGCGGCTCGGCTTCGCACAGAATGGCTCATGTCACTGAACATCGCGTATGCCGCAACTCTTTCGACCTCGACAATCTTCAAGTTGGCGCTGCTTGTACTGGAGACAATCGAGAAACGCAGGATATTGATATCAACTGAAAAGCCAATTTCAAAAGAGAGCACAAGTGGCCCCTTCAGCCGTGGGTTCTTTGTCTGGTTGAACTCACTGCTCATCTCAGGCTGGGCTACTGTTCTGACAAACAACGACCTACCCACAATCTATGAGAAGCTATCGTCAGAGAAGCTTGCAATTCGTTTCGCAAAATCCTGGAAGAAAGGTACGATACCATAAGAAGATGAAACCAACACTTCTAATGCAGGACTGCAGCCTCATCGAAGAGCAAGAAACCTTCTCTATTTCTGACAACCGTGACCGTTTTGAGATGGGAGCTTCTTGGTATAATACCACCCCGTGTTGGCATGATCGCCTTGAGCATCTCTCAGCCCTTTCTTGTCAGCAACGCATTGCGATTCCTCACGATGCCCGAGTCTGACTCGACAATGAACTTGGGTTATGGCTTGATAGGTGCATTCGCCTTTGTTTTTATCGGCTCTGCGGTATGATCACAACAGACGATGAAAGTACGCCAAGCTGACATTATATAGCTACTAACAGCTTGGTACGAGCATCTGACATTCAGAGCTGGTGCTATGGTTCGTGGTGGCCTTATGACCATGGTTTACGGGAAGATTTTCCAGCTTCCTACCGACGACCTCGGCGAGTCTTCAGCTGTCACGCTCATGGGAAATGACGTGGAAACCCTGATTGAAAAACTTCACATGCTCTTGGTTGAATCCTGGGCGAACACCCTCACAGTTGGCATCGCTATGTACCTACTGGCAGCACAGCTCGGCGCTGTTTGTGTTGCTCCTATTGTCACAGCAATCAGTGAGTATCTCTGTCTTTTGGTCCAATGAATTCTAACCGTGTAGTCTCCCTCCTCCTTACGGGTTCTATTGGCAAGATGATGGTCGCTCGCCAGATCAAATATCAGAAGGCCACTCAGGACCGCATTAATCTTACTTCTGAGGTTCTCGGCTCAATGAAACCAGTCAAGATGCTTGGACTGTCGAAAAGATTCGGCAGCCTCATTTCTCAGAAACGAGATGAAGAGATCAAAGCCAGTAAACATTACCGCGTGATCAATGTCTACCTGAACTGTATCAGTAAGTAGTTCTGGTCTAGAAGATGTTCTCTTGCTCACCCTTTTAGCCAACTGCAATATTGGAATGACCGAAGCAATCACTTTCGGCGCATATGCACTTGCGGCAAAGTTCGGAAACGGTGAACCATTCTCTGCAGCCCAAGCTATCACCGCATTGTCTATCTTGGGTGTCATGATGGATCCTCTATCGCATCTTCTTGGAAGTATCCCGGGATCTTTCTCGGTCTTTGGATGCTTCAGAAGGATGGAGGATTTCCTCAATTTGGAAGAGAGAATTGACCGCCGCCAAGTTAATGGCCGCTCAAAAAATAGCTCTAGGTCATCTGCGGAGAGCTCACAGCCCTTCCAAGAAACCATCGAGGCGACTCCGCTGAAAGCCATCCCGGTTGGAGCCGACGGAACTCGAATCGTCATAGAGGATGGCAATTTTCACTGGGGTGAGAAGGCTGTTCTTCAAGATATCAACACAACGTTCCCGAGTCACAAGAATGGATCACTTACCATGCTTGTTGGTCCTGTCGGTTCCGGTAAATCGAGTCTGCTGAAGGCCATTCTGGGAGAAACTACGTCTTCTATGGGCAATGTGTTTCTGGACACATCAGAAGTCGCATTTTGCGACCAGACTCCCTGGGTTATGAATGCGACAATCCGTGCCAATATCATCGCAGAGTCCAAGGGATATGACAGTGCCTGGTTTGAGACAGTTATCAATGCCTGCGACCTGAATATCGACTTGGGACGACTTCCTGAGGGAGACCTTACGCAGGTTGGCGAGCAAGGAGTCAAGTTGAGCGGCGGACAGAAGCAACGAATTGCTATAGCTCGTGCTCTATACTCCAGGAAGCCTGTGGCCATCTTTGATGATGTGTTTAGTGGACTCGACAAGGTGACCGAGCAGATCATCTTTACTCGTGTATTTGGCAAGGATGGTCTTCTTCGAAAGAACGGCACTACTGTTATTTTGGCTACACATGCAGGTACGTTGTTACTGATGAATCGTGCTTCAGTCTTTTGACATCCTTTTAGTTAATAGGCTTCCCGAGTCTGACTTTGTTGTCGTCCTTGAAAAGGGCGGGAGACTTGTTGAGCAAGGAACTTACTATGAGCTGCGATCTGGGAATGGTTATATCCACGATCTTGACATTTCGAGCCACGACGACCATGATGAACAACCTTCTGCCGAGACCAAACCTGGAGAGGAGAGCGACAAGACCGACAATAAGGATGCGGTTGAAGATGAACCGACCGAAGTGCCGAGTGACCGAAGTGTGTTTATGTACTATTTTAAAGCTAACGGAATGCACAACATGCTCGCCCAGATACTTCTTATCGCCAGTGCAGGGGTTATCACATCCTTTCGATGTAAGTTTTGTACTCAAAAAAGTCTACACACTTCTAACATTTGTCAGATGTTTGGGTTACTTGGTGGGGTGATGGGAAAGGTCGTGACAGCAGAGATATTGGCTACTGGCTTAGCATATACACCGTCCTGTCTGCTTTCGAGGGCATTCTTATTACGCTTGCCATTGCGTGGGTGAAGCTAACTGTGAAAAACGAGACCTTTGCTAACAACAACTCAGGATGTTCCTTTTGGTTTGCGCGCCCGTCAGTGGAAAACTGCTTCACTCACGACTTTTGAACGCTGCCATGGGTGCACCTCTATCTTTCCTTCACAACAGTGCGGCGGGATCTCTGATCAATAGATTCAGCCAAGATTTGCGCCATGTTGACATTATACTCCCCATGGCGTTTTCCATCTTCCTTTTTGGTGAGATATATCTATACATCATGGTTGATGTAAGCTAATATCCATTATAGAGGTTGCTGCATGTTTCGGTGCTGCTGGTCTCGCTATGGCAGCTGTCAGTTGGTTTGCCATCTCGATTCCATTTGTTATCGTTGTGCTTGCCCTCATCCAGCGTTTCTACGTCCGAACATCCAAACAGCTACGCCTTCTGGAGTAAGATAAGCGTGCTCTTGGCTGATTGAAATCTGCTGACTCACAGTCTAGAATCGAACACAAGGCGCCGTTGTTCTCACATTTCCTTGAGACTATCGACGGACTCGCCACAATTCGAGCCTTTGGTTGGGTTCAGCCCTATACTGACAAGGCACTGAGTCGAATTGACGATGCCCAGAAACCAGCTTATCTTCTCAACTGTATTCAACGATGGCTGACTCTGGTTCTCGATATGGTGGTAGCATTCTTGACGGTAATTCTTGTTGTTTTTGCTGTAACCCTCCGCGACAAGATCGACCCCTCGCTGTTGGGTATCGCACTGGTCAACATGATGCGGCTTGGCACCAACATGAAGGGCATCATTTTGAATTGGTCCCTCCTTGAGACATCACTTGGAGCTATTGCGCGCATTCGCATGTTCTGTTCCGCTGCGCCAAACGAACAAAAGTCGACCGAAGACAATGATCCAGGGGAATTGTGGCCGAGACAAGGCAGTCTTGAAGTCAAGAACCTGGATGTCCAGTATGAGTAAGTGAGATCTGAACCAACCAAGGCTTCGTCCAGTGTGTTGACTCTATAGGAAAACTACTGAACCTGTGCTGCGTGGGCTTTCGTTTAGCATCAGACCCGGACAAAAGCTTGGTCTTTGTGGTCGAAGTGGAAGTGGGAAGAGTTCTTTCGTCCAAGCCCTTCTTCGCATGGCAGAGATCGTCAATGGGCAGATCACTCTAGATGGGCAAGATATTTCAACGGTACCTAGATATCTGATCCGCCAGCGTTTAAGCTGTTTGACGCAGGATCCATTTGTCTTTGGTGATACCATGCGAGCCAATCTTGACCCAAGCAATACAGCGTCAGATGACGAGATCAGAAGTGCCCTCGAGCGAGTTGGTATCTGGTCTGCCATTGAAGCCGAGATTGACGACAATAAGGATCCTCTTGATGAGAAGATGGACGAGAACCTTTTGTCTCACGGTCAGCGCCAGCTTTTCTGCCTCGCAAGAGCGTTGTTGAAGAGAAGTTCACTGCTCATTCTTGATGAGCCGACAAGCAGGTAAGTCGTTTCACCAACCCTGAGCTTTTTCTTGTTTTTGACACCGTTTGTAGCGTCGATACACAAACAGACGCAAGGATGCAAGAGGTGATCCGTACCGAGTTCTCTGACTGTACGATTATCATGATCGCCCATCGTATTGATACACTGCTCGACTTCGACAAAGTTGCCGTATTAGACAAGGGTTCTTTAGTTGAGTTTGGAGCTCCACAGGAGTTGTTGAAGGACGATGCTGGTGTTTTTTCCAAATTGTACCGGGCGAATAAGGGGAGGAAGACTGAGGAGCAGTGAGTGTGTGACGCGTTTGGGGCCGGATTGTTTTCCACGTAGCACGTCAGTTGTGATTCAGAGCCTGCTGCTGTGCTCAATCATGTTTCGCGTCGGCGATTCTACTGGTTGAAGACGGACGATATAACTGAATCTCTGTCGTGGATATGCACCAGAAAATCACAACCTCTAGTGAAAAGAAAGGGAGAGCAGTATAAGTTCTTTCACTCCCACCCACTCTACCCTTCACTCTTGTATCGAACTATCAGCTCAACCTCTCAACTACAATCACTAAGCCGGCTATAAAAATGTGCCAAGGGGTCATCTTTTGGGCACGGTGCCCTGTCTGCCGCATTCGACACGAAGTCTCGCGAGCCTACCGCCCCATGTGCGAAGAAGCTGAGAACACAGACCTACGTACCTACGGCGCTTGTGTTTTAGGAGTCGACTGGGTATTCCGACAAATCAGTTCAACTGGATGGGGCTGGGATCGATATTGTAGAGGGTGTAGGCATCAGCGTGGACGCATCTCACGTCTGAATAGGAGGCTCGACAGAACTGGGAGAGGGGTGAGGGTTCATAGAGTCATCTATGCGCCACCAGGGTTGAGTAGACAGAGTAACGAGGATCTGGAGATGAGTTTGGAAGAGCAGTGAGATACTATCCGGCCGATAGGGTAGAGTGGCTTGTGCCAGACAGGGTTGGTCAGGGGCTAGTTTGGATAGTGACAGCTGGGCAACATCTCCGAAATATGACATGTCTGTTGCAACTCTCAATTCACAAATTAGATGGTGGTGTTGTTCTAGACTTGCGCGGGAATCACAACGATATTTTCTGGTATTGTTCGTTCTTTACGTTCTTTTCGTGATAGATCACAGGGCGCGTCTCATCGTCCTGTTCCTACGCTGTCACTGTTCTTTGTCTATACAATCGGTTGTGAGTCACGGACTCCTCGTGACAGATACGAACAAAGGATGTATTCGCATTATGAGACAAAAATGTTCGGCTGGCTTTGGAACATTCACTTTCTTGGACTACTGAATACAAGGCTGCTCCCTCCCCCGTCAGTGACTGTTGCTACTGCTATATATTCATCCTCAAGGCCACAGACTACTCCTTTCAACCACTTTCACAAAACTGCAAACCTCAATCAAGAATCGACAAAAGAAACGACCCAAGACCTTTCATCAAAGCACTTCATCAACTCTTTTCATCAACCAACCATCATGTGCGTAATCGAGATCTGGTGTCGCAAGTGCACCATCTGCCAACACGTCGATGAGGTCGAATACTCCAACCGTCAGGATGGCTGTGGATCCTGCAATGTAGTTCGAACTACTTTGCCTGATCAGTCTCTCCAAGGTGCAAACGAGAACTACCGTTGCCGAGGCTGTCGATCCAGACAGGCTTATGAGAGTCATCAACTCAACACACAAATCATGGAGGCTCGCGGGGACAACAAGTATGGGTATGCAAGGTAAGCAAGTTTCCTGGTAGAAAGTCAGGGTAGGAAAGTAGATCGTGTGGTGGCATTGCCTTTTGGCGGGTCATCACGGACATAGTATCACTCAAATACAGTATCACAAGTTTCCCTAGAACACTGCTAATTCCTCCATCTTGCAGTGACTGAGAACAACTCTAGAGATTTCCAGTGACTAACAGGCCAAATTCAACCCTGATTCACTGTAACCAAATGCAAACAGATTCACCAGGGCCGTGCGTCAAGCCCGTTTGTTCTCTGAACAACCTCCCCATCTCGTCTCTTTTCCAACCTTGTGATAAATACCTCTTTATCTCCCATTCCCAGTTCCTCTCTCATAGATGGCCCATAGTCTCGATTGTGCTTTTTCTATAGATATTATCAACCTGTCTATCCCTTGCGAGATCTCACCTTCGGATCTTCCAACCTATCTCTCTCTATCTACCTATACACCAACATGTGCCAAACGCTCGTCTTGTACAGAACCTGCGCGCACTGCGATGGTCAATTTCGCCTCTAGGAGACGGCGAAGTTACTCCCAGATTGCGACGACTGCGGTACCTTTGGACGAGGTGCTTGCAACGACGGTGTTACTCTGGCGCTAGAGCCTCATGCCGACAACCCTTTTCGCACGTTTGTCTGCGATGACTGCGGCTTTTATAGACGGCGTCACCAAGCAATGCTCTGGTTCTCGCGCATGAGGTTATGGCCTTAGATGAAGAGTTGCTGTGGAGCGGGCAACTCCGAAGTTTGCATGGTTGACTTCCAATCAGTTCTTGTGGGAGACTTTCGACCAAGCAATATTTCCATATGCGAACATCTCATCACTCAAGGAGTAACAAGATAAGGGCGGCGACCGAGAACATCTCAAACTCGATTTCCCCAATTAACTACGGACTAATTGGAGGCTTGTAATAGTCTTGCACCTACATAACGTAAGACAAGGCAACTCATAAGATTCTCATATGCCGGTAGCTGACCGTCTACTCCATTCAGGGGTTCTTCACCTTCTTTGAAAAGACACGTAAATCACAAGAATTTGATCAAGAACATGTATCTTAGGATAGTATGATCCAGCTGTCGCATATGGGCCGAAGTTATTGTCACTTGAGAGACTGGTTGGAGGCTGTCAACTCAACCAGCATTACTGGTCATGGATAGAGGCCATACGAAATAGAAAATAGAAAACTACCATAGAAATAGAACCCCCCTTTACCGAATTTTTTAATAAATCGATTTTCCTTCTGAATGAACCACGATCAATAGTTCCTGAGCCCATCAGTCATTCTACTTAGTATATCTCTCGCACGAAACGAGTGAAGTTAGCATGCTCAGAATCTGCACTTGAAGTATAGCATAAACTATATCACTCTTTAGGCAGCATGCAGGATGTCACGCCAGAAAAAGGTCAAAATTACAATGATTCATAGCTTCTATGATATTTCCAACAATTTTATGATGGCAATGCTATTCAAAACGCGGATCAACGCCTCCAATGATTAATATACAGCTGGCAATCTGCCAATCATGAAGCAACTCCCTAGCAGCAATATTTACCCCTTCCGCCCACATATTTTTCCTTCTCTTACTCCTCATGACTGCCCCGCATTATCGTAACATATAAGAGAGATCCGGCAGATCTCGAAGAATATTGGCGACGATCTCGTCGTCTTTAAAGGACTCGACGACTGTTTTTGGTCGTGGAGGAACAGGGAGTGATACCGGCCGGGGCCTTTTAGGAGAGGCCATGTCTTTGAATGTGTCAACTGGTGTAGGAGCTTGTAGCTGTTGGCTCGCAGACATCGCATCTTCCTTTGGCTTAGCTGACTTGTTGGAATCATCGAGCAAACCTAAGCCCCAAGAGTCCCATGAATTGACCTTGTTTACTTGCTCGACTGGTGTTTTAGCTTTGTTTGATATCAGATTTGCGGATGCAAGGCTTGCCAATGGTGACCGAGGTGTACCCAAATCAAGTGTTGTGGATCTTGAATGATTGGGGATCAAGCTCTTCACAGGGGAAGTGGTCAAATCGACAGTAGTCGACCGAGAGTGGCTCGAAGCTACGCTTTGCAGCCCTGAAATGTTCCAGGGATCAGTGGGCGATTGAGCCTGGTCACGTACAAAGCTTTGAGGAGGTGAAGGCAGAGCATCTGTAGAGAGTCGGCCGTTGGTCACCATTTCGACTTGCGGTGCACTCTGGACTATATCATCCAATGGACTTTGGGTTGTAATTGAGGGCTGACTGGTATAATCTTTGATGTCATTTGAGCTGGAATCCACAATCGCATCCATGGAAGTAAACCCGCCGTTTGTTTCAGCTGTGGGTGATGAAACCATGTCGCCCCAATCATCGTCATCGTCATCTTCGCCCCAGCCTGCGTTTGTTGGAGGTTGTGCCAGAGGGGATGTCGGTGCTTGCGATACCGATACTGGGCGGTTTGTTGATAAAAACGAAGGAGGGTTGAGTGGAGACTGTGGTTCCGAGATGGTAGGTGATGCTGGGAAATTTAAAGGTTGAGTTATAGAGATAGGTCGGTTTGTAGGTTTTAATGGTATAGGCTTGATAGGAGAAGGGGGCTCCTCGGTGATACATGGCCTTGGAGGAGATGCCAAACGAGGTGCTTTTGTCTTTGACACGGGGGATGTTTTCGTGGCTTCAACGGGCGACGTTTCAACAGATGACCTCGGCTCACTCGTGGTCGAAGTGCGAGGCGCAGAAGAGGCTGCAGCAACAGTTGGCGAAGGAATGGGGTTGCTATCCCATCCAAACGCTGCAGCTGTAGGCGACGCGACAGTCCCTTTAGAAGCTGCTGAAGCATGTCTCGAATGATTCTTCCTTGCCAACAGTTCAGAGATTGAGATCTCAGTAGATGGCGCCGATGAATCCCAGTTGAAGATCTTCGCACCAGCGGCACCACCTCTTCGGCCGAGAACGACACGGCCCGTGATCGAGTCTTCCTCCATCCATCGCCTGACAATTCTGATTGCCTGTTCACGCACCTGGGAGTTTCTCCAGCCAACGCGAACATAGTTCTCGTCGTCTCCCAAGTTGTGCTTCCGTATCGAACCAGGTCTCGACATAAGATACCATGCTTTGCGCTCCGAGATGGAATTGAAGCTATCGTCAATAATCACATCAGGAATCGGCTCCGGGGATGGGAAGCTCGTTTCGGCTGACGGCAAGATATCATCAAGCTTTGTCATGTCAATTACGAATGGCTCCGGTGGTGCTTTTGGCGGAGCTGGTGCTGGCTCTTTGGGTGTCTCGTCATGGCTCGCCGTGTCACTTGTTTTTGCAGCTGGCTGTTCTTCGTCAACTTCAACTTCAGGTTGTTTGGCCTCGTCTTGCTGTGCCTCCTTCATTGGTGATTCAAAATCCGACCATGAGTCTGAGTCTGTCTGCCCTTGGTCTTCGTCCTTGGGTGACTCTGCAATTCCATTCTCCGCCACATTCTCGTCTTGATCTAAGGTTTCCTCAGACACGATCTCAACTTTCGCGTGTGGCTCGGATTGAAGCTTCGATTTCTCTTCCACCTCCTCTTCTGGTCCAATTTCAAGTTTCTCATTCGACTCCTCCCTCAATTCCTCGTCCGCCTCGACCTTCACCTGTAAATCATCTTCAATCCCATCTGGGTCGTCGAATTTCATGTCAAGCGTGACATCCTGCACCGACGCATTGTCCGACACCTTCCGCATGGATGGATCAATAGGCGAAGCACTATGGCTGCTCTTTGCCATATCATCGTACATCCCCACCAACTCAGAAACTTTATTGGAAGATTGTCGCAAAGCAGGCGGTCTTGTTCCACGCTGCAAAGCTGGTCCAGGTACTCCACTCGGTGATTCCGGTCTACCTCCATCTTCGGTCGGTAAAGGACTTAGGCTCCTATTCGAGAGCGCCGCGTCTGGTCGCTCCCAGATATCTGCTGCGTGCTCCTTAAGTGACCGCGCAGGTGATGGTGTCCTCGTCGCAATACGCCCCAAAATCGGTCGCAGTCCTTCGCCAAGACTGATCGCTGAATCTCCATTATCCTCCTTTCGCGATCGTGCCGTATTAAACGTTGGCGAGTGTCCCCATGGATCCGGGGTTGGGGATGGTAACCTCGAACCAGATGGACTACCCCCTATAGGGCGCAAGCCAGGACTTCTGCCCCAGCGTGGGCTATTCTTATCTTTACCCGCCTCGGCCCATCCGCCCCACGCATCATCATCTTCGTTCCATGGTGTATGAGCAGGCGAAACGCGCTGTGAATTGCTCGAGTGGTCTGCAGTGAAGTGCGCATGTGGCGGCGGCGCAGGAAGGTCTATCTTCGGTGGCTCGTCGTTGGTCCAAGGGGAACCCCAGGGATCCTCCATGCTGGGCGAGCGCACATGTCGCGCTGCCGATGACAGGAGAATAGAAAGAGAGGAGTAATTCGAGCGAGTGATGATGTTATGATCGATTTATCATTGCGCGCGGTCGAAGGAATGTGCTAAGGTAGCTCAGAAGCTTAGAGTTCCAAGGCGCAAGAGGCAAGCTTTCGTAATAGTCTTCAAAATAGAGGCAATGGAAAAGAGGGTTCAATGATTGAGCGCCACGAACTGAATATATACAGATACGGTTTGACTCGTGGCTTAGAAATCGGCACGAGGCGCTGAGCTTAACGAGATGTAGAATAAATCGACGAGTTGTTTTGGTCTGGAGGAATGAGGAACAGTTCCAGAAACACGTCCACTATTATTCGTGGATCCTGAATCTTCAGGGGCGCGCGGTCCCCCGGGTCTCTAATTTGGCCCCGCAAGCTTCCGTCATCACCACCAGGAGCTCAGACAGAAATGAGACTCTTGGTGCGTTGAATTCCCAAAACAGTCACTACTGGGTAAGTTTAACACAATGCAGTGATTGTTGCTAGATTGGCAATTAATTCACCAACTCGAATACTATGAGGGTATCTACTCCATGTCTATCGCATGCAATGTCAGATACCTCGACATCGTCCTGATGCTTTGCTGTAAAATTGTACATCAACCTCCTTTTCTCCATCCCAATCAATTCCATAGCAATCCCAAGCAGACCTGTCACTCCGACGCTAATATTCAGCCAAAAAATTATCATGTCGTTCCGATTCTCCCGGTCAATACTCATGAGGCAATCTCATGTCCACTCTTCAGCGCCCACTCCTTGGAGCGTCCTTTACCGATCTTCTCTGCCACCAACTCTACGGTATTCTTCACCTCAGTACGAGACACATCGTCCCGAAATTGGTGGTAGAGAAAGTCGATGATTCCCACCTTGGATAAAGCCTTGTTGCTCAAAATAGCTCTCTTCACGTCATCGAGTAGCTCAGACTTGACGAGTTTTGGTGGTTCACCACCAGTGTTGTTGTTACTGCCTGTCAAAGCTGAAAATGCATTGGCAGGCGTAGGAGGAGGGGGCATCTTGCTGCTACCATCAGAGGCCGCTGTGGTCTTTGTGGGCTTGAGCGTCTTGTTCTTGACTTCAGGTTCCCAATATTCCGCTGAGAATGGATCAATGCCCCAGGTCTGCTGAAGTCCATCTAAAAATATGTCAGTAGATGCTCATTCCAATCAGTTCCAATTGCGACTTACCATGCATGAACTCCATCCTGTGGTCGTAGATAACCTGATTCGCCACGGTGCATCCATTCTCAAAACAGATCCCGGTGCTGTCTGGCTCAATTGTGTTTGCAAAGATTCGTCGAGATAAACCAGCATCTTCCGAATCGTCGAGAAACTCATCCATGTCGTCTTCGTCGTCCATCTCCTCTTCATCATCGTCAACATCGAGATCCTCTCCTTCTTCCTCCTCCTGCCATTCGGCTTCCGAATCATAGTCGTAGTCAAGAGGCAGTCGTCTTGCAGTTGGCGTTCGGGCCAGCTGGTTCATGTTGAGCCTCCCAAGTACGAATGGCTTGAAGGTCACAGTTCCATAGTAAGGGGGGCGCACGTCTTGTGAAAACGAAATCACCTTCATGGGTACCTTGGAAAGTTTCTGACGGGTGTCTCGCATGATCTTGTCAACATGTTCAGGACCCGCGTTTTCTGCCTTTTCTGTCTCTCTGAAGACTTGCTCCATGATGTGCTTAACTGGATGATGGAGTACCCCTCGTTTTTGAGGCTTGCTAGGCAAAGAAAAGAGTCGAGCTGGGTCAAACCGAGATGGGTCCAATTCTCCAGCTCGTTGACCGCCGATGCATTCATCCAGGATCTTAGATTTAACCTCGCGTGTTTCGGTATCCATCTCGGGCCCAATATGGGCAATTCGTGTGTTATCTTTGATGAAAAATGGCTTAAAGATTTTCTCGTATTCGGTCTTTGGTAGGTTGCTCGCAGGTTTTGATGGGCTGTGGTCTCCTGACGTGGCATTCTTAGGTTGAGTAATGTCGACAGTCTTCTTAGGAGTGCTCGGAACCTTGAAAAAGGAGCCGAGTGTTCGTTGTTGCCGAGCCTTCTTTTCCTCTTCCTCTTCCTTTCGCTTCTTCTCGTCGTCCTTGCGTTTCTTTTCCTCTTCCTTTTGACGTCGTTTCTCGTCGCGCTCTTTAGCTTTAGCTGCCTTCTGAGCTTCAGCCTCAGCTTTCTCAACTGCTCGGACGGCTGCTTTCTGTTCCCGTTCTTCTTTGAGTCGAGCATTCTCCTTCTCCTTTTCTGCCTTCTGCCTGGCAATTTCCTTATCCCTCTCGGCCCTTTCGGCAGGCGTCAATTTCTTCCTCTTGACCAAAGTGGTAGCAGGTTTCGATGTCGAGTTGATAGTCGTCTGTGTGACTTGTTTCTTGGCTGGTGTTTGGGGAGACGGAGACAGGCGAGGAGGAGTGCTTGTACCAGGATCACTCAGTTCTGATGAAGCTGGTGATGGGGCCCTTTCCCCAGATGAAGCGGAAGACAATGCTGCGGGCGATTAATATATATCACAACTGATGCTTTTGCCAGGCTTACCAAGTTCTCCGTTTGGTTGATTGCAAGCCAAAGGCGGCAACTTGGTGTCTTCTGCAGTGTCTATTCCATCATTATTTCCCATGAATTCATCGTGACTTCTCTTCCGGCCAGTAGCCTCAGATTCTTGAATGTTCGGTGAAACTTCATAGAGAGGCATTTTGCTTTATTACGAGCTGATCAGCTCAATTTCGATTCGCCCAAAGCGAAAAGGTTGTCGGGTCGTGCGAAATACGAAGGTGACGGTCAGTAACGATCTTGAGAAAAGGTATTTGTTAGGTATCGTGAGTAGGAAGAGATCATGCGATTAAAGGTCAATTAAAAAGAATTAAAACAAAGGCACAACCATTCCGTATGATAAAGCTTTGTTTGAAGCCTCCTGAGGTTGGTTGTTTGGAAAGATGTGAATGATCTCTTCGGTAGGTGCACAAGATCCGCAGGTGGCATGAAGCAACCAAGTTGAAAGGGAAGCCTCCTCCGCAAAGGAGACCAAAGTTAATGGAAAGCGCGACCCGACGCGTCGATTTGGCGCCCTAATCTTTAAGTGGGCAATTAAGAAACGCGCTGGGGGATGTGACAGGGAAAGCGCGGCTAAGCCTCGGCTAGGTAGTTTCCAGGGTCTCTGTGGCTGTGCCCCGCGTGGCAGCCTGAACGCCTCAAGCGCTTGCGGCTAACCTGGTATTTAGCGATCGACATGCCCATTTCGACAAATTGCCATCCACACCCAACATGGGGATCCCCAGTGATATCATAAGGGGGCCCGATCTCGTAACAAGAACCGAGAATAAACGATTGGTGCCGCTAGGGGACCAGAGTGAAACGACCAGACAGCCAAGTGGACGGTAACGTCACTGGAGCCCTGACATACATGAGAGTTTACCAGATGCGGATAACACGAGAGGGAGCCGATCTTAATTAGATCCACAGAAAATTCAACTTCACAGGGAGTCAGGCTAGTCAGGCTAGGGGGGGAAATAAAACACAGACCCCAAATCGGTGGATCGCCAGCGAATTTTGGTGTAAGCCAAACCGATCAAGGGCCGTGTATTTTTCCCCCCCGAGGTCAGGCACGGAACAGTCATGGTTGTTTGAATCCCCTTGTTCTCAGATGAGATCATGAGGTAGTATTAAGCATGCTTTTATCTTGAATCCTGGCTATAGTAGAGGGCAGAGGTATCTTCTTCAAACATTATCGGTATGTCAGTCAACGACAGTGGAGTCCCCGCTCCAGATGCACACTTCGACCATTCAAGAGGTGTAGAGATGATAATAGCGAGAGATTGGAAAAGGAAATTCGTAGGGTGTGGCGTCCCTGAAAACGATAGGTAGTGTAGAAAAGTAAGCAGTAAAACAATGCTGGAACGCCGACCAATGCAAGCCACCTCCTGATACGAAGTGTGCTGTAACGAATGATGGAGAAGAGAAGCTTCCTCTTGGCTCATGGTGTCATGATATAGTAGTTCATAGCCAGTTGGAGTTTGTGTCGCGTGAAACAACGCCTTAATCAGGGTTGGCAATGAAAAGGCGGCCAGAGGTAAGGGTAGATGTTCGCTCGTCCACACTGCCACGTCTCCTCAGCTCATCAGCTGACTTGACACTCTTCTCTCGAGTAAGAGCCGAGTGCATGAGAGAGTTGGAGGCCAATCTAGGGGCATTGCTCAACTCTCCCACATTGTCGGCGCGTTCACCACTGCTGCCACTTGCCATGCTGCGAGCCTTGCCGCTGGCAGCGTCATCAACAATATCTTCAGGTGTAGCCTCCACCAAGCTGCCGGTGCGTTCAGGTGTGTCACCAGGACTCCACCTTCGGCTATGCTGGCTGCCCATACCTCCTGATGTGCGGTAGGCAAGGTTTCGGCGGCTGCTGGTTGTGCTGCTCCGTCCGCTGCTCCCCGTTCTACGGTGATGAGGGCGGTTTCCGGCATTTTCATCTTCGCTGCTCTCAGCCTCAACTTCAGTAGCACTAAGTCGCATTGGCACACCGCCAACACCAACGTGGTTCTCGCCAGGAGCGTAGCCGACAACTGGGTTCTTTCCGTGATGTCGAATCTTGGGGATTTTGGCCGCGACCTTATTTGTAGTACTGAGGCCGGTGCTTGTTCTTCCTCCGGCTCCACCGGAAGCACTGCGTGATCCACCAACAACCTCGAGAGTTGCTCGCATCTTTGCAGCACGTTGCTGTGCTAGTAGTCGTGGGTCTTCATACTGGGAGCGATCACACCAGACGGTACCCTTTTGTTTCCGGAGAAGAGCGACATAGCTGGAGGGTTGGCTGCTGGCTCCGCCTGAGCGGCTAGATGTGGAGCGACGAAGCTCGGATTGTGAGGAAGAACGGTAGGCGGCAGGAGGAGGGATGCTCGAGGCGGTGCTGAAAGTATTCACAGAAGGTGAGCGACGGTTCTGTGAGAGATTGGGGCCCGGCTGGGCAAGGTGAGATGTTTGAAATTGCATGGGAAAGGCGGTTGAGGAAGTGGTTCGTGTTCGAGAATGTCCGTAGCCGACTGTCTGGTCGATAGGCCCTCTCATGGCCTGGGGTTCCAACATGACCAAAAGGGCCAGGCGACGTCGAGGGGGGACGCCAGGTACTTTATGTGTTTGCTGCTCGCGGGTAGCGGCGTCTGGCCGAGAGTAGGGAGAGAGTTTGACCCCGTCGGGCGCGGCTGGGCGGGTTATAGAGGGAGCCGAAAAAAGTGAGACTGAGCTGAGTAGCGCGCCAGAAAGCGGGGCGAAGGAGCCAAAAGGCGAAGGACGGCAGTGTGAGTGTGACGAAAGCAGTGAGCAATAGAGGTGCCCCAAGTATCGCAAGTATTGGAGGTATAGATATAAATGTACCAATATGGGCAGGTTTGGTGTTTTGTTGTTTGTATGTGAGAGAAGAAGAGAGAGCGGAAGTGGATGGTGGTGGGCAGAGGCGCCTACTGTACCTAAAGAAGGATTTCGGTTTCCCGACAGTGAGCACTGGCAGTGGCAGCCAAGCAGTCCAACGTTGCATGGGCCACGGAGGGGAGCCAAGCGGAGGGCACCTTAGGTTAGGTGAGGTCCGGGTGGGCTTAGTGGGTTCCAGCGCTAGTGGGTGGTCGCCCGCAGGTGGATCACCGCTAGCAGGCGGACACTTTCCATGAGGTGAACATGGGCATGAGGTCAAAGGGCGAAGCACGTTCAGCGCAAAGAAATGTGCTAGAAGCGGCTGTCTGTACGGGAATTGAATGTACCTCTATGGTGTTGAGCTGAAGATCGTCAATTCTTGGCCGCCGAGACCAGCTGTCTTGGCCTATTGCAAAGGGTCATTGGTGGTCTCCGCGTTGGGGATATTACAGGACGCAGATTGGGGGTTCAATTCTGGCCGGAAAGGAATTAATGTTTCGTGATGATTGCTCGTGAGAAAGGGAAGAGAATGTGGAACATGGGGCGTTATCGTGACTGAGGCTGGTGATGCTGCTGCTTCACTCTTGTTACATCCGTCTCGTCACCGACGCTTCCCATCAATGCTGAATAACTTGATTTCTGTCTAATGCCTTGGTCTGCAACAGATTTGTTGGCATGTTATTAAAATGCTGGTCCTTAATCGCCCATCATCAACCTCTTACATGGTCTCCTACACTCCCCAGTTTCGGCTCCAACTCGAGCAACTCGTGCTAGAACAAGTCAGCCCTGGCGTCCCCCAAACGTGGGCCAGCTGAAGGCACACCACCGAAGAAGAGCCTGGTGCGCTATCCAATCAGACCCTGCAATCGACCGTGATGTCATGTTCTTGCATGCAAGGCCAAGTGGGTAGACACTAGCTAAGGTTGATGTCAACAAGGCCTGGTCTGGCCGGGCTGCTCTAACTATCCCCGTACTCGTCTCGTAGGGCAGCAGCCGCTTGTTGCTGATGAGGCGCTTTTGTCGCTCATTCTGAATTGAACTGAACCAGACTAGCATTGCATTAATTAGCAGATAAGCGACGGGAAAGAGAATATGTAATCAACAAATGTGATGACTGGGGTTGTGGTATTCTCGATATTGCAACCAAGCGTGATTTGAACCAAAGTGATTCATCCTTACAAGAGAAAGAGTCGACTTTCATATTCCATTGTTTCTTGGTTAACTCGCCGTCGCCTCTGTAAAGTCTCTCAACTCACACACCCTTGCAACAAATCTGTAGCCGCTGACAATGCGTCAAATAGCATGCCACGCCCGCCGGGGAGGCCATTTGCATGAAGGGACGCTGACGAGACCAACAGTCAGGGTGATGTGAGCATCTCGAGACATCTAAGGCGATGTCACTTTCATTGTCACCCTCGCATAAATGAAGTTACAGTACCTACCTACTTACTGAACCGACATGGGAGCCCCTACTGCTGCACGCATTGAGCCGCGCCAAGAACTGCCCTTCTTTTGCAATCCCTAGATCCGGATGAAGGTGGGGGTTTGTGGTCACTTTTGTGTTCTCGCAGCACAGTCATCAAAGACAAATCCCGCGAAAACCTGAGTTTTTGGTAGACCATCTTTATTGAAACTCAGCTGCCATAAGCGGTTGGCTCCAACTCTCGTCTCTGTCACAGCAGCTGCAGCCAATTTGGTCTCAACACTTGAAGGCATCGCAAGAAGCCGTTCCAGTAACAGAGGCTCTCCTTACACCTGTGCCCGCGTAAGGGCACCACAGGAATTCGATAACGACAAAGAAGCCTCAGGACTGGAACATATGACCCAACACAAAAAAAGGGTAGCACGAGGAAAGTCGATGTGACCCTTGAGGAACAGTCATGCCGCCTAGTCAGTAGCAGGGACAGCTTGGATTGGTCAAACGCACAAACATCGGCATGGTGATTCATTATCAAGCCCACGCTCATTTGCATTGTTACTCCGGAGAAGGGAAGGCTAATTGGAAAGCATACCATCGAGAAATTACTTGAGCCAGCTTCATTGAGACAAAACCCAGGCACAGCACCATCAGAGTTGAGAGAGGTGTAGAGCCTTAGCTATTGGATGGACCCCGAAAGGCATGGGCTTCAACTAAATTCCCATGTGATCCAATCGTCTATTCAAGCGAATGTCTTAACCATGTATGCGGAAAGTTCCTAGACTCAAAAGGGCTTCCCAGAGGGCATTTTGGCCAATCTCAATACCCATGGGCCTTGAAGTAACTTCCCATCCATTAGGTAGATCCAGTGCAACCTCGACCTACATGCAGGCGGCCGCAGTTCACACATACCTACATAATACATTGTGCAGCCAACCCATCGCCCGGGACCGAGTATACAGTTTGGCGTGAACTATATGCGGGAGAATTCGATCTTGACAACTGGCGTTCATGGGTGCGAAATATCACCACGAGTGGCTTTTGAGGCTTGTTGGTCAACGGCTGAGAAAGAGAAGATGGCGTTCATGACAGTCGATGGCTTCAAAGTACCTCGCCCATATTTTACCGACAAATGCAAATACCCTTGCATCAGTCGAGAATACCACCTACAGTAGCCTAGGTTTACAAGACCTTACTCAGACCATGCGTGGAGTTCATGTAAGCGCATTGGTGAGCTCCCCTACGGGCCTACAGACTGATCCTTGTCGAAGAAAAAGAACCCCTCCATGATGTCGGATGAACTGATGTTTTCTGGTAGTACTGGTAGGAGTTTTGGGGTACAACCTCGCTTCTGGAGATACATATGGATCTCATCTCAATTGTTGACTCTTCTCCTGTATTCTCTTCTCTCAATCGAATCTCGACCAAGTCATCTCCCCGCTTTCTCTTTTTGCATGTACCGCAGCCCTGTCAAGCTGAGCTTAATTTGAACTCTCTCACCGGGCTTTAGACCTGCTGCAAGAACACGTCGTACCTCTCAGTTGATTGATTGGCCGTCTCTGGCTCTGGCTTTTCAGCCCACTCTGCTGCCGACCTTCAGTTCAGCTCCGTTTGACTCCGGGGACTGGGGAAACTGCAGGCGGCTTTCATGTAGACCGGCCCCGACCCCAAATGCAAGGATGAGCAGCGGGCGGGGCACCCATCGCATCACCGCAATTGTTGTAACTAATGAACTCTCAGACTCTGTACTGACTGATCAGTGAGTAGGCACCATTGTGGATATCACTCTGATCTGTCAGAGGCTTCATTTGATAGGAACCAAAGCAAGCCCGTACATACATAAGCAAGCTTCCTTGACGTCTGATTCATCAGATCATCATGCATCTGCGTCAATCACCAACAAAACCCATTATCGACGCAGCCACTGGTCGATATATCGGGCAACTGATCGGGAAATCATTCCCATGTTTTTGGTCCCTTTCATCATCCAATTGATCTTGACCAGGCTTGTACAGGGCACTATTAATTAATTCATTGAAAAATATGCCCATTTCAAGTCATGTCACGTAAGCGTCAGCCCAATCCTGATCATTTCCTTTCAAGGCGCAGATTTTCCTCTGTTAGAAGCGGCTTCACATTGTCATTGATAAAAAGAAATGTCCCGAAGCCACAACTTACAATTGAGTTCCTGGTTACTCTGTACGGAGTAGTTAGCTTTATTAGTATCCGTTTTCGCTTCACCTGGCTTCGCTTGTAAGCGTGAGTTTCTCCACGTACGTGGGGTGCCTTTCGGCCATGACCGTGTGCGTGTGGGCTGGCTGCTGGCTTGCCTTAGTAGCTTGTATGTATGCACCAAATGGAATGAGTTGAGAGAAGAGAACCACCACCAGCACAAGAGTAGCAGAAAACTTGATATAGTGTCGCCTTGGCCGAATTCTCTTTGGTAACTGGGCCTGTGAGGGCAGAGTCTCTAACGAAACTGATCCATAAAAATGCGCCGATTTACCGACTCGCCAAGAATATGGAGACTCGAATCTGCAGATGCAATGCATGTTCCATCTCTTCAAGCCTATGAGTGAGAGGGACCTTGTCAAGGCCAAGGCTGTCTGTCAGTGTGAAGAAGAGCCTTGTTTCTCATGCCGCCGCCACTATGTACACCTGCAGAGATCCTCACATCTCTTGATAATCTCTCATCTGGAAATCTGGTGGCGAATCTCACAGAAAAATCCTCAATCTCGGTCCTTTATCGTCCCTCAGACCTCTTCTTGAGCGGATATCTGGATGCCGAAAGTCTGGAGCGTTCGAAATCAGTCCGCGCCGCTCCAATGAGCCCAGCAAAACTTGAAAACCATCAAGCTAACCTTGCGCCTTGAGCTTAAAGCTTCTAGGGAGCCGCAATGGATGGACGGCTAGGGTTTAGCTGATTGGTCTGCTAACTCGACCCTTCTCTCTTGCATCACGCGGGATAACGATAGTCAACTGCACTACAGCAGTCAAAGCTCTGGTTATGTGCCTGAATATCCGTGATGGCTTCCTTGGTTTCCCGCTGCCCAAGGCCCACAGAGTCTTCCAGTATCCTGGCACAACCTGGTCTCCGAAGCTTCCGCCAAGACCAATTCCGCGAATGAAACATCAGGAAGCGATAAAAGTCAGGAAATAAAAGAGAATCAGGGCCCATTGACAGCTCGCGATCTCGATCTCGCAGCTATCGTTCCATGATTTTCCGTTTCCAACCCTCACTTTCGGCGGCAGAATTCCTCCATTGCGGCTAGGCAATCCCTGTCGCAAATCAATCATCCTTATTTCATGTAAATTGGCACTCACATCGAAGCTTTCATCAACCAGTGGAAGCTTGAGGAAATCGTCACGTTTTCCGGTTTGTAGCACGGCGTCATGCAGGAATATCTGCCCGGGTCTCAGCCCTTTCAGGAATGTGCCGCTCCAGATGGTGTGTAAGAGAATTACAATCCCCATGTATAGACAAGGTACATTCCAACTTGTCATCAATATAACACTCTGTTTTAAGTTGCAGAACCCTGGAGCTTCGGGCGATGGGATACGCATGCAGTATCGTGAGGATGCGATTTGCAATACAAGCAGGATTGAGGTGGTAATATTGAAACGCCACACAGAATAACCAGTTTGGCTTTCGACCTTGGTTTTGAGGGTTTGGTCCTTTCATGATCGTGAGTTGGCAATGCTGACCGATGGACTCGAATGGGCTTAATCGAAGGCACCAGGAACAAGGAACAAGGAACAAGGCACCACAAGGCTTCCATCAGCTTAAGCAAGTAAACCAATATCGATAAGCCGTGTGTTGTTCGCTGAGTGGTCATCGAAAGCCCATACAGGCCTCAAGCTTTACAAGTCCAGTCCCCAAGCTGCAGTGACGCACCGTCACACAAATTTGTCCCGGGATGCAGTTCCGCTTAAGCTGAAAAGACGCCCATGTCATACTGGTAAGCACGTAGCCTAGCCACATGTCCAGCTTTGGTACGTGCATGATGATAGTTTGAGGTAGATCTTCGCGGGAACCAAACTCGGCTGAGAGACAAAGCTTTCGATTCGCCAAACAAGTGTTTGTATGGAGGTTGATGCGAGGTCTTATCTCAATCACACCGATTGATAGATAGTGTGGGTGAACGATGCGGGGAACACTGTTTCGTTTCTCGCATTGGCAACCGGAAATGGCATTTCCAATCACCTTATTCGTTAGAGTTTCCGTTGTTGTCGTGACGGGCATTGCTCTCATGATGCTATGTACAGTTTGTTTACTTTCTAACTACTATACCCAATCGACTCGGATATCCGGCAGCAATGCTGCGTTACCAGGTAAAACATGTCGATCAAAACAAATGGTTCTGAGTTTCACCATGATGTAGTTTTGTTTTCGTCATGCATTGGCTGAATCATGCGTTGTTTATATATCTTGTCCATCAAACCATTCTTCTCTTTGTCATGACAATGGATTCTTGAGCGTTAAACCGTTGATCCGGCGATCCAGCCACCTCTAGGGGCATGTCTTGGACGATACAACACTCGTGGTAATAATGAAGTCATCAATGTCGCTGAATGAAAGATCTAGATCGGACGGACTTTGCTTAGTGGTTTTCCAGAGGAGACACTAGGTAGTAAAGTTCAAGCTCCTAACTAGAGTCAATTAAGCGTTGAGCTGGTGCTTGGCAAACAAGTCCGTGTAAGTCAAGTGTCTACTCCGTATTGAGGGAGTAATAAACCCCTCAAATCTCGATACCATGAGGTAAATATTCATAAAACATCTTACCTTTTGCAGGTTGAAATGAAGCATCCGGTGATGACCTAGTAGCCACGAGTGGGTATTTCCCGTTTGTATGGAGGTAATGAGTGAGGCTCAAGACAACAATTGCAATGCGCAAGTGTGAACTCATCAGTTGCTTCGTCCTGATGGGGGAATATAAAGCTACCACACATTAGCTTTTCTCTCTAAATCGGTCTTGGGAATTTCGTTTTGTCCTTGGAATTTATGTGTGTCTATTCTCGCCGACTTGTTGTTGCACACGGGGCGGTTCCTGAGTGCTATGAGTCAACGGTAGCACAATGTGTTCAAAACGTCAGGAAAATCATCTTTTCACCAAACCTTGGGTCTGATCATTTCCTCTTTTTGAAGATTTTGCGACTGACACGTCAGCAAAGTTATGTTCCGGCTGCGTTGTCATGATAAATCGAAGGTCGGCAGAGTCGGATACTTCACCGCCGGTAGTTTACTGGAGTGTTTTCTCAACCTTTGCAGGACATAACAATAAGGTTACTTTAAGCAATTTGTGTTACGCGCAGAATAGCATAGAGGGAAAGATAGAGCATATGTGATATTTTTGATCATGGAATACACATGGTGTCGTTGGTAACGGTTTGGCAAGTGTACGTAGATCCTCGCATTGTTGTGCTATTCAAGAAGTCAGTTTTATGATACTGAAATTTCTAAGTAAGCATCGGAATACAGTCAGATATCTTTCTGTGACATGGTAGTCTGCATCACCATTTGAGGTAACAATAAATTATATTAAGTTCAACGTTGAGATAAGGTTGGGTATACACGTTGAACGCCAAACCCAGATATCAACGGTTGCGCCGCATAATTCTAAAACCGTGTTCAAATCTTATGTGAGATCACTTTTCTTTCCTTTGTATTCCTTATGATCGTCGTTTCTTCAACAAGTTGATATTCAATCGCTTGGGGGCGGCAATAAGCCATTTGTTGAATTACCAGTAAGCTGTAAGGCAATTCAAATTCAGGTTAGCAAAATAAGGGCTGATTCGCACAGTCAACTTCCTCATGACTTGAAATCCCAAGCATTCCATTCTTTCGTTGGGTTATTCTTATCATCGTCTTCCCCCTCAAATCAGAACTCAACTATCTTGTGTAGGGTAGGTAATTCGGCACCCAATAACCCAGGCTGATGCGGAAGACATTCCCCGTCTTGGCTAGCGGATTCGTTTTGTTTCTCTAACTACCTACTACGTACGGAGTAGTAGTGAAGACCTCGTGCACTGACGTCAAAAGCAATTCAAAGCTCCCGATCCTAGTGGTCGAATCCATTCATGATCACCAGGGAGGGGCACGTTGACGGGATTCGACGCGATCCAACAAAATTTCCACGAGCTTAATTAAGCCCAAGCTTTTCTACCCCTAACTTCTTTAGCGACCTTCATCCAAATTCTAGATGCTGCAAGTTTATAGTCCGCTTATTGTTGGGCTGTGAGCAGCTGCCATGAAGTTCGCCAAGGAGCTCGAGCGAGAAGCTGTGCCTGGTAAATCCCCTGGAATTATCTTGTAGATCGAAGAAACTAACTTTGAACCTGCAGAATGGCGCATCAAGTACCTCAACTACAAACAAGGGAAGAAGCACATCAAAGCTGTTGGTAGAGCTCTTGCTCGTGCAAATGGAACACCTCGAGGTCTTGGGCAGCTTCGCACTGGCACATTTGTTTCGCCTGCAACACCGCGTCAACCATTCACAAGAGAAAACACGGCTTTGAATTCTGCGACAATTCCATCCGTAGCAGCCGTCGCGCCCCCGAGGTCGATCCCAACGCCGCGAAGCAGAGCCGCCGAAAACGAGTCCCTCACAGATTCGGGCGACAACCGACACTATGGAAGCTTTGTCAATACACCACCGGAGCCATCGCCTTTGGCCGGCGAGACTAAACACGCCGAATTCCAATTACCTGCGCCCGCGCTGAAAGTTCCTGATCATGAGAGCGACCTCCCCGGTTCGCCTGCTACTGTTGGGCCCTCCGAAGTGATGCGACGAAATATTCAGCGAATGGATCCTCGACGAACATCATCGGCCAGTGTTGTGTCGACAATTGCACCACCAGACGTGAATAACTCGACCAAGAAACCATCAGAATCTAGTGCTCAGGATTCACCTTCTCACCTCCGACGACTGTTTACCCATCAATCAACAGCAAAAAGCGACCGCAGAGTCGACATCAACATGCAGAACTTCGATCTGGTTAAGGAAAGGGAGCGAGAGTTCTTTGACTTCCTCGACTCAGAGCTTGAAAAGGTTGAGAGTTTCTACAAGATGAAGGAAGAACAGGCTGGCCAGAGGTTGGACATTCTGAGAGTACAGCTTCACGAGATGCGCAACCGTCGAATTCAAGAGATGGCTGATGAGCGAGCCCGTGAAGAGAATCCCCAGAAAAAAGGGACCCACGATAGCGCCAATGGCAAGCTCAATGGGATCATGGATCCCATAAAGTCCAAGATATTCCCTATCGGACCCAACACGAAGGCGTTGCAGAAGATGAACACGACGCCCAATATCAATGGTGGCGTCGTAGGTGACGCTGAGAGAGATTACATCCGCCGCCCAACCCATCACGAGGTCTCATACCGCACAGCAAAGCGCAAGCTCAAACTCGCACTCCAAGAGTTCTATCGTGGGCTTGAATTGCTCAAGTCGTACGCAATGCTCAACCGCACGGCATTTCGAAAGCTCAACAAGAAATATGACAAGGCTGTCAATGCCCGACCTCCGTATCGTTATCTCAATGAAAAGGTCAACCAGTCATGGTTTGTCAACAGCGACGTACTCGAGGGTCACATTCGTACGGTGGAAGACCTCTATGCTCGCTATTTCGAGCGCGGTAACCACAAGCTAGCCGCTGGCAAGCTCCGCAGTCTGAACAAGAAGCCCGAAGACCAGTCAATCGGCATGTTCCAGAATGGTCTGCTCATTGGCACTGGCGCTGTGTTCGCGATTCAGGGCCTTATTTACGGAGCACAACTGTTGTATGATGACGATGACGAAGTGCGCGTGCGAACGAGCTATCTCATGCAGATCTATGGAGGCTATTTCCTCATGCTCTATCTGTTCTCGCTTTTCTGCATTGACTGTCTAATCTGGAACCAGAACAAAGTCAACTACCCCTTCATTTTTGAGTTCGACCAGCGGCATCATCTAGACTGGAGAGAGCTGGCTCAATTCCCCAGTTTCTTCTTCTTGGTACTGGGCCTCTTTATGTGGGTGAACTTTAGTAGATATGGCGACCCGGATATGTACATCTACTATCCGGTCATCCTTATCTTCTTTACCATTGTTATTTTATTCTTTCCTGCTCCTACATTGTTCTATAAAAGCCGGCGCTGGTTTGCATATTCTCATGTAAGTCTTCCCTCGCTTGTGGTTGAAACTTGCTGACATGAGCCAGTGGCGTTTGCTCTTGGCTGGACTCTACCCCGTCGAGTTCCGTGATTTCTTCCTCGGAGATATTTACTGTTCACTTACATATGCTACCGCAGTAAGTGCAAGGAATCAAGATTGAAAATGAGGAATTACTAACAATGTCAGAATATTGAACTATTCTTCTGTTTATACGCCAACTACTGGCAGAATCCGGTGCAGTGCAACTCCAGCCACTCGCGGGCCCTTGGATTCTTGACTGCCCTTCCGCCCATTTGGCGATTCTTGCAGTGCCTTCGCCGATATAAAGATACACGCAATGTCTTTCCTCATCTAGTCAACGGTGGCAAGTATACGGCGACTATAATTGCTGCTGTGATGCTGTCTTTGTACCGTATACATGATTCCAATATGCATCTTGCTTTATTCATTACTTTTTCGACCATCAACAGTGTCTATTGCTGTAAGTTGCCTGTCTCAACATCTGTAAACACTTCTGACCACTACTAGCTTTCTGGGATCTTTTTATGGATTTCTCTCTTCTTCAACCTAATTCGAGGCACTGGTGTCTTCGAGATATCCTTGCCCTCAAGCGACGATGGCTCTACTATTTCATCATGGTGGTAGACCCTATACTTCGTTTTGCCTGGATCTTCTATGCTATTTTCACCCACAACACCCAACACTCCACCATCGTCTCGTTCATGGTCGCCTTCATGGAGGTCACCCGTCGAGGCATGTGGACTCTGTTCCGCGTTGAGAACGAACACTGTGGAAACGTCTCTCAGTACAAGGCCTCTCGAGATGTGCCTCTCCCCTATAGAATCGAGCCCCTCATTGCTCGCGCCAGTATGGACAGCGCTGTCGCCAGCCACCAACCTGATGAAACTGCAGGTGTTGCCTCACTCGAAACACCCTCCCGCCTCGGCACAGCCGAATCCACCGCCGTCTCAGCCGGTCAAGCAGAAGAAGGCTTGTCTCGACGCAGAACAGGAGGAGCGGCGCCCCCACCACCGCCAAAACGCACATTCTCACGCATGCTTGCTGAAGCGCACAAGCAGGACTTTGAGAAGAAGCGTCGCCCTCTCGAACAGACCAGTGAGGACCCAGCTGCCGAGCTGGGACAATCCGATGATGAAGATGATGCCGACGAGGCTGTCAGTCTGCTCGAGATGTCGGAGGCTGAAGATTTAGCACGAGCACCTTCAAGTTCGAGATATCGTTAATTTGGTTCTGGCCTGGTATTCGATAGACTGGTTGCATACACCTGGTAAATTGTTCAGCATAGCTCGTTTAGATACCCCCTATACATATACTACACACATTCGAATACACATATATTGTTTCGATTACAATGCTTTAGGACTGGAACATTCATACTGGTCTCAATTGGGAAGCAATTTGTCAATTTCTATTTTACCCCTGAGATGATTTAGCCCCTATTAGATACCTAGGGAGGTGTCAAAATAAACCTGGGGAAAAAAGAAGGAAAAAGGTATCCTAAGCTTATGCTAAATTTAGGCTAAACTTATTCTAAGTTACCTAAGTCTTTTTGTCATTTAGAATCGAGGTCCTAAGTTTTCTCCCCCCTTAGCCTATCTACCGTGTAGCTTAGGAAGATGTTGTAGAGCGTGCAGGTTTTTATCTATTTCGGTGAGACGTTCGCCGAGTTCTTGGGTATTGTTCACGCCGTATAAGGACTTCTGACCAGGCAGAAGAGAACTGTCGTCTCGAGGCACGAATGCCATACAGTTATTGGAATACTTGACACTGCACACTGATAGCTGATGAGCCCCTAAATATCGTGAACTGCAGCTGATGGTAACCATCACCAACCCCGAAATCATTGATCACCTCTCGAACTGCAATCTATACCGCCTGAGAACCAACGTCATCTTCGGAGTGACTTGGTCTACGGAAGACAATCACACCTACTGGCCCTCTGTCAGCGCCAGCGACATCGCGGAAATGGAGAACGCCTGGGGAAGAGACAGACTTGAGCATTTTAATCTTAACTATGACGACAACATCTGCATCGCGGAGGGCCAGTATATCGTCAACTGCATCGGCCAGACATGCTTTTGAGTACACGAACTCATCGATTACATGTACGAGCAAGAAGAGAAAGAATGGGAGAGGGAATGGCTCGAGATGGTCCGCTTCCTTCGAGAGGCAAAAACCCTTGCACAAGAGCTAGTAAGTATTAACTCGTTACCGCACGTTCCGTTGTTGCCAAACTCCCTACGATTTCCCAAGACAATATTGTTACTATTTGCAGATGGATACAAGCGAGGCGATATCTCCCACTCCCGCCCAACACCCAACTTCTTGAAGGGTTGCAAAGCCTATCTTCCTAGCTTGTGACTGGACAAAGGCACAGTTGCTGGACTGAACCGGCGATTCTTGACAGCGTGTTCAAATCGGCACCTGGTATCTTTGAATTGATTCAAATCACCATGTTTCGCTCACGAGTTCGTCACCAGAGTGACTCTGTAAGTTCACTATTAATATCCACGAGAAACCAACATCTAACCGCTTGAACAAGCATCGATACCTTGGGCTTCGAAGCGATCAAGATTTACTTTCGGAAGCAATGTTGTTACAATGAAAAGGACTGTCCCTGCCCCTGACGAGTTGCAATAACTATACCTTTTCCTCATCCAATACCTTCTCTCCGTACCATCATAAACCACAACTTTCGTACCTATACGAGATATTTTACATCATTACTTCGACTGGTAAAAGCAGGAGATATATATCGTCTTTATAAGCAAGGCGGTACGATTTAGCTGTGGATTAAAGCTATTCTAGGACGACCTGCACTCAGTCTCTGACTACTTGGTCTTTGCACCACCATGGAACTTCTGATCGCCACTCACGTTTCAACATGCATCTCATATGCATATTGACATTTTCCGGCCTGTTGCAAATTCTCCTGATAGCCCAGGTAAGGCACCAAGTTGAGAAAGTTCGCGATGCTCCCTCGCCTCTCCCTCCTTTATCCTCCTTCTGCATCTCCTCATCATTTACATCTTCCTCTCCTGGTCAACCTTAATCAAAAATGGCTGGCCAGCGACGCCCTTTTTTCATCGTCATTGATGGTGATGATGATATCCCTCAAGGTCGTCCTCAAGGTCGTCCTCAAGGTCGTCCTCCCAGACCTCCCCCCAGACAAGCCATTTCATATGTCGAAGCTATCAGCCAGACCGGGAGAGTTGCTGAACGCCGCCCGGAATCTACTTTATACACAGAAGGAAACTTGGCCCACGATAAACTCACACTGTTCACCGACCTCGCTCGGATAAAGCACCAAGTGGAGGAAGACCGCAAAGTCCCATATAAACTCCAACACTGGCGAGACTTTTGGACTGCTATTTTCAAAGAGTGCTGATAACCTGACGCTTAGGCCTATTACTCTATTAGAGAATAGAGTCAGGGTAGGCAAACTCAAGACAAGCTATCCCTCTAGGAAGAAAACACTAGACCGTGAGATAGGGTGTTCAAAATAAACTCAGCAAAAGGTATCCTAAACTTATGCTAAGTTACCTAAGTCTTCTTTTAATTTAAGACCAGGGTCTGGGATCAAGTACTCAAGGGTCAGAAAACAGAGACAAAGACGACGATGCTCCTATCCCTCATCCACGAGCTCTCCCAGACGAGACGTCTCATATATAGATGCACTTAACCAGACAGCATGTGTTGCTGAACGTCCCCGAAGATCTATCTTATATGCAGAAGGGAACCTTGCATATGATGAATACACCCGTTTTATTGGGCTTTCTTAGCAGATGCATGAAGTTAAGGAAGGGCGCTATGTCCCTTATGAACTTAAGCATTAGAAAGGCTTCTGGGATGCAGTATTTGAAAATTGGGATGCTATAGTGGGCAATGCTGATGACTGGCCCCTGAGGCCAGTCACTCTATCCGACAACAGAATCAGAGCTGGCAGACTGAAAATGAACCATCCTCCTAGCGCTGAGTATCCTGGACCACCCGGTCCTAATCGACTTCAAAACTGCCCTGTCAACACCTTCCGCGCAAGACCAGCTCCTCCAAGATATCTGGAAAGATAAGGGGGGGGGGAAGTTCGCCAGTCCTGCCTGTGCGGAAATGGATATGCCACTAGGATATGCCCTTGATCTCGATGTCCTCAGATTCGACCAATCTTCGACGTCCCGCATCAAAGACTACGATATCGCCTGCATCACCAATGCTGCTCACCGCCTGCTAATGCATTTTGCTGCAGTAGGTACGGGAATGACACCTGTTGTTCCAGAAAATTGTCGAGAACCAACCCTTCTGGTACCCGAGCTCATGGGAGACTGTGCCGAACAGACAGCCGCCGCCTAGAACGCCATGCTGGACTCCCGTGCTCGCCGTCGCCTTGGTTCTCGCCATCCATAAGCCTATAAACTTCACCGCAGACACCAGAGGTGGGCGTCATATTGACATTTACCATGGCACAGCTACAATATCCCCTTGGATCGATGAGCCTGTCCAAGATACTAGCCAACTCTTTCCAGGTGAAACGTTCCTATTCTCTCAAAGGCCTACTGGCGACCCAGGAGCTGAAGAAGGAGGGTTCCCCAAGCCTTTTTGCTGTTGATGTCCTGAGCAAGAGGCATATTGGAAAACAAGCTACTGGAAGTCCGGCAAAGATATGCCTAAGCAATCGAGCGAGTCGGGAACAAAAGTCCTGTTCTGCCGAACATTATGATTATGGATCATTTTATGGACAAACAATAACATAAACTGTTCAAATACATCTCGTGTTATATCAAAAAAGGCCAATTTCTTGGTAAAATCAATCGTCTCGGCTGTTTAGACAAAAGTCAAGACCTATCTTATCTCATAATATTCCTAAGAAGCTGTGAATGCTATTACAAATTTCGTCAGAAAAGAGACGGGAGCGTGTTACTCTCCTTCAAAAGACAACTACTTAAACCAGCTACAATCTCCCAAGAATAACAACACCGACACTCTATTGCAAGACATAATCGAGACCGGTGTTTCTCAGTTTCTCCCCTGACTTGATTAATAAATTCAACAAATCAGGGTTAGCACACTGGAAAATGAATAGAAAGGAAGAAATGCAGGTGTAGCAGACCATTTTTGACTGTGGTATCAAACAAAGGCGACCTCACGATCGAGTGATTCGTATCTCAGAAGTACTTGGCTGGACATTTAGTACAATCTATGATCAATTAGTAAGATACCACGGGACATGTAAGGAGCTTACAACTTGTGTGAGAATATTGATAGTGAACAAGACTTGGCATCATCTCATGCATCTTCATCCTGGTCTCTATACCGTATGTTGGAATTCTCTCCGAGCTTGGTGTAAATCGATCAAGAAAAGACTCTGTGGAATACATCTTCTGGCTAAGGATGCCCTCGGTTGGTCATCCTCAAGATGAGATCTCCAGCTCTTCTTCAATAATCGCTTCACGTTCCGAGTGGGCTGCGAGAAGACGTTGGACCTGACGGACAATTCGGTCCCAGCGTTGTTCGACCAAGTCGATCCAAAGTACCATTTTGAAAAGAGTGCCGGAGATACAGCCGCACATAAACTGGCCCTCTGCAATAAGCTCATTCGACCAGTATGGCTCCTCGAACTTTTCCAACCGATCCCTGGCCCACTCACTTTCCAGCCAGGCGAGTTCACTGAAGCCACATGAGACTTCGTATTTGATGATGCCATCAGCCTCATGTAGTGTCCATTCCACGCCAAAGAGGAGTTGAGTCCTATATCTATAGGAAGGGCTTGTCGAAAGTCCGGAACAAACATCGAAGTTCGTGTATATCTTCAGGTATTGCAAGGTGCACCTTGCTATGTTTTCCAAAGCCCAGTGCCCCTGGGACCAACGGGCAATCCATTCATCCCCCCAGTACTGCAGATATTCGGTGGTGTACTGAGGCATGTTGAGATGTTTGGGGAGCTTGAGGGGCTGGTGATTATGCGTTGATGGTTCTGGAGTAAGGCAACTGCTGTATGTTTATTGATATAAAGGAGTCGAAGATTGATGTTGATGAGGGATCGAAGAGACAGTTTTCAAGGAACTAACATTACTGATGAATATTCAATCCAAGGTGCCACTGCTAAGTATGTATTGAATGGTATCCATAAGTCAGTGCCGCTGCCACTGTCAAAATTCACTGTTCTAAATTCGAACACATCACGGCACTGGCAATGTGGATAATGACACACACACACACACACTGACGGTTGCTTCGGCAATCATTTCATTGCCTTGATTCATTCATATTCTCTCTTGTTTATTCTTCATCTGTGCTTCTTTTCTCTTTCATCCAACTCTTCAGGCTGTAACATCGTCGGCATCAATGGCTTCCAACACCACCACAAGCGATAGCCCGGAGGCGACGGCTTCGACTGCAGGACCCCAAGTCCTCAATAATCAAGCTACCCATGCTCAGCAAGTCTCTACAACTCATCAGAATACTCAAGCTGCTCAGGATCATCAGTCTCAAGAACACCCTCAGGCTCCTGTAGAACTCATTGATCATATCGATGAGCTCGTTGCTGACACTCCCAACCAACAGCACAATGTTCAGAATCTCATTGCCAGCTATGCTAGCATGCAGTCAGCTGCCAATTTCTCCTTTCCCCAGCAGAATACCTATCAGGATATCATGCAGCATCCGAATGTCTTTCCCCAGCAGTCTAGCGACCCCAACCTCACCCAGCATACATATGGGCACCCCTCTCAGCAGGCTTTCCCGTATGCTTCTCATGCTGGCCAACAGCAGTATCCTCAGATGGGGCAGCAATTTCCCACCCAGTCGGTGTTTCCCCTCCATCCGCAGTTCGGGAACCCCTATCTCTCTCAGCAAAACTTCCAGCAGAGTTCACAGATCCCGGCTCATCCGCACCAATATGCTGCCACTCAAGACTCACGTGGAGTAGCACCACCTCAGCCTCAGTCTAATCAGGGTATGCCCTTTAACACTCCTGGAGGTGGAAGTTCCTTGGCCATGCAGCAACCTCAACAACCTAGACTTCCCGGCCAGCAGGTAGCTCCAGCAGCCTCATCGCATCCGGTTTATCACGAAGTCGGTTTCAAGAACCTCCTTGAAGATCAGGATGTAGTTGAGTCCCGAGCGGCTGATGAGTGTGTTTCTGAACACAGCCAGCTCGTCATCAAAGAGAAGATGTGGCTGCACGATCTCATCAAGCTGTACGAATACGTCCAGCGGAAGGGGGATGTCTACCTCCCGGCCGATGAGACCTACAAGAACTTCTGGACTACTGTCTTTAAGGACTGGAATTCCAAGATGCCGGTTTCCGAGAGTGACCCTCTGCCTGTGCGTGGCAAGCCAGACATTCACTACCAGGTCGGCTACTACTCTGCAGATGCCTCCAGCAACCAACCGGCAAATGGACGCCGAAGCTCCAAGGCTCGCAAGGGCAACGCGATTCCGATCTACCTTTCACTCGACCTTGACGCAGATGGCATTAACTGGCTTTACAAAGACAAGACTGGACAAATTGTTCCTAAATCGAACGTGAAGCTCCTCCTCGGACTGAGTGAGACACAGGCGAAGCACAATTTCTTGACCCATTACGACCTTTCCGAGAAGAACAAAGTCTGCGGCCATAACCTGCAGCTCATCGTTGAGGCTGCTCGACGACGAATTCAGAAGTGGGCGATTGCGGGTGCTGGAGCCCCTATTCAGCTTGGGGTTGAGTGCCGGGCCCCCAATTTGTTGAGACTCATTCTCGCGTCCGAACACTTTAGACACCAGCATTTGAGGAACTGTGCTATCGCTGATCTTGAAGCCCTACGACCTAAGGCGGGCTATGGAGATCGAAAGATTTGAAACGGAGTTGTATTCGCGGTAGATGTCAACGGCAAGTCATTCTTCCTCGGACCAAGCATTTGACTTGTTCCTTTTCTGTCAAGGCCCGCCCCCCCGTACCAAAATGAAGGGCTTGTTCTTGTAGGGCGTATCCACACTGAATGGATATCAAGGCTCGGTTGCTGCTAGGTATATTTGTCAATGGAAGTGGCAGATGATTGGAGTTCTGATGTCGATATCGGCTTTTGAATGGATGGATGTGCTACAGTAGTCATGTTGGAGTTACAAACCCATAATAGACACTGATTTGCCGACCTCTGGCTTCAGCCTTCTTCGTTACGGCGTGGACATGCAAAAATGAAACGATAGAAACTTCGTGCTATTCTTAATCCGTCTATATCGTGTACATTTCTAATCTAAAATCGCCAATCTCTACAACCATAGCATCCATCCAAGCAGGAATCGAAACCACAGCCCCTGAATCATATATCAAACGCCCTTACCTCCACCCCTAGTGCCACTCAGCGTCAATCTTCTCCCAGTTGTCGAGGAAACTCTTGAAGAACTTGACACCTAGGCCGGGATCCAAAGCACCAGTAGTGGCGCGGATCGAGTGCATACTGAGTTGCGGGAGGCCTACATCTGCTGCCTTTACTCCTAGCATGCTTGAAAGTGAAGGGCCGATGGTCCCGCCGCTTCGAGAGTCGCTTCTAATTTGAAACCTCTGAGTTGGGCATGAACCTAACTGACCTGCCCGCTCCATTATAGCAGCCGAGACACTATCCGTAGTCATATGAGCGTTAGAGTCGTAGGTGATGACTACGCCAACATTGAGCTCTGGCACATGCTCTGGGAGATATTTCTCAAGGAAGTTGGGGTTTCCGGCATGTGTGACATCAGCAGACGCAAGGAAGCTTGCAGACCATGTTTGCCCTTGAAGCCCTGGTCCATATTCGTCTGGACATAGACTCTCGACAGTCCTTTCAACGACGGAGGGAAGAAAGTTACCACGCGCACCTTGCCTCAATAAGCTACCTACCTCCTCGTCATCGAAGCAGGCGACGAGTTTTATTCCTCCCTCATCGCTGTTTTCTGAAGATGCCAAGAGTGCGGTAAGAGCTGCCCAGCTGCAGAGCTTATCATCAATACGACCAGCGAAGATGAACTCCCGATCCAGGCCACCGGTCTGGGCCGGCTGAGAGTCGTAAAGCTCGAGTTCCCAGTTGACAATCGAACTATAAGATTGAATGTTGAGCTCCTTAGCAATGAGCTCAACCAGTCGTGGGGGTTGGGTGTTGACAAAAGAGCCAGCGGGTCCAAGTGCCTCAGCAGACGGACGCTGTGAACTCTCTAAGCCAATAATAGGAACGGCTTGCGTCTCAGCGTTGTTGTTTCCCATCATGCCGACTCCGAAATGAGGCGCCAGAGTGGGGATTCGGGCGATGGGCCAGTCGAGCTTCACAAGCTTGACAGTCTTCTTTCCGGTTTCTTTATCATCGACGATAACCCGTCCACCAATGCTGAGATCCCGGTCCCACCAAGTGGCATTCAGGGCTCCAGCATAGGGTGCAGCTCCCAGTTGGATGTATCCGGCCTTGACAGGCTTTGTGCTAACGGGCTTGAGCTTCGCAGCGAGAGCGTCAATGTGGCCGCCGATCATAGCAACGCCATTTCCGGGCTTATATGCTTTGCCAACTTTGAAAGCGATAAGCGAGCTCCCATTTCGAGTGACCCAGTACTTGCCACCGGGCTGAATCTTGCCCGACCAGCTATCGCGGGGAGAGAGTTGCTCATATCCAAGCGCCTTCAGCTTATTCTCAAAGTAATCGACGGTGTGGAAAATCGTAGGGTTCTCCCGGAGAAAGTCGCAGAAGGGCTTGGTAAAACACTCGGGGTCCATCCTCTCAACCTGACAAAGTTTACAAGCTTGGCCAGCCTCGAGATGCCAGTTAACCTGACCGACTTCTTCTGGCGCAAGCTTCGTAATGCAGGAAGCGCATACACGGTTGTCCTTTGTATCACGGCCCTTCATATCTGAAATGATGAAGTTCTTGGAACTTTGCTTCGATTCGGGCTTTTGGGCCACTGTCGCATTGTTGTTGAGCGTAGCTGACGACGATAGCGCTTGTTGTCGCAATGACAGTGACGAAGCGCGGGCGCTCAGCATTGCAGGCGTAACCTGAGTCATTGTACGAGACGAAGCTATGCGCAAGCTGGAGAATCAAATGAGACTTGTTGTTAAAGGCCGAAGGGCGGGCTCGGTGAAAGGTGGAACGTGGAACGTGGAACGTGAAAGGTAAGAATTATCGATGTTTGGTTGGATGTTGTCAAGGTCAAGCTACAGGTAGCAACGACGATCTACAGTAGGAGCTTGGTCACCTGGCCAAGCCTGGTCAATGCGCTGCGTGACCTTACCTTAACGTGTCATGTGTTGAGATAAGGACAACAGAATGGAATATAAGACCTTACTAGCTTACCTACCAGATAAGGCATCTAAGGTTGGTAGGTAGTAGAGGTAAGATGTAGAAGGTATTAATATCCACTGGAGGAACCATCTATGTTCATGACTATGCACTTCATAGCTGAAATAATTGATCTTGCTTCAATCCGTTAGAATCAATGATAACACTAAAGCAACACACCAATGCGATACTGTTAACAAAACCATACAGCATTACATTTCATATCGCTATCGATTTTCGCTTTGACTTATTAAGGCAGATAAACCGTGAGCCAGCATCAAACACCCTACTCAATGCAGAACTCAAAACATGAGTTGCCACCATCGCACTGATACTTTCTGTCGCATCCAGTATCATCCGTGATCACATACCTACACAAGCAGAAAAATAGCGTGCCGGAAGCATTGATTTCCTGGGGTTGCGCCATCGTAGTGATTGATCTCTGCTCCGGGAGCTTCAGACAAAATTTTAGCATGGAGTGAATATGAGACGAGCAGTTCCAGGCCAAGTCCGACATACAACCCTTTTCAAGATATGATTGCTTCTGGCGCAGGGCAAACTGTTGCTGATGCAAGCGCATCATGTCTCCAAGTGGGCGTCGCCACTCTCAATTTGGGGCAAGATCGAATCCAAAGGAACCCGTATAGGGACTCTGTGGCTAGTTACGGGCAGTCGACCTGGTATAACGCCGTCATTGGAATACCTGACGATCCGCTTACGAGCAGTGTCAATTATGGCCTCGATATTATATTGATAGACCCAGGAGGCCTTCCTCTCGTCGAACTCTCTGAGACTTCGCATGTAGTCTTCACGAGTCAAGCCGCCTGGCTTGAGAGTGATATACTCTGGGAAAAAAATGAACTCGCCATCAGCGTCCACACATACGAATCTGATCACGGTTTTATGGCCCTTCTTTACCATTGCAGGAATCGTAAACACTTTCTGACCAGCCTGCCTGGCTGTGTTATGTTGACGTCTTGGTTCCTGCTCTCCATTCTCTAGGGCACGTTGGACTTCCTCGAGCGAGACTGGGAGGTCTTGGCTCAATACCCCAATTTCAATCTTTCCGTTTGTTTCCATACAATGTATGTATTGTGGGCTCCAGGTAGGTTTGGAAGAATCCCAGTCAGAGAAGATACTGGAGAAGAAGGACTCGCGTTGAGATCGTGTGATTGGGCAGAGACTGAGAACGTCGGTGGTGTCGTGGGAAACCTCGAGCCAGGCAAAAAATAGGTCTCTTAGGTCGTGCCTTTCTATGTATGATAGTTGGAAGTAGTGCCCGATGCACGTACCTGGTGCGCGAGAGGTGGTAATATTAGAGTCTTCAAGGAAGTCTTCTAGCTCGGCGCCCTTGATGGGAGTAAATGCCATCCCGTTGCTCTGATGAGCCATTCTGCCTTTCTTCGATTATACACGTATTGGGAGAAGTCTATGTCTTGTCAGAATCGACTTTTCTGATCTTCTTAGCAATGCTTGGAACGATGAACGGGATGAATATCTGGAGAGATGTAAGATGCGTTTTGATGTTAGAATCTATTTGTAGGTACGACGATATACCCTTCTTATAAACGCTCTTTCCATGGAGAACAAGTGCGAAAGCTTTGCTTTCCTTGTACTGTTCACTCTCTAAAGGTAAAGTGCCATGGTTAGGTCAGCCCTGCCCGTTGAAGCTCGGAAGGGTCGTTCCTAACGTGAAGTCCAACATAAGCTAGGTACCTAACATGAAATGGATGATTGATCTCAGGGGTAAAATAAGTGACAATAAGCGTGAAAGCTTTAGAAACTGCATGTCACTTCACTGATTCGTTCACATTACAGAAGCGCAACGTGAACATATCTAGGTATGCAGCGTAATGTAGCCCCTTTCCGCGATGGTCTCCCTTTTCTTGCTGCTCCTCTCCTCGGCTCCCCAAGCTATTCATATTAGCACTTCTTCCCTTCGTCTCTACATCTTCCCGCCTGCACTCCTCTCCACGCATTCATAGAAATTCCACCCTCATATTCTTTCGCCCTTTCTCATTTCTCCTCCTCTGCCACACCTCCTCATCCTCCCCCCCCTCTCGTAATACCTTTTCAGTCCTAACCTTTTCTCAGCCTCTGGCATCCTTCATGTACCCCATTGCTCTCTTCTCTCTCGTTGTCCTTCGTGCAGCTCGTTGCTCTCTCCTTCTCAGTCGATCTCCGCTTCCGATATCCGCCAACCTTCCGGCAACGTCGCATTGGCTTGAGTTTTGGCATGAAGACGGGATGTCACGGTGGTTTACCAAAACACGGTGTCATCATGCTGGTTGATAATATAAAGGCTACAGAACATATGAATGAAATATAAAGATGCAGCGTAGTAATAACTCATAACAGAATACCAGGTGAGACTTCGCATGATATCGGCTAGTCGTATAGTAAAGATATCCCCTCCGCAGCTTCATCAAAATAAGTGACCACATCACATTAAAAGCATCATATGAATAACGAGTGCCGGGTCGCCCAATACCCAACGGGCGTAGGAGGAGCCCACGCCGGATGGAAAGGGCAACCTGACACTCAAAATCCTCCTCTCCAATAGAAAAGAACGTCGCTTGGCTATCATTCGGAGTCACAAGAATCGTCGTTATCGATGATTCCCTGTTAATACAGTTATAGTCAGCTGACTGCCACAGGGGACATGTATGAATGAGTTAATACTTACCAGCTCTTCCGCAAGAATTCTGGTTTGTCGGAGGATGTGGACTAGGCGAAGCCGCTCTTCTTCTTCCTCTTCTTCTTCCAGTTCGCATATTCTATCCATCACATCGTGGACACTGAAACCCGCCTGGCCCAGGACTGATGCGCAGATGAATGACAACAATAGTCCCCGGGTTGCTGGCACTGCCTGACACCCCCATGGCTCGTCTAAATTCGTCATTCTTTAGACGAGAATGACCTAAGGATATCCTAAACTTAGGCAAACTCATCCTAAAGTCTTGCGCCCAGGGGTTGTCAGCATTATAAAATATCATCACACTCTTTACTCTTTACCCTTCACCTCATCACCTCATCTCCATCCTCACTCCACTTCATCATCAACCCTGAAACACAGGAACAGCCGTATGTCCATCCGACCCTAACAGCACATTACCAGAGCTAACGTCTCCAGATGCCCGAATATTTGTAAACATAAATGGATCACCTTGGTCTCGACTGGATGACTCGGTGGTCCGATGCGAATCCAGCCTCGAGAGAGTATACTAGAGTTGCTTTGGAGCTGTGAAAAACAGCGATATAACTTCGTTTTGTCATGTTCTTATGACGGGTCGGCATGCCTCATGGAACATTGACATGGTCAGTGAGGGGGGATGAGTCGTGGATGCCAGGGAATGTTGTAAACCTGGCCCATGACGTGAGAAATTTCTGCAACTCTTTGAAGTGAACGGATCCCACTACAAGTGTTGCTTGAAATGGCCACTTTTTCCATTATTCGGATACCGTGGACGTTGTATGCGATGTATAATTCACCAATTTTCGCCAATCCGCATACATTGAACTCGGCACTTGTCAAACCTGGGCATCTCTTATCGTCAATACTATATCGACATTCTTTACAAAAGTTCATGGCGATCCAACGAACACCATGTAAAGCGAAATCTATCCCAAGTAGTGAAATATTGTTATGTGTCGAAACAACTTACAATAGTCCAGGCGGCAATGAAGATATCTGTGAAACAAGGGGGTAAAGGCTCTTGGGGATTCAAACGACAGTTTCTTTTTGGGAAATGAATAACTAGAAGAACCACTTCTTGATTCCTATATTTCTCGAGTTGGAGAGAGCTATCCAAGTTGTGTTGGACAGAATTCGGGTGTGTTGTTCAAACGCTGGACCTGAGTTTCAGAGTTGAACTTTTCAAGACCCCTAACAACGGATACTAGATCACCAATTTTATCTCTAAATTCAGTCACTAGGCTTATAGGTGGCGACCATGATGGTAGTTCCATGCCAGGACCTTGAAAAGAGCCACTCGGGGTAACCTTATTTTGTCAGCTATGTTTCTGGTTGAACTCCCGAATCCGGGCCCGCTCGCAGCGCTCCCATCTCGAGAGAGCGCGGCGCTTGAGGTCCTCAGTGTGTTCATCGGTATTCCACTCGACATATTGCGCGGCGGCAATCTGGTTGCTGTCATCTTTGATGTCAAAGCTGACTTTTTCTTCTCCTTTGCCGGAGGCGATGCCGACCCCGAAGTATGCTGGCTTCTGCTTACGTCGAACCTCATCCCTCTTGCGCCATTTGGTAGGCGATTCGCCGTCCTCCTCTCTCTTTCTCTTGTTCTTGGACTTTGGCAGGTCCTGGGACCATCTGCCGATATTGATGCGAGTCTCGTCCTTGTCTCTGTCTCTGGGCTTGAGTGGCATGTCCTCGATGTCAGCAGCACTTGACCAGTCATTGAACGCTTCAGAGAAGAAATTTTCGCGATCCTTTGCAGAGACACTAATCATTTCAGGTGGAGTGTTGCCGTAGAGATCGGGCTTCACTGTCTTCACCCATTTTCGCAGGTTGTCGGCGAGATTCACCTTTTCATACAGACCGAGGTCTGTGGGACTGTCCACGAAATTTCCGCTTGGTCGCGATGCGAGGTATCCGCCATCAGCCTCGAAGTCCTCGGGACGAGTGCCTATCACAGGGGGAGGAAGACTGCCAGGCTCTTCCTTGATACTGGGCGCCATATTAGCATGGTCAACCTGAACGGGGTCTGCAGGAGGCAGACCCGGATCAGTTTGACCAGCTTGGCCAGTATTTCCAAAGATTCTTCTTGCAATATTTACCATTCAACTCCTTAACTCCTCAACCTCACATCTCCGGAACTCCCTGCACTATATCAACAGAAAACAAGCACCACGGTATTTCTATCTGCTCCTAACAGCACAATACCAGAGCTAACGTCTCCAGATGCCAGAGTATTCACAGGCGTACCTCGATTTCCTTGGCAGAGAATGGCTGGTCCGATGGTCGAATTCCGTATGGAGTGTGAGAAGCCACGCGAGACTTGCGATATGCCTTATGGCCAACATTGCCAGCCCCGAGGTCATCGATCGTCTAGCAACCAGCGCACTATACCGGTAGAGAACCAATGTCATCTTCGGGGTAATATGGTACACCGACGACGGCCATTCATGGCGCCCCTCAGTCACCAGCAGCCACATGGTTAACCTAGAGATCGCTTAGGCAGCAGACCGACTCTGGCGTTTTGACCTCTATGACTTCGATAACAACACATATATTGCAGAAGGACAGTACGCCTCCGGCTGCCTTGCTCTGAGCTGATGATCTTTGGTTTCTTTCGGGACCTTTTGGAGGTCGACGAGCGGCACGTTCAGCGTGTCCAGCACGTTGCCTCTCCAAGTGAAGACGAGAACCCAGTTCAGTGATTGGTTTGTATGAGTATGGGACGCCGTTTGCATACTCGCCGGTCGCGAACCAGCACAGATCCTCAAAATCAATTGAAGCCTAGTCTCGAATCAGCGTAAACATCTGTGTTATTGGTGCTATGGTGATCCGGGGGGTCGTCATCAGGAGCACCGTATTCGCCTTCTTCGCCTTCCTACCCATATTAACACTTTGATATATACAACGACTCAAGGAGGAGCCAAGAGTGGATGTGATATCGAGTGTAATGTAGGTTACCTAGGATAGAATTATTAGTATACACAATGTATTTACAGCAAAATGTCTGAATCTTGTCATCCAGCGCACAGACTGCAATAACAAACGACACTGTCTTCCAGATGCAGATTCTCATCACCCCTATAGAGGAGTCAAGAAAACCCAAGACCTCAATCCTAAGGGACGAAAGGCTTAGATAAGTTTAGTATATCTTGGCAGGCCTTTAGACCAGTTTGTTTTCACAATATGGCTCAAGGTCACAATTTTCCTTGCACCCGGGGCTCTTTAATTCATGCGTGGACTTGGTGCTTCTTTTGAGCGAGGTTGGTGAACATTACGAGTTCGTTGCAGCCAGGACAAAAGGCCAAAAGCAAGCACCCAAACAGAAACATGAGACTTCATATGAAATGAGTAACTTAAACACAGCACTCTCAGAAGAAGGAACAAATTTATAGTTTGAGAAGGGCGTAGCAAAAAGATAGAGTTGGAGAATGCGAGTCTAATGACAGATTGAATCTCGAGAGGTGCTGCATTATGGAACAAGTATTCACAGACTGAGATTCTCATCCGAGCAAAAGGCTTAAAGGGGCTTTCTAATGCGAAAATTAATCATTTTTTGTATCAGTGCTTAGCTTTAAGTTGTCCTAACCATCCAGTATAGGTAGACTACATTTATGTTTGTTTGTTGAGGTTTAATGTGCTGCTCATTTCCTTGAAAGTGTCATATCTCTGTATATACACTTTACGCAAGTTGCCAAGTTTGATTCATCTCAGTACTTAGGCCAACAAAATTTATGATAAAATAATATCTAACGCTACTTGTCGTCCCCATCTCATTCATTGAGCTCCGTGGTTGCAGAGCGTTCGTACATCTATGTACTGGAGGTCCAGCTACTTGGAGAACGCGAGCCAATGGTCGAAACAATATTGGTGAACTATACTCCAGGTCTCTCCGTATCTCATGAACCTAGAGAATAAAGATGCCCAATGGCCAGCCTAGGGTCCTGGTGAGAGAGGATGCCTGGCCATGAGATAGGTACGTATTAACCTTTGTCATGTGGTATAACTTCTGAATCTAATGTACAAACGAGGCTCAGGTTCTTTAACGACGCAACACTTTGTCGGAGTTGGGTTCGTTGTTGGGCGAATTGTGGCTTGAATTCACATCTTGGGTTTTCTGAGTGGAAATGAACACGAGTCTTCCATTGGGGCCCCGTCAGATACTTGAGGTGTAAATGACAATAGGCCGAATCAGGGGCTGTAAACATACCACGGCGATACACTTTATTCGATGATCTGAAAGTATTTCACAAAGAAGGAACATGTATAAAGAGCTGCCCCATCTTTGACTTGGGGCATCTTCCTCACTGTCCAGTGCCTCCTTTCCTTCAATGCCAGTGCCAGTGCCAGTGCCAGTGCTAGAGGTAGAGCCATCTTGAAAGGGGAACAAGAATACCAGTTCTAACTGCAGTTTCAACTATTCCTGTTGCCGGTGCCAGTCAGTGCCAGTGCTATAAACCAAAGAAATAACAAAACGCGTCACTCTCATGTTAGGGCTAATAAACCCTTCTCTGATATCTTGATCTTCCTCGCTTCCTCCTCCATCTTTCTCCTTCTTCATCCCTTCATCCTTCTTATCTTCACCCCCTCGCCAACTGCTATCAGAAATGGCCAACCGGCAAGACCCTATCGTCATTCCCGGCGAAGACGACGATGTTCCTATCCTTCCTCCCCAAGCTCCTATCCCTCAAGGTCCCCCTCCCCAACGCCCCCCCGAGCTCCCTCCATCCAAGGTATCTCATTCATTGAAGCCATCGACCAGACTACACATAGTGCTGGGCGCCCCCCGAGTTCCATCATCTTTACGGAAGAATCTCTCACCCGTGCTGAACTCACAGTTTTCATCGACCTCGCACGACTGATGCACCAAGTCGTGAAGGGCCTTAATGTCCCTTACGAACTCAAACATTGGAGACACTTCTGGGAAGAGAATGCATTCAAGGACTGGGATACCTCGTCCGAGAACACTGATGACCTGCCGCTTCGGCCCGTTACTCTGCAGGAGAACCGAGTCAGGGTTGGCAAGCTTAAAGTCAACCACCCACCCAGTGTCGATTTCCCTAATCCACCTGGCCCAGCGCGACTTGCTGGCTGCCCCGTTTATATGAGCGTATCTCCAGCTACCCAAGACCAGCTCATCCAACCCATCTGGAAAGACAAGAATGGAAAATTTATTAATCCTTGTTATATAGAAATGGAAAGGCCAGTAGGAAAGTGCATCGATCTTGCTATCCTTAAGTTCGACCAAACCGGGGTGATCAAAATTAACTTTCGGAAGCAATGTCGTCGCAAGAAAGAAGATACACACTGCCCTTCTATCAAGGGCGGTCATGAGCAGACCGTGCTTAGCCTTTGCACTGCTATCGAGCTCCTCACCGCCACTCACGTTTTCAACATCGACATTATATGCACGATGGCGTTTTCTAAATCATAGCTTGTCGTGGAGGCGGCGCCGACAATATCATGCTCTGCAACACCACTTTACTAGGGAATTTATACCGAATAATGTGGCACCCAGCAGCATTATACCGTCTTCTTCTTCTTCTTCTTCTTCTTCTTCTTCGGTCTAGATATAAGAGGTCCTTCAAACTAGGCATATGGACAAAATAGGCTTCCGTGGCGCCACTTTCATTATGCGTAGCCGTTGCAAAGCCGTTGGGTTCATAGCCGGCCCAAGCCTCTCCCTCCACAAGCACAGATTTGCCATCGGGCAGAGACACAAGACTTCCGATTTAATCCGCCAAATACAAGCCTCTTCTCGTTTCCAGTTGAAGTTGCCACTTGGCTGATCGTGACATAACTTGACAATGACAAAAAGGGATAGACTAGACCGTAACGCATAACAAACATCATTCGCATGTGGCAAAACAACTGACTCAAGACAACGCTCCTCTTCCGTTTTGGTACATGAAGGTTATCTTTTGGTCCAAAGATGAGCCGCTAACAGACAAACAATGACTTTGTGGAGTTTGAGTTTACGTGCCTGCAGCACCTGGTGATAGACTTTTACGGGGACAGCCCGCTTCCCAATCGTCTCCCCGCGGTTGCCGGGAAAAGCAGCTGTCATGGTCCCACGAGCAGTCTTTGTTCTTGTGTAGCCTCGGATTACCCAAGTGCTTGGCGAGGCTAGATCCAGTTGTGCGTGAGGTCGTGATACTCACATATGCCTCACCGCTGGTGTGATGAAGTGATTTCACGATACAAGTAGGTCATTGTCAATGGAAGCTTTTAGGCATAAAGATAACTGTTATACATTATTAAGGCTATTAATGCCAATCCTAGTAATACTGGCTGTTCAAAACAATCATTACCCTTTCATCATCATTAATTCCATCTCATTGTTCACCACGATACCCCAGATTAGGGGCTGTACTTCTCCCACTTGATCTTGGAAACATCCTTGTAGCACTTGGACTCAAGGGCGTACTTGTGGCTGGAGTACGATCCCTTAGGAAGAGATTCCAGCTCGGCACACTGGGGCACAAGGCGGATGGGAGCACAGCCCTTGGGGATGTTGCGCTGGATTTTGTTGTTTTTGTCTATGGTGAGATGTGCCTGCTCAATGACGATAAAGTGCTTGCCCTGGTAGTATTCCAAGCTCTTGTTACACGCCACAAAAGTCTCGGGCAGCAGATACGTGTAGGGGTCCTCGGGTTGGTTCAACTGAACACCGGGTGTGCCGGGCTCGAAGTTGAGAGTAGCGCCGAAAAGGTTCTTGTTCTTCTTGTCGGCCACGAGGGCGATGCCATTGGGAGTCAAAGGAGTGCCACCGTCGCTGATGACAGTAGCCTCGCCATTTTGGCGCTCCTCCTTGGTACCGTTTTGGTAGAAGATACGGCCGTCCTTCTCGATAACTCCGACGAGGGCGAGGCCAGCTCCGGTGTGGATGCTGGTGAGCTCGGTGTTGTGGATGGGAGGATGAAAGTCCTTGGAGTGGTCTGTGACGTTGACGACGAGCTTGAAGCCCTTTGATGTCGACCGTGAAGGGTATTTTGGGTTCACGTTGATGTGAGGCTGGACCGGTGAGGCCGCTGCGAGGCCGAGGAGGCTGAGGAAGAAGGTTGATGTGAGCATGGTTGTTGGGAGGTAAAATCTGAGAAGGGAGGATGGGAAGAGGATGACAAGAGACAAGGAACAAGAAACAAGTTAATGTCTTGTCTGTAGTGTTTTTAGTCTTTGAAGAGAGAATTGATGATACAACCAAACCAAGAAAGAGAAAAGGGCGATGGCCGTTTTAAATGTTTGCCTTCTCAGCTCAGCCGATGCAACGATGCTCGAAGTCCATCACAGCTGGGCTGACCGATCAGAACCTGGAAGTGGCTGGCCTGGCCTGGCTGGCTAGCATCGTGAGGTGACTAGCGGACCCTCAGTGGGTATTGAGCCCATCAGTGGTCAGAGTGGAACCCACTCCAGTGGATTGCAGGGGGTTTAGCGAATGGCTAGAGGGATCGCCGGTGCGGGGAGTCCCAGCCGTGGCCAAATCGGGGGCCTTTAATACGAGGGTCCTGCCGCGACTACTTCATTGGATGGGTGTTTCTCTCCGGGCGGACAAAAGAGACAGATGCCATTCACGATGTTGAGGCCAGTATCAGAGGCAAGCAGGCAAGATATACAAATATTACTATAATACACTGACTACACTGACTACACAATCTCAAACACACCCAAGTAAGCAAATGAATATCATCATGAAAAGGTCCAGTTCTTCTGACGTCAAGAGATTACGATGCTCAATCCCTTGTTTCGAAACATGAGAGGATCCCAGCCCAATCATTGAAGATCCGATATCCATAATTAGCTTCCTTTTTTATCTTTCAAATGCCATTCTTCCGTCACATGCTACGATATCCATTGGCTTCTCTCTCTTTTCTCGCCGATAAAACCCAAATCTGTGGATCTAACACTAATGATTAATTAGTTAGTTACCTAGCTAGCGTACATGCACAGGCGAGACCGATGCCAAGGAATACGATACGATGGTCTTTGTTTGACAGGACGGAGGTTGGCCTCAGCCTCATGTTACGCGAAAAGGCGGTCCTCATCATGGGCATTCCGTTTTGTCAAACGTTGAGCTCCATCGCGTGGCACTGCAGTCGCAGGGGTAGGCTCACTAGTCCATTGTTTGTCAACTTTTATGACGCTTTTGTTAGGATCTCAACAGATCTTTACGAGATGGCGGTTTCATATCCCTTGAGATGATATCACCAGGGTCTTTTTGTATGTGTCACTGCGATGATCTTTCGTGTCCTGCATCGTGGATTACATCATGAATGTGGTTCATATCTCAATTACGTGTGGCCTATTCATATGAGATCGCCAACATTCCTCCAAAATAGCATCGTTGGAGTCGGAGTTTTCGGGTGAGCATTTTCTTCCAAACGCAAACTCAATCTCGGTCCTATCATGCTACTAATTGAAGCATAACGTTACTTGGCGGCGGCTTAGACGTGAAAACACCATCATGATCATATGATGCTAGTCAGTGCAAACCTCTCATGATTTGAAATGGGATTTGGTTAGTCAATGTCTACTCTCGATAACCGTATCCTCAATTCCTCATAGTCTAGGAACCGGGCTCGCTCATGATTTCAACGGCGTGGTTTGGCTGTGGAGAATGTCTTAATAAGTCTAGACCTGGACGAGTTGACGACTTTCTCCATTTGTATTCCACTTGTTATGGTTTAGGCAGTGAATTTACCCCTAACTGTGGCTTGATGACATCGTTGAGGTGTACTGCGATGTCAATGTCTGCGTTAGGTTGAGAGATAAAGCACTGCTTGTCTTGGTGTCGGTGCGGTGAGGCAACTAAAAGTCCTGTTCTCTCGCCAAGTCTGATATCGTGAAAAACCAGAGCCTCAGTTCGGAAGTGGTGGTCTGGCTGACATGTGTTCATTTATTTCATTTGGTCGGCTATTTCAATGGCTGCAACTTATTACACTTGGCCAGGCACAAGTTTACCTTGCTACTGCCACCTCCAATAAGCAACCGTCAAAACTCTCAAGGCAGATAATTAGAGTACACCATTAAATCCATTGAGTTCACTCCAAGTCATCGTCTCCTCAGCCCGGGCCGTGTAAGCCAAAGTTCCCGCTGGCCCCGACCTCTTGATTCCTTACCTTCCATCCCAAATATAAATGAAGATACTGAGGGCAGACGGGAGGAGCCCGTCCGGCGACAGCTCTTCAAAGCACAATGGTGAATAGGTAGTTTAGGTTAGTATCAAGAATGGGGGCCAGGGTTCTAACGCCTCTTGCGCTTCTCCTTTGGCAGTGATGGAGCTTGAGCAACAGTATTGTCGTTCAGCTCATACCCACTCCTCGGAATGAAATAGTAGTCCTCTATGCGTTTCAAAACCGGGGCATTGTCGTCTGGGTTGGCCCAGAACCCTGGATTATTCTCCTGGTCAAACGTTCGACCTGACCAGGGATAAGGGAGCCACTCAATGCAATCTTTCCCTTCCACGAGGCTTTGTCCAAGTCTGATTTTTGTCTTGAGTCCTTCATCCATGTATTGGAGAGCCAATAGAATCTGCATCTGGAAGACAGTGTCATTTGCAGCATTATGGACCAGGTCATGGCCTCCCTTGCGATCATCGCCATCGCTCATCAGTCTCGTATCTCTGTAGCGGAGACCAATACGATCCATTACAGCACTACAGCCGAGCTTTGCAGGCAAGGCATGGTGCATTTGGAGGTCGAGAAGCTGGACGTTTGGTCGTGAAAACCAGTTGAGGCCAAGGCGTGCTAGGCCTCGGGGGCCAAGAAAACAGCAAACCTTACTTTAGGGTGCCAAAATAAACTTAGTAAAGATTATCCTAAACTTAGGCTATATTACCTAAGTCTTTTTATTATCTAGGATTGAGGTCCTGTGTTTTCTTTCCTCCCCTTGCTAGGGTCTTTTCCTCTAGTCCTGAGTCCCATGTCAAGAATATAACATTTCGCTCGATTTTGTTAGCACGTTCATGTGCAGTTCGCTCCCGAGGTTTGAGGAGATGTTGAAGTTGGCACGATGGTTGCCTCCTCTGTGGCAGGGGAAAAGCCTTACCTGCCACCTGGAGACCGTGGCTTTAATCTTTATAAACAAATAAAGGCATAGCACTTTATCGTCAACGAATTCAGAGGTCATTTTGGTGGTGACTGTCACAGGCCAGGGTATGCCTATGCCATAGAACCATACAGCTTTGTATTTAGAACGTCCCAATATATCGACTCGGACAAGTTGGCTTCAACCCTTGAACGCGCGTATCGAGCCATATCTACCCAACCTTAGTAATAGGATTATAGTAGTACTGGCTACCAGAGGCACACTTGCCGGTCGTAAACCAGCATAGATTCTCAAAGTCAATTGACACGAGAATAGGCTCTTTCCAGCCCTCTGGCACAGGGCCTTGCGGTGCGATATATGAGCTTGTCGCTGCATCCTAAACAGGCATTATGCTCTTCAGTATCTCTGCGGTGGGTTTGCGAGGGTCATAATCTTCGTTACTGTCGTCACTGTCGTCCGGAGTGTCGTCGGGGCGGCCCCAGTTTGGACCGTAGATCTGGTGCGAGTTCAGTTGGAACGTCGGTGCGCCTTTGGGCTTGAACTTCACCAGGCCAGGGTAATTTCTCCAGTTCGGGGTCCTCAGGGGGCAAGAAAACAGCAAACCTTACAATAGGCTGCCAAAATAAACTTAGTAAAAGTTATTCTAAACTTAGGCTATTTTACCTAAGTCTTATTATTATTTAGGATCGAGGTCCTATGTTTTCTTTTCTCCCCTTAGGGGTATTGCCAGGAGGAGGCCGCTTATCCGCCTTCCTATTACCCATCCTGACACTGCAATATTATATAACAACTCGAGGAGGAGCCAAGAGTGGATAAAATATTAAGTGTAATACAGGGTATTAAGATAAAATTATTAATATATACAGAAGGTATAAGTAAGGTAGGCAATAAACTAAGAGTATGCGATGCTTGCGCGAAGTGCTCGTGAGCAATGCGACACAGTAATATGGATGGAAGGTGTGTGGATATGTTTACACTGCAATACTAAACAGCGACTCGAGGAGGAGCCAAGAGTGGATGCGATATTGAGTGCAGTATAGTGTACCTGAGATAATATTGTTAGTATGTGCGTATAGATACAAGTAAGGTGGGCAGCAAACCAAGCGCATGTGATGCCTGGTTGAAGTGCTCGAGAGAAATGTGACACAGCGATGTAGAGAAGGTCTGTGGATATGGAGGTTATGTGGAATAAGATAAGGTAGGCCTCCCCTAGCGGACATTTTTACACTTCCGACCAACAAACACGGCCAACCAAATACCAATAACATGACTTCTGACCTCCAATTGAGGGGTTGAGAGACAATCATTGGAACTTGCCGGGCCAAGAGGTTGCGAGAAAGCCTACTCGAGGTGTCATTTCAAGCCATGCCGAGAGCATAAGAGACATATCTAGAGAAAGCAACAACAGAGTATAAAGTGAAACGCTTCGTCCGAGAGTTTCTTTGTGAATGCATCCTCTTTCCAATCTCATTCACAGCGTCTGGTTCATGAGTGATACTCAATCACTTCCCCAGATTCAGGACGAGCCTACGGAACTAAGTTTCGTAGGCTCGGACAATTCTCTCAGCCGTAAGTTAAAAGTGTCAGGCTCGAGTCATTGTGCTTTGGGATACTCCACCGGCCGCTGTACTGACGTTGCACCGCCTTGTATCTAGTCTCTGCAACAGACTTCGAGGCCTTGTCCACAGTGACATACTCTCAGGATGTGGATCAGAGCCTCATGGACTCATGGCCGCAGGAGATGGTTTCTCTTGGCCCTTTGATGGATCAAGAGGATGTCCTTGGCTTAGCTATGGACTCCGCACCTCCAGCTGTGAACGACTTCTCCAACTTTGACTTCGCAGCGCCGATCATCAGGATGAATTCGCATCTCAGCGACGTCGAAGCAGTTCCCTTTGACCTTTTATCCTCGCCTGTATCTCTTCTCGATCTTCCTGAATCCGCATATGAGGTGATTCCAGGATATGTATCGCTCTCTGGCTCCCCAGACCCCACATCCACTCTATAGAGTGCGGGTTCTGTATGCAGCCAGTCGAACGATACAGTCCTTGACGCATTCTCTCCCGTAGTTTTAGGAAGTGACGGAACTCAGATACAATCCTTTGACCTCGTCTCTCCAGGCTTTAGTTCTCCTCCTGCTGAGACCTCGACAGATAATAGTTCAGGTTCAGAAACGAGCAGCAAGGAAAGGTTCGAAGAAGATACCGTCACTCGTTTGAAAAGTGACGAGTTTGCAAGAAATGGAATTTTTTTTTGCAACTGGCCCGAATGCGGCAAGTCCTTCGGCGAGAATCGCAAGCGGAAGTGAGTCTTGTGGTCCTTTGATTGCGTAGGTCCAAGTTACTAACGAGAACTCAGCAACCATCTTCGAGCTCATCACAGACCTGTTCGCTGTTCCTGGCCTGGCTGTAACTATACAGATGTTTGGCAGAAGGATATGAAACGTCACTACGAGACTCACTGCTCCCGGAAGACCTTCCAATGTTTGTTGTGCAATGAATGGTTTACCCGGAAGTACAACTTGAGTCGACATGAGCGGGAGGCACATCGTGGAAAGAAGAGGGACAGAAAACGCCCTAGCTAGACGACCCTGTTAATAGCGTGCACCGAGAGTGAATTCAACTGTTATTCCTCCATTGCTGGTTTCTTTCTAAGTATACAATTTGTGTGGTAGTATAACTAAAATCTTAGATATATGCTCCTTTCACTTCAAGCATCCAATCCTGCGCCTCCATCCGACTGAGTGTCACTATCCTCACTTTGATCGCTGAATTCATCTTCATTTATATGTGCCAATGAGGCAGAATCTGTGAGGATTGATGTCAATATACCGTTCGATAACTGGCATAAATCTGTGATAAACTCACCATCACTCCATCCATCACCGACTCCTAAGACTTCATCAGCCTCAACCTCGCCGAGGTTTACAGAGCTCATAGTCTCGGTGATATTCGTTACAGAGTCGGGGTGCCATGGGGTAGGCTGTTGCCGAGTTTCGATCTGCTTTTTAACTGCTGTACTCAGCTCACTACTAAGCATTCCCAATGCCTTACGCTGATGTGGCCAGTGCTCATTCTCCCATCCGCCTGGCAACTTAATAGGTCTCCAGTTCAGGTACGCTTTCTGATGAGACTCGGGCTCCTCGAACCCTCCGGGGTGGTGCCTGAAGTAGAATTTGCAGCATAGACATGCAAGCTTGCTGCATGCTATGTAGCGATCGCCACCGACAAAGCTTCGTTGGTTGCGGTGGAATTCTTCTAGTACCTGAATCTCGGAGTGCACAAGTGCTTGGCCGTTATCCTCGTCGTACATGGATCTGATGGCCTCTTCCAGTTTCAGTGGCCCATCTAATCGAGCGAGATAACTCTGCATATCTTCAAGGCGGGGATCTCCAGGCTGCAGCATTCTTTTCAAGATGGAGTTGAGGTTTCTGAGCCCATCCGCTGGTGGAACAATTGCTGGGGTAGGAGCCTGAACTTTCTTGATCTGATAAGCGTTGAACAGTAGTCCTAGCTTGAGAAAATCTTCGATCAGAAGTGCTGGAATGCGGATTCTCTCGGCGAGACGACCTATTAGATGTCTGACTGTCTTGATGTTTACCGCGGTTTCTCGAGGAACGGCAAGCTCTCTGCTCAGAGACCTAAGGCTTGACATCTGAAGATCATGTCGAGAATCGTAAGCATTTTGACAAAGGACTAGAGTGTCAGTACCAGTGGCAGAGAATCGAGGTAGCCACTCTAGGAGGGATCTTCTTTCTATGGTAATCTCTGGTTAATTATGCCTCTTCCTGCTGTCATGTCACAACTTACCAGCTCCTTGGACGGCTGTGGCATCTTCTTTGAGATACTTTTCGCAGTAACGAGTAGCTCGCAATAATAGCTTGCACTCTTTCTTCAGTCTTGGGGCTGAAAAGTCAACACATTTCCGTGTCAACTTCTTTCTCAGCCTTTCTCGTTCTTCCTCGGTCCCTTTCGGGTCCTTTTGTAGCTGTTGAAGAATATCGCCGAGGAACAGAATGACTTTATTGTGCGGCGTGAAGTTTGCGGCAACCCAGATAATAACCTCGTTTGTCTGTGGTTCTAGAGCAATTGAAGTAGTAGTGTCTCCGCCCTTTCGATAATCGCAAATGAAACACAAGTTTTTGAGGAACCTGCGCCTGATACCTCGAACATCAGTTGGGGCATGGGAGGCAATCATGTGAGGGCCATCAATGCCTTTGAGGATATGAAACAGTGCAAGATTCTCAAAAAGACGTGAGAGAATCTTGTCGTATTTGTCTAGACGAGGCGGTCCAACGCCCATGGTGTTGATAGTCAATGCAGGAGTATAGGTAGGGTAGTAAGAACACTCTATGAAAGGGAGGGAGGGATCAGCTTTATAAAATGCTGCTTCGCTCTGTTATTCCATTTTGACTTTTAGTTGAGGGCGTATAGCCGTGTGTTTGTACCCTCCATTTCATGTTGGTTGGCTTCCCGTTGTAAGTCTAAGGCAGAATGGGCCGAGTGTGGTCTACACTGAGGCTGGGTTGCCCCCCTGGTTATCACAGCACCATCCTCTCTGACTCAACAAACCACAGAGAAAGTGGGAAAACACTAATGATATTCCGGGGCGCATATGGGAGAGTGTGTGCAAATCTACCAAAAGCAAAGTGCACGTAGATGACATCCAGTGGGAAGGGAGTATCGCAGAGCCGCTGAATGGCTAGACTTGTTGGATCTGTGCCAAGTAAATGAGCCTGTTCCAGGGATGAATTGCCTTGTGATTGTTCAAACCGCCTTGATATTTCCTCCCCTGTTTCCAATTGACACAGGAATATCTGAGCCCATCAGTTCTATCATGAACCCATATTTCAACCAAACCTACCTTACAGTATGAACCTTCTATTCAATCCAACGGATGTCTTGACCAAAACAATGTACAATTTGAGAGAGGGTCAATCCCTGTATAACACTCAGACACTGACACTTCTACCTAGACTACAAGGTAGCGGGCACAGGTAACGGCAACGGTGAAGAGAAATTGCATCCATTGATATAGTTTAAAACAAAAGATAGTTATAGACTTTTTCTCTCCTTTTCTACATCCATATCTAGAGTGTTTAATCCATACTCCCGAGGCACTGGGATCTGCCAAACATGGAACGAATGGACAGTGCTTCAGTTGACCAAGACAGGGCTGATGGCGCTAGACACGGAGCGAACTCCGCTAAAATAGTTAAGTCTCGATCTGGTTGGCTCGTCCAGCTTTGGCGTGATGCGAGAGCTTCCCGTCGCCAAACAGGTCCACTTATTAAATCAGAAATTCCATCCATGGATTATTATTAGGCATGAGCTACAGCTCCCCCTCATACTCATTACTCACTCAGTCATACCCTAACTTTTCTTTCCTTGCATCATCCTCTTCTCCAGGTTCCTCGTCGCCCAAGGTAGCTCGCCAACCATGCCTTCGCTGGACAGGCTGCCAAACGAGGTCCTCTGCAATATCGCCGGCTTCTTGGTCAAGAAATATGACATAGCTAGCTTATCACGAGTCAACCGACACTGCTACGATATCGCCAGCCCGATTCTCTGGAAACGCGAAGCTCGATCGGATAGACCGGGTGCCATACATTGGGCTGTCGAACATGGAAACATTGATACCTTGCGCCGAGCTCTCGAAGCTGGCGTTGACCCTTCACGGGTAGCCTTCACCCATAGACCCAAACCACGCATCAACCCCAAGCATAAGTGGTACAACTTCCATTCGAATTACTACGACGACCCTGTCTGGAGGATTCAGGACGATGACCACTCAGTGGATTTAAACGCAGAATATGTGACACACGACATGTGCGATTGCTTCGAAAGCGGTTGCGACGACGGCATATTTAGCGATTGCAGATGGGAGCCTATACACGTTGCTGCGAGTAAGGGACGCATCGATATGATCGAGGTTCTCCTCGATGCGGGTGCTCCTGTTGATGCCCCTTCGTGGGGCGTGTGCTTGTGTCGCCCGCATCTGCCCATAGAAGCTTTCACCGAGTCTCCAGCCGTTGATGAAGGAGAGCTTGAGGATTTACATGGGGGAAACTGGACACCCTTACATGTCGCCATATGCCATAAGCAAGTTGAAACGGCAAAGTTTCTGTTGAAACGTGGAGCGTCGCCGGTCGTCTATCAGGGAATAGACTTTGAGCTGGAACCGCTCGCATGGCGACAGGATGACGCTCCTGTGGACTCGAGCAGATTCAAACTCACAGCACTACACCATGCCGCGAAAGAGAACCTGATGGATCTCATCGAGTTCCTCATTGACGAAAAATACCAAGAAGACATCGATGTCGAAGGTCCGTTTATGGGAACGCCACTATCTCAAGCAATATGGTATGGACACTGGGACACCGTAGTCCCGTATCTCCTTGAGCATGGTGCCGATATTGATAAGAGGCTCATTGAGACGGGGTTGACATCCCTCATGATGGCGTGTTTCTCACGTCGCTTCGACGACGCCGCGAGACTCGTTGATCTGGGTTCAAATGTCACAACATTATCTGTGCATCAATTCAGTATTCTTCACCTAATTCTCGGGCCTCGTCACCTCCGGCCAGAAGACTTTTTTGACCCCCTCGGATCTCCTCCGAAGCAATCTAGCAAGGTCTCCGAAGCCGAAATCATCCAGAAATTCATTACTAAGGGCTTCGATGTCGATGCACGGGAAACTCTTCTTGGAATGACACCGTTGATGGTCGCGAGCGCGAGCTGCAACACAGATGCAATGCAAGCATTGCTCCAAGGTGGTGCCAATGTCAACGCGGTAGACAATGAAGGTCTGTCTGCGCTTGCCAGGGTCGGTGAGACTGCCGAAGGTTCTGCTATTCTCGGTTTATACGATTCTGCCAAGCTGCTGCTTGATGCAGGAGCAACATTGGAAGATTCGAGAGACGAGATCACTCCACTCAACATTATCTGCACACGCCAATGTGAACCCTATTTCAACCGTGAATGGGATAATCAGCACGCCACTCTAGCCAAGCTTCTCATTGAGCATGGTGCTGACCCAAACGAAAAGGGTGTTGCTACCAGCCGTCCATTCACAGAGGCCATCATCCATGGAAACTTGAACATCGCCAGATCGATCCTTGAGAACGGGGGACGGCCAGAAAAGGGCGACCTGGAAAGACTTCTCTCAATATTTGTTCACGAACCGTATGATGATGGAAAGACGGACTTCATTCTGCACATCGATTACGCCAAGTACGGCATCTCAGGTCCCTCCGAGGGCTTCTTGGTGGATCTTCTCAAAACTGCTCTGAACAAGCAGCTCTGGACACGAGCCGCCGACCTGATGAGGTCGGTGTCAACCCCGAGCGTGTTTCGTAAGGGGTTAATCTACCGGTGCTTGGAGAAGCCTTCTCCGATTGCCGACGAGCCATCAAGCTTGATTCAAGTGCTTCTCGATCGTGGCCAGGACCCGAACGAGCTGTTCGAGGGCGAGCCACCGTTGTATTATAGTTTCAGATCTGGGTCTTGTTGGCGGACGACACCTGTCCTTGTAAATGGGGGTGCTGACATCCATATGCCTACAAAAGCCATGCCTGACGGTGCTTTCATGTATACCATAACGCATGACTATCAGCCACAGACATGTCAACTTCTCGCCAAACATCCGCACGCGTTGCGTGACAAACCCGAGAGGCTGCATCAGGAATGCTGGTCATCTCTTATACACTGGCAGCCCCATCCAAGCAGGGTTCTTGTCGGAAGATCAGACGATCGTGTACCAACACTCAACTGGACATTTACCAGCCGGTTGATTTCAGCTGGTCTCCGAACTGATGTCACAACACTTGATGGTGAAGATGTCAAAGAACTCGTGAAGCAAGCGATTCCGAAAACTGAGGTCTTAAAAGTCGAGGGGCGAAAGGTCCTGGAAGCCTTCGACATAGTCTATGTGGAACCCTCAGTGTCGGATATGCTCGATGCTAATTTGGCAATGGATGGTGAGGGCGAGCGCGAGGAGGAGGGGGAGGAGGGGGAAGACTTCGAATATGGCTCTGTCAGTGATGAGATTGACGACCATTCAGATTACTATGACGTTGATAGCGACGGAGTTCCATTCGAGCTTTTCCATCCCTACATGGGAGGTGGGGATGAAGACGAAGACGAAGAAGACGAAAATGATCAAGGGCAGCAAGATGAAGAAGATGGGTGGGGTGAGGGAAACTCGAGTGATTTTGATGACTATGATGATGGAGCTCCTCCCATACCGATACCAGCCCCTCTGTTGTTTGGGTTTCTGATGTAAGTTTATATTTGCTAAAAGGTACAGTATACGGAGTCATGTCGTCGGATTCGCGTCATAACGACTGGGCAGAGTAGGGTTGGGTTTATTTCATGATAGGTATGGTATGATTTATGGGCTGGCGCTTTACGGATGGGATAAAGAGGTAGACGGATTGTGGGACGGCATCACGGTCTGGCGCTCGGCATTCAAGCAATATGGATGTAACGACATTCTGCGATGAAATTTAGGACAACAGTGGATTTCTTTTTGGTGTAAGGTATGGATGGTTCATGAAGTCTCGTGGAGTAACGAGGAAAAGGTGTTGATTCAACTGGAATTCTTTGCTACAAGTTTGAGAGCACGGTTAGACTGAAATCCCTCCAGCCATTCAAGTCATCTCACTGAGCCTCACTAAACCCTTGGAGCTTTTCTTGCGAATGAAGTGTGACTTCTCGATCCGTGAACATTACTACTGGTAGATACCGAGCTGCTACGGGTGCGAGCTATATTTCCGAGGCCGACTTCGACCTCCGGCAGCGGGGGGGAAACGCCAACACTATAACTAACGCCAGGGGCAACTTTGGCAGCCTCAGACTACGCTCATTTGGGTTTTGGGTGACAGGTCGGAGATGATACGGCGTTGTGGGACGGGTTCTGAATGGGATCACTAGGAGAGGAAAGGTAGGGGATGAGGATGAAGAACCTTGAGGGTTTGATAGAGGCCGGTTGTCCGGAGATTCAGGGTAAGTAGATACGCTAATATTTTTGAGAATACAGTATTATGAGTTTCATTATTTCAGTTTTGCATTCTTCTTTTGAGACAAGTAAATAAATGTTAGGTAAAGTGTTGTTTGTCCGGAGTAGGTCATGATACTCATATTAAGCGGGCTGTTTACTGTCTTTGTGTGAAGCCATACACATGTTTTAATAGTGAGCTGTTCACGTACTGGTTCCCAAACTCGGGAATATGAGAATGCGGAGAAATAACAAAAGAGGCAAACATTTGAGATGCAAAACAACTGTACCAACAAAACAGATCGAGTCCGATAAAGCTTGGCTTCGTCGCCATCATCATGTGGCGGTTTCTGGTTGAATCTCACTGAAGCTCCGGAGATGAAAGTGCGGAAGATGCCACCCCGCATCCGCATCCGTGACCGTAGCCGGAGTTATATGGGTCAGGAGGAGTTTCGGGGGCTAAAAACGGATGGATGGCGGGATACCGAATAGCGACGGAAATCAGATTTGAGGCATATGAGTTTATGACAAGGTATAGATACTAGTATGCAGTCATGAGACGATGGAAGTCTTACTACCTACCTAGGCATCGGTCATCGGTCAAAGTATACTAGAGATGTTAATGATTGAGAGGGACAGGCAACAGGACCTTGTAAAGTGTAAATGAGGCAACCTACGTACGATGTCAGAGCCTCATCAGTGGAGCTCCAGTCGGTCCATCTGTGGACAACTGCATCATTGATAACAGTTTTCCACAGTTGACGACTCCGTAGCGACACATAACTGGAGCCCAATTACTCAATAGCAAGTCGTTTAGGTACGGCTTCTGTGGTGTAGTTGTAGTTGTTACGGCATCATCCATCCATCCATCATATGTAGGTAGCATGTCCATATCCCCACTTACACCATCATCCTCAGTAGTATCACATCGCCTCGGACAATGTTTCCCTAGAATGTTCCTTTTTTTTTCTTCTCCAAGAGGCAGACTAACTTGATTTTCTCTCAATTGGAGTCCCTTGGAGTCTGGAGACACATCATGACCTTTAATTTTTCTTTTGACAGCAGAGTATACCTAAAGACGGAGATTTGTACCGTAGCTGCCGTTGACCTGAAGAGGCTGGCGGCTTCAACCCCGCTCTGTGGGTGCCGAAAGAGGCAACCTTGGAGACCCCGCCTGGAGCAAGATGACCACACGCGATTGGTCTACAGCTCTAGCTCTTATCCTCCACTTTGCCCTCCTCGAGCTCTCCCCCAGTCAAACCAACACCGAACACCGAGATATGCCCCGTCTCATGGACGAGGACTCAAGGAGCTTCTCGCCCAGCTGCCCATGCTTTCCTCTTCGAGTAAGACCTCTCCCAGTGTGTGGTTGCACGCGCTCCCCCTCCCCCGCTCTCTACTGTACAGCTGCGAGCGTGTTAGTTGGGACGGCATCCAGCGGGTTACAGGCCGGTCGCCGTGAATTACAGACCACAGACACTGCAAATAGCAGCCTGGCCAGGTACCTGATGCAATTGACAGCTCGATATCCAATGTCCGGTCTCGTTACGGCTGCCAGTTTCGGCGCTTGTCGCCTCCATAGAGAACCTACCGAGATGGAGAATGCTTCCAGACTTTGACGCCCACAGCTGATAGAGTACTCCATAACGTACACACATGGGACCCCCCTCAGATGCCGACACCTTCGGGGTTCGCGGGATCGATGGAGATTCGCTGTCTGAGAGACACCGGCCCCTGCCCGTGCCACGGTTCCAGTTCCGTTCATGGCGAGAACGCAGGCATTACAGCGCAGCACTGCGGTCCTTGTGCTTGTGCTTGTGCGTGTGAGTGTGAGTGTGCGTGAGACGTGGAACCTTGGCTGTGCCATCTTTTGTCTTGTCTCCCTAACTGTGGAGAGCATACATCGTTGTAACAGGCTCGATCAGACGCCGGTGCCCGTTACTTGGTGACAAGATACATAGTCATGGCGCGTTCATTTCCAGAGCATAAATATCTGGCATTGGACCCTCGATATCCTACTTTCTCTCCTCCTCACTCTCATCATCATCATCATCATCTTTCTTCCTCCTTCTTCTCTTACTTCTTCCCCTAACCAATAAACCTTTTTCACAACCGCCAAAATGGTAAGCCTTCCTCTCCATCTATATCTCTATATCCTCTTGAGCCTCAACTAACACATCAAAACAGGTCAAGGTTCTTGCAGTTCTCTACGACGGTGGCCAGCACGCCAAGGATGTATGTCTTTAACCACTTTCTTTATCCCAACCCAATTCCTCTTGATTCTCTATCAACTATCTCCAATGGTCGTCGATTCTGCCTTCGACTCTCATATCTACCGACAACCACAAACAACTCCCCACCCACCACCCCTCCGCGCTTGTCGATCTCAAACGCGGGGAAATGGTCTCACTACATGAGAATCAGCCACATCCAGCCCAATGATGCGGGGGCAACGTCTGGGCAACATGCAAAGACATCGAAAAGTGATAGTTGGGTGGCATTGTTTAACTTGTGCCACTCTTGTGGTATACACTGCATGGGTCTGAGCAACAATGTAACCCAACTTACACCCCGTGTCTGAACACTGCATCATCAACCCCTCAATCACTCTTCGAATCGCTTTTCCTCAGCAAATTGGTTCATGGCGACTGACCTGTATCATAGCAACCCCTCCTTCTCGGTACCACTGAGAACGAGCTCGGTATCCGCAAGTGGCTCGAGGATCAAGGTCACACTCTCGTCACCACATCTGACAAGGACGGTGAGGGTTCTACCTTCGACAAGGAGCTTGAGGATGCTGAGATCATCATCACCACTCCCTTCCACCCTGGCTACCTGACCGCTGAGCGTCTCGCTCGCGCCAAGAAGCTCAAGCTCGCTGTCACTGCTGGTATCGGCTCTGACCACGTCGACCTCAACGCTGCCAACAAGACCAACGGCGGTATCACCGTTGCTGAGGTTACTGGCTCCAACGTCGTCTCCGTTGCTGAGCACGTTCTCATGACCATCCTCGTCCTTATCCGCAACTTCGTCCCTGCCCACGAGCAGATTGAGGCCGGTGACTGGAACGTTGCCCACGCTGCCAAGCAAGAGTTCGATCTTGAGGGCAAGGTTGTCGGTACCGTCGCTGTCGGCCGCATTGGTGAGCGTGTCCTCCGCCGCCTCAAGCCCTTCGACTGCAAGGAGCTTCTCTACTTCGATTACCAGCCCCTTTCTCCCGAGAAGGAGAAGGAGATTGGCTGCCGCCGCGTCGACACCCTCGAGGAGATGCTCGCTCAGTGTGACGTTGTCACCATCAACTGCCCTCTCCACGAGAAGACCAAGGGTCTCTTCAACAAGGACCTCATCGCCAAGATGAAGAAGGGCTCTTACCTCGTCAACACTGCCCGTGGTGCTATCGTCGTCAAGGAGGACGTTGCTGCCGCTCTCAAGTCTGGTCACCTCGCCGGTTACGGTGGTGATGTCTGGGACCACCAGCCCGCTCCCAAGGAGCACCCTCTGCGAACCGCCAAGAACAACTGGGGTGGCGGTAACGCCATGGTTCCTCACATGTCCGGTACTTCTCTGGACGCTCAGATCCGATATGCCAACGGTACCAAGGCTATCATCGACTCTTACCTCTCTGGCCGCCACGACTACAAGCCTGAGGATCTTATTGTCCACCAGGGTGACTATGCCACCAAGGCCTATGGTCAGCGTGAGAAGAAATAAATGTATTAAGGGAATGGAAGAAATGATTTGTACATGATGATGAATATTTTTACAACAACTGCATTATAGACGCGGGTCAAAAGCAATCAGCGTTGCAGATAATACAATTTGTTAAAGTTCTACCTTCTTTTGTATTGTCTTCAGTGATCTTGATAAGATGCCATGAAAAGTCTCCCTTAAACTATTGAGCTAGCAATTATTTTACTTGGTGATCTCCATTAAATAAGTTTAATATTTAGGGCAAAGGCTAAATCTATCCTAAACCCTTCAATGTACAATAAATACTAATAATTGTGGCATAGGGAAAAAAGTGATAATGGATATAACACATATAAATGAACCACCTTTGTCAAAAGAAATCATGTATCCTGTCTCTTGATTATTCTTCTTAATTCCCATGATCAGCCCAATAATGCAGCAGGCATCGGGCTACCTGTGCACGTCAACAGTCATTTTGCACCTTCACTCATAATGACTACGGCATGGTGAAGCCAAGCAGGAATACTCTGCGGTTCTTTGTCTTTTTCCTTTACTATTAATACAAAAAATATCTCGCTATTTTTGGTATGCTTCGTTATAGGCCATCAATAAGCGCTATATATATGGCCGACCATAATTTTACTTCGTGACATGAATTCGTTGCCAACTCTCCCAATCCAAGCTAGATTTTCCAATCATTTCCAGAATTGCCACCACTTCTTTTCCTCGCTGGGCTGTCCTCTCCGTCTCAAGACCTGCTCGTCTCGCCCTCTAATACGCCAGAAATAAACAGGCACACCAGCTACCACGAAGAACACGACAGCGATAGTCTGGAAAGGCTGTGCGAAGACAGCGCGGCTGAGGAGGAAGAGACTGACGCAACAAAAAATAATGGGCGTCGTGATCCAGGTCTTGTACGGTCGTACAAGTCCCGGCTCTCGCACGCGCAGGACGATCAGACCCAGAACCGTGAGGAAATAAAATGTGTAGCCTGCAACGCCATAGAAGGTGACGAGAGTGCTGAACTCGCCAACAACCACGTAACCAACTGTAAGAACAGCGTTAAGAATGAGGGCGTAGACTGGCGTATAAAACAGTCCAGTATCTTCATCGCCAAACATTCTTCGCATCTTGCGGGTGAGCCAACTTCGTGTACGGTGCGTGCTGAGCTCGTGCTCGTGTGGGCTGCCCCCAATGCCAATAGTGCCAAAGATCGAAGGAATGTAGCCCTCCTTGCCAGCCACATATGCCAAACGACTGGAGGTGAAAGTTGAAGAGTTGAGGGCACCGAAACAACTCGCGCTAACGATGAGTGCGAGAATGAGTGAGCCTACAGAACCAAACACTCGGTTGCCAAACATGACAGCTACTGTATTGGATCCATCCATGCTCTCGAGAGGTAGGACGAGGAAGTAGGCGATATTAGCTAGCACATAGCAGAGGATAACCAGAGGCATGGCTGTGTGGATGACTCGGGGCAGGTCTTTAGTTGGGTTCTTGAATTCCCCAACGACGTAGTTTGTCTGGACTATGTCAGTTATCGAGACTTGCAAACTTGACTGCTACAAACTCACATTGTCCCAGCCATCATATGCCCAAAGGCCAGCATAAAGGGCGAGAGCCCAAGCGGACATGTCCGTTGATGTGTTTTCAAACAGCTGATGCGGCTTCCACTCAACTTCCGACTTCCCCTTGAGGGTCTTTCCTGTGATGGCAACAACAACGCCAGTAACTGTGACGCCCAGCAGAGCGATAAATTTCATAAACATGAGCGTATCGTTGACACGCGTGCCGAGCTTTGTAGAAACACAGTTCAAGAACGTTACAATGAACAGTCCTACAAGCGCAACAGCCTTGTTGATCCAAGGGCTAACATGCTCAGCGTCAGGGCCGATGAAGGCTCGAACAAAGTATTCGCCCATGATGATGGCGATGATAGCGGCACTACCAGGCTTAAGGACCAACATGGCAACCCATGTAAACAGGAAGCCTATCACCTCGCCAAATGTCTTGGCCAAGTAAACTTGAGCACCGCCATTGAGAGGAATTGCCCCGCCGAGCTCAGCGTAAGACGCAGCGCCTGTCCAAGCGAGTATACCCGCGATGATCCAGACGAGTATCGCTGCACCAGGCGACCCAACTCTTGTGCTCACAGATCCTGGCGACGAGAATATTCCTGAGCCGATAATAAGTCCCACTATCAGCGACAGTCCGTTCAAGTATGTCAAAGTCTTGTTTTTCTCCAATGATCCTCCTCCCAAGCCACCGCTCGGCCTTGATCTTGATGTTGGTGCTCCAATGGGAGCGTAACCTTCGGCACCAGCCGTAGAGCTTAGAGGGAACATATTGGCGGAGAAGTCAAAAGCTGAGGATACTGAGTATGATCGATTCATCCTGTTTGCAGGATTGGCACTGTCGAGGGGGTCATCTTGTTCGAGCGACAGTCTCCGCGACGACGATATGCTGGGCCTTGACGAGATCTCTGTAGCCCCCTCTTCATTGAGCTGACTTGAGCTAGCCAAGGAAGCGAGTTCCAGCGAGTCTCTTGTATTCGACGGGAGTCCGTAAGGCGGCGCCATTGTGGTGTCTGTGTGTTTGTCCTTTCCCCCTCTTCCCAGCGACTAGTTAATCGACCAATCCGCCAAAATCGAGGAACCACGAGTATTCAATTCGAGTATTTCAGCTGTTAGAGACCAATGCGCATCGCGTTTTGTTGTCGCGCAAACTTGGAGTGAATGTGTTGAGCGATCGGCAGCCGAAGGCTGTGAGGAAGCAAGATCTGTGACGTAGAGATCTCAGTGGTCGGTAGTTGTTTTGGCGTGTTTTTGAAGCAGTCGAGGTTAAAAGGATGGGGGTATAGAAGCACAATTAAGAAAGTATTCGTATTCGTCAATAAATTGATTGATTGCTCATGAACTCTCCTTTTCACTCAATACCAAAAAGGGGCGATGTTTGCTTCGTTATAGTGGAACAGGACAAAGAAAGAAGGCCAAGTTGAAAAAGATAGGAGTCGGCTTTACCCAACTCATCACAAGGAAGCTTCTTTGTCAATGCAAGTGCTGCTTCGCTTTTCCCTTCCGCGTATAGATCAGAAACACAATTACCACTCTGCCACTCTAGCCCAGCCCCCCTTGCTCTCTTCGGTGGATCGCAGCCACTTGCACCGCCATATGCTGATTAGTCACTTCGTTTACCATTGACGTCGAGTCCATGATCATCGCCTCACCAACAACCCTTCCGAAAGCACCATAACACCATGGGCTCCGACGATTATGCTGCTGTCGGTGGCGGCGGTGCCCTGAAACTCAAGGGCGCCAAAATACACAAGAAAAAGAAGAAGCGCGATAAGACCGATCTCGAGAAGAATCTCGATACCGGAACCAAGGACGAAGAGAAGAGAAAGAAGAAGAGCGAGGATGGAGAGGAGCAAGAGCCCCTCGATGATGAGGACAAACCCGAAGTTCAAAAGACGGAGGCTCAAAAGCGCCACGAAGAGATCAAAAAGAAGAGGGTAGGTCTCTCATTGCCTCATATTGTTGAAATCATGCTAACCAGCCTATAGCTGCTGAAACTCGCCGAGTCATCAAGCTCGCGGCCAGAACTTCTCAAAACACATAAGGAGCGTGTCGAAGAACTCAATACTTACCTGTCGAGATTGAGCGAGCATCACGATATGCCCAGGATTGGCCCCGGTTAAGGATGTCAGAACAGAAGGTTGAGTTGGTGGCGAACAGGTGTAGGCGGATGGACAGGAGTTGTTGGCGCTTTTGGTTATACCCTCGAATTAGTTAAATATTACCACAAATTGTATCTGCTGCATTGATATACGGCATTATCAGGACCGGTCACGCCTGTAGACGCGTAATGTTCACCCCTTGCTGGACTGAAAGCACCAAGGCCCTGTTTCTGAGAGTAAAGGTCGAGACCATTATGCACAGGGTGACTACATCGATTTTTACATCAATCTGCTTGAAAAGGGGAAAATAAAATCGAATATGCAAACTCAAATGCTGGTATTCGCTCATGTACTATGCATTTTTAAATACAGCCCATGTTCGGCATATATGCTAGACGCCATTAATGAACCAAATCTCCCCCAAGATACAACCGTATGTGGAAGTTCTTGTCTATTGATTAATCCCGTCTGATGCTGACCCCAAGTCTATTATCCTGATTTTATACCCATGAAGAAAGGACCGTGATATTCATAAAGATGAACCCATTCTGAAGGAACTGGTGCCCGCAATGAGGCCACAAGTTTCGTTCGCCACGGGATCCGCGTGACATTTTCGCTGGATGCAAGGTAAGGTCGAGGTGTAAATCATCCATTTACAGGAGAATGAAACCTCCGAAGATTATACCCACAACTGCGCCAAGAACTGAACCGACGGATCGAGGAGCGGCGTTCTGAAGGTCAGGGCTGCCAGCAGTAGCTTCGGCTGAGGGGACAACCTCAACCCAAGAAGTCGAAGTCAGGGTTGTGATGCCACCATCCTCAAGCGTAGAAGTGAAGGTCTTGGGCACAGCACTCGAAGTTCGTCTGGTACCTGTTCCAGTCACAGTGCTTCGTGCAGACTTAGTCTCAGTCGCGCTTTCGGCATCGTCTGAGGTTCGTGAAGCCTCGTCTGTCTGAGTAGCGGTTTCCTGGTCTGTCTCGATGTTAGCATATACGTTCAGATGGTACCCGCTTGCAAAAGTGTGTAGTCAACGCAGAAGCCATCAATGGTCAAAAGACATTGTCAAGTTTTGGCGCACTTGCGAAAGTCACGGAGTCAAAGCATCAGGTTGTGGAGATGGCACGAAACAGTAATATCACAACAGGTTTGGGGAGTTGGATTCGCAGCAATGTCCCTAGAAAGAGCCCTTTTGCTGCTCGTCCGTCCCACATACCGGTAGTCGTCTCTGTCCCCTCTGAAGCCTGGGAGGCTGTTTCCGACTCTTGAGTTGGCCCGGAAGCTGACTCAGAAGTTGAATCGGGGAGGACAGTGGTGGCTTCGGCGACAGTGGACGAGGGAACGGTGGCAGTTTCGATAACAGTGGAAGTATCATCAAGGGCGGTGGATTGAAGGGTCTCACCCGAAGAAGCCGTCTCGGACGGTAATTCAGAAAAAGAGGAGGTATCAGGCAAAGAAGTTCTTCGAGTAGACGTACTGGCAGCAGTGGAGGTTGCAGCACTAGGAGCAGAAGGATTGGAAGTTGAAGCACGAGAAGAGGGAACAGTCTCAGAAGGTTCCTCTTCCGAAACGGACGTACCAGTGGCAGTGGCCTCGGAATCATCGGTGGTCGATTCAGGGGAAGAGTCCTCGGTGGACGAAGGTCGGTTCTCCGTGGTCCTGCGGGTGGTTCGCTGTGTAGAAGCGGCTGTGGATGCAGGCTGAGTAGGCTCCTCCTGAGATTCCGTGGCAGAAGGAGATGCTTCAGTAGCTGAGTCCTCGGTAGGTTGGGCAGTGGCAGAAGGTCGGCCTGTATCCGGGTTAGAGGTGGGTTCCTCAGGTTCTGAGCTCGCAGGGCGCGAGGGTGAGGATGGCTCACTGGTGGCAGATGGCTGAGTAACTGAGGGTTGAGCCTGGGTGCTGGCCTGGTCGGTTGACTCTCCGGCGGTAGCGGAAGGCTGAACAGCAGTCTCGCTAGCCTCGTTCGTGGGCTCATCAGCCGTAGCAGTGGGTTGCTGTACGGTGTTTGAAGCACCACCAGAGGCTCCGCCAGAGGAGCCGCCCGAGGGAGCATTGGAAGCGGCATCGGTAGGGTCAGTACCCTGCTCTGTATCGGTAGCTGCTGGTGTGTTTTGTCGTCGAACCATCTGGGCCATGGAATCGGAAAGATTTGGTCGATGAGCGCTCATGCCATGCTTTCCAACAACATCACCATGGCGGAGATGTCCAGGGCAGAGTCGGGTAGCGCCTCCAATGGATGCTACACCGGCTCCCAGAAGACAGCAAGCGGCCAAAGCAATCAAGGCCTTGCCAGCTGGGGATATCCTTCTGGTCTTTGTCCGTGGGATGGTCTGGGCAGATTCCGAATCCTGGAGTAGTGCTTCCTTTGACGACATGGTCCTCTCTTCTCGGTCAGTGCTCAACAATCCTGCCTCCATGCTGTAGTCGTTCTTGATGTCGACAGATGCCATGATGTAGAAGTGAGTGAGGAGGTTTGAAGGAAGGGAGAAGGTTGAGTTTTGTAAGTTGAGCAGGGTGATATCAGGACTGAAGAAGACTGGAGACGGATATGCAGAGGACGTTTAGCGGCTGAGAATAGTCCAGAATTGCGGACCCAAGACAGATGGCGGCTTTTTTTGGGTTTGCTATTTGGGGACGGTACGAGAGACGACTGGCTGAGAGCAGGTGGTGAGGTTGAGGAGGCAAGATCCCAGACGGTGAGTGGTGAAGACAGTGCAGCAAGCAAGCTAGTAGGGTTCAAGAACGTGCAGGCGACAGCCGGCCAGAGGGGTGATTCCCTTTATCGATGATGAAGAGTGTCGTGTGCCAAGCAGACAAGGAGGTGGCTCTAGCGTACGAGAGAAGAGTCTGCTCGGTTCTATGAATGGAGACACAGCAGCTGGTGATGTGAGGATGAGAGAAGCAAAAGGGACCAAGAGAAGCGAATGGTGTGCCGGCTGTCGCTACGGTACGGTACGGTAGGTACTGTAAGCAATTGACAGTCGACCGAGGCGTTGCGGAGTGTGAGCGAGGGAGTGCAAGTGGAGGAAGTGGAGGCAGTGGAGTGAGTGATGGGTGTTACACGAGCTGAGTCTGTCACGTCAAGCCAACTGCGAGATTGAACTCAAGTTCAGGGCGAGCAAAGAGGAGAGTTTGGGTGTCAAATGCAGCCTGTCTGCCTGTGGTGGTGAATCGTGGGTAGATGAGGGGATCTGTTCTGTCCTGCTAAAAGCCCCGAGGCCTAGACTAGTCTTGGCAAGAGGAGGCTGAGCTGCAGACAACTACCACTATCACAATGGCCCAAGTAAGCTGCGACTTTTGTTTTTTGTCTGCTGAGTGGCAAAGGCCAAAGGTTGTTGGAGATCTAGACAAAATCGCTATGCAATGGATGTTTCTTTTTTAGGCTTGGGGGGGAGCCGCTTGCAGTTTTTAACGACAGCCACCCGGGCACTAGACAAAAAGCTAGGCCTCGTCTAGCGCTTCTGTCGTTCCGCCAAGTTCAGCCGGCGGCCGGCTTCACCTCCGCCAGCTGGAAACCCAGTCGCAGATGCCAGAGGTTGAGCACTGAGCAGCCCGGGGAGCCTGGGAGGGATGGGCTTTGGTGGAGTTTGGGTACCCAAGGGCGGCGGCTCAACGAGGCCATGTCTGCCTGTGTACGGAGTACATAGCCCTCATTTCTTGTCAGTAAACATTGTGGAGGGTAATCCAAGACATGAGGCGTGCTGACTGCTTGACCTGAAGTTGACCAGAGATGAGCTGAAGCACTGACTGTCTGATAACAAGGGCACAACTGCTCATTCTTGGAACATCCAATCGCTATAGGAACTTTAATAAAGGTTTCAGCCATTGTTTAGTAGTTACTGTATTGGCCGGTACAAACAAACTGGGCCATCAACAGAAGTCGGTTGTCACAATTCCGATATGCCACCTTTGGTATGGTTGGGTCTTGGATCCCCGTTCTTACTGGTAACTTACTGCACAGACGTTGGTTCGACTTGATCACCGTGTAAACGGTTGCACGAATATTTTTGTCTATAGGGGCACCGTTACCACATCCGTTGAACCCCCTGGTACCTGTCCTTCCGTTGCTCAGACGGCGGCGGCGGCGCCTCATCAACCCATACATACATACGCCGCTAGGATACGGAGCTTCATGAGCTTTGTGATGTCACTGTGGATGTAACGGCAGACGGACGGGCTTGTATAAGAGGAACATTGTGTGATTGTCTCCGTATGAGCCCATCGTCCTGCTCTTCGTATTCTTTAAAAAGCTCCAGAGACCCATGGGAAGTATGTCGATTGACAGATTAGAGAGGAAGGGAAGGGTAGAGTAGAAGGGCAAGAAGGGGTGAGAAATCGCTTCGTTCCCAGGTGAATACGAGGAATCGCCATAAAAAGCTGAGCATCGAGGCGGGTCAACATTCGGACCCAAGCCATTGGTCCCAAGATGATGCTCTTTTTTTGCCCGCATGGCCCCGATCCTCATTCCATGTTTGACCCACCTGGGTAGTCCCCTGAACCCTGTCCCTGACCTTGGTGTTGTCTTTCCATCTTCATCTTCTCTTAGCCAACCCTTTCGGAGCGTTGATCGCGACTTGCGACTTGGGGCTGCGATTATTATGAAGACAGTCAATTGACCTGGCCTGGCGTATGTATGATCGCCCATGTGCAGCTAAAAATGCATATCGATCATCAAGCAACTTGTCTGCGTGAAACTCGTTGCTGATATTTTGCCATGACCCTTTGTTCTATGATACGCCAAGTTGAGACTTGTAATGGTTGCTCTTAACTGTAGTGATAAGCTACCAGGTGTGATACCTTTCAACTCTGAACTTGAATTTGATTATTCGTGCCAACTTTCTTTGTTCGTATGACGGATCGACAAATTCACCAACTGCGATGACGGAGATGCGCAATATCAAACTGTAATACGATGGGGAATTTCGGTTGATCCTTATTTTTGGTGCTTTTTTTGTCATGAGATGGAGTACGGAAACGTGCACAGTCCTTGGCTCCGGCGGCGTGTCCGTCCAAACGAAGCAAATTTTGGTGCCAAGCAGAGATGATGTATGCAACCGGATCTGGCGGCTCAACAATCCTGTGCCAGAATTGAATTGCTACTGACCGTTGATGATCAGTTGCTGCGAGATGATGCTCAGCCAATATCGTGTCATTCATTCACAAAGCTCCACGCGGCCTATCTTGTTATCCGTAATAAAGTCGATTCCGCCAACGTGGACCAGCGCACCTGGAAAAAAAGGGAATGGCTGGCACAGATGAAATTCCATTGGGTCATATGCAGCCATGTTTGCGCTGTAACATCAGCTGTAACGAACAACCAAATCGCAGTTCGAGTCACTACACCCAAATTCGGAGTATGAAACTCCAGCCTTTTGTGGGAGCAGAGATACTGTACATCCAGTGTTTTGATGTCTCCTCTGTGAATGACGGTAAGCCAGCTGCCAGCACGCACACTCACGAGATAGATGTGTCTTGGTTGTGAGACGCGCCAATGCAACCATGGAGGCCTAGTATCGATTGGTAGACCAACCAGAAACCACAATTAGAGACAAATTGCTGTCAAAGTGCAATTGTCTCGAGACAAGCAAGTAGCAAGTCGACTCTTGGGTCTTAGATCCAACTCTTAGCTCTTAATCGACTTTGAGCTAACTTATGGCTTGCGGTATAAAGATGAATGATTTTATGGTCTGGCGATAGTTGTCAATAGTCAAATGGCTCACTGTTGTTGAACTGGCGGACATACTCCGTAACTAGTTTGTAGACCATTCATCCGATATAGCCAACAAGGTCCTGTTGACGTGTGTATCATCCTTGTATATGCTGGATACCTTAAGACTGAAGGGCGATTCCTGCACTGCCTGCGTGCGTGCGTGTGCTGAAGGTCCAGGATGGGCGTGGGGAGACAGCTGAGAGTCCCACTGGCTGAAGGTTGAATGTATGTCTAAATTTAGACCACTCGGAAGCCCCCAGTGGTTCGATCCGTCAGATGTGCGATACGATCTGATTGATAGTGACACTCACTGTTCTCTATTCTGGTGGTGCTGTTGGGTTGTCGGTATCGTCATGACTGTTTTCTTGTTATATCCATCCGTAAACGAGACAATTCTGTATGTTTCTCTTCCGAGCAAAGAAGCTTGTGCATGTGATCTTGTTTCATTCCGTTTTTCTCCTGCTCTCCAAGGGATAGAAAAATTTATTTGAGTTTGTTCTCCAAGACAAGGGAGGGAGTCAAGGAGATATTTAGCGACGGAACTGGAATGTTACGATACCAACATTCAGATACTATAGATATTGGTGCGAAACATCAAGGGAAATACAAGATCAAAGCAACTGGTTGGACCTATTGAGCCCTTTATTCATTGTCATCATATTTGCCGCATAGCTATAGGGTATTTATGCCAACTCGGTCAATTCGATGGTGAATTTGTTGAAGCTACCTGCATGTGATAGAGCCCCTCCAATGGATGTCAGAAAACTCGAAATCTTTAATGCCAATTGATAAAAACACTTGAGCAAATCTGGTATGAGCTTAGGGGGTTTTGTCTAATCACTTTTAGCACTTGAAGCCAAGGTCCAAAGTTTTCCTGCTCCCTAAAGCCACTATCGATAGACGTGGCTCATGAGTGGCCGTGCCTTATTTATGCATGCTGCTGACTGATTGAAGTTGGCAGTTAGTTAGCTGACGAAACACCCGATGGACAAGTCCACTGTCACATGTGGACGAGGACAGATGCTCGAGCTTCTTCCAACAAAACCGACGACGTGGAGATAACTCCACCGACAGGAATAGTCTTTGATTCAAACCATTCTCACTCTCTTTATTGATCAATTTGGTCCATTTGTTTGCGACAATATCCTTGAAACGTGTTTGAGGCGCATACGCAGCCCCCGTTGTCTTCCCATGATCGATATCGAGGTACCTTGAATACCCTCGTCATGACAGAGCATCTCAGCCCCGACTCTCTAAATTCTCTCGACCCCGACGAACAAGACAGCCTTCGAGTTCGATCGCGATCGCCTCACCCGTATCATCACCAGAATACAGACCTTCCCCATCTCTCGGATCGTTTTACACTGAGGAACCGCCAAGCGCAATCCGCCAAGACCAGTGACGATGCTCCCCACGAACCCTCGCCTACGACATGGCCAAGTTTTCTCAAGGACTCGCCGCAGACGAGCGACAGTGGCTCCGAAGCTGACGACGAGCATTATCTAAAAGGCTTACCCGCGCCAAAAGCCAACCTGCACAAAGGATTGAGAGGTCTCAACGAACCGCTGTCTGGCTCTTCAACACCTCTTCCATCACCAGCGCTTCTTGATGGTCATGTCATCCGCACCGTAGACAAGCCGCCCATGCCTACCGAGACGCCGGAAACGAAACGTCTGCTCGAAGCCCTCAAAAAACGAAGAAGAGTCGTTGTTCGACGCATAACTGAGGCTGGCATTGTCTTAGCGCTGGGCCTCATGGTAGCTTCAAATTCCCAGGTATTGCAGCTCATAAAGATCTGGGGAAAAGGTATGCGCATTTCCTCCCTTCTGACAGCCTTGCCTTAACCATCATAGATATTCTACTCTGTGGCCTTGTATATGCGGGACTACTCGCTCTGTATCCTGTCCGGGTCGTCGCTTGGGCATACCGTAACAGGACACCATCTCACCCAATACCTCTCGAGCTTCCTGCGCACTTCGACCCCGCTCCCATACTATACCCTTCGGCGATTACTCTATATGTCTCGCTTCTTATTTCGTCAAGCAACCCAGCAGCGATTTTACCTAACCTTATTCTGAGCCTTGCTTCCATTCCCCAGAGCGTTATTCCCAAGGTTGATCCTTATGCTACATATGATGTACTGGCATGGGGCCTAACTTGCATTCCATTAATCTGGAGCCCAAAGCAGCGTGAATACTTCGAAAGCAAGCACCCGGAATCTTTTATTTCAGGAGAAACAGCGATTCTGCTCTATCCTCTTCACCAAACTTTGTGTGTGACATTGCACTATCTCACTACCACCAGTCTCTTGACGGCTGAGCTCCAGCTCCTGTCAATCGCACTTATCAACGTTTTGCTTCTAGCTTCTTCACCCCAGGTCTTGATTCTCAAAGCCCTGTTGTGGGGTGGCGGACTTTCTCTCCTCTTCTTTTGTGGACGTGTCATAAGCTGGGGAATTGCTTTGGCCAGAGTGCCAAAATGGAGATTTCGGAGAGTGTCAGTCTCCCAGCGGCCGCCACTCTGGAAGAACTTGAAACAAATTTTCTCACTACGACGGCTGAGGCACGAATTATTAAGATCAGAGTATGAGGATGCTGTGTACGATACCATTGGCTCATCCGAGGACGAGGCAGGCCCATTGTTCAAGAAGCCTACTCGAGTTCGAACCTTTGGTCCAAGCTCCCCGAACCCAGCAGAACCCGATAGTGCTCCCTCTTCGCCCACGGCTGCAGATGCTTTCGGAAACTGGTCTTTTGCACGGAGACATACCTTACCACACCTTGATTATGGGAATCGACGTAACGCGACGCATACTCCTTCAGGGCGCAAAAAGCGAGCAACCTCCATGTCCGTTCGGCCCTTTTTCAAGCTTACTCAAGAGCAAGCGACTATGAGAAAATGGGTTTATGCTGGATACGTCTACTTGAGTATCATAGCTATCATACTTGGTGGCATTCGAACTTATGTACAATGGTATGCCCTAGATGACAATGAGCCTATTGGGTGGGCTTTGGGATATCTCTTCGGCGACTGGTCTTGGTTCCGATATCAAGTTGTCAGTCTGAACTTGGACAGATGGATTTGCCTACCCCCACGAATTGATCCCACAGAAGACAAACAATGCCACTCTGGCTGGGTACAGCACGTTCGCCATAACGACTTTGGAGAAGCAAACACTCGACTTTTGTTGAGTGCTTACTGGATGGGCATTTTGATTCTGGGGCTCATTATCGTCTTTCGTCTGAAGGACATCTATGAGGTAGATACACGGCGGAAGGTGTTCCACTTTATGATGGTTGGCATGTTTCTGCCCGCAACTTTTGTCGATCCCACGTATGCAGCTCTTGCCCTGTCTCTAATTCTTGCGGTCTTCTTGATCCTGGATCTCCTGCGGGCAAGTCAGCTACCTCCACTATCGAAACCCATTGCCTCATTCCTAGCACCATATGTCGACGGCAGAGACTTCCGTGGCCCGGTTGTCATCTCGCACATCTTTCTTCTAATTGGGTGCGCCATTCCTCTCTGGCTGGGCCTTGCTTCTCTGCCACGCTCTGGATCTGGCTATCTGTCTGGTTGGGAAGTCACAACTCGAGATGTCAGTCTTGTCTCTGGAGTTGTCTGTGTGGGTTTAGGAGACGCAGCTGCTTCTCTCATCGGCCGTCGATATGGACGTCGGAAGTGGCTTTGGGGAGGCGGTAAGAGCCTTGAGGGCAGCGTCGCCTTTGCTGTGGCTGTCATGCTGGGACTTGGTGCCGCCAGTATGTGGCTGAGAATCGGCGGCTGGCCTGCTGCAGATGAGCAGCCTGGAGTGATTGCTGGCACACGAAATGCTGCGATGTGCGCATCCATGGCGAGCTTGACAGAGGCTGTTCTTACTGGCGGGAACGACAACGTTATCGTACCAGTGGTGTTGTGGACATGCGTGAAAAGCCTCGGTGTTTGATATAAAAGTACATCAAAGGTGGCGTTCCGGTGGTTTCTTCAGGACTCGTGCTTGACATAGAGAGCAAAACATGGCAGACGGCTGCATAGACGACGTAATGTTCATGACAGACTTCAAGGTGGTCTCAATTCAGGGTCATTGTTTCCCTATGTGTTTTAATTATACCCCCTTTCCAATTGTAATAATGTAACTCAACTCTCTCTTGAGATCTTATGCTCTCCCAACACCAGCGCCCATGCACCTTTGCTATGCTTCAGATTCTATATGTTAAACTAGTTTTACATTATGACATGAGATCCTCTAGGATTGCCTCGAGCTCGTCTTTTCTAAATGGCAAGCTCAGCAACTCTGTTCCCAGAGCATCCTTCATACTCGTGATTATTTGATGGTCGTGGAATCTAGTCTTCGTTAGTCGTGATTGTGTAACGGGATGTGACAATAAACATACTCTTTCAGCAGGGTTCGGAAAGCCATCTCGGAACTGCAGATGAACTCTTCCACGGCCTTGTTGTACACCATTCGATACTCAACACCAATCGGCTCATCGCCACTGTCGCCTTCCTCCTCAATAGCAATGAGAACCTCGCCCACCAAGAGGCGGAACAGATTCTTGGCGTTCTCAGGCAAACTTCGCAAAACGAATGCAACGCCTTCTCTACCGTTGACTCGGTGGGCATTCCTCCCGAGAAGCTCGTGTACCTCATCCACAACATCCAGCTCGGCACCATATGGGGCGAAGGTCGTACAGTCGTGGAACACCATGTTAAACGCAGATCGTACACCTATATCCCATAGTAGTGCAAAGTCTGGTGTATCAGCTGAGCACACCAGCTTTATTTGAGGATGCGCCGCGAGTTGCGCAAGAGCAGACTGCGAGCCAGATTTACGAAGAGGCGCCGCATCGATTGAGTTAACAATGAGAGTCAACATTGACGACGTTGTGACGAGATGTGAGAGAATGGCAGGGACCATGACAGCAGGCTGCGTGAGAGGAATACGGTGACTTGGATCAACAGCCGCACCAATTGTGCTCAATACCTCGCGCATAGTGGTATTATGGGCGTAGCCATTGATTATAACAATCTTATCCCCCTTCTCCTTCCTAATGGAAGAGTACAAGTGACCAGCAAGCTTGTGCAGGAGACGTCGCTTTGAGCCATAACCATATAGACACAAACTGAAGCCCTGCGATAACTCGAACGCCCATTGCGGGAATGATTCAGCATGCAGACTCTCTAGAAACTCGATATCAGCCTCATGGTGATCCTGAGTTTCTCGCATAATGGTAAAGTATTCATCGTGTGTAAGTAGAGCGAGTGATCCCAGAGTATTATTCGAAGTCTTGGCCCGCCCAGGTTTGTTGTGCGCAAAGTATAATTCGTGAGGAGGCAAGTCGCGAGGGGGAGTTGGAGATCGAGCTGGTGCTTTCCGCTGAGCTTTCCGGCGAGGTGTCGATTTTGAAGGTGTCGCAGCTCCATCCACACCTGAAGCTTCGGTGGAAATAGCAACGTCGCCCTCGAACGCTTCTTCGTCTTCACTAGATTCGTAGATTTGCCGCGCAAGGCCATCGTATTCCTCCTCATCCGTAAGGTCGTCGCCAACAACATGTTCTATGAGAGCTCTGGTACTCTTTCGCTTGGCAGATCTGTCTGCTCCCCCAGGTGTTGCTCCATTCAGAGCTATGGGCGTTTTCTTGTTTGGCGTTTCAAAAAGAGCGGTACGGTTCGCCTTTGGTGTAGGAGTCTCGCCATTCACAGCCTTCTTTGGTGGTCTCCCTCGTCGTTTTGGTGCAGGTTTAGGGGTTTCATCTGGGTCAACTCTTGATAATGATTCGGATGAGCTTGCATCACTGTCTCCTATCACATCTTGGTGTATAGCTCCTGCATGTCCATTCGTTTCGGTGGCGACTTTGGGTGAATAATGAGCTGCACTTCGTTGTCGCTTTATTGGTGACGTTTCGAGGTCGCTTTCGGGAATGGATTCGAGATCTTGGTACCCGCGTTTTCGTAAGGATCTTTGAGGATCTGGTTGAGTATCAGGCTCATGTACTGCCTTTTTTGGAGGCATTATGTGATCGCTGAGGCTGACGGAATCACTTGAGTTTCCCGAGAGTCACCTTTTATAGTTGTTAATGTAGATTCTAGAATGGGTAAAATAAATACAGAGCCCAGGCGCGTGGTAACTACTGGTAACGCGCCTGCTAAATTGGTTGTGGCGCCTGTGGCGTCAATGCATGTGGCGCGAGCTTCACTTTCAACGACAGTTCAATATTCCTTCACACGCTCCCACCCATTTTATAGGCAACGGAACAATGTTGAATCTAAATCTTTCGGCCTCATTAAATATCACAAGGCTCATCTTCAAGCCGAGTCTGTGTCTGCCTCATCACACAGTCTCAGCTTTCAATGACTTGCCAATTCCCCTTGAAAAAGGCTTGCAAAAAGATGGTCGAAAGGTAGAGATCAAGGCTGTTGTTCTCGACAAAGACGATTGCTTTGCTTATCCTGATAGTGTTGAAGTGCATGATTCCTACAAGGTGCCTATAATTTGTACTCCGCCTGATACTCAAGATTGTCAGCTAAACTGAAGCATAGTCTCACTTTGAAAAGCTCAGGTTGGCTTATCCTGGTCGCAAATTACTCGTGGTGTCAAATACTGCTGGAGCAACGTCATGGGATAAGAATTTAAAGATAGCTGCTGAGGTTGAAGAGAATACAGGAATCACTGTGCTCTCGCACTCGGTCAAAAAGCCAGGTTGTGGCCAAGAAATCATGGAATATTTCAAAAAGCACCCAGAAACGGGAGTGACGGATCCTGCACACATTGCGTTCGTCGGTGATAGACTGACGACCGATATGATGCTTGCAAATATGACAGGAGGGTGGGGCTTTTGGGTGAGAGACGGCGTAATACCTTTGGAAAAGAAGAGCATCGTGAGTCGCTGTCTGCCCCTCAACAGACGATAAATCGCCATAAGGCAACAACTGGCAACAACTGACAGCACTAGTTCTCGAGATTGGAACGTCCTTTGGCTTCTTTCCTCTTTGCTAGGGGTATTCATGCTCCTGAACCCCGCAGCATCTTTGAGGAGTAGCTATGTCGAAAGCTGTAGAAGGTAAAGTCAGAGGCAAACGGCTCGTCTGATCTTCTACGTTTACATTGAATCACAACGTCACCTACTCCATTGTCCTTCATTCAGTACGAGCAACTGACCTTTGGTAAGTATTCGCATGGCTTAAACAGACAATGCAAACGGGACTGAATCACTCATCTATTGTCCTGAGAGCCTATAAAGCTGCGTTCGTGATTTTCATTCTTTACTACTCTTATCCTCTTTCCACACTCCAATTCTATATAGGCATCGTCGCTTGCCTTTACTCTGACTTTTGTTCTTCGTTGCTGTCACCTTTTTATATAGGTACTTGCTTTTTCACTCCTTTCTCTTTGGTCCACCCTCACATTGGGCCTCAACCATGGGTGGAAAGACTTGGTCTATAGACGAAGAACGAATGCTCTGGGAAGTCGTTGTTCCTCGCTCGGTAGCTGCTGCTAACCCAGTTGATCGACGTATGAGCTGGGAGCAATGCGCCCAATATATGAACGACAATGCTGGTGACATCGCTCAACGCAAATATACTAAGAATATGTTATGTGAGCTAACCCACGTGCTTAAAATACCTTTCGAAGTCTCTGCTGACTCTGATAGACGAGCATCACTACCAGAACATTGTCAAGGGCGGTTCTTCTCCGAATGCTGGTCCATTTGTCGAGCGGCACCTACGCTTGATCGGTTAGTCTTGAATGATCTCCCCCTCGATTTCAACGTTCTAACAGAGAACAGAATGGTACAAGAACCATAGGTCGCCTCCACCGGCTAGCCCCCCTCCAGTTCCACGACCCCCTCAAAACCCTGAGCTTACTGCCCTTTTGAGCCAGCAGTCGAAGCCAAAGAGACGACGGGGCAAGAATGCAGCCAAGACCCGACTCCCAGAGAACCGAAATGCACTGCCCACTATCGATGAGGATGGACCTGGACCTGGACCTGGACCTGGATTTGAACCGAGTGGCTCAGGCACACCCAACGCCCCATATGTTCGTTCATACGCTCCGTACGAAGGGGCCCAGCAGCAGTCTGTTGAAGAGAACCAGTCACCCCCAGTTGACCCGAGGGCGAAATATGCACTTGATTTTCGCCCGCTGCCTAGAACAGTGCGTGCTGCCAGACCTGGAGGTAATTTCTTGAGCCGGCCCATGGAGAAAGTGGAAGGCGGACTTTGGCGTCTCGTACCCGAAACTCGGGAGAACGAGAGCCGTGGAGAATCGATGTCCCTAGTTCCGCGAAACAGCAGTGTCCAGGCTCGACATTCCAGGGCGCAGGAGGAAAGCTCATGGACTCGGCCATATACCGTCCCCCCTCAGCAGGCCCCCCAGGGACCTCAAGGGCCTCAGGGAGGGGGCCTACCTTCTATCCGTCAAGCGTTTCCTTTCATCAACTTTAGGCAGCCTCTGAACTCTACCCCTTTTTGGGAGACATCACATCAGACTGGCAAGCGCGGCTACAGTGGTGACCAGGACCAAAATCAGGCCCCTAAGCGACGAAGACTTCCTGATCAGCCTGTCCCCCGTCAAAGCAACTCGCAGCAACCGAGCCAGAGAAAATAAATCACGGATGATCATGGACGACGGTTTGGCCCACGGTGCGGCAAGACGACCCAAACATTGGACGAGGACGAGTGAGAGATTGAGACTGGGACGGAAATTGTAGTCAAGGAGATGCGTGAAGAAACCGTTATTTTGAGCTTTGAAGATTTGTGGCTAGGAGGATGATTGCTGAGACTTGACCAGAGGAAATGTATTATTAGAGCAACTTGAGGGCAGCAGTTTGTTATGACAGCCTTGTTGATATTTGAAACAAACAACAGCTATGAGAATTCCGGTATGATTCTGACTTCTGAGATACGGGCCTACTATAGGGGCCTCATTGTTTAAGCCTTGTATATAAAGTTAACAGCTCGATAGCCTTATCAGGCTGACAGCAAGAAAAAAAAAAAAAAAAAAAAGAGAATTCCGGACTTCATTGTCCCATAACTCAGTGACCTCAACTTCATATGATCTTTTGCTTGATCTTCTATGTCTTCTGGCTCACAATTAAACTGATTAATAAATTGTCCCGCCGAGGTCGGCATGGTGGGGCCGGATCTCCGACAACGCCCCCCGAAAAGCGGTGGCCATTGGCAGAAATAAACCTCCCGAAAGATTTCCCCAGAGACAAATCCATCCGGCCCTAGGTAGCTAATCCCGTCCTCCCGTTAACGACCGCGCTCCTCATCTCGTCTCATCACAACCATGAACTTCCCGGGAATGACACCTCCAGGCGGCGCCGCCGCACCGCCTGCAATCGGCGGACCTCAGGATCCCAACGTCAAAGCTGTACGTGGATGCGCAACTTGCTCGGAATTTCGCGGGGCGCATAGCTAACTCTGAGAAATATAGGTTCAATCAGCGATGGAGTCTTGTTTTGGAAAGTCAGTCATGTCGGGAGTTATGGGATTCGGCATGGGTGGTTTATTTGGCATGTTCATGGCCTCTGTACGTTCTTTGGCGAACTTCGACCCTTTATCTCAGGCTAATATCCCTGCCAGATGTCCTACGATACACCTTACCACACAGCCGCTCCCGGTAGCCCACAAAGCACAATCACATCGCTTCCTCTCAAGCAACAACTCAAGATCGGATTCAAGGATATGGGAACACGATCATGGTCTATGGCCAAGAACTTCGGAAAAGTTGGTGCTTTGTACTCTGGCGTAGAGTGCGGCGTCGAAGGCCTGCGAGCGAAGAACGATCTTACAAACAGTGTCGCCGCAGGATGTTTGACGGGCGGTATTCTGGCCAAAAATGCTGGCCCTCAAGCTGCCGCAGGTGGTTGCTTGGCTTTCGCAGCTTTTAGTGCGGCTATCGATGCATACATGCGATCACCACCCAAGGACGACTAAATGCTAGCAGCTGACACAAACAAAAATTGGGGTTCGAATGAGGGGGTTAAGAGATGTATAAATACGCTTGGCTTTTCTACAGACGTGGGAGTTTACGGTAATCATATTTCTAGAGCATAGGGCGGCGTTGGGAGACGGACTCTCCTCTTTTGGAATGTTTGCCACTGAATGTTCGATGGTGGTATACGGATAGACATGGAGATGACGATATGGCATTTGTATTAACAGATATTTTAAGACCCGAGCTTCATAGAGGAGCTGCTCATCTAGAACCCACTAGTCTACACTAAAATCTTAGCAAACGAATTTATGTCTGCAATGACTGCCTATCCCATAATTGCAACTTGAAGACCCCTTTGTTCTTAACGCCACGCTTTCAAAAGAGCAAACAGCACACGATCTGCTTTGGACAAACTCAGGCTTAACTTGCCTGGTATACTTGGAAAGTCCCAAACTCCCAATACGCATTCTCAAATGCTTCAGGATTGTTCGCGACGAGATCAGTGCATTTGCCAGAACCTGAAAATAGTCAGCATTTTGTGCTTACAAGTATATGAGCCAACTTACATCCAGAGTCGTCCCAAACGTGGTAAACCAGACTACCACACAGGTCGATATTGGCAATGATGCTCTGGTTCTTGAAATGCGTGCCAATGTCGCAATGCGTGTTGGGAAAGTCGGCAACAGCAGTGCCCCAAGTGTCGGGCTTCGGGTTGTTTCCTTTGATGTCTGATGGTATAGAGTCTCTACCGAACTGCCACATGCGGATGCCTTCATGTCGCCATTCAACCGCCATCACACCTCCTCCATTCTTGTTGAAGACGGAGCCGTATCCCGCAGGCTTTGAAAGAACGCCACAGCCTGCATTATCATCCTTTTCGTGGTTGCAGTTTTTCTGTAGTGTCTTTCCTGTTTCCTCACGGCGTACGTCCATTGAGCAGTCGCCGGTAGTGTGCAACGTCATTTGATTTCCGTCTTCAGCTTTGTTTGTCGACTCCATCACATCAATTTCTCCATGGTTTGGCCAGTTGTAACGGTCGGTAAGCCAAAGGGCTGGCCATGTGCCACAACCATAGGGAGTATGCTTGACGTCGAAGATGAAGAGACCGTTCTCGTATGTCTTTTTGGACTCGATTCGGACAGAAAAGCGACCCGTAGACGCATTAGGGTTGCTGTTGGGGCCGACAGAAGTGTCGACTCTGAGGACGGCAGTGCTGGACGAAGCGTATGTGAGATTCTGGAGAGTATTAGGTGAACATGATCCAAAGCATCAACTTGTGTTGTGGCCAGTAGGGGTTTCTTACAAGCTCATTTGCTTGCGCTTCTGGAACGTAATGAACGAAGCCCTCAGCTGAAAAGAGGTGTCAGTATTATAACCCTTGAAATCGGAGGTAGTTCTTACTGGGGTCGTATCCTGTGAAATAGTTGAACTGGTCAAAGAAGGATTCACCTCCATCTGGGCGGTGGTTAGCGGGTCTTTGTATATCCAGGTTGAGGATGACAGGCACTTACATGTATCTTTCAAGGTGTACGATAATGGTGAATAGTCAGGGTATATATTCTTTCTAGCTCTCTCCACAGCGACGGCGACAATTATTATCACTATAACAAGGATGACTATGATAATAGCGGCCCAGATTCTCTTTCGCCAGTATCGAGGATTCCACCAGGGCATTGATGAGCTCGCATGGCGGATTTCCTGGCCTTTGCGAGCCAGCATTACCTCGTCGTAAATTGGAGGTATCTCTCCAGGCTTGACGCCAGATGAATACCTCGACATCTTGATGTAGGTAGTTGAAAGTGGAAGAACTGGGGCGATGGGTGAATGAAGAGTTGGGGTTGAAGTTGCTTGCACCAAGAGAAGAAGCGAAGTGAAGTGAAATAGAGTCAAAAGAAGAGAAGAGAAGAGAGTTGGGGATAGATAGATAGAATGGAATGCAATGCAATGCAGAAGAGATGGATATTGACAGAGATGGGTTGTCTCAGCCTCAAGTGCTCCCTCTCAGAAGCACATGAATCAAGTTTCTTTTTTTATTCACAGAAGGAGGAAATGACGGGAGGAATGAATTTCTGTTGAAGACATTTGAAGGAGACAAAGCAGCTCTCTTCCTTCCTTCAATACTGTGCAGCTGCAGATAGGTAGTAGGTAGGTAGGTAGGTAGGTAGTCGGGCGCACAATCCAAGGCAGCCCGTGAGTGATTCACAGTCCCTTTCTATAAGACTTCCTACCAAAGTTTATTGGGCATTTGACGTAGGTATCATGAGCAGCAAATCAATATAAAAAGGGTACTTGACGGCACCGGCGCGCCGCCCATGGGGCATCCCCCACATGCCGTCTTTCCGATCTGCCTACTCCCTAGCGCATGCATCGTTTTGGTGTGGGCTGAAGGTCGAAGTTCGATGGCTGATGATGATGTTGGATCCGCGTAGCCGTGCAGCCGTGTTAGCCACGAGAATGGGAGGGTTCAGGGGTAAACACGAGAGACCGCCGCAGACAAAGACCACTGATAAGCCAGAGTCTCAACACCGTTTCCGACATCACCACGGAAATAGTTCGTGTTGATTGCATTATTTACCTGTCTCAAGACTCAAGGGATACCTTAAACTCGGAAAATGGCACCTAGGAGATAGCGAGACGCGTAATCTGCAGACCAATAACTGACAGAAGCGTGTAGACTCAACACTACCTAGGTAGTTACCATGAATCAATGACCGGAAATACGGCCTGGCAACGCGTCATTTTACTGATGTCTTTATTTATAATCTCCACCGAAAAGAACGAGCTCGAATTATTTAAGTTCGAGAGAGCTCAGTGGACATTGTCTTATTTTGGTGCCGACGCTAACAGAAATTGAGGATAACTTACACCGGCATGAGACGTACGAGACATGCCGTGAAGCCGAGAGCCGCTTACACTTATTATCTAGTTACAGCCTGTCTGAGGCCTGAGGGCATACTGGTAGAAAAATGATCTTGTCGCGTGCAAGGGACTCGGCTACCATTGTAACACAACTATGTACTTACAGATAGCTCCTACTGGTAAGAAAGTATCAAGGGAGCGTTTGAAATGCTACCAAGTATCACGCCTCGCTCATCGTCGATGTAATGTAACATGTGAAGATCTTTGACTCCAAATCCCACTCCGCCAGCAGATCCTCCTCAACTGCACATAATGACGATAGATTTCGTACAAAAGACATCCAATGCCTTCCATCATCCATGGCTCAGACAGTCAATGTCTTTGAAATAGCCACAACAGCACAAAGCCATGCCCCGAGATCAGTCGTCAACATCCTCAAATTATTGACAGCCAGCCATCTCTCCAGCATCCCAACATTATCCGTCCCCTCCACAGCGCAATTGTCCTCCCACAGCGCCCTGAGCTTCCACGCTACAGCAGGCACATATGCAAGATGCCCCAGCGCCAGTGCAGCAGACCAGCCGTACCAGAATAGTGAGCCGCGAGACCGGAGCAAAGCGCGGTCAGACCAGATATTGACGATTGAGGTGCTGAATGTTAGGCCAATAAAAGTGAGGACCGCCCACGGGCCTGAGCCGTAGAAATTATTGATGTAGCCTGGGAGGATCTCATTGGCCTTCTTGCGCTCAACGGGAGACTTGGTAAAGAGGGTGAGGAAGAAACTTTGGTCACGGGCGAACCAGAGTGTGATGCTTGATGAGACGAGGGGAGCTGTTAAGAGGAGGACCCTAGGGTTGAAAAACGCTCCAGAAGCCATTTTGATGCACTTGAATTGATTAAAAGGTACAAGACTGAGATCAACCGGGCTGTGAGTCTTGATACTCAACAAGAGGATACTGCTCAAACTTCACGGTCGGGTTTATATAAAATCAGTTTGAGAGTAAAAGCCTCCGGAAAAAAAACATTGACTTTATGCGACCCTGGGATGTTACTGTTGCTTCTCTGATCATGGCGATCCTTCAAACCCTCCTCACGCGCTAACTTAACTACTACAATGCCAAACCCTCCGACCCTGCAGAAACTGATGACCGAATAATTTCAAAAGATCAGCCCTGTCGTATGATATCGGAAAATCTAGGATCACGTTTCTTAATTATTATTTTTTATCCCAAGGAATCATAAGATTTCATTTTTGATAATCGTTGTTAATTAGATATACAGCTTATAATCTACTCAACCTCCAATCTGAGTGCATCATACTGAACATACACCGATGTTGGCAGCACAGCAGACTCGTAATTGGTAGCGTTATAAGGCAGGCTCAAGATAATCTCATTGTCACCCTTCTTCAACAGCTTAGCATCGAACTCAAATTTATGAGCGATGTTGTAGCAGCTCACTGAGGAGCGAACAGCACAGGAGCTGCTGTGGTCGTAACTTAGAAAGGGTCAGTATGGCTCATATTCGAAAGCTCGAGGTTTGACTTACGGAATAACCCAAGGCTCGAGATCCTTGCCGTTAATGTTCACGGTATACTTGAGGTTCGAGTGAGGCTCGGAAGCATTGTAGATATCCGTGTTTCCCGCAGCAGTCTTGGCACCCGCAAGTTGAACGGTAAGGGTTGCATGCTTTTTGTGCTTGACCTGCGACTCCTTCAGGTCGAAGGCAATAGTCCAGTTGTTGACATTGCCATCGCCAACATACTGCTCTGGGCGTACGGAGTTGCCCTTCCCTCCAAAAACACTCCAGTGGACGTAGTTGAGATCCTTGCCGACATCGCTCTCCCCAACCTTGAAGTTGACACCATCAGGGAAGTCCTCGACAAAGTCCCAGTTGGCCCAGTAGATACGGTACTGTTCCGGCTGCAGCGGCTTGGATGTGTCGGGCTCGAAACCATGGCGGTATTCACCAGAGGTCTTGTCAGGAGTACCAATTCGCCAGAGTTCCGTGCCAGCGGACTCTTCCCTCCAGCGGACATTCTTCTTCTCTGTCTTGCCAGCCTTGATCTTGACCTTATCCTGAGTGTATTGTCCAAAGATGTTATCAGCATAGACGGTTAGACGATATGTTCCAGACTTGACTCGAGGAATAGTAGCACGGCCGCTCTCATCAAGATTAGCCCAGTACTGGTAAGCCTTTGTATCGAAGACATTGTCTTGGAAGTCCACGCCGCTCTGTGCGAGAACAGCAATGGCATTCTTAGCCCCCTTGGGAAGATCGATCTTGACCTCGAAGGACCCTCGTGATTTCGTTGGTACGTAGTTAGGAACGTGCTTGGCAATTGAATCGTAGAAATCGGCATTCCACTCAGGGTCGGCGTATTGAGCTGCATCAGCCTGGGCTTTCAAGATGTCGGTCTTTCCGGGAAAGCGGTTGAAGTGGAAGTATTGCTACAAGAGATTAGAGAAAGCGGTATGAATGCTAGATGCTTCAGATAGACTTACAGGTCCAAATGTTCGGTCAAATCCATTGGTAATGTTAGGCTGAACAGTTTAGTTGTAGTCTTAATAGAGAAGTAAGTGGACTTACCGTCTGATCTCCATGATGGTTAGAGCTAATATAGTTGTAAAGAATACCATCAACAACCAAGTCAGAATGCAGAGGGCCACCAAAGTAGGTGTCTTTGGTGTTCATGACAAGCCAAGCACCATATGCATTTCCATCTTCGGTCTTGGAACCATCAGCGAACCTTTCATCTGTCAGTCAAATATCCCAAAATGTCGAGACGCATGAAACTCACAATCCATAGGCATCGATATCACGCCAGCTGTCTTGGAACGTATACTTGGTAAAGTAATCCGCTTCCTGCTGAACATAGGGATCATTTGGTGAGTTTCCTAGATACCATGTGGCGTCTTGCACCACAACCTGCTTCTCCTTTGCTTCCTTGCCTGGGAGAGGCGCATATTGCTTCGTGTTGGTTAGGAGATGGGTCCACATGTCGTTATTCGGTCGGAAGAGGGTTCGAAGCTCCTGAAGGTTGCGAAGGAAGGGCTGCTCCTCGTTATGATACGCGACTCGACTGAAGGTATGGAGGCCAGTTTCTCCATCTCTCAAGAACCAGTATTGCTCCAGAACCTGACCTGTCTCGGTGTACGTGTCGGACATGACGATCCCGCCATAGTCCTTACCCTTGCCATCTTTACCCTTGAAGAGTTTGTACTTGGGGGCCACGGAGCCCGGCGTCCAGAATCCCTTGGGCGTGCAGTAGCAATCAAGGTAAGGTCCAATGCCTGTAGATCCAGATGGGCTACCAAGGAGGTTCGTCCCGTCAAGAGTGAGCTTTACAATGGCGCCGCCCTTCTTCTGAACAGCCGCATATAACCGGTCGTTTGAAATTACCAGCTGTGTATCGGTCTCGGTCGCATTGAGAGCCGCAGCTACCAACTGAGGTACCTGGAGCAACGAAACGAGAAAAGCTGCCGAAAGCTTGCGGAACTTCATAGTCAAGGCTGTGATGGGTGTAAGTGGCAGAAGCTATCGATCAACAACTCCAGGGCGATCAATGCGACCTCAACTCTCTTTATAACTACACAAGTCACCCTTGACCCCACAAACAACCCCCAACAACATTGTGGGGGATGAAGCTTTCACGAGAAGGTGAGGGTAGCTTGGTCATGTATTTCCCCATGGGGACATTGTCGATCACAACTTTTCAGGCTAAGGCCGAACTTTAGCAAATTATTCGGGAGAAATGAGAGCCCCTTGCTCTCGGTTTTCGGGTCAACGATCAGCGAGTACCAGGGGAAAGCTAGCTTCACGCAGGCAAATGACCTTATAGACGTGGTCAACACCATGGCGATTCTCCAAAGGTTGACACTTCGTGACGTTTACCCCGCAAAGAAGCCCGAATTGGTCATATATCCGAAATGCGGAGGGAGACGAGGTCCAGGTGATTCCGCGTATTGGAGCTGGGGCCTCCCCCAATGATGGTCTTAGCATTGAACGGTTGGTATCATGAGGCAGTTGAATAAGATTAATTCGCCAAACACCGAGGGCTGTGCTCTGGTATTGTCTTGGTATTGTAAATATGCCTCCTGTAATCCAAAAACTGCCTATTGACGGCTCACTGAGTCTAACTGTATAACCCACTAACTCTGCACAATTTTGCTGTTTAATCTTCGTCGTCGTCAGGGTCGACTCGCGGTCGTTTGGATTGTCTGTTGTCTTCATCCTGCAAGCCATAACCCCGCTTAGATGATGAGTTCTGGTCTACCTCAGATAGAAACTTGTCAACGTTGAAAGGATCTCCAGCATCCTTCTCAAACTGAACTGGTCCTTCTCGTGCCTGTGTTGAGTTTGTTAGCAAAGTTTTAGAAGGCGTTCTGCGAAAATGGAAACTGACCTCGGCGTCTGCGGCACCCTTGAAAGTTCCCTTGCCAAGGGCTTCGCCAAAACGACTGCTCTTCTGGATCTTGGCCATTTCCCTGTCACCAGCTTCGCCATCGTCATCATCATCCACATTCGCTCGTGGCCGGTAAATACTGTTGATGGCGTCCTGGGCAGCGAAGAGAGGCTTGTCGTAAGGGTTATCCTCGTTAATACCGCTATCGAATCCGCTTGTTTGGTTGAAAAGTCTCGAGTCATACATCGTCTCCTTTGATTGTGTAGGTTTGGCCAGGCCTAGAGCAATCTTCTCAGATATATCTCTGCCTTGTTCACGGGCCATAACTTGAGCTCGGCGTTCAGCGCCCATGCGGTTTTGTCGTAGCTTTCGCTCTTCCTCCCTCTGTTTCTCTTGTCGTGCCTTGACACGCTCTCTGACTTCTTCATCCTCACTGTCAGAGCGATCTGAACCGGAGTAACTGTAGCTTCGCGATCGCGACCTCGAGTCCCTCGAGTCCCCAGAGTCACGAGAATCTCGACGTCCACGACCAGCAGCAGCCCGTTCTGCTCGGGCCTTTTGGGCCAATTCTCGAAGGGTTTCCTCTTTTTGTGCCTTTTCCTTCTCCGCCAGGCGCTGTTGCATCATGGCACGTTTCTGAACCTCATCACGAGCAAAACGCTCGGCCGTCTTTAAACCTTCGGCCAATCGAGCATGACTATCGCTAATGACCACATCCTGTAAGCCTCGTCCATCTGCAGCCAGGCGCTTATCCAATGGTACTGTGAATCCCTTGGGGTTCTTCCAGTTCGAAATCGGGGGAGGAATCCTCCACATTTCCTGGTCTTCAGCGGTGAGCTTTCGTGGTGGTGAGTGCATAACTGGTGGGGGCGGCGAAGGTGGTCCTCGAGGAATCTTTTTGTGCTTGAACTTGGGTGGTTCCATGGGATCTCTTTGGCGCTCGACAATTTTCATGATGCGGTCCTGCTTCTTGGAGTTGTCACCCATCTGGTTTGCAGGTGTATATCGAACAAACGTAGCGTCTTTTCGTTGCCCAATATTAACATTCTTCGGTTTCTGGGCTGCGACGGCTCCCGAGACCAACGCAGCTAATGCGTTCTTCGTCCTCTCTGTTGTTGCCTCAACAGACTCCTTATCGGGCCGCGAAAGATCGATCTCGCCCGCGTCGGCGCGTTGTCGAAGAGGGATCAACTCCTTGAATGAAGTGTGAACGATGCGACTTTCGCTGTGTCCTTGTCGCGCGATGGCATCGTATTTGACCTTGCCCTCCGAATCAACTTGAATTGCCAACGCGTTGCTAGAATTTCCTCCTTTCTTTCCCATCTCTAACGGATACTGAGCGATCGGGATTTCGGGAAAAGCACCTCCATCGCCAAAGTCCTCCTGCGATCGAGGGCGCCATCCTGAGCGTTGGCCATATGCTGGAGGACCAGATCGCTTGAGGACCAGCTGGGTTTCGTCAAGTTGTCCGGGGCCAACAATTCGAACACCGCGTTGTTGCGCTCGCGCCGGAGGTTCTTCATCTTCGCCGGTGTACTTTGGTTTGGGTAGCGCAGCCTGAAGCGACCCGGCGAGTGATGCCATTTTGTGTTTGTGGGAATGAAGTTGTTTGGATCATTCGTCAGTCGCGAGGCTCCAAGGTTTAGAATTTCAAGAGGCGACGGCTCTTGAAAAGGTTTAGCGCAAAGAGTAGCTTGGTGCTACGCCAAGACTCGACCATGCATCAATCAACCTTGAAAAGCAATGTTTGATATTAAATCCGATTGAAGTGTGACAATAGGAAAAATAACTAAAATTGCAGAGACTGTGAAGCGAAGACCATATCTAACATTCGAGAATGAAGTTTATAAGGCAGCTCACCAGGCATGGTATGTTCCAGGCTGCCAAGGCTGACACAGCTGCTGAGGGCCAGTATTTATAGTGCTTGGTCAGGACAGTAATTGCGCCACTGAGGCAGATGCACCTTTCCAATTATGATATCGACTACTAAGGTTCTGAGATACTGGCCTACTATAGGGGCCTCACTGTTCAAGCCTTTGTTTGGAAGTTAAAAGCTTAATGGCCTCGTAGAAATTGACGACAAGGGAAAATATACACATCGATATTTATACCTGAATAAGGCAGTTCACGGTAGGGTAACGTAATTGGTCGTTGAAGCTTTGCAATCAGGTAGCTCCTGGAACCACGTGAAAGACCTCCTCAGCCTGTGCAATTCAAGAGCTCCAGACAGTATCTGAACTGTGATTTATAGGTATCCATGGATACATTACTGCCTCAGCCATTCGATTTTTGATCATCTTCGATTTTATCTTTATTATGTGAGAATTTAAGAAACATATAGATATCTTTGCTTCTATGGTAGGATTGTCTTGGGCTAACGAAAATCCAGGGGGTTATCTACTGATTGAAAGCATGGAGCTATCCATTTGGAGCCATGTGGATGCCCCAGAAACGTCATCTCATTGGTTGGGAAACTACGGAGTAATGGCCAGGTATTTATTGTGAAGATGATCAGGGGATTTGGATATTGACAATGGCAGAAGTCAGAAGAGAACTTGAATTCGCATGGAAAACACCGATTCATAAATGTAAATTATCACAGCCTCATGTCATTTCATTGAGTGTCAAGCCAAGCAAAAGCGTATCATGACAACTATCATATCAGTATCGCAAATCTGTAAATTCAACCCAAATACCATACTCTTAAGACAGTTCAAGCGCTCTCCTTCCGCTGATTATACGTAACACTTCCGATATCCATCTCCTTTTGATTCCGCGCCTCATAACACCCAGTTCCGTCGTATATGATACAGCGATTTCCTTATACGTAGCCTTTGCGCGCACCCTAATTATTCAGTTAGCCAGTGTTCCGCGAGCTTTCATAAACACAAGTAGGACTTACCTGGAAAAAGAATCGAACAACAAACACCTGTAGGGCACCCATGCAGATAATCAGACCGATCTGGATCATGCTGAAGTTGATGATTCGGCCCTCAGTGCTGTTGACGGTGGCAAAGTTACGGTTCTCACGAGTTCGGAAGTACTTCTGGTTTCGGGAAATGGTCGAAAGCTGGCCAGAGACCTTGAAGATGGAGTCCTCGAGGATCGAGGTCTGTTCGGGGGTTGTACCCTGCTTGGAAGGCAGTTGGGCGCGGGACTCGTTCTCGACGGCAATCTCGAAATCGACAAACTTCTCGGCGAAGGTGCTCATCTCGTTATCGAAGCAGAAAGAGTAGTCGCCGACAACATTGGCGGAGAAGACGAAATCGCCTTGTCGCTCCTTTTGACCATCCATGATGATCTTGCCATTGGGACCCTCCACGACGTAGTCGACATCAAAAGAACCACCGGATTGGACCTGCAATTTATGTTAAAATCCATATTCGGCGGGTGACTTGCATTAGAGGAGGCTCACAGCAAAGTAGAATGCGATCTTCTCTCCCTGCTTTTTCGTGGTGGTATGGAAACAGGCCTTCTCGTTGGCATCGAGCTTGTATGTCAAAGCAGTAGCGGCGACATTGGTGACTAGGCCGGCGAAAAGCCCAGCGACAAGTGTTGATAGTCTCATTGTTGCGGCTTTGTATAGGGTGTTGTCGCGTGCTGTTCAGGACAAGCTGTCGCTAAAGTGGACATGTGTCGGAGCCAACGACCCCTGTTCCTGATTGAACAGTCGACATCACGTGATTGCATTGTCAGGTCTCCCGTCCCGCCCGACGCTAGGTAGGCTAGGTAGGGAGGCACTTGTATCAGATCACTGGTAGGGAGTCGCTATTAATAACTGTACTTCAGTATTGCATGTCTCTGTGTTGGATTTTTCTTTTGTAGGTACCTAGTGATATACCTAGGTTAGCTAGGTATCTCTAGCTTGACAGTTATTAGGTAACTGCTCTTTTTATCTTTTCACCAGCTATCTGAAGCCTCTTTCTGTCAACCACTGTTTCCCCCCGTCACTTCTGTTCTCAACTCACGCTTCCCTAGCAACTATGATCTTTACATCTTCCAACCCCAACCCTTTGTTTTTCCTCGTTGCAACCTCACTGTCTATTCTCCTTCAGGCGTGAGATACCTCATGCCTTGAGAATCTTGACTAGCTCAGCAACGATGGCATCTCCTGCTTCAGCGGTGCCTGTGCTGCCACCCATATCCTTGGTCCTTAGTCCGGCGTCGATGGCAGCGCGAACCGCGTCCTCAACGACTTTGGCCTCGTGGGGAAGATTCAGAGAGTACCGTAACATCATTGCCACTGAAAGGATGGTGCCAATGGGATTCTAGATATAATGTCAGCTCTTTGCTTGCAGCAAATGAATAGGAACCGTCCGAAACAGGCTTTTAACTTACGACAATCCCCTTTCCTGAAATGTCCGGCGCGCTGCCTGTCATCTGAGTTAGTGACTGATATCTCGAAGGGCTCGAGCGGAGGGTGGGAGTCTTACCATGAATAGGCTCATAGATAGAAAGCACTTTGGAGCCCACTTCCGGAACGCCGCAAAGACTAGCGCTTGGGAGGAGTCCTATGCTGCCAGTTATAGCGCTCGCCTCGTCGCTCAGAATATCTCCTAAAAGCTCATCAGCCAAACCGCTTTCGAGGTGGCCGAGGGGCCTTGCTCACCTGCCAGGTTTGGCGCTATCATAACGCCGTTGAGCTGCTTCGGGTTCTTGACCATGATCATGGCGGCGCTGTCAATGAGCTGATGCTCAACCTTCAGATCAGGGAACTCGTTTTTGTAAACCTCGTCAACAACAGAACGCCAGAGTCTGCTTGTCGCCAACACATTTGCCTTGTCTAGGGAGATGACCCGCGAGTCTCCCCTAGTCTTGGCTAGGTAGCCGCCCAGCCGTGCGATACGCTCGATTTCCGGCTTCGTGTAAACAGTAGTGTCGAACGCATTGACTCCATCGTACTCTTTCCGCTCTCCGAAATACAGGCCTGAGGTCAATTCCCGGACTAGCATCATGTCGACGCCACGGCAAACATCCGCCTTTAGGGGAGAGGTCTCGACGAGTGCTTCGGACGCGAAGAAACAGGGACGGAGGTTTCCATAGGCGCACATCTCACTGCGTAGCTTAAGAAGGCCCTGCTCCGGGCGAACGGCGCCAGTGCCCCATTCAGGGCCGCCAATGGCACCAAGAAGCACAGCGTCGGAGGCTTTGGCGGCGGCGAGGGCCTCGTCTGTAAGAGGGGAGCCGGTCTTGTCGATAGAGCACTGGGGAGAAAAGCAGAAGTTAGCAAGAGACTTCTTTCATGGGAGTCTTCGGACCCGAGTGATCCGTCATCTAGGGACGACTTACTCCTCCGAGCAGCAGGTGATTCAAATTGAATTTGCCAGCAGTCGGGCTGTTCTCCTCAACCGCTTTGATAACCTGAATTGTGCGTCAGACGTGCACAACTGCGAATTGAAAACTCTAGACTCATACCTTAATTGCTTCGGCAATGACCTGCAAAATAACCAAAGTTAGCCTCTCTCCATCTATGGGAAAGCTCGCGGGTAGCCTACCTCTGGGCCACAGTGGTCGCCCGCAAAGACAACAATGTTGTGTTCCGCCATGGTTGCAATACTTATCTGGGAGAAGAATCCGTTTTATGTGAAGAGGTACGAGAGTAATTGATTAGAAGAGGAAGTGAAGAAATTGAAGAATAAACTCGACGGGATATATCGCTGAGCTTCCCTTACCCTTACCCCCACTACACAACTGCCGAGATCGGAGAGGGGCATTGAAAGTGTGGCTCAGCTGTGTAGCACAAGCTTAGTATATATGGAGGTGTTCAATGTTCATATACCAGGTAGGTAGTCAGGCGGCGGGGTGGGATACTATGCTGTGTGGCGGCTGAAAGACCCCTCATGAGCTCCTGTTTAGCACGCCCAGCTGTCCCAGGTAGGGGAATTGTTTAGCCACAGTTACGCCACATACGAGCTTATGAACCAATACGAGCCAAGGTAATGTTACAGGACAGGGTCATCTCAGACCATGACCTCACCCCCTTGTAAGGTAGTCCTTCATAACAAAGCTTCAGGTAAAACGGGGCTGTCTTCTTGATAAATAACTTGCTCCTCATGACGCGTTGAGTTGTTGATAAATAAATTTCCAGCTTTTGTTCTTCTTGACTCTCCTTAATTCCATCGCAGATTTCAGAACTATCTTGTCTTACACGTCCTGTCTCATCCCAGATTTCGCGAACTCCTCCCTGATCGTCTTGGTATCTCCTTTTAGAGGGAGTCGTCATCATGGGTCTTCAAACGAAAGCCGCAAAGCTGTCCTCAGTCGCTCTGAGGATAAGCGCTCTCATATTCTTCAGACTTGTAAGTGGCTCATACTTGCTAACACGATAAAGGGCTGACCATAGACTATAGTTCCCAGTAAGCCGAAGCTCAACAGGCTTCAATCTTATCAACTAACCGAATCCTCCAGGCACATTTCCCTTCCATCGCGTTTGCGCTTTTTGCAATCTATGTTCCTTCTTACATTTCGAGCTACTTCGCTCAGCCAGAGATCGGAGTTCTCGAGGATGAAGTCGATGTCACTGTGAAAGAGTCCACGGTCACCTCTGAAACTCCCTTATTAACAGAGGATGGTGTCGCAGTCGCGCCTGAGGCTAAGTTTGTCGCCGAGGTTGTCGACATTGAGGAGAAGGTTACTGTTGGAGAGAAGGTTCCCAGCATCGCAAACATCCTCTTGTCCGGAGCTCCCAGTGCTAAGCGCCCAATTGCGTCGTTCTTGACCTTCCTCATCAATGCCATTCTTATCGGCTTGACGGCTGATGCTTTGTTTCGCGCAAGGTGGTATTATCCTTCTGATGATCTTTCTTTTGTTAGGCTCGGATATGTGTCGCCATCAGAGGCGAGGTTCGTCATTCGCGAGCCCGATCAGTTGCAAATGCCCATCACATTCGAATATCACATCAAGGATGATGAGCCGACCTATGACAGCAAGATTTGGCTTACTGCAGGCTATGTCACTTCGACAGACAACATCACTGATTTTACCACAACTCTTACAGTGCCTCTTGACTCCGCGAAGCAGAACATCTACGAGTGGAGGACTTCCAACAACCACACCGGCGAGTTTCGCTCTGCTCCCAAGGTTGGAGAGATGCCAAACACCAAAGATGGCCTGTTCACCTTTCTGTCCACCTCTTGCATTCTTCCTCGATTTCCCTACAACCCTATGGAGCATGCTTTGGCTATCCCTGGCCTGAGGAATCTTGCAGGTCTACTTCCTAAGTTGGATCCTCAGTTCATGCTCTTCCTTGGCGACTTCATCTATGTTGATGTCCCTGAGCGTTTTGGGAAAACGATTGACGAGTATCGCATGCAATACCGCCAAATCTATGCTTCACCTGACTGGGCCCCTGTTGCACAGAATCTGAGCTGGATTCACGTGCTCGATGACCATGAGATCTCTAACGATTGGTCTTCCAACACAACTGGCATCTACAGCGCGGCTGTTGACCCTTGGCACATCTACCAAGCCAATGTAAACCCACCGATTTCTGAAGCTGCAGGTTCTCTCAACCTGAGACGGAATGCCACCTGGTACGAGTTCACCCAAGGACCAGCCAGCTTTTTCATGATGGATACTCGCAGCTATCGTTCCAGCAATAACGCCCCTTTCAATGCCACGGACAAGACCATGCTAGGCAGGGAGCAATTGGCTGACCTTTTGGCATGGTTGGAGCGTCCTGTTCCTCAAGGAGTCCGGTGGAAGTTCATTGCTTCTTCTGTCCCTTTCACTAAGAACTGGCCTATCAATGTGAAGGATACCTGGGGTGGTTTCCTTGCCGAGAGAAAGCAAGTCCTAGAGGCTATGTGGGATTCAGGTGCGAGAGGCGCCAGTGTCGTTATCCTCTCTGGAGATCGTCATGAATTCGCCGCAACCAGATTTCCACCCCCCACTGACTCGCGATGGCCGCAGTCCGCTGCTGCTCACGAGTTTTCAACAAGTCCTTTGAACCAATTCGCCTCTCCATTCCCAACGTACAAGCAGACAGACGATGATATTATGATGAAGTAAGTTATTGCTCCACTGATTAAGGCACAGCCACTAACAAATACCAAGGTATATCCCTGGAGGCAAGTCGAAGTTCGGATCCTTTTCTATTGAGAAATTCGAAAATGGCGGGAGCTCACTTCAATACACGCTATACATCGACGGAATGGAAACCTGGAAGACAACGGTGGAGGCTCCGGATGCGCCTGAAGAAGCAGTTCCTGTTGAGACGGTTGTACCCCCATCACTATGGGACAAGCTCAGCAAGTTCTTTTAGATGTTGGATCTTTACACAAGAGGCGGGCCCAATATTCAGTTTTTGGGAACTATAGCAATACTTAACATCACTCTTTCAACTAGGACTCTTTCTTCGAACCCAAACCTAGATATAAATAATTCTATAGAGTAATACCTACTACTCAAATTATTACACCCAACTCCTCTCATGTAGATACGGCCCCACTAGCATCGGCCCCACAATCCATCCACAGCAGCTTAGCTACTTAGCTCACCGCCCAGGCCCACCCCTCCACTGGCCAGAAAATTTCCCCGGCAAAATTCTCAAAAGTTTGACGTCCAATTCAGATCCGCGACGATTTGCTCTGGAAGCATTGAATATCCCAGCTTCATCGACTCGACACAATCACTTCACAATGGCCGGACCTGGAAACAAAAAGAAGAGACAGCACGATGGTCGTCTACAACGGCCCACAAAGAAGCAAAAAAGAAAGCAACTCCGAGATTACAACAGTGACTCTGAATCCGAGGAGGCGCAAGAGTTTGACGCTGTGAATCTGCTTGATTCAGACGACGATATTCACAATGTCAAGGTGGACGATGTTGGCGACTCCGAAAATGAAGTTTCAAGCTCAGAAGACGAGGGCGCTGTAGCAAAAAAGCCCTTGAAGAAGACAAAAACAAATGCCAAGAATGCCAGAGACAGCAAACCAGAAGCTGAATCCGACGAAGAGGAAGACGACGAAGACGACGAAGGGTCAGATGATGACGACGAGGATGGCGCTTCCACAAACAAACGCAAAAAGTCGAAGCGAAACGACCCCAATGCCTTCGCAACGTCGCTCTCCAAGATTCTCTCTACCAAGCTATCATCGTCCAAGCGATCAGATCCTGTCCTCGCCCGAAGTGCCGCAGCACACGAAGCCTCCAAGGCCGCTGTCGACAGTGCCTTAGAATCTAAGGCGAAAAAGCAGATGCGCGAGCAGAAGAAGCGAGCTTTCGAGAAGGGCCGTGTGAAGGATGTTCTTATCGCAACCACAAACTACGCCACTGGAGAGCTCGAGACATCGACTTCGGAGATTATGGTGACAGAGAGGAGGCTACGAAAAGTTGCGCAGCGTGGTGTTGTCAAATTGTTCAACGCCGTTCGTGCCGCACAAGTCAAGGCTGCTGAAGCTGAGAAGGGTGTTAAAAAGGAGGGTGTTATCGGTATGAAGAAGCGAGAGGAAAAAGTCAATGAGATGAGTAAGAAGGGATTCTTGGAATTGATCGCCTCAGGAGGCGGCGGGTTAAAAAAGGGAGCGCTTGAGGAGGCGTAATGTCATTTCAGTGTGTTCATTTCTTTCTTTCGTTTAAGAGGAGTAGTGGAATCATCAGGCCGTGCTGTTCCGGCCTTACAACTAAATGTCACAACAAAGATACCCCGTATGATGCACCTGAATCCCCGCCCATCGCCCGGTCTTTTCCAAATACAGTAGTTTTACAAGTACAGAGTTTTCCTCGTCTCACATCAAAACATGTGCCTCATTAAGCTTCTTAACTGAAATCGCTCGCTTGCAGGTTCCTCGTCATGGATGGCAGCTTCACAACTAAGCCATCTAGCTCCTTGGTCATCTTAACTTGGCAGCCCAGTCGACTCGTCTCGGTGAGTCCAAAGGCCAGGTCCAGCATATCGTTTTCGTCATCCTCGGGCTCGGGCATCTTGTCGAAATATGCGTCGTCGGCAACGATAACATGGCATGTCGAGCAGGCGCAAGATCCTCCGCACGCGCCCTCCATCTCTAGATCGTTTGCTTGGGCGATGTCGAGAAGGTTATCCCCCTCAGAAACAGCAAACTTGTTCTCTGTGCCATCTTTCTCAATGAATGTAACATAAAGTCTAAGCAATGTCAATTAAATGCTTTCCAGCTGGGACGCAGGTTCAACATACTCTTCACCGGGCTTCGGGGGGTCAATATGTCCATGGCGCCGTTGTGTCGTGGTAGTAAATGCTCTATGGGAAACAGGCGAGAAGCGAGTAAATCGAGAGATTGTAGAGGATCGACCTTTGGACGTCTGAGACAATACATTCTGACCAAGTCGCATTGGCTGTAATGTTCGTGGTGCCGTAGCCGGAAGCTTGGCCAAGCAAGTTGCAAAGGATCGTGACGCAGACATAGTTCGGTGAATTCGGGATATTGGCGGGGTTCTCGTCGAAGATTAATGGAGGAATTGAGGGTCGCAAACGTTATATATTCAATGACAAACTGCACAGTCCTCAAGTTGAAGAGGGAAAGTGTTGAGAGGCTCTAGATGCGCCAATTTCGGTCAATGGACGCTTATGCCCCCGTCTCGTCCTCTCACGTCCAAGATGATATTAAGCAAGCCCGAAAAAAAGTGAGTAGCTTCGGGTAGCGGATCAGCAAAACAGCGCCTTCGGCCGGGAAATTCATTGGCCGGAGTCCGACGTCTAACTCCGGGTGGCCGGGGTGGGGCCATGGGCAGGCATGATTTCATTTTCTCTGGTGGGAATCGGGTAACGTTGGAGCTCTCAACTGTCGCATTTTCTCTATAATCATTTCTGATAGAGGTTTATGTCGTCGTGCTGTCTCGACCAACCATGTCGACTCACAGAGAAGGCGTCAATCCCTTGAGGCCGTACTATATCCCTCCCACGATTGGAGAAGCCGCCGAGACAGTCAATAAGTCGAGCCCTAGCCCAAACCCATTCCCCGATGGACGACATGTGACTGCAGCTGGTGAAAGATATGCCTCCAAAGCACGCGATATCCTGTCCGACCTCGAATACAATGATTATTTAGGCGATACCTCCCCGTCTATGGTCCAGAATGTCAAGGACCTTATCGATGAGCTGTTATGGAAGTACACCTCGGTGCTCATGGCCCAACCTTTCGAGGTAGCAAAGACATTGCTTCAGGTCCGGAACCAGGATGAAAATGCTGCATACGAAACTCCTGTTGAGCCGGAGACGCCTAAGAGACAGCCCTCTTTTCACGGAAGCTCTATGTACGGTGGTGTAAGTGAATTTCGAGCTTGGTGGGAGGTACACCGCTAAATCATGACGCATAGTTCGGAGACTCAGATTCTGAAGGCGAGGAACCTGCCTATTTCACATCTCACGTACCATCGACTCCCAGTCCCTCGACTCCTAGAGGCTCACACGGTCGACGAGCTCCCTCTCCTGTGAAGAAACCGAATGTTCCGGAACATTATCTCACACTTCGCCGACCAGACTCGATTCTTGAAGTGATCGGGCAGCTATGGGGGAAAGAAGGTGCTTGGGGTGTATGGAAGGGATCGAATGCGACATTTCTCTACACGGTGTTGCAGTCCCTGCTGGAAAACTGGGGTAGAAGTTTTCTCAGTGCGATCTTCAATGTCCCGGACATGGGCGTTAGAGAAGACATCGATCGCATGATCGACATCGCTTCGCCGTATCCTTGGGCATCGCTCTTTGTTGCCGCGGCTGCTGCTGTGGCCACAGGACTAGCTCTATCACCCTTAGACTTGGTGCGAACTCGGTATGATCTATCCCATCATGGTCGCAAAAGCAAAACTAACGTTGGCCAGACTTATTGTTACTCCGAGCTCAAACGGCCAGCGCAGGACGCTAGCCACCCTCAGAAACCTCCCCTCATACCTCTGTTCGTCGATGCTAGTACTACCAACCGTCCTCAACTCCTTGATCCACCCTCTTATCACTCTCTCAACACCCCTGGTTCTCCGAACCCAGTTCATGATCGACAGCCATGTCTCGCCAATGACCTTTTCTATCGCCAAATTTGTCGCCTCGTCATCTGCGATCCTGCTTAAGCTTCCTATTGAGACTGTCCTTCGACGTGGTCAGGTCTCGGTTCTGTCAAGCCACGAATATGTGGAAGCACTTAGCGGTCCTGACCAACAATTCACAACTATTGTCCCCCCAGGGCGTTATGAAGGCACTTTTGGCACCATGTTCCATATCGTGAACGAAGAGGGAACTCACGAGGTCACCAGCACGAAACCAGCCGCAGCAAAGAAAGGCAAGGCTAAGACTAAGGGTGTTGCCGCCACCGTCTACAAGGGCCAGGGTCGCGAGGGACTCTGGAGAGGCTGGAAGGTCAACTGGTGGGGACTAGTTGGTCTCTGGACTGCCAGTGTGGTTGGCCATGGTGGAGAAGGCGAGTTCTAAGACGGCACAATGATGAATGTTTGTGGTGTATGCACTGAGGTGCATTTTCCTGGCATGGCGTTGCGGTTGGGATGTATCTCTCCCCTACGAGCTTGACGAAGAGACGGCATGATATCCACCCCCATCTTTCTAAAAATGGTGTAAAATGACAAAAGGGGTTGTTTTCTAGTAGTCCACACATATTTATATCCAAACGACAGATCACAACTCTTGAACATCTTTCGAATTCCTGTTTACTTGACAATCAAGTGAGATTTCGGCCTGGGATGTTTCTTTTGCTTAGCCAGCTAGGTCATGAGCCTGCCCTTAACTGCAGTCTTTCTCGACTGGCTGACCCGATGCTCTGCTACTTGTCATCCAGCCTTCGGCATCCTGGGACTCTAATTCAGCCGTCTCAACTCCAAGTGGCGTACGGGTTGCTGCAGGGCATTGACCAACGCTTCTCCAATGAGTACGCACAGTCGGAATACCCCATGTTGAAACAACGGCTGCAAGCCTCCGTCACGTTCTGTTCCGTCTGCATGCAGGTAGAAACAGCACCCTATTCGTCTAGAGATCAAGTTGACGCTTTGGTTCAGCCTCTCCCCCCGATTTCAAGGAGTCATTATACGGCAACTCTCTCTGACTCTGGTTTCTCGTCTGATGTATCTCCTACTGTGGCTGTTTCTTGGCCCTGCGGAAATCTTGTCTGGGAATGTTGTACAGATCAGGGGATAAAGGTTGACAGCCGAAGGGGAGACCAATCATGATACAGCCGATACATCCTTCGGGTGTTGATTCGCCAAGAAACAGGATAACTACATCGGAGGAAAACTCCCAAGTGCCTTTAATCAAGGTAAGGTTATCGTTGGTGTGGAGGAGATGCAGGAGAGTTTCAAACGCAGATACTCAAATGAAATTTGGTAGTCCCAGCTTCAGGTATAAAGTCTGAGAGATCTCCCAAAGGTAGGGGAAACGAAAACCGCAGAGCATTTCCTTCATCCAGTTCCAGCACTCTTTCTTTGAATACACACTCATTGATATTTCTCGACCTTGCCTTAATCTTCACCATGGGTCTTTCCGTCAAGATGACTCGTTTCAACGCCGCTTGCTGTCTTGCCCTTCTTCTCCCTGCAAACATCGTTTCTGCCCATGGTCATGTTGATGAGATCATCATCAATGGTGTGTCTTATCAAGGCTATGGCAGCACTGACTTTCCCTACATGGAGAACCCTCCTGTCGTTGCTGGTTGGACCATCTCGCAGCGAGATAATGGTTTCGTTTCCCCTGAAGCCTATGGTGATCCTGACATCATCTGCCACCGCGATGCCACTCCAGCAGAGGGCCACATCGAAGTCACGGCAGGCGATGTCATCACCCTCCGATGGTCAGGCTGGCCTGAAAACCACATCGGCCCTGTCCTGAACTACCTCGCCAATTGCAAGGGCCCTTGTGAGCGAGTTGACAAGACTGAACTTGAGTTCTTCAAGATTGATGGTCTGGGTCAACTTGAGCAGGGCACTCCTGGCAGGTATGCAGACAGTGTTCTTCAAGAGAATGGGGACAGATGGAACGTCCGAATTCCAGAAAATATTGCGCCTGGGAACTACGTTCTCCGACACGAAATCATTGCTTTGCACAATGCTCTCGAGCGAGGCGGTGCACAAAACTATCCACAATGTTTCAACCTCAGAATCACAGGCGATGGTTCAGACTCTCCATCCGGGTACCTCGGTACTGAGCTTTACGACATCGAAGATCCTGGGATTCTTGTCAATGTATACTCTAGCTCTGTTGACTATGAAGTTCCTGGCCCAACCATTGTCGAAGGGGGGACATCGTCTGTTGAGCAGAGCCCCTCCAGGGCTACAACGACGGCAAAGTGTACCACTCGGTACTAGGCTGGTTGATTGTGGCGGGGTTGGTTTCTGATATCTTGAGACTGGCGTTGTTTTTCAGTGCTTTTACTTCTTTGGGGCGCTGCTTTTTTATTGGGCTCAAGGTGATGATGACACGCATTTTGCTCTCGCCGCATAACTCATCCCCTGAGCTGGCAGAGCCGTGTCAGCTCAGCCAGAGTTCGCTCACTCTGCACCAGATAGGCAATGGCTTAAATCCAACATGCACTGATTGATAAGAGAAGTCCAAATTAAGCGTTATCTATAAATCAATTAACGTTTTACCGGCTATACCCATCGGAGGCCATCATCATTGGTCATCACTGGTAGCTGGTATACCAAGCTTGTCGTTAGAGATCCCTGTGACTTGTATTGTCTGCTGCGCAATTTTTTACCATTGAACCATGATTTCTCTCTTTTAGGTACCTGTGTCTAATGCAATGCACCCATTGACAGTCATCAATTGAAAGAAGAGAACTTGGCTCATGATCAGGCTGAAGGGTCAGTCCTGATGATTGCTCGCTATACCGAAGCTACTGGCAAAGTGATCTAAATGAGCTAAAGCACAACCCGTTATCAGAACCCAGGGCAGACCTTCGAGGACACACACACACACACACACACACACACAAACAAGGACAATGAATGACTCAATTGTTTCGTTTCGTTTTGGCCGGCTGAGCGTCTACCATCCGCGGCCAAGTGGTTGTCTCAACTCCCAATAGCGCGTCCCTCAGAGGATCCTCCCCACTTGTATAAGCGCCAGACCTAGAGCCGGCCTCGCTTCGATCCTCGAGGTTTCAACACCACCGCCCTATAAAAGAGAGTCGTTTCTGGCCTCGCTTCCGAGGGTTTGGGTTGTGTCAGGGGAGAATAACTTAGAGGGGCACATCGACCACTTCTTAGGGCCTAGTCCACGCTATTTGTCGCGCCCGCGGTTAGGATGCCTTCGTGATTGGCGTCTCCAGGCGATCCTCGACCCATGCTCTCGAGGCTGACTTGGTTGTTTCTCAGAACAGAACCAACAGCTCGAAAAATAGAGATGGTTCTGGTCTGTGATTCATGTAGGGAAGAACTAACAATGGGACTGGGCTGCCGGAATAGCTTGGTATGCGTCTTTCAGTTGTGTCGCTCGCTCCTTTATCATTAAGAACTGCTGCACGGCGTCTGCACATGAGGCGCTTTGCTCTCATTACTACCAGCACTCTTTCTTTCTGGCATATCTCAACTCCAGCCTGTCAGTGATATCGCCCGTTCCATGTAGATGTGCCATGGCTTTCACTCTCCAGCCTCACGAGGGACATCTCCTCAGGATCTTCGTCGTGCTGGTTTCCTTTCTGCTGGCTCCAGCAAGTCCAGCTGCCGTTGAACCACATGTCAGAGTCTTTGCCAGCGAAGAACCTGAAAGCCCTCAAAAGGCTCCTCCGTCCTTCTTGGATTTCCCATCACAACACCAAAGGCGAGATGGGTCTTGTCCGATATCCGGAGATCATTGGTGTGGCAACGACCTTCCCGGGGATTTCTGTTGTTCCTCGCAGGCTGATTGCAAGGTCCTTGCTGCAAACACAACCGCTCTTTGCTGCCCAAAGAACTCGAAAGGAGAGTGCGAGATCATTTTGCCCATAACCTGCAACATCGAGAGACAGAACCCGTCGACGAACCCAGAAGCTGAAGTCAAAACGCTTGCACTGGATCGGAAACTTAAACGCTGTGGTGCCATGAATGGGGCCAAGAGATGCTGTCCTTTTGGATATAGTTGCAAAGACGATAAGGAATGCGTACTCGACAAAGACCAGGACGAAAGCTATGCCTTCTTGCTCCCAGTTCCTGAATATACTTCGTCCATAACTTCTGCTCCAACATCCACAAGCACATCCTCCTCAACTTCTGATATCCTGTCAGTCGAAACATCAGAAGTACCTGACAGGGTGTCCCAACCGCCTTTTGCCTCAGCTGATCCTACGACTTCAACTACAGAATCAGCCACTCCAGATGATAAGGAGCAGGAGAAGAAGGGCAGCGGTATAAGCCCAACAGGAGCGGTGACTGCAGGCACTGTTGCTGGCGTCTGCTGTCTGGTTGGAGTAGGCGTATTTGTGTGGATGAAATGGTTTAGAAAGAAGCAAGATCAAGAAACTCCTGAAATGTCGTTGGCCCGAGAATCATGGGGATACTTTTCTACAAGAAGTGCGCCCTCGACACTGCACCTGCACCTGGCTCGTGGCCCTGATGACAAGTTCATTGTTACACCAACCACGGCCGGTTTCACACCCTCCTACCCGCCGCTTGCTCCAATTGTAGAGGAGAATCAAAGCCCAGTTGAGCTTCCCGCAACACCAGTGTCGCTCTGCATGTGGTCGAATTTCGAAAATGCTGCCGTTGAGGAGCCAAAGTTGGCTTATGTCGTTCCAGCCAAACGGCAATGACTGGCTCGAGCAGGGAAAACAAAAACCAAAACAAAACAAACATTATGATGAACATGACATGCAAAACGATGAACGGTCTAACTTTCTTGTACATATATTATTTACTCTTTCACGATTTGTCTGCTCCTTTTCTCTCTTCCTATCTTAGTAGCTACTATATTCATGGTTTATAATTTTGGAAGTGGAAGATATGTCATCTATCGTGGGGTCGTCAGTTTTGTTAGAAACTCTGGAACTTTCATTTACAATATTACAAATATCATACGGATGTATCTGTGGTGTGTCTTGTGATTCTAGGTAGTATCTTCTATGTATAGTAAATTGCTTTGTACATACCAACATCCTACCTAAAAAGCCACGACAACCTTACCTCTAGTAGGTAGATAAGCTAGGGGAGTGAGAGAAAACTCAGGACCTTGGTCCAAAATGATAAAAATACTTAGGTAAACTAGCCCAAGTTTAGGATACCCTTTGCTAAGTTTATTTTGACACCTTATATTAAGGTCTGGTGTTTTCTTGCTCCTATAGGATAAGGTTAGAAGGTAAGACTACCTAGGTATCTTACCAGCCCGCTGCCAGGCTATGATTGATGCAGGAACAATGTACAGTGTAGAGTATGAGACTGCACTGTCTTATTGTTTTAGAATCCACTAACGCAAAGATGCAATGTTGTATCAATTTCAGCAAAAAGCTGTTCCAACACGACCACATCTCATTGTCGCAATTGTATCTTTCTCTGCCAATTTTCTCGCCTCCTCAGGTGGCGACTCCAAATTATATATCTCTGCCAACTGCATCGTTTCAACCACCATTCAAACCCGCTATCGCATCAATTTTCTCTGTCGCATCTTCACGCCCTTAGAGCTAGGCCATGGCTTACCTTTCGATTGGCACCAATCTTCTACCACTACTTTCCTGATCACGGGTCCGAGGCTAAGACACTTCGAGCTGCGCTGCGACTTCGAATTTCTAGGCGGAGGTTAATCCGGCCTCCAGTACAGCATGACGTCTCAACATCCTGACTTCGACGAGTTCTACGACGATCAAGTGGCAGCTCATCGGCAGCTCTTTCCACAACAGAATCCTTGGGATCGCATCACTCAACCGAGTGTCCTAATCTCTTGCCTCATTGTTGTCGTCACTATTACATACAACTTATATGCTTCAACCACTACCTTTCAAGAATCAATACGCCTTTTAGGAACTAGTCTCTGGGACGGCCTTGTATTCATTGTCCCTGAGAGCCTCCTGAATGCCTTGGATAGACCCGACAATTCCACCACCACCGCAACCTCCGAGTCGATGCTTCTCGCCGAACGAAGCCACCATGCCGTCAAAAGCGACAAGATGCGGAGGGTCTTGGGGCTGACTCGCACCGGCGGCGTCATGTCCTCGGTCTTTGAAGTTAGAAATCGCGCCCTCTCCATGACTGGGAGCGTTTTGGGCTTGAAGACCGAATCCGATCGTCCACCAGGTCTTGGCAATATGGACAACTCATGCTACCAGAATAGCATACTCCAAGGACTTTCGTCACTTAAACCTCTACCTGAATACCTCTCCACCTATCTTGAGGCATCGAGTAAAAGCGGCGATCAAGACGTTGCGCAAACATTACGGGCTCTGATCGCCGACCTGAACGACGTTTCCAATTACGGGCGCACGTTATGGACTCCAAGTCTGCTCAAGTCTATGAGCACATGGACTCAACAGGATGCTCAGGAATACTACTCAAAACTATTAGATGATATCGATAAGAGCGTCGCAAAAGCTATCAAGAACGCACAGCCTCAACATCCTGGTCTGGCCGTTAAGATTGATAAAGACGACGCTGCTGTAAGTGAGCATAGCGACGACAGTGGCTATCAAAGCATAATATCTTCACCCGAGATTAAGTCGAGCCACAATCCGTTGGAGGGTATGCTCGCACAAAGAGTGGCCTGTGTTCGTTGTGGATATTCTGAGGGGTTATCCATGATACCTTTCACATGCTTGACACTGAGTCTTGGTTTGAACAAGAATCAGCATGACCTGTACGAAAGGCTGGATGCTTACAGCAAATTGGAGGCGATCGAGAACGTCGAGTGTGCCAAATGTACACTTCTGAAGCATGAGGACCTTTTGTCTAAGTTGGTAGACAGGATGCGGCATAACGCGACGCCAGACGAGCACCTCCAGAAAGCTCTGTGCCGACTTGAGGCAGTGAAGCTAGCTTTGGAAGAAGATGATTTTGAGGAAAAAACTCTGACGGAAAAGTGCAGCATTCCGGCTAATAACAAAGTCAGCTCTACGAAGACCAAGCAGATTGTCATTTCTCGGGCGCCAAAAAGCCTGGCAGTCCACATGCAACGATCGGTGTTTGATCCTTCTACTTTCAACATGATGAAGAACTCGGCTCCAGTCAACTTTCCCATGACACTGGATCTTGGCCCGTGGTGTTTGGGCAGTGCCTCCAATTCCTCGGCCCAAGCGTCGAGTGCAGAGGAGAAATGGGATGGTGACCCTCGAGAATCAATGATAGCTGGCGACCAAGGCTCATCCAAATTTACGGGGCCTATCTATGAGCTTCGAGCAGTGGTGACACACTATGGGCGGCATGAGAACGGGCACTACATATGTTATCGCAAATATCCACGACATAGTCCGCCTACCAAAGCAGTTGACGATGATGAACCTGATAGCAAGATGGATATGCAGCCTCAGCTCGAACGAAAGAATCAAGAGAACGACATCGACGAATCTGAGATGGACTGGTGGAGGCTGAGCGATCACAACGTCTCAAAGGTTAGCGAAGATGTAGTGCTTACCCTTTCTCCTGGCGTCTTTATGCTCTTTTACGACTGTGTGGACTCTACGATGGCTATGAATGATCAAGACGAAAGAATGCAAGATGCCAATGAGGTTGCAGATATTGGTGCCGCGACCGGGCTGGCCAGTGCAACGGACAACACGGCTCAAATAGCCCAGGGGCACGAAACTCAAAAGCCCAATGGCAAGCCAAAGGAGGCATCGAATTTGGAAGAAGACGCCACGTCATACGTCGCAAATGATCAGGCTGCCATTGAAACGACAACGCGCGGCTCTAATCTGATCACCAATACAGCTTCATCGGCTCATGTTACGCTATAATGCATTGCAAAGCTGAAGGATGGAATTTGGAAAGGAAGAGGCGGTGCACGAGTAGACAGGCTTGAAGTCTCGGCCGGCGACAAGCGAAGAGCAGGCACGTGTGGTGTAATTTATGGGGTTTTATTCAAAAGCATAGCGATGGCGTTCAAGAACCAGTTAACAATGGTTGGCATACCTGTTTACTGTAACAAGGGTCTGGGATAGAGAGATCAAGCAGTTCGACGTGCATGTTGTATTGCAGTTAGTTAGGTTATTTAAGGGTTGATACCAATCGTGGTACTTTGTGCGCGGGATTATAATGCATAGACAGGTTTCTCAGCGCAGCAAACCGATCGTTGTCACAAGCCAGCCAGAATTGAATTGTTAGTTAACCGAAATTGTGGTTTCTCGCTTGGATGAATGGGTTAATATGTTTCAGTGAGGGAAAGGCCAAAAAAAAGTTATAAATATGGTGCCGGCACTGAAGCGCCGAGAATAGAGAGAGTCGAGAAGCGGTTTGGCCCACTCCAGTGGGAACGGACCCGACGGAGTGCCGAAACAATAACGGCAGGACGCCGAGGGGAAAATGCGTAGTGGTATTTTATAGTGTCAGTTGGTTGATCAACCTCCTGAAGAAGCGGGATAAACTTCACTCCGCGGTTAAATCGGCAACTAGTAAGGAGGGCATAGGCGTCTAAGTCGATGGTGAGTTTCTGAATATCTGCTAAATGTGTCATGTTGAGGAAACTACGTACTAGCCAAAGACAATATGAGATGTCATTGATATGCAGGTCCCTTGGCATGATTCCTCAGATGCAATGAACATCGCAATTCTGGAGGAATTTAGCAGCCCGTATAACTGTTAGTGGCCCCATCAGATTAGAGCCAGTTCAACTTTCGAGGGCCTGGTCTTTGAGGTGCTACGTACACGGCCAAAACCGATCAAAGGGAGAATTGACAGGTGCCATGTGCTTTCTGTTCATCCTGCTCTCACAGTCCCACAGTCCAGAGGACCAAACGAGTTAGGTGGTTACAGATGAAATCTAGACCAAGGAGGGTCTCCTCGTATAAACAGCTCGCAATTATGCCAAGCTTCCTGTACCAACCAGGGGACAACGCTTAGCTGTGTCAATAGATCAGCCTGATTGGTCAATCCGTAAACAGAAACCCCCGGGACAGGGTCTCTGACATCCATGCCCCCAGGTGGTGATCAACATGGGCTTGCCTTGCCGTCTAGCCAGCTGCTTTTTTGCCTTGTGGGACGATTTGCCCTGCGCCCCTTTGCATTGGAAAAGCTTCGTCTGTGATGATAGGTTTGGGCGTAACTTGCTTGGCAGGTACGAGGAGTTAGTGGTAGACGAACGACGGGGAGTTCTTTCACGAGGGTCTGTTGACGTATTAGTTCCGCTCTTTGACCCAGTTGTTGGCTGGAACTCGGCGTCTTTGTCTGAAGAGCAGGGCATTGAGTCGTAGGATTTGTTCGTCTGGGACCGATGTTGGGTTGTCTATGTCAGAGATCGGCAACATTGAGCCGATGTTTGGCTAGGGATAGGCCTATTTCGAGGCTGAGCGCGATGAGAAAACGTATATCCTTGACTGCGATTGCTTCCGTATCGTGTTTTGTTATTGATAAGTACGATGAACCCACGTGTGTGGTGCCTCGTCCAAATTTGAAGGCTGTCTCCTACTTTTGTCTCTGCTTCCGTTCCTTTCATTTTTTTTGCAATAATTCTAAAAAGCAAATCATTCTGAGAACAAAGAACGACGTATATGAAGCTTCCTGCTTTCACACATACACAGATCGATCACATCACTAATAAAGGCGGGCAGTCGCAACTAACAAGCTCGCATCAGATCAGCTTCCGCTTGCACCAACAGGAAAGGAAGTTGCTCGACCAGCCACTTTCCCAAACCGTGCTATTCGACTTGTCTTGTGAGACCTCCTCATCATCATCGAACTCCTCCCGTCCGTCTCTTTCCAGCCTCTTAGACACCGAATTTCTTTTTCTTGACTCCGTGCTTTCGGCACCTTTTCTTCTCCTCTCTCTTTTTGGACTCTCAAACTTTTTCCTCCCTGCTCTCCCTTGGATAATACGTCACTCGGAGACGAGAGTTTGGGTCTAGCTCCAAGTGGCTTTACACTATTTACGCGCTGTATCGTGTCTCCGACGACAGTCAGCAAGCCACTGATCACTTCCTACTCCTCATCTCGAGAAACGAAATCGAAGCATTGTTTACTCTCAAACTGAGACACTCGAAACAATGGCGGGATCAAATGATCTGGAGGCCAACAACAGGATGTCGCGTGGGTCTGAGGCTGTCGACGATGGATTCTCAGAAAAGCCTCTAAACCAGGGAACAGGTTCAGGAATACACGCGTCCGTCTACATAATGTATGTGAACCATAGATGTGGCTCAATAAGTTCTATACGTGGGGATGTCTAACATGATGTTTGAACAGAACATGGATTTTCTTTTCCAATACCACGATTCTCTTCAACAAGTGGCTAATTGACACTGCTGGATTCCGTAAGTTTCCTGCTATCGATCAAGTTGTTTCAAAATTGAATGAGCTTGCTAACTTACTCTGATAGGATATCGTGAGTAGTCTACTTGTTCATGCGTAGTGTATCATGACTTGGAACTAACAAGCTACCAGCTATCATCCTCACAACATGGCATCTTGTCTTTGCAACAATAGCAACGCAACTGCTTGCTCGCACTACTTCTCTTCTCGATTCACGCCATTCACTCCCAATCACTCGACGACTCTACATACGAACCATTCTCCCTATCGGCGTCCTCTACTCGGCTTCGCTCGTCTTTTCCAACATCGTGTACCTCTACCTGTCTGTCGCTTTTATCCAGATGCTCAAATCTACCGGCCCTGTCTGCACTCTTGTGGCTTCCTGGGTATGGGGTGTCGCTCAACCAGATAGTAAGACATTTGGCAACATCATGCTCATTGTTGCCGGTGTCGCCATTTCCAGTTTTGGAGAGATCGAGTTCTCCTGGTGGGGTTTTCTCTTCCAGATGTGCGGCACTATTGCCGAAGCCGTTCGTGTGGTCATGATCCAGGTCATGCTCAGTGCCGAGGGTCTCCGTATGGATCCTCTTGTCGGCCTCTACTATTACGCACCTGTTTGTACCCTTATGAACATGTTCGTTGTTTTGTTTAGTGAAGGCCCCCGATTTAAGTGGGAAGATGCAGCTCAAGCCGGTTATGGCGTTCTGCTTGCCAATGCTTGCCTTGCATTCTTCTTGAATGTCATCAGCGTCTTCCTCGTAAGCCAGAATCCAATCTCCCGCAATCCACTTTCATTACTGACTCCTATTCAGATCGGTAAAACATCAGGACTAGTCATGACTCTGAGTGGTATTCTTAAGAGCATCCTTCTCGTGGCTGCTTCCGTTGTGCTTTGGGGTACTCACATCTCCCTTACACAAACACTTGGATACGCTGTTGCCCTTATGGGTCTTGTTCTATATTCGATTGGTTACGAACAACTCCTCAACATGTGGGAAGAAGCCGTTGCATGGGGTACCGGTACCCTAAATCGAGAGGGTGAGATGTCTCCTGCTTTACGCAAAGGCATCATGATTGGATGTTTGGGCTTCATCACCGTGATAATTGCGGGCGCGTTATGGCACTATCATGGCTTGTCTAGCGAGCATGTAACTCGGGTGACCTCATCGTGGTTTGCCCATTGATGATGATTTCACTTAGGCATTATATAGACTTTTAATAATGATCAAACGTTTTAATGAACTTCACCAGTCGTGTAGTGTAGAGTTGTGATGCTGAACTATTGGAAGAGCTCTGCTATGATTGTCAATTCATGTTTAGAAGGGGTATCTTATTAATCCACCTAACCCATGGCGAACGAACTTTCAGCTGTATAGCTAGACTCCCGATGCTCCTGAGAACTGCCAAAATTACAATTGTTATGTGAAACCCAACTTATTATCAACGGCGGCTTCTACTTCTCCGCCTTTCTCGTCGAGGAGATAGACTACGCTCTCGCCTGTTCCTCCTATCCCTCGATCGTTCTCTTTCACGATCCCTGTCACGATCACGTCGATCCGTATCGCGATCTCGGTCCCTGTCCCTTCGGTCTCGGTCCCTATCACGATCTCTGTCTCTATCCCGCTCGCGATAGCTATCTCCACCCCTCGGCTTATCACGATCAACTCTGTCTCTGTCTCTGTCTCTGTCCCTATCTCTTTCTCTTTCTCTTTCCCGGTCTCGATCTTTTGTAGCATCCCGTTGTCGGCTGCGGCTCCGAGAACGGCTTCTCCTCCGCTCCTCGCGACCTCCGGGCGTATATCTGTCGATATCATCCTGAATCCGGCGGCGGCGTAGGTCAGGAGATACTTCACCACTGCTTTTTTTGTCGTCGAGTCCAGGAATTGGGAGGCCTTTGTTCCTGGCGTCCTTCTGAGCCGCCAGATAGGCCTTGGCTTCTTTTTCCCGCTTTCTGACTTCTTCCATCTTCCACTCCTCAAGGCCATCCTGGGCTTTGCTGGAGCTCGGCCGTGCGGCTGTAGCAGTGGCTCGTGATGGAGAACGACTACGACGCTCAGTTGGTTTTTCCTTTTCTCTTTCCCGTTCTTTCTCGGGGGCGGCTTTTTCCTGCTCCTTCTCGCGAGGCCTTTCTCGGCTTCTCCGTCTCAGTGGAGATCTCTCGCGGTCGCGCTCTCGGTCACGAGGTCGATCTCTGTCTCGTTCACGGTCTCTTTCTCGAGGATCATAATGGTCAGCTCCACCAAGACGAGTGTCGTGAGACCTGCTTTGATCACGTCGAGTGCGGGAGCGACTCCTTTCCCGTCTATCAGAGCGCAGTCGTGAGCGGTCCCTTCTGTCTCTGCTTCGATCTCGGCGCTCGAGTCTAACTCTTGATCGGCTTCTCTCTCTTCGCTCGACCACCCTAGGTCGAGAACGGCTACGGTCACGTCTTCGGGATCTGCTTCGCTCGTAGTGGTCATACTTGGGTCGTGATCGGCTTCTAACCGCACGGTCCTCTCTGCCAGTTCGTGAACGAGTCCTCTCCCTTCTAGCTCGAGATCGGCTTCTGTCACGTCGGTCCCGGATACGCGACCCACTGATGCCTCTGTGTGGTGAGTTTGAGCGTCTATCGCGACGAGAATCTCGTTCCCTCAAGCGATCACGCTCTCTATCTCTCTCACGATCCCCGTCGCGGTCGACGATCCGAGAAGCACTACGACTCGGCTTTCGATCGTCCGCTTCAGGTCTCTTTGCTTGCGCAGCTGTTCCATGGCCATCACGTTCAGCTCCGAGCCCTGCATCGCTGGTCTTGCGGCCCTCTGCAATCGATGAGCGTTCTCGCCTGATCGGGTTGATGGCCGAAACAGGCCCCGTTTTGCGTGGCGGGGGTGCGAGGGATGAATCAATCTCCAACTCTTGCTTTTGGGCTGGCTTAGAGCTTTCACGGAGTAAATCGGCCAGAGCCTCTTGCTCCAATCGATCGTGTTCTTCTTTGGAGAGTTTCTCTTTCAACTCTGTAGAGGCCGCTGGTTTCTCCTTGTGCCGATCATCCCTATGTCTGTCATGATCACGATGACGATCCCGGTCGCGATCTCTGTCGCGGTCCCTATCCCTATCCCTATCTCTATCTCTATCTCTATCCCTTGTATCACGGTCTCGGTCCCTGTCACGCTCGCGCTCGCGCTCTTTGTGTCGCTTTTCTCTTTCAATATCTCGTAGTCTTTCACGCTCCTCGCGCTCTTGTTCGCGCTTTCGACGACGCTCATCTCTTTCTTCTTGGCGTTTGATTTCGGCTTTCTCTCGCTCTCGCTCCTCCTTCTTTCGTTCTTCTTTAAGGATTCGTCGTTTCTCCTCCTCGATTGCAGCCTCTTTTTGTCGCAGCTCTTCCCGAACCTTTTCACGTTCCGCACGTCGAGCCTCAGTCTCGGCCTCATATTCTTCGTCTGTTTTGGCGCCCCGAAGCTTTTCTGCTTCAGCTGCTTCCTCGCCGACTTCGGCCCGGCGTGTTTCGCGGATTCGCTCCTCTATGGCGCCCACATCGATCAGCTGGCTAATGACATCTTCTGCTTTTTGATAAACCCCGGATCTCTCTAGAGCGCCATCGATTAGAGCCGCAGCCTTTCTCCGATCAAGTGTGAGAAGCTGCTGTGGGTTGCGCTCAATTTCCTGCTCGGCCACCTCGAGAATCGATTTCGTGACCTGAGCCTCGTAATCCTAATTATGCATCAGTATGGCATTGCGCATGTGTTCCTAGATCATCGTACGCTGGCTTCAAACTTGTCCCAAACTTGCTTTCGAATAGAATCGTAGGCTCCCTCTTTCTTGAAGCTATGGGCAAGCGATTCTATCGCTGCTCTTGTCGCCGAAGGTAGAGGAAGATCTGAGGCCTTGAATTTGCGCGGTTCAGGGGCAGGCGCTTTTTCGCCATTCGACGGTGGTTGTTCGACACCTGATTGCGCCATGATGTCGGTGATGTTTGCTGGCGCAAGACGCTGGAAAAGAGATGTGACAACGCGCGTCGTGGGAGCGCGGAGATGAATGTTTAAGATCAGCGCATAGCGCAGTTCGCTAATCAAGTATGGATGAGCCTTAAAGCTAGGGTGGCAATCTTCGAGAACAAAGAATATTTGACATAACTCAAAGTCGAGCAAACGGTTCTTTGAGCGACGTGACATGCAAAACGCCAGATCACGTGAGACTTTCGAATGCCATAACTAATAGCGCTACCCTATACCAGTACGAACAACCTCGGAGATGGCCACGAATCAATGTACGTGAATATCTTTTGGCATTTACTCTAAAGCTAAGATGACTTGGTTGAAGAGATGCTATGAGATGTCTGCAAGATATACTGCGGTTGTAAAATTCCATCGCTAGCATCGAAAGAAGGGTTGCAGCAGCCTACACCGAGGTTTATCAAGAGAGCATCTCCGAGCTTCTATGTTCAGACACAAAGCACGATCGACTGAGGAAAAGCATTCATGTATTCATTAAGGTGCATTGCCAACTTGAGACTCTGGGTAGCACATCCACTCATAGACAGTGTGCTCAATGCTATCTGCATATCTACTTGGCACTCAGAAAAACGCCGTTGTCGTCTATCCTGCCTTGTTCCTTGCCCAAGTTCAGAGCGTAGGACCAGTAACAACAACCTGACTTTTCGTTGCTTGTGTAATGACCAGAGAGTCAAGTTACGATGAAGAGGAAAAACTGGCAGCCTTCATATATGGGAGAATGATAATCAATCATTCATCCAAGTCCTTCACCAGTATTTATAACAATAACGTATATGCTACTGTAAAACTACATTCATGACGTTGGAGCCCGGTTCTTGCGATCGCTAGCGAATATTAGTGGCTTGACTCATGTCATAATGTTGAATAACTTACGTGCTGAGTCTTCTGGAGAGCTGTTGCAATTTCTTGTCATTGTTAGCGTCATCGGCTGCCTTCTGAAGCGCGGTGTTTCGCTCCTCCTCCTGGTGCTTAACGACTTCTTCGTGAGTGGGCGGCAGCCTCTCGTTTTGTAAATCAACCTTTCGAGCATCCTCGAATCCGTTGATTGCGTTCTTGAGGCCTTCGGCACCAAGCATGAGGGTTCCCGCGGGCAATCTTCCACCAGATACAGTCTTGAGTTCTGTGACTTTCTCCGACTCCTCGCGAAGCACTTGGAATACACGAGACAGCCGACCAATGGCAAGAATCTTGTTCTTGATGGCTCTGCGTCGCACTTCAATCGACTCAGGGTCGTTGGACAAAGCTGGCGAAGCAGGGCCAGGCGAGGTTGAGGAGGGTGTCTCTTCTTTAAGTTCCTCCTCGGAACAGGTGCTGAGAATGGCGATGAGCATATCGGTAATCTTCTCTCCTACAAAAGGAAGAGACCAGGTGAAAACGTCCATGAAGTTGGGTAGCCAGTAAGGGTGAGGAGTGCAATTGAACTGCCGGATGTTCATAACGTTGTTCTCGTATTTGAGTACCGCTGCCTTGTTGTTATAGACATCGAGGTAATTTGGGGCAGAGAAAATGGTCATAACACTGGGAAAGCCGGTAGTTCGGGTTTTGCGGTACATGCGATAGCCAGCATCTTGGGCCTCGTGAGCACGGATGATAGAAAGAAGGTTGTTCTTTTCCAAGAAGGCGCAAGCAGCTGGATAGGAGAAGAAGTATGAGCATCCTCGGACATGGTTGTGTAGGAAATAGTCGCTTGTCTTCTCCTGGCCGAAATCTTCGAGAGGATCAGCCCATAGGATGTCGCACATAAGACCCTGAGTAGGGGGCTCGCGGAAACGATCAATCTAGTAAGGTCAGTCACGGGCATGTGGGCGGGATGCAGATCAACGAACGCTCTTCAAGTCGTCGAGTGTATGCAACTCGGGGCTTAGTCCACCGTGGATACAAAGAAACTGCTTGTTCATAACAGCAGCAAGGGGAAGAGCGCAGAACGACTCCATGCAGGCCTCGTAGATAGTCTCTGAGTATTTATGCTTGCATTCGAGTTTGAAGGTGAAGTAGTCAGTCAAGTGGCGACATTCATGGTTTCCTCGCAACAGCCAGAGGGTCTTGGGGTAGTGGATCTTCAGACACCAGAGGTAGAGGACACACTCTATGCTGAAGTAGCCTCGGTCGACATAGTCTCCGAGGAAGAGGTATCGGGTCTCAGCGGGGTCACCTCCGACTTCAAACAGCTTCATCAAATCGTAGTACTGTCCATGAACGTCACCACAGACAGTAATGGGAGCGTCCATCTCCAGGAGGTTGGGCTCGGCGCGCAGAAGTTCGGTACCCTTCCTGATGATCCAAAGAGCCTGCTCTTCGGTAAGACGGCCCTCGCGATAGAAATGCTGCTTAAGAAACTGAAGGTTGGGCTTGGAGTGGGTGTCATCATCGAAGAATTGCTCGTCGGTAGGCTTGTACATGGCAGGTGCTTGGACATCTGTGAAAATGCAATATATTCGAGTCAGTCACAGTGAGACAAGCTTATGAGCAGGACCATAGCTGTAAGTAGGTAACATGATACCAGTCTGAGTGGTACCTAGGAATATGGTGGACAAATCTGCGACAACATTGTTGTCGATGATGATGGCGGGGTTGAGGCGGCGACAACTGGAGAGGATGTCACGAACCTTTGCACACACGCTCCAAGGTGCTGACCTGAGTGTTATCTTCCATGGTGTGAATGGTAAAATCAATCTCGGGGACCGGCTTCTTCTCCTGAATAGCGCGAATGGCATTGTCGACCTGGACATTGCGTCGCTCCTCAGTAGAGGGCGCAGTGTTGGCCTCGCCTTCAGAGTCCATGGTGAGCGGCTAGGGGGCGACGAGGCGAGAGGAGGATGGAGCTGGCGGCGGTGAAGGCGTTGATAGTTGTGATCAATGAATGTGTGATACTTATAGAAACTCGCACGAAGAGATAATGCAATGCGACTATGTAAAAAGGCAGAGGGCGATGCGCAAGGGAAGTTTCTGAGCAAATGCCGTGGCCGGGTTTGAAAGAAGGCTGTTACTGGATGTAGGTAGGGCTGACCAGAAAGAGCGGCGGGAGGTCAGGTTGGGAGGTAAGAACTCACAGTCACTGCCAGTTGGGAGATGACGGTTGAGCGATTCTACAAGAAGGGGGCCACTGGGCTTGGGTACACCGGGAGGCAGCTCAAGTACTGATCCAGCGTTGGCAGGTGGAGATGTACGAGTGAAAGCGGGCACAGTACTTGCTCATCTGGGCAGCTCCCCCGCCGTCTTCTGAATCTGACAGCTCCCCTCCTCGCGTTTCAATAACAGGTGCTGACCTCGGCCCAATTAGAAGATAGCAGTAATTTGTAGGAGTCTCGCTCGCGTGGTCATCATTCGTTTACCAGTGCAAAGGACACAGCTGAACTTTTCATTCTCTTTGCGCTACTGCGCAACGTTAATTTGACCTACGGGCACGGAAGGGAGCCTAAGCTAAGGTACCGACCGACTGCCCTGAAACTGGCTGCTAAAATCGGATATTTGGCTGGTAGGCTGGGCCTAGAATCTCATCAACGATCTAAGTGGGATAACGGTTAATAAAGAGAGCGGTGAATGGTGCAACATTATTGCTCGCTTTGTGACATTCTGCGCATTTGCGCTTATATCGAATTTCACGAACCTACCCATGCGGTCTTGAGTGTAGTTAGTTTACCAAAGATCACTGAGACAGAGAAATCCGAAATCCGACGATTATTGACGAGGATATGAATGTTCGCATTCCTAGCCCGTGTTATGCCCATTAACATTTCATTATCACAGCTCGTCAACATGTCTTTGCCCTCTTGGCTGCTGAATAGTTCTCCCAGGTGCAGATCATCAGAACCTTGTTTGGAACGGTCATTTCCTGATAAAGCCATCTTGGCATTTCTCGCCCAAAAGAAGAAGAAGATAACTTTGAGCACATTTCCTGCCCTCAGCCAAGTATTAGGGTAGCTGCCAAAACGACGTTGACACATATTCCTCGTAAGACCTTTGATATCCGTTCTCAAAGCTCCCTCGTGCCGATGCATCGGTAGGCAGCCAGTCTTACCCAAACAAGACATCCAATGACATGAATGCTCAACTGTGAACAGTTCGTAGCCATATTCAAGGAACACAGTAACCACCGTCAACGACCAGGTCATGACCAGTTGTAAAAGACGAGGCATCGCTAGCCAGGTACAGATAAGCTCCCTTGAGCTCTCCAGTTTCGCCTTGACGTCTGGATATGGTGTTAGTCAACGGGAAGTCAAATTTTGAAGTCAGCCCAGACTCACCCAGCAACAGTCTTTTCCTTGAAAACGTTCTTTGACGTCCTCGCTGATGAAATCTGTGATCTCGGTCTTGATATATCCAGGTGATACAGTGTTGACACGGGCAAAGCCTGTCCATTCCACAGCCAGAGATTTACCTAGAAGCCTAGGGTTAGTTGTACAAGCTCAGGTAGTTCTGCAAATGATATAATACTTACAGAAGTGGATCACAGCTGCCTTCGAAGCGTTGTATACTGCCTGCAATTGAGGGATGTTGACGATGCTTCCACTCATAGATGCTGTAGCAATGAAGCTGCCCGCCACAAAATTGGTCAATTTCTTTCCGTCCAGCGTTGTGCCCTCCTTCTTCTGTCTTCGGAAATGTGCTCCTGCACTCTTGGCGCACCACATAACACCATCGACGTTGACTTCCATAACACGGCGAGCTCTCTCAGTAGGCCCGTCGATAAAGGACCCATCTTCCCAGGCAATACCGGAATTGGCCACAAACACATCTAGACGGCCATTGAAGTCAGAGATGATGTCGTTGATGGCCTTGTCAACTGCTTCAGGTGAGATAACATTGACTTGGTATGCTCGGCCTGGTACTTCATAAGTAACGATGCTATTGAAAAGGGATGAGCTGGCTTACACTTGACACCGTAGTCCTTTTCGATCTTCTCAGCTTCTTTCAGTGCTTGCTTGTTGCTATTGTACCAAATAGCCACATTGGCGCCAGCCTCTGCCAGCCCTTGAGCAATGGCGAGGCCTATACCTGCACCAGCGCCAGAGACAATGGCTGTGCGACCTTTGAGAGAGAATAGTGGAAGAACTCTGGAAGTATCTGGCACAGCCATGTTATCATGGTGAAATGCACCAGTTTTAGGATCCATAATTGCGAATCAGGTTGAACTCAGTTAATATCGATGTTGTTACACTTGAACCTCTGGCGTTGAGTGATAAGCTTCAGGTTGACAAGGTTACGCACCCAAATCAATATTTGCAGGGCACCGTCATACTTTATATAGTCCTGTAACCTTTGTCCAATACCAAACATCCTCGGCTCTTCTCCCAATTGAATATCTATCCTCGTTTTGCGACATTTTATCGACGAACCAAACACACCAGACCAAGAATCTCCCACAGCCCTTGTCCCTTCAGTGGACCCAGCGAACTGTATTACCTGAAGGTCTGGAGTTTATTAGCAAGGCACAGAGTCGTCTCCACCATCTGGCGCACCTATGAACAGGCGTCATTCACAGATTAGCCGTTGTAAGCTTGATGTTTTGTGATACGTTGTAACAGCTTCGCCTCTAGTGTGACTGTTATTTCTGTCAGGGCCCGGATGTTCGCTTTTGGCCCGGTCACTGTCCATTCAGCTCTGATCAATTTTCCGTAACTATCTCGCCGGGTTGAGTCTATCAACTGGCTGAATGGATTTCGCGGGGTTAAAGCGTTCCCCGCCGTTAACAGCTGTGCCAAATTTGACATAACCTTGTCTCTCCATTCAGGCTGGCGATTATCACGGGTAAAATGAAGGCTCTATCTGTCTAATATTGAATGATACAGACACAACCTGCTACAGTCGGCAAGTGCATGTAACTAGAGCACTGATTCATGAGTCTTACTGGTAAGGCGCCAACTATTCCAACAAGCCATCCAGCTGAAATCGAATCGCTTCCTTGTTTACCAGGCTTCTTCAACTTTTCTGTATGACTGCCGCTTCTTGTCTAGGAGCTTCAGTGATGTCTTTGTAGTTCTTGTTCCGACTGTAACCCATCCTCGTTCTGTTGTTGTAGCTGCGTCCAGCGACCCGACCTCCTGGTGTGTTTGTCACCCGGTAGCAAGACACAAAGTCATCATAGGGGACTGTTAAGTGAAACGTCAGCCAATATGCAAGGTTCAGAGCATTGGTGGAAGACCTACTGTAGGCGCCGCAGATTCGCCGGATACCCTTGAACGCACTTCGACCGTGCAAAACTCGCCAGTTGTTGAAGACTTAGTAGACAAGGTCAGCATGTGACTGTAATTTCAGCGAGGTATCTCTCCACTTACTGACGATCTTTCCGGGTTCCAACTTGAACCAATACTCATTCTCTTTGCGGCGCAAAATCTCATTCCACACTCGAGCCGCGGCGTACCAGTTCTTAGCATCATAGGGACTCACAGCACCGCGATCATCGTTATTCCAACGAATTCGCTTCAGATGCCCACCTTCCTCCTGCTCAATGACAGGGTACACCTTGTCTGGAGAAATAGATATTCCTACGTTACCGCTTGCATGCCATGGCAGCTCGACTTGGGCAAGAGTTTTGAAAGCCCAAGGGTTCTCCTTCCTGAGAGTTACAGCAGCATTGAAGCCATCAACAAGGAGTGACTCTCCGCCTAAGGACTCCCCTTCTTCAAGCGCTTCACCCGGAGCTGGCTCGTGTGAGAGACAGTGAAATGCCTGTAAGCCTGCAGGCTCGGTAAAATATGTAGTGTCAGTGTGAGCTGGCAGAGCGAGGTTTGTGTACGCTGTATCAGCCATAGCAAGATCTGGTGTAAAGTCGTAAAAGCCGCCATAGTGTGTATTTCTGATCGGGCCCAGGCGCTTTAGGAGATCTTCCGTGGACTCGGGATAGACTGGTGCATCTGTGACGAAGCAGAAGCCGTGAATACGCTAGGATACATAAGCTATTGCGCCATAGGCATAAGGTTAAAAATGCCTTACAATCTTTTTCGTAAGTTCACCGATAGCTTCCCAACCGTGGTCGACGAAGAATTGGTTGTAAGGAACTGAGGGAGGATGGGTCTCAATGGTCGAGTCCCACAATCGGATCATACTAAATTGTCAGAGATCTCGACATTGCAAGTAGTTTAGCGGTGATGAGCTTACTGATCTTTACCAAACTCTTCCGCGTATGCTCCTCTGAACCAGCAGTGGAGGTATGACAGAGGATGCTGGCTCTCGTGGCCATCAGACCCTATGGCAATCAGTATTTATCGATAGCGCCACCCAAAATCCAAAGCAGCTCTTACAGTTAACATGTAGTTTGCCCTCTGTTTCTTTAAAATCAACGACTTTGAGGTCCTCCTCTCTCAACTAAGTCGTGTATCAGTTTAGCTATACGTTCCCCAATGCAACGTAGAAGCAAGTAGTTACCCACCTGGAAAGTGTCAACATTCCTTTGCTTTGTATCCTGGTTGACACATTGGCTGCACTGGCAGTTATCTCTAGAAACCCATGAGCGTTAAGCAATCGATGAAAAGGGGTCGTCTACTCACCGTAACCACATGTTAGGACTTCACCCCAAACCCAAATGTCAGCGACCTCAACATCATACGCGCAGCTTCACTTACAAAGTACGATACTCGGTGGTACTTTTACCATCCAAGGCCTGACGTTCCATACAAATCTGTGATTTTTCTGTACGTTGAATGGTTGTTTTGTGGGCGGACTTTTCGATTTGCATCCCCATTTCAGATTGGGCTTCCCTCTGCCTCCGTTTGGCCTCTCGGGATAGCATAGAGCCCAGACTGTACGTTTTCTTCCCGGAAACTGCAGCGCTTAAAGGACGAGGACGGCTAAAGAGCCTGGTGCTATGGATAATAAAGCAATTAGCATGGTTGGTAGAGTGGTAAGAGTATCAAATTACCCTGGACACCGAGCAAGTCTGCTGAACATTGTGATGGAGTTGAGAGACAGTAGATGATACTAGATATTTTGTCTAAAGGTCAATGGTTATGAAGGAAGAGTCGCCTAATACAGTGCCTTCTTTCCCCAGCTGCATATACCTCGGTATATATCGGCAGCCCTGACATTCGCATTAGGATTCTCCGATGACCCGAGTTCGCGTGAGTCGACAAAGTAAAGGGCGTTTTTGTTCATTGATGGGCACGTGCATAGGTGGAGCTTATGATCACCTCAACTACAGGCTCCGTACAATTAGTACGGGCTACTATTAACAAAGGTACTTATCTTGGCTACTAACTAGGTAATATTGCACTTATATTAGTACTTGAAATATTTACCCTTTACCTTGTTTCTGCTCTGACAACTCTACTTGCTACTGAAGGTATGGTTTAATGGATGGCTGAACGGCTGTCCATAAAAGTAAAACCTTTCTATTAGGCCAAAAAGAAAAAAGAGTCACATACTTGCCATTTCTCTTGAGGAAACTTGTTATTGTATGTGTATGGAGGAGACCCTCCTTTGCTCAGTTATCTTTTTGTTAAAGTGTTTGGGGAGATAATATTTCCTTCAACAGCCGCTCGCATGGCATGTGTCCTAACCATTATAATCAGAGGCAGAGTGTGCGAATACAAATAAAGAAGACTGCTACATTATTAGCAGAGGTCAATGGCGGAACGGACGTAAAGAGATATGAGGCGCTTACTCCGTACTTATTATGTTCATAGATACTAGGAACTTTGTTAAACACTGATAGCCTACGTAGCTTTAGTTCACAGTGGCTGTGTAACTGAAGACAGGGATATATGTTCTACCAAAAACATATTTACAGCATGCTCGATATAGTTATGCTATAGGATATGTATTATGCTCGTATGTTTTGACAGCTAACACCTCGTAATGCAATGGGCGATAGTCCTCGGTTAGACCTGCAATAAGTTTGCAGACCTTTTCCTTCTGAAAGCAGGCAGTCTAGATCGAGAAACCTCAGCTCGCTACTTATGATCCTCTGGATTTGACGGCATGGACTCTCAAACTCGTTGAGCAAAACTATGGTTTTCTGAAGACGCAGGGCACAGAGCTCAAACCGAGAACACTTTCTGGGCAAGCTCCAAAAGATCAAAGAAAGCTTCACGCTCCAGGTCTGTCTTGGAAAGCCCAAGTCCAAGGACCAGTATTCGTCGATCATCAGGCGATCTGAGACAAATTTGGCTGGCAATTTGTGCTGCATAAAGTTGACCTAGAGTTTCACGCTCCTCACCCCCTCCACCAAATAGCGTTGTTGGTGTGAGATGTGTTGAAGGAAGAAGGCCTTTGCTTGAGCTGGGAAGATTCATCTCAACAACTCCAGACGATGAACCTGTTAAGGGAACTTGTATCTATTACAATGTCAGCTATGGTAGAGCTTGAAGACTCGGAGTACTCAATTACCCATTGTGAAAGTCGACCTTCTTGGGAGATAGTGATGAGTATCTTGTCAGCGAAACTGGTGGATGTAATCTCTGTAGCTATGCCATTCACGAGACCCGAAACCTCTCGAGATCTCGAAGGGAAAGAATCCTCTCTAACATCAACAGTCGCCATCTTTGAAGAAGTCTTATGCTTGAGTAGAGTTGAGCTTTAGCTTTAGTCCTGAAAACAATTCGAGCTACGTACCTAGTACTGGGCTAGGTTCAGGCGTTCCATGCCGCTGAGCTAGGCGGCCCCACCACCCCGCACTATACCTAAAGCAGGTCCAGATTCTGGCGGTAATTCGCGGCAGAACGACTTTGATCCCAAAATTTCATGAAATTCATCGTCGCATCTGCGACTTGGGTTGATCCTCCAGCATATCAATATTTCATGCCATTGTCGCAAAATTATTGTCAATTCGCTAGACAATAAAAAGAAAATGGCCAAATACGTTCCTCGTCAACGCAAACACAAAGTCCTCGCCCGTGAACGAGCCAAGGAGAATGCTCAGCATGAAGTCCAGGACAACCCAAACCAGGAGATTCTCCTGCCGACGGCCAAGGCTGATCGGGAGGCCAAAAAGGCGCAGATGAAGGCGGAACTCCGCCAAGAAGGAGCGAAAATGAGCGGAAAGAAGGCCAAGCGATTAGAAAAATACATCGAGGGCAAGCTGCGCAAGGATGAGTCCCGCGAGCTGATGGCCAAACTTGCTGAGCAACAAATCGACACAACCTTGTTCTCGAGCAGCCGAGTCCTTGGCCAGGGTCGCGAAACCAAGAAGGAGGCATTGAGGCGGGCTATGAGAGAGGAGAAAGCTGGTTTGGAGGGCGGTGAGGAGGAGAGAAACGAGATTCTTTTTGAGAAGAGAAAAGAGCTTAACGCGGATGAAGAGATCTCGAGCGATGAGAGTGAAGAATCTGAACCCGACGAGCAAAAGCTATCCAAGCCCACACCAACTTCTGCGCCCACATCCAAAGAGTCGGAGCAAACGAGAACAGAAACCTCTGCGCCAACAATTGGTTCGGGTCTGAAGAGACCGCTCGAGGTCGACGACGAAGGACGACCGGTGATCAAAAAGCGTCAGAAGCGAGGTGGAGTCAAATCAAAATTCTCCCTAGCGCCAGTCGAAACGCCACTTGAGCTCGAGTCTGAAGAAGCCGACAGTGTTGCAAGTGATAGCGATAGCGACGAGTGGAATGGTTTCAGCGACGACTCGGCTGACAAGGATAACACCGCAGATGATGACAGCGAAAGCGATGAGGAAGAAGACAATGAATCTAGTGAGGGACCGGAAGAGTCTGATGAAGACATGGAAGACGCAGACGAGAACAAAGCACAGAGGTCATCGTCTTTCAAGGCATGGGCACACCAACAGCGAAACGAAGCTCTGGGTTATCAATCCATCGAGGGAACAACAACAAATCTTGAAATACCCAAGCCAGAAAATTTTGTTCCCCGAGCCCCTGAGCAAGATCCTTTACCCATGGAACTACAACCAACGCAGAATATCAGCCGAAAGGTTTACAGCGTGACGGTTACGAGAATACCAGAAGTTCAGGAGGCTAGGTTAAAACTTCCCGTGGTATCAGAAGAACAAAGGATAATGGAAGCCATTCATAACCATGATATTGTCGTTGTTTGCGGTTCCACAGGTTCCGGAAAGACTACTCAAATTCCTCAGTTCTTGTATGAATCTGGCTATGGTTCACCCGACTCGCCAACTCCTGGTATGATTGGCATCACTCAGCCCCGTCGAGTCGCTGCTGTCAGTATGTCGAAGCGAGTTGGCGAGGAACTTGGTGATAGGTCTGAGGTGGTGGCCTACCAGATCCGCTTCGAGGGCACAGTTGATCCTAAGACGGCCATCAAGTTCATGACTGATGGTGTCTTGCTACGAGAAGTTGCGCAGGATATCACACTGAAGAAGTATTCGGCCATTGTCATCGACGAAGCTCATGAGAGAAGCGTCAACACGGATATCTTGATTGGTATGCTCAGCCGAGTTATCAAACTTCGAGCAGAGCTAGCAGCAGAGGATCCTACAATCAAACCTTTGAAACTCATCATCATGTCTGCTACATTGCGGATAGAAGATCTCACCATGAATCCGACCCTGTTTGCCACTCCACCGCCAGTATTGGAGGTTGAGGGCCGACAACATCCTGTCACCATTCATTTCTCCCGAAGAACTCAGCATGACTACGTGGAAGAGGCCTTCAGAAAGATTAGCAGAGGTCATAAGAAGTTACCACCTGGTGATATCCTTGTATTCTTGACTGGCCGCAACGAGATTCTAGAGCTCAGCAAGAAGCTAAAGGCTACATTTGGCGGTCCAAAGACTGCGGATGGACCCAAAGTGCAAATTTCTGCTAGCGAGGCTCCTATTGAGGTCGAAGATATTGAGTTTGGAGACGTGGATGACCGTACTGGCGATGATTTTGACGAGATACCCACAGATGACGAAAATGAGGACGATGAGGACGAGTTCCAGATCGAAGAGGACCAGGAGGTTGCACCATTAAAGATGCGAGTTTTACCTCTCTACTCCTTGCTTCCAACACGCGAGCAGATGCGAGTCTTTGAGCCGGCACCTGAGGGTACACGAAACATCATCTTGGCAACCAACGTTGCGGAAACCAGTTTGACCATTCCTGGTATTCGATATGTCTTTGACTGTGGACGATCAAAAGAGAGACAGTATGATCGCCTAAGTGGAGTTCAGAGCTACGATATTGGATGGATCAGCAAAGCCAGCGCAAACCAGCGATCTGGTCGTGCTGGTCGTACCGGTCCTGGCCATTGTTACAGGCTCTACTCCTCTGCAGTATATGAGAGAGATTTCCCGCCTTTCACAGATCCCGAGTTGTTGCGAATGCCTATCGAGGGTATCGTGCTACAGCTCAAGGCAATGAACCTGCAGCATGTTGTCAACTTCCCCTTCCCTACACCACCTGATCGACGAGCCCTTGCAAAGTCTGAGAAGCTGTTGACATATCTATCTGCTATCTCCTCTACAGGACAAGTTACGCAGATTGGTCAAACCATGTCTGTGTTCCCTCTGTCTCCTAGGTTTGCGCGCATATTGCTAGTTGGCCATCTTCATGACTGCATTCACTACACAATTGCTCTTGTCGCTGGTTTATCAGCCGCTGAAATCTTCCTTCCTGAGAACCAAGCGATTCCTGCCCTCGCAGCGAAGGATGATACCGCTATTCGTACAACATCAGACGTCATTGCAGAAGATCGTCAAGCCAATGTGCGAAAGATGTTTAACGAGGTTCACAAGAACTTCTGTTACCTAGACGATAAATCCGATGCTATCAAACTTCTGCAAGTCGTGGGTGAGTTTGCTCATGAGCCTACAGAAGAATGGTGTGAAAGTCATTTTGTTCGATACAAGGTGCTTAAGGAGATCCAGCAGCTGCGAAGACAGATCACAGAGTTATTAAGGACCAATGTTTCAGCTTTTACCAACCTGAAATACCAGGACAAGCTGGATCCCCCATCCCCCAAACAGGTCGCTGCGCTGAAGCAAATGGTCGCGGCTGGCTTCGTGGATCAGGTTGCTATTCGAGCAGATCTTACACCCAACCCCCCTGAGCAATTCCGCAAGCCGCGCCGGTCCATCGATGTTCCATATATCCCCCTGATTCCTATCCATGCTGGCAAGGAGGTTGAAAGCGACCGTGCAGTATACATCCATCCCACTTCACCTCTTGCCCACATCAGTATTCAGGAGTGCCCCGAGTACATTGTTTACTCTTATCTTCAGCGAGCTGCGCAATCAGTCGATGCGGAGAAGCGTCCCAAGACAAGAATGCATGCCCTTACAGACGTGACTGGAGGGCAACTAGCAGGGTTAGCCAAGGGAACGCCTCTTATCACCTACGGCAAGCCGATCAAGGAGCTCAAGCCCACAACGGGCACGGATGGAGCTACAGTACGAGAGTGCTTCGTTGTTCCATACTTGAGAGCCGAGAGCACTGGTGGTCAAGGCTGGCCTCTCCCCGCGAAGAAGGTGAAGCAGAGAAAAGTTCCTGGCAAGGGATGGGTTGTGGAGTAGATATTGCAGATGCTTCTGATAATTTAGTCTTGAAATAGACAGGATACCTCGTGGTTTATAGAAATGGGATTTCATGTATATCTTCGTTCTGAGTCTACAGTAAACGTGTTGTGTGATTGGGTGATCTCGACGTCATTATGCAAGATGGTGCTATAATGTGAGAACTTCAAAGTACACGGATTCAGTTGAGCTCATAAGACAAAAAGTGAGTGTTTGAGGGCCTGTTCTCGTATGAGTCTGGACAAGTTAATCACTAATATGTTTCAAAAATCCAACACCCTCTTCCCAGGCGTGACTTCAGTAACCGGAACCGCATCAAGTATGGTCACTGCTCCAAATAGCTATCTTATTTAATGGTACAAGGTATTGGACGTCAAGTCGCTATATAATTTGCCATTGAAGGGCGTCGGAGGGTCACCCTGTTTGGCAAAGACAGCACAGGTCTGAACGCTACCAAAGCGGCTATCAGAACTGCAGGTAGAGATGCAGATCCAGATGTGTTCGTCAGATAAATTGATAACCTTGACACATATGAAGTTGGTAGGAACATGGAGCTTGCTATCAAGTATTTTGGACGCATTGATTGTGCCGTCACCAATGCTGGTATGGATGTCTATACACTGTTTTCCTTTGACTCCTACTCGCAATGACTTTGGAAAGAATCTACAATCTAACGAAGAATAGCATGAAGCCACCCCTGAAGAGTTCGATCATATTATACATACCAACTTTGATGGTTTGTGGCTATTCGCGAGAGAAGAGCCAAAATACATGATCAGTCAAGATATTGGAGTTACTCATGAGGGACGGCGTGGGTTTAGAGGCTCCATTTCAATGTTGGACAACCTTGGCTTTGTAGGGAAACTAGAAACTCGTTAGAATACATTATCTTGAACATGCTCAAACCTTGACTGACAATTGGGACAGCGATATATAGGGCTTGGAAGGCAGCTGTCAGCATTTTGACCAGAAGTGATGCTATTGACGTATGTCCATCGACGTATGTCCGAGTAATGTGTTGACCTACCTTGTTGTTTAACACAAACCGTATGCAAAAGATCAGATTCGTGTTAACTGCGTCTGCCCTGGAGTTATCGAGTAAGTTATCCCTTGATATCACTGAGCCTATACTGACATCTCAGAACTCCTATGATGGCTAAAATTCCGGAAGATGACCCGACCATACAGACTGCTGTCATGAAATGAAAAGGAACCCCGCGGCAAGTGGCAAATTATATTTTTTTCTTATCAAGTCCCAAGGCTTCTTTCGTTCAAGGTACTGTATTGTCAACTGATGGGTGCTGCACTATTGGTTAAGGGTGTTAAAACATGTGACAAAGGCACAATAACGAACTATATTGGGGTATCAAATTCCTGTATAGAAACTAAAAACATCACCTTTCCCCAGATTAACGCCATGCTCCTACTGGTGATAACTCAGGACGCAGCTGGTGTGCTAGTAGAGTTCACCATTTTGCTCTTCTTACGCTTGGGCTTGGGAGCAGTCGCTGATTTTGGTATTCTCTCCTTACTCTCCTTGCTCTCCTTCTTATCATCGAGCTTTGTATTGACCGTCGGCGCATTAATACTCCTGATGGGGCCATCCGTCTTTGCAATTTGTGGTGGTTTGCGGCCCGTTGTTGTGAGGTGGAACTCTCCTGGGCGACCTGTGATAGGGTTCTCGTCGATGTATTCGCCCCCATACTTCATGTGAATCATGAAAGACTCTTCTGCTAGTCTTTCTAGTGATTTCTCATCATCTCTCTGCGCCGCTGCTGCAGGGGCAGCTGGGCCTTTATTAGCTTCATCCGATACAGGCATTGGGGTCGCCGCTGCAGAGTTCTGGATCCTTGGTTTTGTTGATGTCTTGGCTGACGGGAGCTGGTAAAAGTTTCCCATAGAGGGACCCCATTTTCTGACTGACTCAGCGGTTGTCACGGCGTTGGTAACTTGAGAAGATATCGTCAACTGTTAACAGCGAGGTTAGAACTGTTGGCAAAATAACTGCTGCAAAGAACATACAATTCTTGATGAAAGAATGGCGCTGAGAGTTGGCGCCATGTAGATATTCTCCCCCACAACAAAGTATGTGGCATGAACAGTGATCTCATCGTCATCATACGCAGACTTCCGTCTCGTTTGCTTACGAATGACCCATACACCGGTACCTGCTCCAGGGCCAGTTTCAGCGGGCTCTTCGACAACCCTGAACTCAAGCCCCGACATGGTGTTAAGATGTGTCTCGAAAGCTTCGCGGGTCTGGATGACTGGATACATCGATGGTACATTCATGGCTTGGTTATACACAACAGCGTTGTTCGACGTGCGCTCGAAGAAGGGCGATTCTGCGAAGTAAAAGAGGATGGTGTTATTGTGCAGGCCGCCCATTTGTTGAATAGCCATAGGAGAGCGCCATTGGATCTCATCGAGGGGAGGATCGTTTGGGTTCGACATTGTGAAGAATCAGAATTATTTTGTTAGTAATACGTAGGGAGGTTCCTTTGTTGTATTTGGTAATATTTGTTTGGAGTTCAGTGTAAAGGTTCAAGACGTATTGAAGCTCCAGCTCTAGGTATTTGACGTGGGGTTCCGCTTCTAGCGCGTAGCAAGGCGGCAGTGTTCCGCCTCAGCGACCCATACAGTGAGAGGCGCGGCGCATCAATTTCAACCTCTAACCTTGAATCTCACAACCCTTGCAGTTCACAACGACGAAGAGAAAACGCCCATATATCGACATATAAACGGGGCCGCATCCAGGTAAGGCCACCGGCAACAAAAAAACGCCATGGATCTGCTTTCAAGTATTCGCAAGACCGGTTCAAGAGGAGGCGTCAACTTTAGCTGGGATGAAGTCGCTAGCTCTTCACATCGCGAAAACTATCTCGGCCACAGTCTCAAGGCACCTGTTGGACGCTGGCAAAAAGGTCGCGATCTCAACTGGTATGCCAAAGCGGAAGACGATTCTGGAGAGCCCAACGAAGATGGCGAGACCGAGGAGGAGCGTCGAGAGAGAGCACGAAAGGAAGAGTTGCGCAAAATCAAGGAGGCCGAGGAGGACGCTATCGCAAAGGCCCTAGGGCTGCCACCCCCCGTACGAAACTCTTCCGGGGCGAACGCAGTAGAGGTTGATCCCAGTAAACGAAAGATTGGTCCGGAAAGTGGCCCTCCCGAGGAAGCTGGGGACGAAAAGAGGGAGAGCTCAAGACGTCATGACGATACCGAGAGGCGAGAACGACCAAGACATCGAAGTCACGATCGAAGTCATGATCGCGAGCGCCGCCATCGGCGACACAGGAGGAGCCGAAGTCGTGACCGTGATGGAGGCAGGGAACGAGATGAGGGTAGACCAAGACACAGACATAGGGATAGGGATGGTGATAAGGAAAGCAGCCACGGCCATAGACGTCACCGTGAGAGTCGTCGAAGAGGAGCCACGGAGGAAGACGAACGACGCCACAGGGATAGGAGCAGGGAGCGCCGCCGATCAAGGTCGAGAGATAGACGCAGACGCAGTGCCAGTCCGAGGCCTCATCGTCGAGACTAAAGTCACCGATTCTGGCCTTGGACTTCGAAACAGTCGAATGTGAGATACCCCTCCCAGAGAAATCAAGGAAAAGCGTCAAGTCACCATTTATATCCACCTTGCATCCAAATCAATAAGTCAATTCTTCAGGCTTCCCACATAACAGAAAGCTTGTACACTTTTAAAGCTCCATACCTGGCCTAACGCCATACCAAACCACTGTTGTTACATTCATACTGTTACAAGATTAAGACTGGCTAAGGGGTTGACCGTCTTTAGCCTTCTGAGCACCATACTTCTCCAATCGGATAGACTGGATAGCAATGAAGCCAGTGCTGTCCATGGGAGAAAAGGTGTCAAGACTGTCCATTGAAGCATCTTCCTGGGAGTAGAGGCTGCTAGTCTCGCTGGATCGTCCAAGGACGTAAACATTGCCCTTGTACGCGCGGAGGCGGACTTGACCATTGACACCCTTTTGAGCAGAAACAATTGCCTCATCGAGCCACTCACGCTCAGGGGAGAAATACATGCCATTGTAAAGGCACTGGGACCACTCGATAGTCACAAACTGGTCTCGAAGCTTGCGAACCTTGGAGTCAAGGACAAGACCTTCGAGATCGACATGAGCAAGGCGGGCGATGGTGAGGCCAGGGGTGTCGTAGCATCCTCGGCTCTTGAGTCCAATCCATCGGTTCTCGACACTGTTTAATTGTAAGTATAGTGTTGGGCCACAGATCAATTGTGAAAGTGGACATACATGTCAATTCGACCGACGCCGTGGTCGTGACCAATCTTGTTGAGCAGCTTGAACAACTCTACCGAGTCGGTGGCCTCTTGATCAGGGGTAACAACCTTGACAAGGAGACCCTTCTCGAAGTACACAGTGAAGTCGAGAGGCTTGTCGGGAGCCTCGAGAGGATCGACAGTCTGAGTCCAAAGGTCCTGAGGAGGAGTATGGTCGGGGTCTTCAAGAATACCGGCTTCGTACGAACAGTGGACGAGGTTCTCGTCCTGGCTCCAAGGAGCCTTGGGGGTCGATGAAACGGGGATGTTGTTCTCGGCGGCGAACTTGAGAAGATCCTGTCGACCTTGGAACTTTTCACAGAATTTGGGGAGTCGCCAGGGAGCGATGACTTTGATGGAAGGGTTGCAAGCCTTGAAGGCGAGCTCGAAACGAACTTGACTAAGGGGCTCTGTCAGTGATCTATGAATTGGAAACTTTCGTGGTGGAAAGTGCCATACTCGTTCTGCGGCATGTTAGCAGGTGGTTTTCAAAGTCTGAGGGGGTTGGCTTACGCCTTTGCCTGTGCAGCCGTGGCTCAAAAGATTGCAGTTGTACTTCTCGGCAACACGGACCTGGGCGCGAGCAATGACAGGTCGGGCCAGAGCAGTTCCAAGGAGGTATCGGTCCTCATAGATGGCATTGCACTGGATTGCTCGGAAGACGATCTGCTCGACGAATTCCTTCTGGAGGTCTTCAATGATCATGCGCTCCGCGCCGAGAGTGAGGGCCTTCTTTTCGACAGCATCGAAGTCCTCGACCTGACCAACATCGGCGAGGAAGCACTAAAGTTCGTCAGATTGAACCTGCAGAAGCAGACGAAGGAGGTTCACATACCACAACCTCATAGCCCTCGAGAATGAGCCATTTCAAGATGGTCGAGGTGTCGAGACCTTGGCTACATGTTAGCAACCAATCTCACATTTGTTCACTCTGGGTGGAGTTGGGAGAAAGAGTCAGAAGTGTGTACCTCCAGAATAGGCGCTGCAATCAAGTGTTAGCAGATGTGTTTTTTTAATCAGCAGGCTATTATCAACGGCATATAAACTTACAGACAAACGCGGCCTTTTGACATTATGAAGTCGTTGTGTTGTAGGGTGTACTGTTATTTGGCAAAGATGAAGAGAAACAGTGATATTGAGTAGCAAGCTTCGGTGTGTGCAAGTGTTTGAGTCTGAGCAAATGAACCGAGTTAAAAGGAATGTGTTATATACTACGAATTTGACTCACTTCGAAATACTTCTATCCCGTATAAAAAGCAAAATCCCAACTCGGGCATGCACCCAGCAGTGCGTATCACAAAAGCAGTGATTCACTTACAAGACTTGGACCTCCGACTCCGGACTTGACCAACTATCTACAAAACGACCTCGGAAATTAACAAGAGATTTTCCAGTTACAGGCTTGGCAATCTTCTCATAGGAAGCAAGTCATAACTATTTGTTAGGGGTGGGGCAGAAGTTACTATCAATGGTTCCATTTGGAGATGCGAATTCGGCAGCCCAAGGCGATTGTTGACTCAATATCAAAAATTTCGATGGATGGGTCTAAGCTCGGCCCAAGCTGCCTAGGTACCTACTCAGTATAAGTTGACAGTATCCATAGGTGGCCATAAAGATTTTAGGGGATTGATGCACTGTAAGCCACTGAGCTTTAGCCCTCATACACGGTGTATAAATCCCTGCCGCTCCACCCCCCACTTTCTCTACCTTACATCAACACATAAACCGAATCAATCATTAGGATAGCCAAACACCAGGCATCTGGCATCAAATATATTTCGATTAATTCGCCCATTCGCTTTCCTGCGATACTCTACTACTAGATCGATATAACGATTTTTAAATACTATTTGCCTGACCTATTCCTAAAGCGATTCTAATAACCACGCTCCTGAAACTCCCAAAGTTACTCTAGAGATGGTTTACAAGGAAATCCAGAAACAGGGGCAAGTAGTCGATGAAATTCAGCGATCCAATATCGTAAGTCATTAAAATGCGGTGATGATCATTAGAACTGGACCTAGCGGCGAGGCTGCCCCAGATCACTCCATCCAATGCTATATCTTCCCGGCGCGATGGTGATGGTGTGAGTAGATATCCATTTTGATTGGCCAGAGACAGTGGGCAACGTCACTTTCAGGGACCACCTCCAACAGCCTCGGGGTCTATGCAACCGCGAGTTTGAGATCATATGAACGATGAAACCATCCTCATACCTCTCTGACTACCTAGACTTCTGATTTCTCAACGCCATCTCCTTTTGCCACACCGTTTGCTTCCTATTGTGATTCTGTCACATCCCCCTATATACTTGAGGTTTGATAAATCCTAATACCGTTTGCCACTCCTCACCGTGGTACGTAGTCGCTGTCTGCCTGGCTTATATTCCAAGACTACCTACTTGCTTTAACTCCTTCACGAAAGTGTATTTACTAATAAATATAAGATTACAGGTGTCTCTTTCTCTTTTCTGGACATACATCTTTCAACCCCTTACTGTTCCGTCGACACAATAATGCACGTATAAACTCCATCACAGCCCTACCACGATGGACTATTCAAGACTACGAGCCGCCGCCCTCCGCGATGGCGAAGACGAGGAAGCCGTCACCGTCGATACTCGAGCTCTTATCGACAAAGTTCTTGCGCGATACTCGGGCGAGTGGACAACATTGCGAGAACTGATTCAGAACGCTGCGGATGCCCAGGCAAAGACTGTCAGCGTCAAATGGGAGACTCTCCCATCAACACAAGTGCCACTACCGAATGCCACGAGCCGATCCGAGATATTGAAACACACCTTGTCAAACCATACACTACGCCGATTAGTCGTGCAGAACGATGGACAGCCCTTCACAAAGACGGACTGGGGAAGACTAAAGCGTATTGCCGAGGGCAACCCCGATGAAACAAAGATCGGTGCCTTCGGTGTCGGTTTCTACAGTGTTTTCGCTGACTGCGAAGAGCCGTTCGTCAGCTCCGGTAATGAGGCCATGGCATTCTACTGGAAGGGAAATGCACTTTTCACAAAGAAGTCTCAAATTCCAGCAGATCAAGCTACCCATCATACAACATTCGTCCTCGACTACAGGAATACAACCACACCCCTCCCGAACTTGTTGTCTGTTAGCCAGTTTCTTGCGACGAGTTTGACCTTTGTTGCGCTCGAGCACATTGAGTTCTGGATTGATGACTACCAGATTCTGTCTCTGAAGAAAAAGTCATCTCCGAGTATTGAACTTCCTCTCCCTCGTGATCTCGAGGCGAGGACAAAGGATGGTCTAATGAAGGTTACTAGCGTTGACCGCACAAGCACGCAGATCGATGCGTCTTACATGGCCGCCATAGGATGGAAACCACAAGCTACGGCATCCACCACAAAGAATGAGTCCTACGGAGCCCCTGAAACTCCTTCCTTGAGATCCTTCTTTGCCCGTCTTACGTCAAGTGCGTCACAGGCAGGCATTAGGACAAAAGCACAGCACGAGGAGAATGCCGCGCAAGTGACGATTTCCGAAGATGTGACTAAGCTTTCGTCCTCCACAATCTTCCTTCGGGCGACTTCTGCAAGCATCCGTACAAGCGTAGCCTCGTCCTTTGCTTCCGAACTCGAAAGAGCGACGAAGAAACCCCCGCCAAAGACAACCAAGATCGCCATCCTAACTTCGTCTTATGATGAGACTCAGGCTTCACAAGAGGCCGCAGCATCGGGGGCGCTTGGCAAGGCTACAGATGTCTTTGCATCTGTGCTTCCCAATAAAAAGCCGGGCGGTCGCATCTTTATCGGCTTTCCCACCATGCAGACTACTGGAGCTGGGCTCCATATCTCAGCACCATCCGTGATTCCCACAGTGGAAAGAGAGGCTATCGACTTGAATGCCCGCTGGGTCAGGACATGGAACCTTGAAATTCTTCGTGCTGCTGGTATCATTACTCGGCTTGCTTTTGCCAACGAGATGAGCGACCTGAGCAGCCGAATCAAACAGGTTATGGCAAAGGAGGCCAAATTCTCTCCCGCAGTCATCGCCAAGTTCATGCCAGAAGCTCTCCACATTCACAAGACCTTCACATTTGAGGACTCAACTCCCAGCGGCCAAGTTGGTCAGATTATTGAGGAAGCTTTTTGGATGTGCTTTAAGAAGGCCTCAATCGAGACCTACTCAACACGAGGCGTGTTGCAAACTGTCGATGTGCGCATTGCTTCGGATGAAATGAGTAAATTCGTCAACAGCATCCCTGTTGTACCAGAGGAGATGAAGGGCGTTCCATTTGTGAAAAAGCTCATAGATTTCGGTCTCATTTCACACATCACGGTCACAGATGTGAAGAAGGAGCTGGAGACAAAGGCTATGAACAAAGTTCAATTGATGAACTTTATCAGTTGGGCAGGCAAGAAGAGCTTGAGTGGTGAGCTCGATCCTGGCAGTCGATCTGCTTTGCTAGAAGTAGCTGTTGGCACGATGAGTGATGATGGGGAACAAGGCGAGATCATTGCCCTTGGTAGCATTCGGAATCACCTCATCGCGAACAGGATTCCTGCCAACTTGCCCATTCCTCCCACAACAATCCCGCATGCGCTCACTGCCAACTCTCAGCAGGCTGAGTTGCGTGCTTTAGGATGGGAACCGCTAGAAATTCTCCCATGGTTGAGATTCCTCATGGACACAAATTCTTCTAGACCCGAGGAGCAGAACTTGACTCAATCATCTAAGTTTGCAATTCAGATTTTGACTGTCCTTGCAAAGAACTTTGAAAACTCGAGCCCGAACGCAAGAACCACCATTGTTTCACTTCTTCAAGCAAATACAGTTGTACCTACAAAACAGGGCATGAGGAAGCCTACTGAGTCCTTCTTCCCGATTGTCAAGCTTTTCGACGATCTTCCGGTCATTCAAGGTTGCGAGAAGATCAAGGAGAAATTTCTGGTCATTATCGGCGTCCGCAAAACTGTAGATCTCGAGACCATCTTTACCAGGCTGTTGAACGCCTCTGGTGAAGGTCATCAGAAATGGAGTCACATGGAACTCATCAAATATTTAGCATCTGTCCGCGAGGATATTCCAGGTGAAGACCTGAGCAAGCTAAAGCAGACACGCTTTTGCCCAGCCGAAGCTGGTCCAAAGGGCATGGAGTCCACCAAGGGAACGACAACGCTTTACAAAGTTTCGGAGCTATTCGAGCCTAAGGACTCTTTGCGTGCATTGCGATTACCTATCCTCCAGTGGCCAGGGCCTCCTGGTAGCTATCGACCTGGAAGCCCAGAAGCTCGATTCATAAATTCTCTTGGACTAAGGCCTTATCCATCCGTCCCTGAACTCGTTGAGCAAATGTCTGGCAATGATGAAGGTCTTCGGGTTTCGTCTATGACATATTTCCTCGCCAACCACCAGATCAATGGATACGGGTCATTCCAGCTTGGTGGCAGTCCTAAGGCAATCATGCCTCTGCAGGGTAGTACCCGTCTTGTACCACCTTCGCAGTGCTTTTACAATCCGCGAGCGTCTATCCTTGGGTTTAACATTTTGAGGAAGGATCTACACGACCATGCTATTGTAAGTTTGATCCAAAATTTGACAAAGACTCAGCTAACATCTACAGAAATTCGGGGTTGCACGAGATCCGCCAATGGTGGACTGTGTGAACCGCCTCTTAGCATCCCGTCCTCGAGATCATCAGAATGCTGTGGCACTTTTCAGCTATTTCGCCTCTCGAATCACAGAACTAGGCGAGAATACCCTGGTCAAATTGCGTAACGCTTCGATAGTTCCTATTACAAGGACTACTCGATCGTCCGAGAAATCAACTTCTTCCATGACTCATGTCAGCCCTTCACGGGTGTACCTTGGGGCTTCAACTACATATGGAGATATCTTCGATTTTGTCGACTTTGGCCCTGAGGCTAATGCATTCTTGTTCCAATGTGGTGCCAAAAGCGAGCCCACCAAGTTGGAGGTTGCACACATGGCATGCAGTGAGCCAGCCCGTCTCCTCGGTGTTTTACAGAGCTCAGAGAAGTACCTGGATCTTCTTAAATCCTTAGCAGAAGCATCCTCAACACTCCACCGAGACAAAGAATTATGGAGGAAAATGCGTACAGCGCCCTTCCTTCTTGCATACAAAGAACTCGCACCCCCTAAGGGGAAGTCCGACGACTTGGAGGAAGAGGATGAACCTATTCGACAATACCAGCTTGCCTCCGCTAGTCAGATAGTGATCCTGGATGATATCATCAGCTACAGATTGTTCAAAGATCGCCTTATTTGTGCGCCGGAAGAGGATGCGCTTGAAGAATTCTATCTAGCACTTGGTGCTCAGAAATTGAGCAGTATTGTTCAGGAGGAGGTCAGAATTGGGCCCCACAGTGACAAACAAAAGGCTGCACTCAGTCTCCGCAAGCATGTTGTTGAGAGGTCGAAGATCTTTCTCTTTGAATACACAAACTACCGACGAGATGCTATTAAGCATGACGTCAAATGGCTGGACAAGAACCTTACGGTTCACATTGTTCGGTCAGTGGCTTTGAGACGGACTCTCAAGGGTCAGTATCAGACTCACACTGAGAAACGATCAGCAGCGAGTGAAAGGACCAGCAACGGCTGGGTTCTCTATGTTTCTGATGAGTCGAAGCCCGACATGTACCAGATCGGCCAAGCCATCTGCCAAATGCTGCTGAACCGCCCGAATCAGCAGGCTTACCTATTCTTTGAGCCATTCCTCACGCTTGATCTTTACGGTTTGAGAAATCGCGGTTACAATGTCGATCGTATCCTTCGGGCCAAGGCTGCCGAGGCCAGAATTGCTGAGGAAGAGAGACGAAAGGCACTGGAAGAGGAGCAGCGCCAGATCAAAGAGAGAGAAGAACAATGGGGGGCTGAGGCGAAAGCGGCCGAGGCTGCACGCGAAGCTACCAGGATCCCGGAACCTCTTGGTCCCACAATGCCAGGTTCCTGGGACTCGCCCGAGGAAACAAAGCGCTCTCCTGAACAGCAGGGTAGGAAGAGCAGGGGATTGTTCGCAAACATCGGTCGTCGACTTGGATTTGAGTCTGACCAGCATGAAGTCGAGTCTCATAAGGAGTTGGACAAGTTCTTGGATAGACCTAAGGAGATTGAGGCACCTGGCGGAAGCTCTTCCAACACCGGCAAGAAGCCGCAACAGGATGAGGGTAGAGTCACAAGTCCTGCCCTTGTGCAGCAGAACTTGCTCAATGCCATCAAATCGACCCGGGCGTACGGATCTGATAGTGTCTTTTCGGAGCCCAAGGTCAACGAGGTCAAGGAACAAGCCACTTACTGTGATAAGACGCCAGCAAATAACATCACTTTCATCGCGGAGACTTCCAATGGTATGAAGATATTCTTTTCCAAGGATATCAAAGACCCAGGGAGTTTCTTGTCGAAACATTTGAACAATCTTAATGTGTTCTCCAGTATGCTGATTGAGGTGGGCAATACCTACTCTATGTCACCCAAAGTCCTGCACATCTTTTATGACGAAGCTGGCGGCACTATTGCTTTCAACACTGGAGGCAGCATCTTCTGTAACTTCAGGTTCTTCTTGCAGTTGCACGCCGCGCAAATCGCAGGAGGAAGCGGGCAAGCCAAGGCAGAGGCTGCTACCTGGTGGTGGGTAGTTCTGGCACACGAACTTGCACATAATCTCGTGTCGCCTCACAATTCTGATCACAGCTACTATACGTAGGTTCACCCCCTCTTGTCCAATATTATCATGCTAACGATGCCAGTGAATCTTTTATTCAACAATATTTCCCCAAAATCGTGGCTAGAGCTGTCCAATGGACTGCAAATGCCGGGTCTCGCAGCGAAACACCCACGATTGCACCACCTCCGTCTGGTGCACCACCACCGCCTTACCCCGGTCAATTGGAACGAAGCTTGCTAGACTGATGAGCGTTTTATTATAGCATAGCAGGGAGTTTTGAGACGGTTGGCTTTTTGGGATATCACCTCTCTGGTTGTTCTGATGTTTATGGCCGTAATCAAGACACTAGACTTTATGTAGACTCTGGATTCTTCCATATTATACACAGGGTCTGATACACACACCTCAAGATTTCTGTCTCACAATATGGGTGCAACTAGTAAAGCATTCGTGGTATGGTGATCTTGCTACTGGTTGGTTGCGAGCGGGATTCACAAACTAAGCTTTGTAGACGCGTTCAGCCCACGCTGATACTCGCAGCTCAAGTAGCAACCAAGAGAAGCTTAGCAATAATTTGCCACGAGACTTGTTTATATTATTTCTCGATTGCGAGAATCCCACTGAATAAGTAGGTATACGCAAGGTATAGGGTAGTTGTCTGCTGTGGCCTCACGTGACCAGAGATGTGACCAATCAATCAGACTCCAATTGCAGTGAGCTTGGGATGGATCTTGAAGATCACGACCTCACCTTTCGGTAACGAACGCTCCCACTCGCATTCCGAGCGAACCTGTCCTCCACGAAACCTCTCCACCCTCGAATCTGAGTACTCGACGGTTAATTGCCCATCATGGTCCACCGCATCGCCTTCTGGAGCCTTTTCGGTACGTCACATACCTGAGCCAATTCGCCCGCCCAAAGCATCCGAGCATACGACATGAGCAATTGGAGACGATACACATGCGATGGATAGAGAGAATTGGATACTAACAGTAGAAAAAAGGCCTCGGCGCTCGATTCTGGCAAATGGGCATCGAGATGCGCCCATTCTTCAACAGGTCCTCCCTCTGGGTGTACCCCGTATATGCGGCCGGCGGCGCCAGCTTCGGATACTGGCTGCAGGGCGTTGACGACAGTCAAACCTCTACTCTACAAGAACGAAAGGCTCTGCTCCTCGAGAAGCGAGCGCGCAAGGCAGAGCGGGATGCTAAGGCAGAGGCCTAGAGGGGAATGAACAGGAATGGAAATTTAAGATATCGGGAAATGAAGACCTCTTCGGCTTGAGACAGGAAGATTGAAGGGGCAATTTTATTGTACATTGTGATATTGGGAGAGTGAGCGTCGAAATGGGACGTTTGATTCGAATGTGATACCCCAAGCTCTGAACGCTGTGATGATATGATGTCCAGAGCACCGAACGCCTATTGCTTCACGGAACTCGATATTGATCACCAGATTCAACTAATGTCATGTTACTCCACACGCCATGAATTAAAAACTTGTTGTCATTGCCTCATAGAGCTGCTTCTAATCCCAGCACCAACCCAAGAACGAGTTATCAAGAATGACAATTCAAGACGCCGCGTCATCTATCACCCCCCATAAACTTTTCCACACTCCTTTGACCCAAGCCAGGCAATCCTGATTACAACTCCTCTAGTTTTCTAAGAATCGCAGGCACCGACGTGGCAGAGGAATTGCCCAGCTCCGTCACAACCACCGAAATATACGTATCACGGGTAGTGTCAAAGAGTAAGCGGAAGCCGGCATCGGTGGATCGCTCAGGGTCAATTTCGTTGTATGTGAGAGAATCGATGGATACACGCTCTGTGAAGTTGACCGTCTCGCAGAGTGCCACGACGCGGACGTTCATGTCAGAAGCTGCCGTGGCGATGTCGCATGAGCCGGCGCGAGCGTACATGGCGCCGTTGCTAAAGATGGCCTCGGCTGCGAGGAGAATTTTGGTCGCCTCGTAGAGATGTGTTTGCAGACCACCAAGGTCGGAAGCATAGGTGACCTGGATACCAGCGGCGGAGAGCCTTTTGGCGTGATCGATGCCGACGCGCTCATAAGGATCATCGACAAGAATCACGCGGAAGTCAATTTTGTTCTTGCGAGCCTGGAGAAGAGTGCGCTCGACGAGGTGGTGATGAGCATAGGTGAGTACAACATCGCCAGATACAATCATGCTGGCAGCAGTCTCAACAATCACGTAGTCTGCGAGAGTGATACGCTCACGAATATAGTTGTCGATGGACTCCTTGAGGAGCTTCTTCACGTCGTTGTCGTGAAGATCGACATCCACTTTACTGATCTGGAGCTTCAGCCACCGGATGGCGTTGCCCATTGAAAAGCACATGGGGCGGCATGCTGTGAGGTACTCGATCTGGGGGTTGAGAACGTGAGGTGTGAAATGGCGGGAGAAAGTGAAGCCAGGAGGAGTTGTGTAAGAGTCGATGACCTGGCGCTGTTAGATCAATACTAAATCATGAGGGCAGAAATTCTTACCTTTTGGAAAGCATACAGCGTCGCCTCGAGCCGTGTGATACTATCACTGATAACGAATGCGCTCATGTGCTCGCCGAGAACCAAGACAGCAGGATGGACGTCCTTGTCGGCATTTGTCATTTCTATCCGCCTAGCCATGGAGAGGTGACTAAAACAGTCTGGTATCGAAGGCTTGTCGTCCTTAACCACAGCCGTCGCTGCTGCTGCTCGAATAGGGAGTTTTGCACCGCCATGTTGCTGGTGCTGATGTTGTCCGTCCTGCTTAGGCTTTGCTTTGCCTCCCTTCCCATCACCAGACGCCTGTTGACCGCCTTGCGAGGGGCCCTGTGAAGCCTGAGTAGCCTTGGCTTGTGCTCTTCTGGCAGCCTTTTCCTCCTTGGCCTTCTTCTTCAATTCAGCGCCGGATAGCTTCTTCTCGCCAGCGGGCGCTGATTGTTGCTGCTCTTTGGGCTTCTGAGGCTGGACTTGCTCCTTCTTTTCCTTTTTCACATCGCTATTCTCTGTGGTCTGCGGCGCAGGGGCCGAGCCCTCGGTTTCTGTGGACATTGGAACTGGTTCGAGCGATCGTTTGCGATGATATCGAGAATGTGGTTATCCGAAGGCGGGGCACTCTCAGACTTTCAGAGATCAAGATAAGAGTGTGCGCTGTGCTAAAATTTGCGTAGAAGATTCGGTATAGGATTCTCTATACGATACTCGTGTGATTCACTGGAAAATACTCGTTATTTTTGCAGAAAATGGCACAGAAAAGGTACCGTTTGTAGCGAGGCACACTCAAATGGAGGCTTTGAGTCATTCGAAAATAATGATTTGGACCGGCATTTGGATGGAGAAACCCAATCAGTGATCGAATGCCCCGCGCTAGCCAAACTTCAAGAGACGTGGGTGTGGCAGTTGGAAGTCCAGCAGAGCCTCCAGATTAGAATGTCACTCACTAGACTAACAGGTACCTAACGTACAGTGGGAACAGGGTGGTGGCAGAACGCGATAAGTTTGTTACATATGGATAATGAAGCTATTATTTTATATCCTTGTATGTTCGTCAGTCCCATGTCGTTTCTTTCGCGAACCTCAGATCTATCCAAGGTCACAAGCGCCACAGGATTCACGTCGCGTCACATTTTGACATCACTTTGCGCTGGAGGAAGATGTTCAGTATTAAAAAGTGCAGAACCACGTTACAACACCCCCAAAAGAAATTCTCAGTTGAGCGTAGAGGATTCTTTGGCATCCACTATCACTTTGACCTTGGGCGTATCGATTTCACACCGACGCCAGACATCACTTGGGACTTCAGGATCAACTTCATCAGTCGTGAGTTTCCTTCTTCACGGCAGTCCATCAAGGACTGGTCGCAATGAAAGAAAAGTTCCAAAAATTCCCTTGCCAGGCGAACCCAACAAGGAGCGGTCAGTGTATAGTTTTCAACTAGCAAAATTCCTCTCTCAGCTTATCGCTTCACGGAGAAGGAAAACGCCCATGCACTTGGATGGAGAGGAAAGGAAAAAAGAAGACTGAAAGGGAGGGAGGAAGTCGGGGTTTTATAGCTGGGAGAGATCACTCGCGCACGGACCATTTTGATGTGTTACCTAAGGCATTAAGGCCAATCTGAGCGTGAATCATAGGAAGGTGGAGCTCTAATTTCCAGGCACCAGCGGAAGGTTCCACTGTTCGCAGGCACCTACGGAGTAGGCTATGTAGGCAACAGCAGCTTAACTTCCGGCCCAGCAGGCAGGCGCACTCCATCCTACAGCCATAGACACCTAAGCCTGCTAAGCTTACCTACCTACCTAGGGAGAAAAGAAAACCTAGGATCTTAGGCCTAAGATAGGCACACGACACCATCGATTGGCTGTGCCTAGAGCATGGTATTTGTTCTCGAAGCATATCCGATAATTACTTTAGTATAACTTTCATTTTTTGCCATACTTTGGCTGTAGTTGTGCAGCCGTGTGAACCTTCTTCGCATGAGATTGGCAGTCCCAGTTTTATGGGTTGTTCATGTGAACCTTCGATTGTGTTGCACCGAGTTATCTGGGACTTCCTTCAGCTTAGCATTTGCTAGTGGCATTTGCTAGTGGTGAGAAATTTGGACATCAAAAAGATACAATGGTTTGAGTTCTGTAGGAGGACTTACGATCAAGAAAAGATTCCTGTTAAATGAACAAAGCTTCTTACTAGATATCCTGTCTACGGGTTTGGGGAGCAATGAAACTTAGGACCTCAGTCACAAATGATAAAATAATTCAAGTAAACTTATTTAGGGGTCTAATTTTCGCATCCTCTTCTCGAGTCTGCACTCCATTAGTGGCTGATTATTTGGCATCTATACCAAGTCCTGATATAGCTCACTACCTACTAAGCTCACCTGAGTCAAACTCTTACTTCAATAGCCAAGATAATGAGATTCATTATGAGCCATCGAATCCCCAAATATCCTACTGTGTCATTCATTAATATATGAAAGCCTCAGGAGAAATGAACTAACCAATCGAAGAACTGGTCATAAATGAGTCAATTGAGTCTTTTGGATCCTTCCAGCCACTGATCGCTGCGATACCGCACTAGGTACAGATAGCTTACAGTTCTACATATATCAAACCCCCGCGAAAATTCCCAGCAACTACAGCATCAACAATACAATCCTGAGTCGCCATGATGATGAAGAAATTCGCTCGCGCCTACTCTTCGGCGTCAGCCACTCTTGGCTCAAACCCTGTTCCTCCTTCAAAGATTCAATACATTCCCACTTCAGGAAAATACCCCAAAGGCTTTATCGCCTCAGGTGTTTTGGCTGGTGTCAAGCCCGGCAATACCAGCAAGCCCGACATCGCCCTCGTCACTTCTGATCGTCCCTGCGCCGCTGCTGGTGTCTTCACAAAGAATAAGTTCCAGGCTGCTCCTGTGACCTATAGCAGGAAGCTTTTGCAGCAGAAGAAGAACGCGGGCCTGCGAAGTGTGGTTGTCAATTCTGGTAATGCGAATGCTGTCACCGGCACCGGAGGTCTTGAAGATGCTACCAGCATGGCCCGCACGACAGACCAGAGGGTTGGTGATGTGGACTCTACTATTGTAATGAGCACTGGAGTCATTGGTCAGAGGTTGGTTTCTTCGATTGGCCGAATTTGATGCTTCAATGGCTCACAATTAATTCAGGCTACCAATTCAGAAGATTCTCGACAAGATCCCCACAGCTGTTAGCAAGGCTGGTGGTTCTCACGAGAACTGGCTTGAATGTGCAAAGGCTATCTGTACCACAGATACTTTCCCTAAGCTCATGTCTCGATCCTTCGAGCTTCCTTCTTCTCCAGGTGTTGAGTATCGCATTGCTGGTATGACAAAGGGTGCAGGCATGATTGCCCCCAATATGGCGACTCTTCTTACCATCCTGGCTACCGATGCTCCTATCTCCCCTGCTGTCATGCCCAATGTTCTTCGACATGCTGTGGACCGGTCATTCAACTCCATTACCATTGATGGTGACACTTCTACCAATGATACTGTTGCTCTTCTTGCTAACGGTGCCGCTGGCGGAAAGGAGGTCACTTCTGAGCAGTCCGCCGACTACCAAGCCTTCCAGGAACTCCTCACCGAGTTCTCTATTGACCTGGCCAAGTATGTCGTCCGAGACGGTGAGGGTGCTACCAAATTCGTTACCATCCGTGTTGTCGACAGTGCTTCTGAGGAGGCGGCCCGTGAGATTGGCCGATCCATCGCCAAATCCCCCCTCGTTAAGACTGCTCTGTACGGAAAGGATGCCAACTGGGGCCGTGTCCTTTGTGCCACCGGATATGCTCTCATTTCTCCTCCTGGCCAACCTGTGAACGACGTTCCTGAGATCACTCCCGAGCGCACCAATGTCTCCTTCGTCCCTACCGATGGCTCAGCTGAGCTGAAGCTGCTCGTGGACGGCGAGCCCGAGCAGGTCGACGAGAAGCGAGCATCAGAGATTCTCGCCATGGAAGATCTTGAGATCGTTGTCAGGTTAGGTACAGGCGACAAGTCTGCTGTGCACTATACCTGCGACTTCAGCCATGACTATGTCACTATCAATGGTGACTACCGAACTTGAGGGCTGCCCAGAATGAGTTGACGAGTTTGCCAACAATATAGCCTGAATTGCGTGTCTACATGAGCCGACCTGTGAATTTTGATACGGTCATCGCGATATCTTTATGAATGCGTAATGAATGCGGTATGCTGGGCCTTGAGGAGACATGCTATGCAACGCATTGTAAATGTTTCCGGAAACTTGCTACATGACATAGATTATATTTTCACTTATATATCAAAACATGATTCCTGCATCCCTATCAAGCGCAGATCTAGTTCCAACCAAAACCAAGAATTTATCCGGAACTCCTAAGCGACTATTCCCTTACGCACTCAGCGTACCCTTGGTGCTAGGCACCTCACCCTCTTTACCAGGTATCCTTGTGGTAGCAGCCTTGATAGCAACAGCAAGAGCCTTGAAAGCACTCTCGGCTCTATGGTGGTCGTTGTCGCCGTGAAGACAGTGGACATGCAGCGTAACACGAGCACCCTGGGCAAAGCTCTGGAGACAGTGAGGGACCATCTCGGTGCTGAGCTGGCCAAGCCACTCTCGCTTCAGACCGAGGTCAACAACACTGTAGGGACGGTTGGAAAGATCGATGACCGCGCGCGAGAGGGCCTCGTCAAGGGGAGCGTAGGCATAACCGAAACGGGCGAGACCAGCGGGAGTGCCGAGAGCTTGGGCGAAGGCATAACCAAGAGCGATGCAGACATCTTCGGCGGTGTGGTGGTCATCAACTAGATATCAAGTCAGTCATTTAACATCCCTCGATGGCAATTGAAGGATAACAGACTGTGAAGATCACCCTTGCAGTTCAGAGCAAGACTCCATCCCGCATGCTTAGCTAGAGCATGAAGCATATGGTCAAGGAAACCAATTCCTGTATTAACTGCAATCTTCTGTGACTTGCTAGCTTGAGAAGCATGGCTATCTCCATCGTTAAGAAGTCGAGAGTCAGTATCTGGAGGGAAATCGCCGCCGTCAAGGTTAAGAGCAAGCTGAATCTTGGTCTCGTTCGTATCACGGGCGAGAGCAGCCCATCGAGTAGGCTGAGAAGAAGCCATTTCTGCGAGTAGATTGGTATAGTTGTGCAATTGAATGTTTCTCAAGTAGGTAGTTGTAGACTTTTAAAACTTGACTGCATCACAAGACTCCTGTATCGGCGAGTGCCAAATTGATGGCCTCTGATACGCTATAAATTTAACCCCGCCAACTTTTTTTCATCGCCTCTGACGGAGGTAATAGCCGCTATGAGCTACCCCGCTGTTGCTGGAGCCACGCCCGCTGTGGCTTCTCAGAACGCCCTTCACACGCTAAGCTCTGGTGGAGGCGCGAACAACGGCCGGGCGGGCTTGCGGTGAGATTAGATTCAGGTCATTGTTGACTTTTGGTGGGATGTTGACTGACGTTGTTCCAAACAAACCATCTCAATTCTCCAGCGCAACCCTATATCACAACACGCCGAGCCACACATAAAGCGATTACCTGACGGCTGGGCCCAGCACTCAATGAACTGCGAATAAATCGGGAATGGAGAATTTCTTGAGGGAATGGAGGCAAGATGCCCTCAACAAGGCGCAATACGAGTCGGCCATATTTATCGGCGACAAGCTACTTGCACTGACCAGTTCGTGATATACTGATATAAACAAACCTCTTTTTCCATTGTCTAACATCATATCTCGATAGATGACGATCAAGATGCCTTCTGGCTCGCCCAAGTCCACTTCGCGACAGGGAACTACACACGCGCCCAAGCATTTCTCTCCAGCCAAGACCTGATCACCAGGAACCCATCATGTCGCTATCTCGCCGGTCACTGCCTTATAAAACAGTCCCGCTTCGACGAAGCCCTTTCGATTCTCGGCGATCGTAACCCAACCCATCTAATAGCCAATGGCGCGAGTAACAAGCGCAAGACTCAGCCACGCCACGGACGACGTCGCGATCCAGCTGCTGAGGAGGAAGCTGCTAATAGGAGATATGAAGCTGCTATGTGTTTTCTGCGTGGCATCTGCTACGCTAAACAGAATGCCTTTGATCGCGCAAAGGAGTGCTACAAAGACGCTGTGCGAATCGATGTCCAGTGCTTTGAGGCGTTCCAGCAGCTTATGAACAATTCGCTATTGTCGCCTGACGAAGAATGGCAGTTTCTTGAGAGCTTGGACTTTGACTCCATTCATGTCTCTGGAGATGTGTCGTCTTCACAGCAGGCTGCTGACTTTACAAAGATGCTCTACACAACGCGACTCTCCAAATACCGCAATCCTGCAGCCTTTGAGACAGCTTACGACTCTCTCTCGACGCATTATCATCTTGCATCAAATCCAGACCTACAACTTGCTCGTGCGGATCTTCTCTATACGCAATGTCGGTACCGGGACGCTCTGAATATTACAAATGGGATCCTTCAGGAAGACAAGTACAACTTCAGCGTGTACCCAGTCCATCTGGCCTGTTTGTTTGAGCTGAAAGAAAAGAATCTCCTTTTCTTGATTGCCCACGACCTGGCTGATAGTCATCCTGAAGAACCATGTTCGTGGCTCGCAGTTGGTATTTACTATTTTTCGATTGGCAAAATACCCGAGGCACGACGATATTTCAGCAAAGCGAGTATGATGGATGCGCATTTTGGACCGGCATGGATTGGATTCGCACACACTTTTGCGGCCGAGGGCGAACACGACCAAGCCATTTCGGCCTACTCAACGGCAGCGAGATTGTTCATGGGAACACATTTACCCCAAGTGTTTTTGGGCATGCAAAATCATGCCCTGAACAACATGACGCTTGCGGAGGAGTTTTTGAAAACAGCCTATGGCCTTTGCAAAACGGACCCCTTACTCTTGAATGAAATGGGTATCGTGAAATATCACCAAGACAAACCCAAGGAGGCAGCACAGTACTTTACAGCAGCGCTTAAGATCGCTGATGATATGGACAGCGACCCTTCAGCCTGGTTGGCTGCCAGGACAAATCTTGGACACGCTTTCAGACGGCTGAGGCACTTCAACCGAGCGCTCGCCGAGTTTGACGAGGTGCTAAGACAGGGAGGCAAGGATGCGGCCATTTTCAGCGCGAAAGGGCTTATTCTCATGGAACAAAGCAAGCCTGAGGAGGCAGTGGTGGTTCTCCATGAAGCGCTGGCGATAAATCCCCAGGACAGTATCGCAACAGAGTTATTAAACAAAGCGCTAGAAGAGACGGCATTGATTGATGGCGCGGCAGAGTCTGAGGCTGAGGATCTCTTGGAGTTTGAGCGCACGTTGGGACAACGGAAGCATGATGCAGCCGTCAAGGTCAATGGTGGTCGAAAAACACCGGGGAGGCCGGAGAAAGGCAAGGGAAGATTGAGACGAACAAGACGAATGACGGTTTTGGAGGACGAGGACGCTTCGCCCGAGAAGGAGGGCAGTATGATGGAGATGAGCGATGATGAATAAGGATACCAGAGAGTAGACCCAGAAGGCACAGCCAGCATAGCATAGCATTGGGATGGGAAGATTATCATATGATTGGGATAGGTCTAGGCGTTGGTGGTATGATATGCATTGGGGAACACGACATGGTTTGAGTTAGTGAGTGAGTGAGTGTATGAGCATTCTCTGTCTCCTCTGTGTGAGAAGCGACCATGTTTTGATATCTTGTAACTACAGTATGTGATATCACTAATCAATTAACTTTTGGCACTGAACTATTTATTATTATCTCGCACTCGGATCTCGCATAATTATCCGCAAAATAAGCTCTCTGGTGGAGCAACCGGCACGTTAATCCATCCGGGGCGTCGCATCGGGGAACCAATAACGGGGTGCTTATTCAATCGAATCCCTGAAGCAATCATGGTCAATGGAAAAGACGGAGCTGAAAGAAGAGCGAGTGCTTTTGGCGTCTGAAAGTGGAAGTGGCTTGATGATATGACGCGGCGTAGAATGTATATAAAGAACAAAACATTGGACGTCAGCTTATATGGATCTGGCTGATACTCTTCACTCTTTATTTACTTGATCGATGTTGTAACCAAGAACAACAAATAAAATGTCACGATTCTTTCCTCATACACCCTATGCAGAGGATCAACCTCTTGCACGAACAATACTCACAACACACGTTATCGCGCGAGCGATAACACTAAGCTCAGTCATCGCAACGGGCATAACAACAACACGCCACTTGGTCCCCTTTCTCCGCCCAAAAACCCCAACCTTAGCATTCTTCCCACGCCTCATCCGTTCTGCATCAACAGGCGCAGTCGCAGCGGTTGGTGTGGGAGCTCTCATGACTATCGGCCGTATGAGAGGAAGAGAAGAAGTCGAGTGGCAGGATCGAAGCTGGAGATTACTCGAGAACCAGGGTCAGCTTGAGACTGACGACTGGACTGCTATAGGTGCTGGAGCTGGGGCTCTTATAGGGGCCAATGTTCTAAAGGGTTGGAGAGGTGCAGTTGGAGGACTGGGGTTGGGAAGTATGGGGGGAGCTTTGGCTTGGATGGCTTGGAGATTTGGTGTGAATGGGGGCAGGTTTCCCAAGAAGGAGGGAGATTTGTAACTTGTATTGTCTTTTGTATACCCCCATGTTTATCTAGATAGTATCTATCTCTACAACTTTGCTTTGAATTGATCGATCTCTTCAATCTTCTGGAACTGGTAGAAAAAGTCCAGGCTCTGAGGGTTCAACAACGTCCCGCTTGGCTTGATATTACTGCCTGAGATGATCTGCTTGACTGGAAGTTCGACCTTCTTGCCATTCACAGTTGTCTAAACACCGTTAGTCTACCAGATATCATCACTTGTGAGGGCAAGCACTTACCGGAATATCGGGCACCTCAAAGATATACTTGGGCACATGCCTCTTCGTCAACTCCTTGGCGATCCTGTCTCGAATTTTACTAGTGAGTTCAGCGTTGAACTTGACTCCTGGTTTCATCAACAAGAACAAAACCACACTCTCATCATGGTCATGAGGTCGACGCTGGCCCACGCAGAGACTCTCTGCGACCTCCTTTGCAAAGCTTCCCTCAAGCACCGCGTAGATGTCCGCGCTTCCGAATCGAATCCCACTTGGATTCAAAACGCCATCTGAGCGGCCGAGAATATGAATATGGCCCGTTTGTGGGTGAACTGCTGCAAAGTCGCCTTGTGACCACACATTAGGGAATCGATCAAAGTACGCTGAAGTGTATTTCTTTCCTGGAGCGGGAGTCGTATCGTTCCAGAGATAGAGAGGGACATTGGGGAATGCTGCTGTTCCAACTAAGTCTCCTGGTTCGCCATCAGGAACCGGCGAGATCGGTTTGTCGAGATCTGCAGAAGATGGATAAATTGCCATTGGTGTTCCAATAACTCGTCCTGGACATCCACCAGCGTATATGGGAGATAGGGGATTCTCCATGACGAAGCAGGCGGCCTTGGTAACGTGAGCAGTAGGAAGAAAAAGGCTGAATAGGAGACTCACAATATCTGTACCGCCTGAAAAGTTGGCCAACTTGATATTCGATGGAAACGCCCCATCATAGAACCAGTCAAAGACCTGCTCCTTCAAGACCATTCCCGTGCTCTGAACAGCCGTCAGACTACTCAGGTCTGCCTCTTTCTGAGGAACTATTCCTTCTTTCATAAGCTCACCCAACCATCTTGGACTGATTCCTAAATTCGTGACGCGCTGCTCCTCCACGATCCGTAACAGCACAGAACGGTCTGGCACAAAAGGCGAACCATCGTAAAACACAGTCCGTCCACCAAAAGCAAGTCGAGTCACGCTAGCAAGATACATGATCCAGCCTGTAGTGGTGTACTGAAGCGCAACATCCTTGGGAGTGATTTCGCGATGAAGAATAGCCTCTTTAGCCACTGAAACGAGAATCGGACCGACGCCGTGAACGATGGCTTTTGGTGTTCCAGTTGTTCCAGAGGAATAGTAGACCACCATTGGGTCCTGAAAGCCAACTCTTTCGATGGGCGGTGGAGCTGAGGGTGCGGATGAGAGGAAAGACTCGAGACGTTGTGTCTTGGGGATTTGAGAAGTATCGTGAGGAGAGTCGAAACGTTGGACGATGATTGCACCCTGGAAAGAAGGGCATTCTTTCATTCCCTCGACAACTCCCTTGATCTTATCGCGAAGATCGATGACTTTGCCATTATAGAGAGCTCCATCGTCGAAGAAGACAAACTGTTCCAGGTCAGCATTGCTATAAGCTTGGTGATGCCAAAGAGCTCACCTTGGGGTCGATCTGAACTGTCCTCTGCAACAAGCCTCCAACACCCATATCAGTCGAGCTACTGCTAAACAGCCCTCCAAGCCAAGTCGTGGCCAGAAACACAACAAGTGTCTCAACAGCATGAGCACCAACCATGACGACTCTATCTCCCTTCTTCACGCCTCTCTGCTTCAATGCACCCGCCAGCTTTCCCACTCTTCTCCTCAACTCTCCCCATGTAACATTCTTCACAGAGTAATTGCCCTCTCTCACTTCCGTGATAGCTATAGCATCATCTTCTTTGTGAAGCGTTGAGCGCTCGCCTGGTGCACCGCCTACAGCACCTGTCCAGAGGAGATTTTCGGCGTAGTTGATGCGAATACCAGGGAACCAAGTGGGGAGCTTTGTGATTGGGATTGATTCGTCTACGACATATGAGTAGGAGCCCTCGTGGATCCAGTGTTGAGAGGCCCAGAGTTGAGCGTAGAAGTCGCTGCGCTTAGAGACGGACCATTCATATAAGTCGTTGAATGTCTAATGATAAGGCGCGTTAGTTACTCGGGGCATGTCTCTTTCACATTTAAATCCGCATCATACCTTGAGATTAAGTCCATGTAATTTGTTTGCCTCTTGCATAAATGCCCACATCGCCGTACTCTTGGGATTGGGGTGTTCCCAAACCTTTCGAGGTGTCTTTGTGAGATCCATTGTGATATATTTCAGTCTTGTAAACGTTTCTTCTCAGACTCAGCTCAAATTATAAATGAAGACCAAGGATCGATCTAAGGTGATTACAAGAGATTGCATTAAATACCTGCTCTAGAATAAATGTCCGAGGTAACTTGACCGACGCGGGACGCCTCTGCCGTGCTCTATCGTGCGGGGTTCCGTCCCCGACATACATACATGCATACATACATCTTCGTCCTGTCAGCTATGACCTAACTAGTCTACTAAGTTAGTTAACTAGGACTGAGATAGGTTGTGAAACTTTGTCGATCTCGTCTATACCTACCTGCATGACAATGGAAGCTAATAACGTCCTGTTCCGAGCCGAGGTTTGTGGGGAACCCTGGTACCTCTAATCACCACCTTTGGTTGGCTGGTGTTGAAATTCAACATCCTCATTTCACATTCTCCTCATCATGCCAGTGAACAGTTGCATAATTAAAGTACAGTAGAATTCACAAAATCTCCACTGCTGAATGCTGATAGCAAGATAAAAACTGCTACTAAATGCCAGGATATTACATATTCACCATTTTTGGTCATATCTGCCCTCCCTATAGCATCATATGAGATACGCGCTCTCTCTCAAAATCCCCCAACGCCATGCTTAAAGTCCCAAGACTGTGCCATCCATCTGCGTACCCATCTATTCTCATTCTCCTCCAAGTATAAATCTTCACCTGCCCCTTAAAGATATGGCATCCACAGCGCATCGCACTGTGCCAGGTTCATAGGATTGACTGCCTTGGCGATGGCGTCAATCACCGTCTGGTTCGCAGGCAGGTTGCCAACAGGACTGTGCGCCAGGCTGAGTGCCCGCTTGACAATCGATTCACTGTTGACCTGCACAGAATCTCGAAGCTGGCCCTCTGTAATGACTCCGTTCCTGTGGCTACCTGTAAACCAGAACAGCATCTCATCACGAACAAGAAGCGTCAAGGCGTGCTCCAGTTCGTATTCAGGTTCCGTCAAGCATCGCGCGATGGCCATCAGCGAGCAAGCAAAGATGCCTTCAGTTGCAAGTGGTCCCATCAGAGTTTGAAGGTTGGGCGTGAGTCGGAACGGCACTGGTTCAGGGTTGTGGAAGAAGGGTTTATTGGCGCTCATGTAAGACATCATTTCAGACCCCCAAACTTTACCCGTCGCCCTTGATATGTTGATCTTCTGTGGGTATCGGTTGTGCATGTACATAATGTACGTGATGAATGTCAACGCCGCAAGCTGGTACGAGAACTGGCGGCGGAATAGCCAAAACTCCGCAAACTGTGGGAACACCTTCTGGAAATACTCTATTGCCACTGTCGATGGCACCCACTTCTCCTGGATCGCGTTGAATACCTCCAACCGAGCTGTCGCTGCTTGCTCAGGCTTGTTCTGTTTACTATTAGTAACTGCGAAATCATCTTGGTCTCTGTCACAACTTACAGAACTCTTACTCTCGAGGGCTCCACGAAGCTTCTCCATAGTGAATAGCACTGGGTCGTCCTTTGACATGCCCATGTTTCGGCAATGATCTTCATACACTCCCTGTAGTGTCGTGTAGGATGTATCTTCTTGCACAAGTCTGATATGAGGTGCAAAGGGAACCATGATTGGTATCGTGAACTGCAAATCACGGCGCCGGCTCTCCTTCTTGCGGCCCAATGTTTGGTTAAGCGACCGGAAAAGCTGCAAAATGCGCTCCTCTCGTCGACAGTGTCGAGCTGCAGGATGCTGAATAGCCCATTTGTGAATACTTCCATCATGACCACGCATTTTAATACGGCGGTAAGAAGCACTGATAGATCGAACAAGATCGATGTTTGGAAGGAAACGATCGATGCGGATGAAGTCTTGATTCTTGTCCTTGTGTTGCAAGTATTGACCAGGAACCTCCACCTCATCGAATTTGCCATACCTAAATTCACTCAGGTGAGGAGAAAAGTTCTCGAGAAAGGCGCGAGGTACTCGGTGATCCAACTTTTCCTCAAACTTGTTCCGCCAGCGGCGTAGCTTGTAGATATACTCGTACATTGTTGGCTTGACAGTAACGAAATCCGCTTCGAATGACTTCTTGATGTGACTAGGCAGGATTGTTTCAGCAAACCGAGTGATGTTGGTTTCGGTCGCCGCTGGAAGCTTCACATTCTTAGCGAAAGATGGCGGTGTTCTACTAACGTAGGCCAGAGCATCGTTAAGAAGAGCAACAATTAGCCGGTATGCGTCTTCATCAGGAGGACACTTGAAGTTCTTCTGGATCTGGTCCACCATGGTCTCCATTGAAAGAGCCAGCAGAGGGAAAGCAGTCTTGAGGACTGACATGACTTCTTCGGTGTACTCCCACGGAGGCTTCTTCTGGGGCTGCCCTGGCTGTCCAGGTTGGGGGGTGGCCTTTTGTGCGGCCTTGGAAGGATCAGGTGTTTGCCCGTTGGTAGGTGCGGGAGTACCTGTGGCGTTGCTGCCATTCGGTTCTCCCTCCGCCTTGACTGGGGTTCCATCAGCCGCATTTGCAGTGCCTGGTCGTGATGATGCTGTACCAGGTCTGGGGGGGTCCTGCTTCGTCATGGATGGCGATGCGCTCGCCTTTCCATTGGATGCCACAGATTGTGCGCGTTGTCGTGCTGTTCTGTCCCGGGCTTCTTGATTCTTCTTTATAACAAGAAGATCCTCTCGGTTGGTTCGAAGCTGGAAGTACAAGGCCTGGGGGTAGGACTTTGCGATCTTTAGCAACAGCTGGAAAACACGAGGGGCTTCCTTGTGGCCTAGTCCCGTAATAAGTTGTTGGATGAAAGTAATCCAATACCAAACGGGAGTTTCACCCTTGAAGTCATCAAAGCCCAACGCGATCGTGCCCTTGGCATCATCCAAGCTGAGGAGCCACAGGATTCGCGCAAGGAGTTTGCGAGACTTAGCATTCTTGTAGCTTCCCGCGGCTTGCAAGTAAGAGGTCAGTGCTTGTCTTGCCGCATTGAGGTCAGTGGGGTCTTCCTTGAACTTGCGGTCATTGAAGTAGCCCCATTCCGCCCAAGCTTTGGCGGCACCGATGTCAAAGTATAACGCCGTGCCATAGGCCGAATCGGCCTCATCCTTTTGCTTGAGCTTCTCCAAAAACATTCCCTTGAGGGTGTAGAATTCGGCCTTCTGAGGCGGGCTAAAGTAGTTGAGGTTTGTATTGTTGATAACATCCAAACCACTCGAGAGCTCGTCAGGGTTTTCATAATGGCATTTGGCCTGTTCACGAAGCTTCAAGAAGGCTTCCTGAATCTCAATATTAGGCAGCGTATAAATGCGGCTCAATTGATTAATGCAAACATCAGGAAGGTTGTGCTTGCGAGCGACATGGGCGAACCTATTGATAATCCAGGCAGTCTCGTGGTAACCGCGATAAGCAAACGAACTAGCTCCACCAGCATTTTGCTGTCCTTGTTGAGGAAGCAATTGCAGATACGTCTGGTTGATGAGGCTGAATATATGCTGTCTCCAGGTGACGAGATCTTGCCAAGCAGTGATATCATCCCACACATTCGGGAGTCGATCGCGCCAGGCACCCAGCAGTAACTTGAGTTCGCCAGATTTGACGTCCAAGTTTGTCTGGTTGGTATTCGCAAGACTTTGGCAAATGACACTGGCGTCGTGAAGCTCAACCAACTGTTGGAAGTTCTGAAGAAGTGGAACATGGGCATTGGTCAGGCGCTCGGGCAACTGGTGCCATTTACGGATTGAGAGCTGAATTGCCTCGTCGCAGACACGAGCGAAGTCTGTACTAGCCTCTTTCTGATTGTGAAACTTGAGAAGTGACATGAATGATTGGAAGAAGGCTCTTCGTGGCGTGGGAGCGTCCATAACACCCTTGATGATGTTATCCAAAGCCTCGCGGTGTCCCTCATCCTGCCACGACTCTGTGTTACGCCAAGCGCACTCGAGAAGGAGATCCTGGAAATTTTCATGCTTAGCGAAATCCTGAAGAATCTCCCACTGTTGCAGCTTCTGGGCACAAAGAACCCAATGATCCTCCCAAAGCATGTACTCGGCTTGGGAGAAAGGGATCACACCAGTTCTGGCCTTGATCTGAGCATTCTCATACAGCTTTTGGGCCTTGTCCCACATGCCGTTCTGTTCGTACGACAGAGCAGCATTGGTTTCAACAAATTGACAGCGGCGCCTCCAGGTGCCGTAAAACAGGTCGTCTTCCTGGAGTGAAGCGTAAAGCTCGACAAGAGCGTCGAGGTTACTTTCTCGTACCGTAGCGGAATCAACCTGTGGTTTAATGGCAGAGTTCTCAAGCTGAACCAAGGCAGTATACCAAGCATCGTAGGTCTTGGCCTCAAATTTGAGGACATGTGGTGGAATCTTACACTCGGGCCAAGTCTTTGCGGCGCCGTCGAGGATTGACTGAATGACGTTAGGTCGCTTGTCAATTTGCCGACTGTGATAATCTTTCGTGAGCAAAGCAACAATGCCACGTTCTAGATCAACTCGGTCATCCTTGGCTACAGAAGACCAGTAGATTGGGAAGAGGGTTACCCAAAGGTTATGAGCGAGTTGGGAGTCAACATGCTGAAGCTGCACCAATGGTTCGATGACGTCCTTCACCTTGATGTCTCCCAGTTCCGACATGAAGCGACGATGAGTAGCCATGAATGATTCGAACTTGTCGTCGATAATGACGGTGGGCTCCCGAGCCTCCATCTCCTTCGTGAAGATGGTGAGTAGGCGAGAAATTGGCAGGGTCCTGAAGTCGGTTTGGTACAGTTGGATATTGGCGTTTGTCTCAACAGCTCCAAGCAGCAGCTGTGTAGCCTGCCCGAGCCAGTATGAATCTGAGAGTGTGTCCCAGTTCTGAGAGGTAAGAACATAGGACAGACGTGCACTGGCTGACTTGGATAAGCTCTTGTCAAAGATAGCCATGAAGCGATTACGCATTTCAACATCCGCTGCACGAGTACCGATGAGGAATGCATGCTCCATGCGAACGGTCAATTCCGTGCGGGTAATCTTGGGGTCCTCATAAATACGGATAACAAGGTCCAGGAACTTGGATAACATGGTTGGGTCTTGTCGGTGTTCAAAGGAGAGCATTTTATGAAGAACAGCCGTTTTCTCCTTAAGAGTTGGCCATGTTCCTTCTGATCGGAATACCCATCCCTCAACCATGTTCAATATCTCCTCACAAAGTTCAATTGACATGGACTTTTCAACCAAAGTTGCCAGGACGCTAAGGAAGGGTCGTCGATTGTCACCCAGCACTTCCATCCGCAGCGCTACGACCTGGATTTCCTTGATCATAATCTTGGTTTGAATCTCAAGATCGTAGGCCGACATTTCTCCGCTTGGTGTATTGGGATCCTGGTTCCTGTTAACACCAATCGCCTGACTGGTAATCGCATTGTAGTGTTGGACGTGTTCTCTCGCGTGTTTAGATTGGAGAGCCTTCATTAGAGAATTGATATGCTGATCAATCACGTTCGGCTTTCGCTGACCAAGAGACCACAAAATATTGACACCTGAAGTAAAGTTGCTGCTGTTCATTGCTTCTGTTGCAACTTGTGACAGGTAAGCAACAATCTCAGATGTTTGTGTCTCAGTTTCACCATCAGCATCAGCATCCTCCATAGGTGTGTCATCTGGTACAGAGTCTAGGATGCGCTTGACAATGGATCGGAGTTCACGGTTGTCGTCAAACTTCTTGTCGGAAAGATGAAGGCAATCTTGAATTTCAGGGTTTTCTGATTTGAGGCACTTTTCCAGGACTTTCTGGATAGCCGGCATGCTCTTCTGGATCCATTCGTCTGACTTGGAGTTGAGCACAATACGGACCACTTGAAGGGTGTTGATGATGTTGGTCAGGAATTTGTCATCAAACTTCTCCTTGTCTGTAGGATCAGCTGTAAGAATAGTTTGTGTTCGCTCGCTCGCCAAGATAACTTGAGTTACATTAGGAAAGAGGTCGAGATCGAGGTCACCCCAGTATTGTGGTTGCACCAAGTTGTAGAGGAGTTTCATGGCCTTCTTGCAGAGATCAGTCAACGCAAGAGGGACTGGGGGGATTGACGATGAGACATGATCCCGGGGTTTCGCAGAAGGAAGTTCGTAGCGCTCATTCAACTGAGCAATGAACTCAACAAGATACTTGATCATCTTCAGCCGGAAAAGAGGGGGGATCTGATACTCCGCACGGCCAGCCGGCTGGGAAGATGTAATCCCCTGCTCAGACTCCAATTTTCTCTTCTTGGTGTTTGGAGACTGGGAAAGGGACCTCGCACCAAAAGTTGCGGACTTTCCTTCCACTCGCCGTTCTTCCCATGTCCAGATAAGCCACATCATGTTGAGGCAAAGCCTCTTGGACTCGTGTGACGCATTTTGGGGAGTGGCGAGCTTCCGTAGAGAACTGATCATCAAAGTGATGTATCTATCACGAGCTTCATAGAATAGATCAGGATGTCTGACAAGGAAATGATAGATACTTGTCATCTGCTGGGCATTTTGTCCTTCATCAACAAGAACACGCCGGGGGGCGATAGCCCAAGCCGCAACGCGCTCGTTCTGGCCAGTTCCACATCGCTTCGGCAGCATAGGGGCAATGAGCTCGAGTGCTTGAGTGACCAAGGCACGTCCCTCGTTCTGGTTGGCTTTGAGAAGAGAGAGGTATACCTGAGTGACAATCTTTGGAGGTGTCTCATAATGAGCGATGAAGTATCCAATGACTACGTAAGCAGCATGCTTGTTGATTACATCCTCAAGACGAATGAATGTCCATCCGAACTTGATGATATCTTTCCGGGCATCCTGGAGGGGTGTATGATAGTATTTAACCAACATTGCCGAAAGCTGCAAAACCTCATAGCGAGTGTGATCGATGCCAGGCTGAGCTTGGTCGTCCGTTGTCGACTCCGGTTGAACCTTCCAGATCTTGCTGCTAACTGCATCAATGACAGCTCTATCCATAAGTCGAGGGGTCCTGTTCTGGTCGAGCTGTTTCCAGTTTCGCATAACGTCCATCGCAACGATTGGGTTAACGATATAATGCAGCAGGAAATGCTTCATCTTGTTTGACGCAGACTTCCCAGCATAGGTATCCAGGCAGCGGAGGACAACGATCTTCCAGAAGTCAACTGCATCACTGCAGATTATTTTCTGGTAAATAAAGGAAAACAGCTCCTGGGTGATCCGTAGCTCATCAGATGTCACGCATTCGATCAAGTTAAAGAGAGGATCCAATTCTTTGGGTGCCCTTTCAAGAGACTTGACGAGAATAGTCATTAGCTCTTCAGCTGCTTGGTAAGCAGGCAATCGGAGATGCGCAGGAAGGGTGTGTTGTCGAAGATGTGTTTCCAGTTCCTTGCCAATACTCTTGAGCCAGTCGAGATGCTCCTTCTTATCCATCCACTTCTCTGCGCTGGGGAAATGGCTGAGAGACTCAAAAATGTGGATCGCGTTCACCATGGCAATGAACTTGGCCTCACTGTTTTGGCTGATAAGCTCATTACAACGGGTGATGAGACCATCGAGATTCTCAATTGCGACTTCTCGCAAAGCATTGCTATCAGCATGTGCAAGGACCTGAGCCAACAGCCGTCCGTATTTGAGGTCTTCGACTTTGCCGAAGAGGAAGGCCCAGATTTCCTTTGGATATCGATTCATGTATCTGTAAATGGGCAAGCGGAAAGGACTCAGTTGAGTTCTACGCAATTTTTCCTCTAAACCAAGAAAGCAGTCGATCAGTCGTTCCTTGAAGGCTTCAGCGGGAGCAGGAAGCAGATGGAAAATGGTCAATATGGCAGTAATGATCTTCATCTGCGGGTGTTGGTCGAAGAAAGTAAAGGATATCTGTTGCATGGCACTGGGCTCGACGATTGAGTCGATCTGTTCTAGTAAGCGAGCACCGATCTCGACCTTGAAATAAGAAGTAAGCAGCTTCAGCAACCTAGACAAATTGTCAAGTCCTGCGGTGCTCAAGCGTTTAGGATCTGAGAGGCTTTGTAGCACTGGTCGCAAACCTCCTTGTAGAAGCTCCTTAGGCAGGCGTCTGTCTACCGATAAGACGGACTTTAGGGCATCGTTCGCTGCATTGATGGTAGGCTTTGACTCTGAATACAGGCATTTGAAAAAGACACTGAGAATCTTGGTCTTGGTCGGCTGGTTGGAAAATTCCTCAAATGTCATTGCAGTTGTAAGAAGCTTAATGCATGAAACACGAAGGTTAACAATGTGCTCATGAGTACGGAACTCCGCAGGCTTGTTCGCGAGAGATTCGTCACTAGCATCCGCAAGGGCCAACGACTCCATCAGAAGACGGTTTAGGTTCTCATCAAATGGGACCCAGTCGTTCTTCAAGCTCATATGGTACGTCATGGCATTGATGTAGCCGATCTGAATACTGAAGGGCAACGCACGTAAAGGCTTGGCAAAGATGGGTTGCAGAATCTTGTCCTTGCAGGGTTCCAACAGCTCCCAGACCTCACACTTTGCCGCTGTCGCGATGAGTTCCAGCGAGTGTTTTGCGGTCTCTCGAACATGCTTGTTCATATGGTACAGATCGTTGCCAAATTGCTGACAAATCTGGGAAAGCCGAGGCTGCTTGAGCTGAGGGTTCTGCGGCTGCGCTGGTTGTTGCGTGATAGGTAGTGTGTCCTCCTTGGTTATGTCCTTAGTGATGCGCTTCAAGAGGACCTCCAAGCTAGTTTGAGCAAGGCAACGCGTCTTTTCAGGAAGATCCTGGGGCATGTCTTTGACCACATAAGTAAGTGCACGGATAAACTCGGTTTGCTTGGATGTGATCCACGTGTCGCCCAGATCAAGTTCAGTAAGCAGGTAGTTGATTCCCAGACTACCGCCAGTTTTGGTGAACCACTCTTCTTCATAGCAGCTGTGGCAGAAAGTACTGCTTAGATGACTGAAGAAGGGGAGTTTGCCCACATCGCTTTCTGAGCCAAAGATAATTGCTGTGGCGTCATACATCTCACGAATGGCACTCTTGCCCGCCTTGCGCACATCGGGGTGATCAGAAGCCAGTGACTCAACAATGGCGTCCGAGAGATTGCGTGTATCGATGTGCAAAGGGCCCTCGCCGGCGTTAGGGTCGAAGGGGCTAAATGTGCGCTTCAAATCCACCAAAGCTCTACCAATCTCAATGATCGCGAAGTGCTTGCAAACGTTTAGCAAGAAAGTGCTAGCTTCATCCTTGAATTCGGGGAAGGAATGGGCAAACATGATGGCCTTGAGAAGTCGTTTGACGACCAAGTCTTCGCTCTCCTTCTTCGGAATTGATCGCTCACGGTCTGAGATCTCAAAATTGGCAGTGTTGATCTCATACCTTCTCGCAACCAGATCTTCAGCTTGAAGTCGCAAAAGACGCGGAAGGTCATCTGGCAACTGATCATAACCGATTCGAAGTTTGAGCTGTGCCTTGATCAAATGCAATGCTTGTTTCTTATAGTAAGCATCATATTGTTTGTTGTGGTTATTCTTGGCTGCCTTTGGAAACTCCATTAATTTCTGGATAGCAAAGTCAATTCCCATGTCAGCAGGAAAGGCTCTGTCCTTCTTGGAGCCCAGAAGTCTCAGATCAAAGCTCGAGGGATCATCAGCATACTCCCTATAAGTCAGCGGCACAGCACTGGTCATAAACTTTCTGTTCCTCCCACCCAGTTTACCGAGAATTCGCATCGTGGTATGGGCATGAAAGTGGCTGTAAGGGTGAGGTTTGAGATGGTCAAAGAGAGCAGTCATCAGCTCATCGATAACAGGTGCCATAATGGGATCAAGATAATCGGCTGTTAGGTTATCAACACACAGCTCCAGTGTTCGCAGTCCTTGACCGACGAGATCTGTGCCTGCGCGCAGAGCAACAACGAGTGGACGCATCAGGAAGCTGAGGTGCGGTAACAAATGACTGAGTCGAGCCGGGACTGTGAGACAGAGCTCCACGTAGAGGTCGCGCTCAGACGGCTTTCGTGCAGCCATGAGAAGATTGTTCAGCACATCCAGAAGCATTTCAAGCAGAGGGAGAATTTGCTTGTACAGCTGCTCGAATTTACCACCACCAATGCTGCGAAACAGCGAGCGAAGAAGGAGAAAATAGTTCATTGGCTCTTCGGCTTTTGTTGATAACTCGATGGATTTCGTGACGATGTTGACAACGTGGGGTAATAATACCTGTTCATTCTGGTTGGCGAATAGCGTAACAGCCATGAAAGCCAACTTGAAGAGCCTCAGCAGAATGGATGATTTCTTCACATCTGCGGAGCCGACCTGGTCGATTCGCTCCATGAGGAATTGCAGAAGCATACCGCAGAAGCTAGGGGAAGTCGCCTCGCTAGCAAGAAAGAATTGGGGTATATGTAACAACGCTGTATGTTCAAAGATCATATCGTAAAGGCGCGGGATCTCCTGCTGGAACACCTCGTGAAAGGTAGCGGGGTCGATGGCATGGAAAACGGTAGCAAAGGTCTCAAGAAGGTCCTTCTCCTCCTTGCTACATGAAACCATGTAGAAGTTGGCCATGTATTCTACTGGTGACATGTACTGGGACTCCGCTGCTGGCTTCTCAATCTCATAGTATCTGAAAACATACGCACCCTCTCGGAAGAGCTTGATGATGACCTTAACCTCTTCGGCTGTGAAACCATAAGAAACATCCTGCCAGTGCGTGGGAGCATTTTGAGCGTCAATGGGTGACCCAACGTTACATGTCCTCAACTGATAGAAGGTGTTCTTTAGGCCTGTCATTAAATTTCGAAAGAGGAATTTGTTATCGACGACAGGGTCGGCACCTCGATCTCGTGGGTTTGATGTCTTGATTGGTACTGCAGAAAAGATGTCGGTTTCATCCCAGTCGGGGGGACTGTCCTTGTCGGCTAAGTATGTCTCAGGGGTGTTGGCCTTCATCTGTTCACGATACAGAGCAGAGAGCTTAACAGCATTGGGGTATTGCCGGTTCATGGCCGCAAACTTGTCGGCAATCGCGTTCAGAATCATGATCAGATAATGTCGTGCATCCACCTTGTTGGGTAATTTCGCTATGCATTCTGCCATATTCAACAGGAGCTTCGCGCTCATTGTCTGAAAACTTGTGCCAGGGAAATTATCCTGCAGATTCCTAGTGTAGACTTCTACAGTCTTCCTGATCTGTTCTGGCTTCAAAGAGTCTCGGACGTGGTGGATGAGATCAGCAAGCATGCTGTATGCTAAAGGTCGCATCGTTTCATGCACTGTCAATCCATCACCAGTGAGCGTCCGCTCATCTAGGAGCTCATCGATCTTGGGAATAAAGATCTTGCGGAAATTATAATTGATGATATGGCGAATCGCAACAATCAATTCCTTGCGTGTGCCGGATTTCTCTCGAGGACAGTCTTTCAGGAGACGCAAGACGATGTCGGGGAGTCGAGGCAAGAAGTCGTTCAGATGCGAGGCGTATTGCCGAAGAAGATAGGCCAAGAAGCTCATCGTTTTGACTTGAGCAGTAATGAAATCGGCAAATGCCACCCGGTTCTTGATAGCAGGGCTCACTCCCGTATGAATCGTTCCCTTGGCAGCAGCATCGGCGTGTGCTTGCTGTTGTGCTGAGGCTTGGAGGCACAGCACATTCTGAATGAGAGGAACAAACTTCCGGACATTCTGCTGCACCGTGTTTCGATAAACCTGGAATATGGAAACCACAATGATGGGACATTCGGAGAGAACCTTAAAGGAGTGCATACCCTTCAGCAGGGGGCGGTTCTGTTGCTGAGTATCGGTACCAAGATCGTTGACGGAAGCGACTGGTGACCCTGGCCTTGGGGACTGGAAGTTCGTCTGCGAGTTGCCAGGGGTTGAGGGCGCTCCTGGTTGCGATGGCGCATTATGGGGTGCATTGTCAAGCTGCTCTCGAACGACCTTCTCCATTTGCTCGAAAAGCTCTTGAATAAGAGTGAGGAAGAGCTGCACTTTGCCTTGTAACACCTTGTGCTGGTGGCGCATTATGTCCGATATTATCTTCACACATATTGTCGCGTTCTCTTCGTTGTCTGTTCGTACAAGTTGCATCAACAAATCGACCGTCTCTTCGGCGTGGGGTTCGAAGGGTTCAGGAGGAGCAGGCTGGGTTGGTAATCGGTGAATGACCTCGAGGATGGCCATTCGAAGTTTCTGGCACTCGTTAGCAGCAGGTTGATCCGTTTGGATTCTAAACTGACCTGGTCTGGCGAGTTGCTTTGAAAGATGCATGGTCCGCGTAAGATGGTAAAGAAGATCGGCATTAATCGCTTTAGGAAGGGCGGGTATATTTGACCACTGGTATAGTGATCTAAGCTATCGCGCAACGTAGTTGCAGCTTCAAGCTTAAGTCTAACATCTAGATTTGGACCTCGTCAGTGGTCATATTCACAGTGTTGCAGACATGCGACAGCAGTTCCGGTGGGTTTGATTTCAAGTGTATTCGTACCGATATCAGTTGCGCTGAGTCGCTTAACGACATCATCTATAGTGGTGCCCGACATGGCTGCATTATTGGTGAAACTCCATCCGCAGAGGTGTCGGTATGGTGCCGGCCCTTTAAACTTGAGGGCACGAAGAATTGAGTGACGGAGTTGCTTATTGCGATCGATATCGTGTCATTAACAACAAACGAAACAAAAAGGCCAATCTGCAGATTGTTTTCGCAACAGTCTCTGGAAGTTCGGGGCGTGATTTCGGCGAGGTAATGCGGAGGATTCGTGGTATATGCGATGGGCGATAGGTTTATGGTCTTGCTAGGCAAGCTTGAAAGTCGAACTGGACGTGAAGGGCTGTCGCGTTGAAAATTACGAGAACAACTATGCTGGGGGGTGCAACCCGCCAATTCCTTAGACGCTAATGCCGTATTAACATTTTACCGGCATTAGCTTGATTATTTGACCAATCATGCTTGACATACTCTCAAGGTCGAGCCGAGCGATGGGCATGACCGTATCTTATCTAATATCTTATCTGTTCCTCCTCTACGACCATGTAAGACAAGGACGAGGACAAGCAGATTGTACTAACTAACATACCTAAATTGTTTGAAATACTTGATTGCATAACTCGGGGTTTAGAAACAGCAATAACTGTTTGTCTAGCATAATATAAACAGTTATATATAAATGCAACATATCAGCGAAAACAATTTCACAACTCAATATGCTTGTCAAGCAAATAATAGCACAGAAAGGGGAATTCGATACAGAATTCCTCATACGTGCTGATTGCCCCACCGATTGCGGTGCGCTTGATAACCTCAGCTCAGGGATAGGGTAACAGAGGATGATTCACAGAGCAAACAGACATCAATCCAAGTCGCAAAGGTTTCCCCTGCTTGTAACTCTCCTCTTCTCAGTGAAATATATATTAAACTCTATTCTTTCTCTTCCGGCTAACCTCCTCCATCACAAATCATCAGCACCGCATTTCACTTCACAGCCTTCGCCTTGGAACTGGCTTATCACATCACATCCATCTAAATAGTGACTCAACCACTTGATACTCTCCCCTCAAAACCAACACCGGGAAAATGAGCGGTGACTTCACGGCTTTCTTCTATGGTGAGTGATATATCTTAAGACTTATTGAACCGTGTTGACTAAAACATATGCAGGCACCTTGGTGGGTTTACAAGTCGTTTTTGAAGTCGAGTACTAATCTATTACTTTAGATGGCTCCCGAGGTGTTCTTCACTGTCTGCTATGGCGATCGAGACCCTCCCAAGGCTATCAAGGACATGCACACATTCACTCCTGCTATCCTAGACGGCTACTGTCGCCACAGAGTTGAGTGTGCAGATTACCCTGCAGTGGTCCCCGAGAAGGGCCACTCGGTCCTCGGCATATATGCCACTGGACTGACTGACGGCAATGTTGACAAGCTCGACATGTTTGAGGGATCTGAGTACTTCAAGGAGAAGGTCAAAGTCAAGGTCCTCAACAAAGACGGAACTACTCCTAAGAAGGAGGAGACCAAGGAGACCTTTGTCTACGTTTTCGACAACCCCGATCACCTTGAGAAGGGCGAATGGGATTTCGAAGAGTTTCGAAAGTCAAAGATGAAGAACTGGACTCGAGCTGGTCTTGGTTTCGGTGAAGGTAAGCTCATTCAGCCATGCTCGGGTGCTTATACTAATGATACGGATGCAGACATCCCCGAAGGGACCGCCAATGATGAGTGGAAGTAAGCACATGTTTCTGTAAGCGCTTTCCTGTATCAGAGGTCAATCGCTTGCTTGATGGTAATGAATTTCCCTCTAAGCGGTGAAGAATAGAGACACGGGCACCATCAAACCGGTTGGCGGAATGGGCCTCATAGATACATGATATAGTCCGACGAGATGAATTAGACAAATCATTATCTCTAAAAAGTTTCGCAAGCGCTCGGCTATGCCAAGAATTAGACAACACATCATAAAGTAATTCACAACTGCAGGGCTGACGTTAGGCTTGTGCCGACAGAGTGTTGGGCCTCATTAAAAGTCATGGGCGGTTAAGTTGTCCCAGGCTGTCGGGACGCATCTGCCCACAGGCTGTCGCAACGTTCATTTTAGTATACTGAAGATGTACGTACGTATGCATTTGCTCTAATAAAGGATACAAGCTAGAGTCTCATCTTTGCCAGATTTAGTGCATCTTTGCAGGTGATACCAGTTCGCGGCGCATTAGATCTACCTGCTGACGAAACGTTGCGGTGAATCCTTTAAGTAACAAGTGTCGAGAAAGTTCCTTTTCAGTGCAAGTTGGAATTAGAATTATCAATCAAGTGCACAGTGGCAAAGAGCTTCGTTCTGTGTTAATCTATGCGAAATGTGGCTGATGGTTCCCGGTGGTTCTCTCCGAACGTGCTCGGGTAAGGGTTACTTCAGGTGAAAATCCTCCTCCTCCAAGAAGAATATGACTGCACGCCACCTGTTTACGCGGCTGCTATACCCGGCCCTGTTCGTTATGTTTGAAACTTAAGACAGAGACTAATAAGATCAACAGTGTTCAATTGGCCTAATAAACCGCGTGGATATTTGCTGGAGAAAATGTGGCCGGTGCTTTCATGCAGATGCCCAAGTTGAATCTCAACCATTCTGCCATTGTTGACGTTGCCTAGGGGAGGAAAGAAAACCCAGGACCTGAATCCTAAGTGACAAGAATAGTAGGGACAGCATAGCCTCAGTTTAGGATGACTTTTGCTAAATTTATTTTGACCCCCCGCAGGAAGGTTCGCTGTTTTCTTGGCCCCCCGAGGGTTGCCAAGTTTTACAAGTATCAGCTGAGTGAGGATCATCTGAACTCAGAGACCCTTATTAAGACCCTTGACCTTGGTAAATGACTACCATGAGAGAATCGCCGTGTTTCGTCCGACATTACCCCTGCATTTTTTCTCAGGTCTGTTTGTTGGTTGGGCTGCATGAGCTTCTGGTCACGAGAATGGCTGAAAACCCACCTAACCTAGACAGTCGTTACTGAAGATACCTAGGTATATCGGCGACTATACACGATTCACCATTGGTGACTGTAGGTGAGAATGTTGAAAACAACAACAACAACAACAACAAACGATGCTATTTCGAGCTATCTGCATACAGTGCCGTCAGCCCTAAAGAGAGCTGTATCTGGCGTTAACGTAACACAGCGATTGGATCTCATCATGCCATGCCAGATCCAATAGAGGTACGGAATACAAAACATCAAACTGCTGGTTTCGGTTTCAATGCTCTGAAGTGTACTCCAGTAGACGCAAGCGTCATCTCACTTTGGCCTGAAAAGGAATATAGGCACAAAGCCTCTGTCGATAGACCATACGCTAAGGAGACCTACAAGTGCTATCACTCCCTGTAGCTGACCAGTCGGTCTGCGACGTTGGCTAGGAAGACGTCTCGGTTCCGTCCGGGCGCTTCACATATTCCCAGCTTTCCAACCAACACCAGATCGCTCAACCCCACTCCAACACCAACACCACCTCTCATCCAAACCCGAAACACCAAAACACCAAGACGCGAAACATCATGACAACTCCCTGCAGAAAATTCTCAGAATGAGGCCTTTACCCACAACTTGCGCAAGACGCCCACGCCTCGTGCATGATACATTCTCTTTGTGATTGGCTTGTCATAAAAGCCCATTGTCACTAAGGAAGCAACTTATGAAACTGTGCCTGTTTCATGAGGGAGAAGAAAAACCATTACTATCTCTCCGGGAGTCCAAGGGACGGTCCCCTGCCGTCCTGGTTCGTCACACGGAGATAGATCCCAAAAAGGGAGGAGTGTCAGGAGACATTGATTGAGATCTTTTCGACCACACGTGAAAGACTTTTGCCCTGTTGAAGATCTACAACTGCTCCCTGACTTGGAGGCGATCGGCCAGGGGATACCTGAAGATGGCAGGCCTCCAGAATGCCCAGCCTGCAATGACAATGGGCCCCGTCGGACCTCCGATACTACAGTATTATCGAATCGCATCAAGGTCCAAGGTCAAAGACCAAATTACTCATGGTAGCTGCGAACTATACCTAGCGGTATGTCGATGTTCAGCATGGTTCTTTGCGAAATTCCTGTCTGTGGCCGTCAAATCTCACCATCATCAATTTTCTTGTCTTGGCAAGAATGAGACAACTGACTGGTTCTGGACTTTCAAGCCACTAATCCATTTCAACACGATCGCTTGGCCATACCCCTGTCGCTCAGCCTTATATCCCTGTCATTGCCCCCTGATTGGCATCGGAACCCCGCTATCAAGAGCTAGGTTTCTCGTAATGGCTGGCCCAGCACGACGGACTGCCACTGCAGGGGATGACACGGATGTCCGAACAATGCATTGACTCGACAATGAGCTCGGATCACTGAGGCAAATCAACAGATGGAAGTCGAATTCTTGTGAATCCTCTTTTCGAGTCTTTCGCCATGTTGGAATTCTAGGAGTATTTTCATGATGAAATGTATTCCAGGACATGAACAGAAACCTGCTGTGCTGTACTCCGTAGCATGACGTTGAGAGCAGGGTTATTCCAAAGTCCCTAGTCTGGCCATCGTCTTTCCCGAGCACTTGGTTCGACAGGGCCTGATTGGTGGTCGCGCAACTGGAGTCCCTTGCGCCCCAACCACATATCCATTCTTTTCTCAGTCATTACTTCACCGACTAAGCTCCCTTGCCACCATGGAGAACGTATGGGCGGCCTACGCTAAGCTGACAGCATAGAACCGTTCACAAACGACAAGTCATCGAGTGGCTCATCATTCTTGTAGAAGGCGCTTGAACAAACCGCACAGGGGCCTCGCAGCTGAACAAGGGCGACGGCAATAGATCCGTTGTCGTCTTCCATACAGATCCCTCTTTCTGGCAGGACAGATTCCCTGCAAACACACGAATCGCTAGTCAGGGGCATGAACCTCGTCTTTTCCTCCGGGGTATGCATGGGTCCAGTCCACTCACACTTTCCTTTCGTGACCAGATGAGTCTTGAAACATTGTCGTCAGCCTATCATGCATCGCTTGCTGCAAATCGTCTCTTAGTCCTCCGGGCCTAAGACCTCCGCCTTGCTTCGAAACGAGACTCAGCAATTGCATTGAGGAAACCTGAGTGGCTATGCATGTTTACTAGAAGTTGACTCTTCCCTGGCTACACGGAGAAAAGGTCCACCATGATCGACTCTGAGTCGCATGCAGCCGCGTCCGTTCGCGGGTGTTTCTCCCGCTCACGGAATCCCCTTGCCTCGATGTCTGCCCTCAGAACACTGGTGGCCAGTCCATCCAGCGATCTCAAGTCCATATAAGACGCCGTTTCCTCCCTCGTGTTACCATTCTTCTTCACCAACGACTTCAAAAGTCTCCAGCCAGTCCTTCAAAGTGAGATTGTCTCAACGACATTTCCATTCCTTCTTCTTTTCCCAAAGGCTAGTCCTTTCTTCTGTCTCGACGACATTCACGTATTGCCTGGTGCAATTCGACCCTTCCTTCACTCATACTCAAATCGAGCTACGACTTTTCAGTCCTATACCCATTTCACTCGATTCTTGTCTTGACGACAGTCTCACAATCTGAACACCAAAGCTATCGTCCGGAACGTTAGATTTACCAATCCATTCAAGATGTTCGCGAAGGCTTTCACTATCGCCACTCTGGCTTCCTTTGCCAGTGCTCATATGCTTATGGCTAACCCCAAGCCTTATGGCAACCCCAACAACTTTCCCCTGGCCGCAGACGGCTCTGACTTTCCCTGCAAGGGCAAGGTCAACGATGGATCTGGCGATAATGTCTACAAGCAAGGCAGCACCCAGCAGCTTTCCTTCACTGGCCAAGCTGTCCATGGTGGTGGCTCGTGCCAAATTTCTCTCACCACGGACAAGAACCCGACAAAGGATTCTGTCTGGAAAGTTATCAAGTCCATCGAGGGAGGCTGCCCTGCCAAGGGCCAAGAAGGCAATATGGGTGATAACGCCGATGCTCCAGACCCTTACAAATATGATTTCACTATTCCAAAAGAATTGGCGGCTGGCGAGTACACTCTTGCTTGGACCTGGTTCAACAAGATCGGCAACCGCGAGATGTACATGAACTGTGCCGCTGTCACCATTGAGGGCAGTGGCGGCTCCAAGGATCACCTCAACACTCTTCCCGACATGTTTGTCGCTAATGTCGGCAATCAATGTGAGACCCCTAGCGCCAAGGACCTCGTGTTTCCCAACCCAGGAAACGATGTCGACAAATTCAATGGAGCTACCGAGGCCTGGGGTGCACCCGATGGTACTGGTTGCAAGACAGAGGCTGGATCTGCTCCCACTGGTGGTAACGGCACTCCTACACCCACTGGTGGCAACGATACTCCTGCACCCACGAGTAACGCTGGTTCTGAGCCTACTCAGTCTACCCAGCCCCAACCTACCCAGCCTGCTGCTTCTCCTAGCTCCGGCTCCGGCTCTGGCGGTGCCTCCGAAATTCCTGGTGGCGCCTTTATCACTGTTTCTCAACCAGCGGCTTCTCAGCCTTCTGCAACCGAGACACCTGCTGTTACCGAGACCCCAAACGAAGGTTCTGGGTCAGGCTCCGACGAGGGCTCCCAGGATGGCGATTCGGGCTCTGGCAGCGGTGGCTTTGCTGCTGGAACTGCTTGCACGAACGAGGGCGAGTGGAACTGCATTGGTGGATCAACCTTCCAGCGTTGCGCCAGTGGTGCTTGGACTACCGTCCAACAGCTCTCTTCTGGTGTCACATGCACACCCGGTCAAGGTGCTGACATTACTATGACCACAAAGCGAGGCAAGAGGAATATGCGCCGAGCTATGCGTGCTCACTCATAAGCTAGCCCTTTATTGCACACTTCTTGTAACTTAGATATTTTAGGGGAATGGGCGGATTATGGCGTTTTGTTGGGCATGAGGCTTGCTTTTTGTGAAGCAGCTTAAACTACGGCACCTTGGACAACGAAGGAACGAGTTCCAATTTCATTACTTATATCATTGTACCTTTGGAAACTATGTGCTTGCCCTGTTCCTTCATTGTGACCAGAAGTTTCTAACTATTTCTTGTAAGTCTCAAGTTGTAGAATGTTGTTAGTTTGCACTTGTGCTTGGTAACCAGTACACCACTAACCATTGACTTTAAGTTGATATGTACAAGGTGAGGAAGGGTGAATAATCCGCTAAATCCGTTTTAAAGAATCAAATGCATTGAGTTAAAGAAGCGATTAAAATCGAATCGATGATCTTGGTGTGAAGGTGTGCCAGTTCTCTCGACCCAACATATGATATTTCACAAACGATATGCTATATCCACGTCCCATTCTGATTTGAATCATTTTTACTGCGCCAAAGCTTCTTCCGCATCCGACCGAAAAACCTCTCTCCACTCTCCAGAGACGATGGACTTATATGCACAACGTGAGGATCGCTTTCGATACCTAAGTGAACAGAGCCATCAAGTCCAATATATCGCCCAAAACTCAGAGTTCGGCTCGCCTGGCCTGGTGCATTTAAGAATGCTTGACTTGCTAGCCTGCTCGGGGCAACATAAGCCAGTATTGAACCCACTGTGGTTGGCATACGCGGGAGCACAAACGCAACGGAGCGGCTGTAGAAGACCATGGCAACGATTGTGTTGAGACCAAGCACTGTCATCGTAATTATGAAGGATGCATTCTCCATAAAGATCCTAGTTTCTTCAGTCGCACGAAAGATAGTAATAGGCGTCTCTGTCCCATTCGATACAAAGAGATGCTCGTTAAGGCTCAAGAAAATCGGATATAGTCGACGGTAGATCTCGTTGGCGATCGGGCGCAAAGCCTCGGGATTCGGAACTGGCTGTTCAGGGTCGATGGCTGATCTTGATCCATTGAGAACAACGATTAAATAATTGAACCAATCCCGTGCAACAGTGTCGTTCTGCCACAAGGTATTGAATGTGTTCCATTGACGATTATAGGTTTCGAAGATCCTGTCAGTGTGGTCTCGCGATTCGTCGTAGTCCAACACCCCCTCTATTTTGGTAGTCTTGTTGTATGATAGGACGTTGCCTGATCGATCGATTGTGATGTTGAACATCGCTGTCTCGAAGACCGGATAACATATCAACATGCTGGTATGCATAGTACCATTAATGTTCTCAGCATCAGCAGTGCGTGCCCACCCAAGGGTAAGGGTTTTGTCGCAAGGCGTGTATCCGCTACCAAAAATCAATGTATGGCAGAACTGAGCGGAAGACAGCCCTTGCGTCCGGTTGGCCATATTCTCCCGTATATCTCTTGCAGCATTATCTATGAAGACTTGTCGCCGGCAAAAATTCTTGTTGAGTGATTCTCCATCCGGGAACTCTTCGGCTGTCTTGAAAACCGGAATTTGAAATTTAGACACTGTACTGCAATTCGCGTTAACCCCAAAACCTCTCGCCTCCAGACTGAATGTATCAGCCGGGTTGCCTTCGTTGCTGCTGGTAAAGTTATGGCGCTGGAAGTAGTAGTCTTTGGTGACCCATGGAGGAAGGGCAGTTCCCGAACTGAAATTGGCGGAGGCGATGTACAGATGATCTGAATACTGAGTGGTGGATATGAGATTCTGACTGAGGAATAAGTCGAGGTTGTATACTGAAGAGTTATCGAATCTTGCTGCATATGCGGGACGCATGGTCGTGGGATATAGTGCCGTAGCTGGAGCCTCATTGAACAAAGAACCCATGCCGACTGCCAGAAGGTTGGCGAGGAAAGCCATCGAGCAGACTAAGGCAAGAATAAAGTGCTTCGACTTGATAGCCCTCCAAAACACAAGCTGCGGTGGTATAGAAGTGTAAGTAGCATCGATCGAATGAGACGGCTCTGCTTTTCCTGCCCACAGATCCCGAAAAGGCTGGAGAACGCAAAGAAGTCGGGTAAGAAGAACCCATAAAGGCTCGATCAGAGTCGCAAAAACCGTCGGGATGTAATTTTCAAGAAGCTGGAGTACCTCAAAGTTCTCTGACGGGCGATGTAGTCCTTTCTCAGTCAGCATATCTAACCCAAAGACTTAGAACGAAAGAAGGAAGCCGAGAAATGCGTTGACAAACCATTTAATCTCCTTTCTTGCTGCTTGAAGTAAGAAAGCACAACTATAGCACCAATAAGAACAGCAACAAAAAGTAAGCCAATGCCTTTGCGCAGGACAAGAGGCTTGACAGGCTCGTAATATCCTTTTGGGGCTGTATTCTCCTTCGAATTATTCGTAGTGAACGGCATATCTTCAACGGCGATCTTCGTGGACTTTGCCTGCTGATCATAGAGCAATCGAAACCGGTCGTACTGGAACTCCTCTGCAAGGTCCTTGTCGTTGGAACTATCCATTAGCTGGAACATTTTGAGCAGGTGTGGGCTATTCCGAAAAATGTCGACATGCCTCCTAATCGAAGAGGGGTTCGTTGGTAGGTTACTGGGGATTTTTCGACAGTACCACAGGGTCAAGGAAGTAAGAGATGCCACAATGAGAAGGGTAACCTCAACCGCGATTGCAAAAGTCCTGCTAACCACCACACCAGTCAAGTGAAACTCTACCATTGCTGTGCGATTGAACCCCCCAGTCTCGTTCACTAAGAGGCTGCTTATAGCAGCGGAGAAAACGTATTGGTGAGCGTCGTTGAGTGCTTTCGTAAATGTGTTGAACGATGAATAGTCATCAAGTGGAATACTGTGGCCTGCCATCGCAAATCCAATCATATTAGAAACGGGGTGAGTGAGATTAGTGATATTGAGGCGAGGGGTCTGCTCGACAACCCTGTTGAATGGAAAATCCCTAACCACGATGTTTTCTTCAACACCGTTCGCGAGGAGAAATTCGAAGGCAGTCGAGTTAAATTCAGAAGGGGTTAGAATTTCTCGAGGACTGAGAGCCTCAAACCTTGGCTCAAAAGTGCTTGACAGCACTGTTGCCAATACTCTCTGCTTATAGTACTGAGGCTGGCAATAGAACGCTGTGAAATTGTACGATGGTTGCAGACGTCCTTGAACAGGTGTAGTCTTAACCCAAGCCGCGAGAAATTGATGAGTTGAGTTTTTGGTTGGCGGACAGTTCGGACTGTTCAGAGCATAGTCGGAATATGGACTTCCATAGAAACCAATATATTGCATCGATACTTTGCTTGTCGCCCCAAAGTTCATGCTACCTTTGCAACCCTGACCGTTGAGGAAGTAGAAAGTTGAATTTGGTGCCCCTTCATCTTGCCCCACCTCAGCTGGCCAGCAGTCTAGCTCGGTTGAAAGTCTCGTGGTGACAGCAGTCCAATTTGAGTTGATCTGGGAAGGTGTAATAGTGTCGTTCACATAGAAAGGGAGCAATGCATATTGAGATGTCGTGAAACGAGGGAGTGATTGGTTGAGCCAGCCAATCGCATAGGCTGTATTGAGTATTTGTGGGTTGAAGAGAGGCGTCTGCTGGGACAAAGGAAGGAGCCGAGATCGAGTGTATATGTTGGCTGGTTTAGTTTGCGAGACAACGTCTGTTCCAAGCACTGCGCTTTGCAAAGGTGTAAGAGCCCAAAATACGATGACCATGGCTGTTCCAGCAAAGAAAGAAGGCCAATGTCTGCTCTTTGCTGCCTTATAAGGCACAAGGGCCACGAACTCATATTGATAGTCCAAGAAGAGGGAGCCTGCGCCTGTTGCACCGGTGTCTTTTGAGAGTTCAAACCAAGGTTGCATCCGCTTGACGTCCAGATCAATCCAACTCCATATTAGACTATACAGCACAGCAATGATGGTCGGAACATAGAGATAACTAAATTTGGCATATCCAGGAATATCGGTGAGGGTGGGTGAAAGGGCTAGTCCGCCCTGGGTTGCACTTCGTTGTGCCAGTGTCTCGATGGCGATGGCGAGAAGGATCGTAAGGGCGATGACGGCAAGTAATATCGGAGTTGATAGCGAGAGCGGTTTCCATCCTTTCGTACTGTAGCCTTTTTCTTCTGGAGATGCCTCCTTCACGCCTGTAGTTGTACTAGCCTTGGCATTTCTCTTTGGTAGTAGAGGTAGACTCTTGTCCAAGGAGCTTGGTGTTGAGTCGGCGGTTACATTGCCCTGAAGCCGAAGGGCTGTCGTCTCCCAACTCGACATAACTAATATTGAGAAAGGAAAAAAGTGGCCTGCCACTCTCCATCCAAATTATTTGGAGATTGAAGAAGAAATGCCAGGCTCAAGTGCTGGGCGACACCCGCATTAAGACTATTGTACAATGGGGACAATTGATGAACAACATAACCTTCCATAAGAAGCAAGTGTTAAGAACCAACATCTCCCAATCCATTGAGTAAACAGAATCTCTAGCAAAATGGCAGGAGATGTGTTAAGGTGAGAGGAATATGCATGTTGGTCAATGGTTCATTATCACGAAACAGGAATAACTGGGCCGTCAAGGATCTGATACTACCTAAATTTACAAAATCAGCCTGGATTAAGCGCCGAAAGAAAGTCAACCAATACTAGCTCCTGTGCTCCGTAGACAGTCCGATACTTCGGCTTTCGCGCTATATCCCAGACAGGTCATCCTAGCAGAGTGCCGCACCATCTGTACAGACAGCTCAGCTAAGCACGGTGGCAGTCCCACAGCAGAAAAAGACGCCAAAACTGTGACCTCTTCTCTACCCGTTTCGGGTCATTGCTTATTCCAGAGAAGATCTTGGGTCTCGGACACAACACTTTCGAAGGGACTTAATCTGTTGCCTGGTTACAACAGTAATGTTGAAGGGAGTCTGCACAGGGGGCTTTAAAGAATGGGCGGCTAATTGACCGTCGCGGTTGGACGGAGCGCTAACCGCTCAAGCGCTGAGCCTTTTAACTCGCTTTAGTGCCGGGTGGCGCCTTTCCGTGACGCGGGAAATGAAAGATGATCCGCAGGGTTAACTTGTTTTCCGATTGGCCGCTGTGTGTGGGTGTTGGTGATACATATCCTGAGATCTATTGCTGGAGATGCTATCCACGGAAGAGTATCGTCGTCCTATTTTTACAACTTAAATCAATTTGGCGTAATAAAAACCGAATTTCTTTACTAATATTTTCGTAATGGGTTGTAACGATACTACTTGATGAGAACCATGCTTCAGCATCAAGCTGTTAGATGGAATCACAGGCATTGTTTCCAGCATACCTAATACAAGCCCAACTTCACAAAACCCAATTTGGGACCCCGTAAATCATATCACCCCAAAAGCCGTATGTTAACACACATTACCGAACTCCTACTTCTCTGGATCGAGAGGGGTTTACATATCACTAGTGTTTCCAACTTGTTCGTAACGAATGCACTCTGTACTGCCTATCTACTAAGGTAATAAGCAGTAAGTAGATGGCTGATGGAAATCTTTAAGTATATTGAGGTCCTGTGCCAAACTTACTGCCTGGTTTGGTAATAGTGTTAGTCAAGAAGAAAAGGGAAAGTAATGCGCTTCCATTCTTGAGAAGGCAAGTTGCTTAGATACTCATATCGACTATTCTTCTCCATCCGTCTTATTCGTTTGAGCTTAGTTTCTGGGCCCAGACAAATGCTGCACTTCCTAAGGAGAATCACGAACGTGAATGACATTTGCTAACGTTGTGTGTATTTCGTGTAACTATGCGTAGCAAACAGGGGCATTTACTCAGGTTGGAGTCAATCTTGTTTGTGCTGCTCCGTATCGATGAGTACCTAGCAAAAGCCTGAGTCACACTGGACCGTGCCATGGATGAACAGGAGACACTCAGATATCCAATCACCTATATGAGAAAGCCCATTAATCGGCAAAGGGAAAGATGCATTTCTCATACTTGGGTTAGGCACGTTTGGCTAATCGCAAAATAAGAACTCGTACGTGGAACAGGACGTAGCGAGAACGCCGCTGATGAAAGGCAAATGTACAGTCACTTTTCTTCGTAAGGTAAGTTCGGTGGCATTTTGGCGCAAAGCGTCGCATTTGATGACTTGTTCGGCATGGAAATGGAACTTGCGAACCCAAAAAATGTACGTCATCCAAAGCTTAAATAAAAAAACAGCTTTAACAATACATGTTAATTTAAGAAGAGAAAGAGAAAGAAGGCGATAGAAACTACCTAAGTTGCCTTCTGTATCTGATAGGAAAAGCTTCATGTAAACTGTCGCATTGGCCCCCCAGATTCAGCCTTCCACCCCAATTAAGGTGCTGACTCAGCGCTTGCATCATCCATCGCATAGGGACCTAGGCCAAGCAAGAGCACTGCGTCAGCTACGTTCGTTTTGACTACGCCATCATTGCCAGCATCCTCAAACTTTCCCAGGCATCCAAATTGTTTCTTCTCAGTCAACATCTTGTTTAAGTTTATTATTTGTCGTTCTCGCCGTAGGTCTCGGTTACAGAAACTATGACCAAATAAGCCTGAATCTCGACCCCCGTACGATTTCATTCATCCTCATAACTAGAGCTTCGACTGCCACCGCATTGAGGATCCTTCCATTCACCGACCCACGAATTCCGCGCAAACGAAACCGAATCTTCCCAGCGAACTCATGTCACTGATTTAGTGGACCGTATCTCTTCATGTTGCACAAAGAGCTTTGTCCCCGGCTCCCTATCTGCGAATAGTCCAACAAGTGCCACCTCGCAATCCACAAACTGGAACCCAAGCACGTCCTTCTCCAACGCACAATATTACCTACGACCTTACATCTTAAACAAGTACACAAGCGAGTTCATCAAGCAATACTGCCACCCAGATACCGATCAAGCATCTAAGTAGCTCCCCATGGCGAGCCGATACGATCTGAGGTCCGCACAGGATCTAGATACGAGCTACGCTTGTTTGCCTGGGACAAGTGGAATTTCTGTCACTCAAAACCCGACGCCTCTCAAAGACAGGATACCGAATCAAAATATAGCAGGTATGTTCATAATCACTCTTAAGCATCAAGGTCGGTAGCCAACTGTACTGCTTCCAGGATGTCACCCTTCTAGATGGGTATATGAACTCTTGCACAATAACTTCACTGTATGCGATGTCTTTGAACGGTTGCGCAAAACAGAGCTGAACGCACCATATCTGTGGGATCATCCCCATCGATTGATGATAAATGGTAACCAGAGTTATTCAACCAAATCAACGCAGGTATTGTCCTCGCTGTGCGTTGACTGCCACTTTCATTTTGTGTTTAAGATGTCATGGGACGAGCGACACTGTCAAGAGTCATGCAACCCTCAGCAGAAACAGTGGCCTCCGAGTGATGCGATATTCCCCTGGCATCATCTTGTTTGGGTTGAGCAAAAGTCTCAATCTTCGCTACTCATGGATGACCGACCGCGAAACAAGTATTACCCACTAGTTGCTCGCGAGTCTTTTGCATGCTCGGCCGGCCCATGCACGTTCTCAGTCACCTTGGAAATCTCAGAACCTCGCATGACTCGCGAATGGATCGACTTATTGCTTGACCACGATACCATTCGTAAGAATGTGCGCCGTGCTAAGGAACAGGATCCCGAACGGTACGCCGCGGCAAGTGATGACTGGGCACTGCAAGCTCCCCTGAACCTGAACACATATCTTAAGAACATAATTGAGGCCACTTCACAGGAGAATGCAAGGAGTATTTCAAAAAGGAATAAGCGATTCTTTGTACTGTTTGGGCCTCCATGTTTTGAAATGTTCAGACAACTCGAATTCGAGGAAACAGTTGATGTAGCAGAAGATGGAGTCGATGGAGGGACTTTCACACCGCCAATCCCTCCTCAGCCAGACAACCCCTCTGGAGCTACCGACCTAGGGACATATCGAGCATACATCGAAGATGTGAGATCTGAGGTTCAGTGTATTATACTCAGAGGCGGCCAGCCTGCTGAGCTTTGCACTCCTGGTCTACATGCCGATTTGGGATGTGCAGAGGTGCCGAACGTGGACTCTGTCTTGGTGAACATTGCGCGTTATGAGACCCTGGGCGTTTTGCCGAATCAGTCGAAGGAGATTATTGTCAATGCTTACAAGAGACAGTGGGAAATTATTCCCGATAAGCGAAAGGAACTCATCGACTCTCTTATGAGTATTGCAAATGACCTCAACGACGAACAGCTCAATGAATACGCTGTCACTCAATCATCAATTTTCGAGAGCCAAATACAAATTCAAACAAACAGTGACGATGGCGGGTTGACAAACCAGGCTTTGCTATTCTTCGAGCTGCAGCCTCTGAACGAATACAAGGCACAATCCATAGTACAGGCATTCCGACGAAAGGTGGCGCAAGATCCCAGCTGTGCTACCACCGCCCGAAACATGTTGATGCTGATCTCTCAAGCATCATCCGATGATAACTACACGGCAGAGTTGGTGATGGAGTATGGGGAGGGATTCTCTTTACTCACGGCGAAAGAGATTCTTGGCTTGAGTGATGCCAGTGGCTTTGGGCCTGATACGTTGGACGATGTCAAAGAAAAGGTCAGAAATATATGCGCCTGTTGTTGAGCCTAGAGATTGAGTCTAATCAAGTGTACAGATTCAAAACGCCAAAGACAAGGACGCCAAGACAACCTACTTGGAGGCTATGGGGAAGATTGCCGAGCACACGAACTCAACTGGTCTCAAAAGCGCAGTTGGAGAACTAAGAGAAATGCATGGTATTGCAGCTCCTGGTGGAAGCAGCGCCACCAGCGCCTCCGCACAAGCTGCGAACTTTGATCTTCCGGTTGGACTGGAGAATATTGGAAATACGTGCTACCTCAACAGCCTTTTGCAATATCTTTTTACTGTCAAACCGGTCCGAGATGTCGTTATCAACTATGATAAGTTCAAGCTCGACTTGACGGATGAGAAAATCAAGGAGCGATTGCTCGGTGGTAACAAGATGCAGCTGGATCGTGGCGAAGCTGTCGTTGCTCAGGCTTGTAAGTTTGTCTAGGTAGGGCCTCTACAGCTTAACTGACAAAACTCAGTTGTACAGGAGCTTTCAGAACTATTCAACAATCTTGAAAAATCCGACAAGGTAGCAACGCGTCCGTCTCAGAGGCTGGCCAATGCTGTCCTATTGTCCACCGGCACACTCCTCAAAGAAACGAAGAGCTCTGTTGAAGCAGCAACTGAATCTCAGCCGCCACCACTTCCTACTCGACCGGCCCCTGGACCCCCAGCAAGGGGCAATAACGATGTGGAGATGATTTCTGTAACCGCCAATGATAGCCGCGACCCAGTTGATACAGCTAGCACCGTCAGCTCGCAAACACTTGTCGAAGAGGATTCTGACCGTTCTTATGAGAAAGTGGAGACCTCTCCAACTACCACTGAAGATCAGGTAATTGACACAGTGATGGAGTTTGGACAAGATGAGGATGTCGTCAAAATCAGCCGAACGAGTGATAGGTCTATAGAGATTCCCGAGGTTGTCGAAAACCCGAAGACCGGCACTTCCCAGGATATTGATTCTACCGATGTCAACATGCTGGATGCCGAGGAGCCACAAACGGTCGACCAGAAGGTACTGACTGCGCTGGAACACCAAAAGAGGTCTTCTGGAACCGATCAGCAGGATGTAGAAGAGGTAATGGGCAGCATTATCAATCGCCTTCAAGCTGCTATACGCCCATCATCTGTTGACGAGTCAACCGGTATTCAATTTGAAGAGATCATGAAAACTTTCTTCGTTACCACCATTAATTACACCAAGAAGTTTGACGACAAGACTTATCAAAAGGAAATTAGTTTTGATCGGTCTATTACTGCATTTCCTGCCCCCAAAGGCTCATGCTCACTGTACGAAGCCCTCGGCCGAAATTTTGACCAGCAAATTATTGAAGAAGACAAACTTTCACGATACACAGCCATCCAGACGCTGCCCCCTGTTCTGCACGTACTCATTCAACGGTCACAGTCTATGGGGAGCAAGAACGGCAACCCGGTACTGATTCCTGAAATACTGTACCTCGACCGATACATGGATGCCCCCCACGACTCACCGACCTTCAGAGAGAGAGTCAAGAGTTGGGCCATCGCCAGCCGCATATCTGACATCAAAGCTTCCAAGGCCGCAGTTGAGAGCATGAAACCAACTGGACCCATACTTGAGAGCATTGCACAAGAAGAGGAGGCCAAAAGCAGTATTGCAACGGTCACAGAAGACGGTGAAATGAGAGATGGTGTGAACATCGTGGAAGAGGACTGGAGTTTCGATGGTACGGTTGATGACGATTATCTTCTCGTTGGCCGACCCAGCGCAAACTCAGTGCCCTCAGCTGGTCTACCTTCCAGACCAAAAGACATCAAAGACACCGAGAACGCCGTTCGGGAGATGATGGACTCTGAGCTCAGGGACAAGGAGGCAGCTCTGGAAGACTACTACTCCAAGTTGAAGAGCAATCCATATCGGCTCCATGCAGTCATATGCCATCGTGGCCAGCTGATGTCTGGTCACTATTGGGTATGGATTTACGACTTTGAACAGGATGTTTGGCGCAAGTACAATGATTCCAACGTCGAGGTCAAACGCAGCACAGTTGAAGTTTTAAACACATTGAGCACCAGTGGAGAGCCGTACTTTCTTTGCTACGTCCGCGATGAAGATAAAGAGACTTATGTCGACGTACCTCGGCGTCGAAGACCAGCACCGCCATCAGATACGTCGTTCGAAAATCTTGACGCTGATGGAGATATAACAGTCACCAATAGTGAACCATCAAAGACCTCAGAATCGCCTCAGGAGCTTCCGCCCGCATATTCGGAGCAACACATTGACTAGGAACCTCCTCCATTGTCGGCTAGCAAAGGTCAAGCGTCTGTTCCATCCAAACAGCCATCCCCAGTTCAAGCGGACGCGAAGATGACCTCTAGAATGCAAAGCGCTCAAAACATAGCTAAGCGGGCTTCCTCATCAGACGAAGACGATGCTAGTTCTTCTACAGAAACAGATGTGTGTGAAGCTCCGGCATCACCCACAAAACGACTAAAGCTTGCCGAGACTAATGATCGGGAATCAGAGCTCTCGAAATTGCCCCATACCTTTGAGAAGCAGTCTCTAGATGGCCCTCAAACAGAACTCGCGATGGGCGTGAAATTGACTCATAGGGACTGTGACACAATAGCTCAAAATTGCAAAAAGTCCGAGCTTGGAACACCCGACTGCGCTGTCAAAGCGGTCAAGAAACGGATTAAGTTGAAGGTGAAACCTCGAACAGATCCTTCGGCTGGCGCCGGGCGGCACCGTGGGCCCTGCGGCATGGTACATCGCATTATCGAAGTAGCAAAGCTTCGAGGGAAGCGTGAGAAGGCTACCGAGGACCAAGAGACAAAGGAGTCGTAATCTGTGGTGTGAAAAGAGCAGAGGTAGTAGATAGAGATAACCCCGGGATTGAGCCAAATAACCTTTCAGCGGAGTTTATGCAACTAGCAGGTTTTTGGGGTGGGATTACTTGGTGATGGTATGTCCGGAGGATCAGATAGATAGAGAAAGAATAGCGAGTTGCACAGAGAACTTGGAGTTGACTGCATCTGTTTTAATGGCCAATCCGTCAGCTGTTCATAGCTCATAATGCCCACATTGCTCGTGTTTTGATATCGACTCTCAATGATTTTAAAATTCCTTATCGGCCAGTGAAAATAGGCTTCCTCTTCTCCTGGAAAGCCTTAAGGGCTTCGTTTCTATCCTCGGTATTAACGACCCGCTCATACATCTTGTTCTCAACCTCTTCCCTTGCCCATGCTACAGCCTGTAGAGCAGCCCTCACACCTATGGGTCCTCCTTCGCAGATCTCCTGCGCAAGCCTCACAGCTTCACTCAACGCTGCTTTTCTGGCCTCGCCAAGAACGTCTGCGCCATCGCGCTCATCCTCGGGTACAATCTCAACAAGTCGATCAGCAATACCTAGAAAGTACGCCTCAGGAGCTCCAACGCGACGGCCGGTCAGGATCAAATCGCGAGCGCGGGAGAGGCCGATAAGAGCGGGAAGACGATGGGTGCCACCGGCGCCAGGGATAATACCTAGGCGGGTTTCAGGAAGACCGACAGTTGCATTGGAACTCAGAACGCGAAAGTGTGTGGAGAGAGCGAGCTCAAGACCGCCGCCGAGCGCGACTGAGGAGATGGCCGAGATGGTAGGGATGGGAAGGTTTGATAGAGATGTGAGGGTGTTGCGGAGATTTGTGAGAAATTCAGCAGTTCTGTGCCCGGTGATTAGTATAGCACATTGATATTTGACATAAGGAATACTGACTCTCCCTGGCTCATGCCCTTACGCTCCTTGAGATCCGCGCCAGCGCAAAACGATGTATCGACAGCACTAGCCAGCACAACAGCTCTAGTAGGACCCTTCTCATCTACACCAGCTGCACCACCAAAACGCTTCTGCAGTGGCAGTTCTTCGCCGTTGGGCCCATATTGACTATGCAAAGCATCGATCTCGGCGCGAAGGCTTGCTAGAAGAGCCCTTGAAATGGCATTTCGTGCAGACGGGCGGTTAAGCTCAAGAATGCGAATATGGCCAGTGTTTGGCGCGGGGAGGTTCGTTACGCGGATGAGAGGTTCGGTGGCAGAGGAGTAGTAACGCCTGAGAAGACGAAGTGTCACTACGGGTCGGGAGAGACGAGGGGCCATTATGAGCAGATCAATTGGTTGTTGCTGGGTCGGTAGTGGTGATGGGAATTTGAGCTTTGTATATTACCTTGAGGTAGGTACCTATCTGAGACACGGCTTTGCGAGCCGAGGAATGACGTGCATCGGTTGGTGTCGGTTCATAAATGTTAAGCCGATAACCGATAAGACAAGGACGGGATTTTAAGAGAAGCACCCGTAGATTTTATGGTTAACTCAACTTCACACGGTTATATACACCCTTGCCTTTTGAAGTTCGATATTCTTGTATGTATGTAACCCCAGTGAGTACCTAGCATATTATAGGGTTGGTACTATCGACGAAACATGTTTGGTGGAGATGATGACTTGGTCCAAGTTCCACATACAATTGACAGGATGGCGATCGACAATAAGACGATGCAAAGAAGCTGTTATATCTGGTCAGCGTACAGTTACCTTCAATCTTTTCTATACGATGATGGAAATTGTTCTTTGTCACCTCTGCTTTAATCTTGAAGGCCAGGAAAATAAAGCCCAGCTTCGCCACCAAACAAGCTACTCTGAACATCCATTCTGGGGAAACGTGCCAAGACAACGAACGGCATATAGACTAATTACAGTAGCGAGCCCAGATCCCAGTCAGCGACGAACTAGACCCATTGGATTGGATCTTCAGCCTTCTCCGACTTCTGTTGATCTTCTCTTTCTTTCCTACTCTTTGGCACAACGGGAAGTGTAGCCACAAGACCAAACAAAGACAATGGAGGGACGTTGTTAATTGAGCCCGTGGAGGATACACTACGTCTCACCAAGAGACATCTCCACGATGGCATCAGCATCCATTCTGCAATCGTTGTCGACTTCCACAACTCTCACCTCGTCTGCACCATCATCTACAGCCTCGAGTACACCACTCACTATTCTCATTCGCAATTCCATCGAAGGAACCTCGGATTTCTTCCCGTTTGTTGACATCGCCAGTCTCGGCTCTGGCTCTGATGATGTTAACTCGGGACTCACTTTCAAAGAGCTTTTCGCCACAAGTCTCGATGGGAACCAGGAAATAACTCTATTCAGTTCTGGGTGCCAGGTCGATGGTAGAACTGACTGCACACGCGCCTGCAACAATTCCAGTCTCTTCTTCAGCTCGTTGGAGACGTTCTACAATTGCGCTGCCCTGGCTGCGGCCGCGCACTGGACCCAGGATGCAAAATCTTACTATGTCAGCCATGAGACTGAGCGCAATGCTAGCGCAATCATGGGATCTGGAACTTTGTCTGAATTTGACGGTCGGCCTGTTCTCGGATCTCTCATCGCTTGCGCTCAAGACTCTTGTGACAACGATGGTCTGAGCAAACCTTGCAACCGGACAATTGACCGCCTCTCCTATGACACCTCAACCCCTGAGGAGATATTCGAGGCCCTAGACGAGTTTTGTCCAGAGTTACCAGCCGAGGTCAACCCAGATATCTTTGGACCGGGAGTAGGTCCGATCAGCGATTGTTGAGTTCTCTAGACACTGACCTAGGCTTCAGGTTCTCATCTCGTATGTTCTCCAAGTGTGCTTCGCTGCATCCCTGTATCTGCTACTCAAAGGCTTCACTCTCTGGGTCACTATTACACAAGATACCAGTCGTCGCAAATCGGAACCTAAGCCTTATCGCCTGAAGCGCAGTCTGACCCGAATTGAGAGTATGATCTGGCGTGACTCTGGTGGCCTGTCGCGCACGAGCATTGCCATTGCAACCACCTTGGTCGAGTTTCAAGAGGCTCAGTGCTGGTTTGTCTTTGCTGTTCAGATTGCATCGATTCTTGCCATTGTTGTCAACTCTCAAGAGGGCACCTTCTGGGGCGAGATTGTTGTCAATGCTGCCATTGCATTTCATGTTTCTCAGAACGGCATACTACCAATGTTCCTTGTCCAGGTCTGTTTGCATCATGAGGGCATTCGCAACTGGCACACGTTTTTGGGCTTCTTCATGGAGTATCTCCTCGCCATCGTCGCAACGTCGCAAAAGATCTATTTCAAAGACGCGTTCGCTTTATTCAAGAGCCAGAATGAGATAGAAGCATGTGGTTTCAACCCAAGCCCGCGAACATATTGTGCTGCAACTCAAGGCATTGATGGACAGTCCTTCAGCTTCTTTCCGCATCCCTTGTTGTACAAAATGACGTTTCTTATTCTCGACACCATTGCCATCATCGCCTTGGTAGCTGATCAGCTGGCGTGGACACTTCGCAAGCATCATCTCACTAAACATGTTCAGATTGGTTCGTACCGTCTTGGTCGCTGGCCTCGCTGGGGGAAGCAGAAAAGAGGACTTTTTATTAAGATTTGGTTCTGGCGCATCCTTGAAGTCGCATATCTCGTCATCAACATCTTGTACATGATCTCTCTAACGAAAGTCATCAATGCCGAGAGTTTCGCTGCTAATAGGTGGTCGTATGGCCAGGTAAGTTTCCATCCCCTGATCAGTTCATTTATCTCATGGTTTTCGATAGATCATCGCTGTTACCGTCTGGGGACCTGTCATTGTCAAACTGTTCGACCTCCTGCTTTGTGAGTATGCAAGAAATATGTTCGAGTTGCTATTTTGCTGACTGCATATGCAGCTGGGCCTCCCAAGAATGGTATGAGACTCAACTCGGGTCCACCCAGACTATGTATCGACAACGTTATAAACGGTCGAGTGGGGACATCTGCAGATGAAGTCATTGAAGATGATAATGAGACCGACGAGAAATGCGATGAACTGGAGCCAAGGGCCAGAGATGAGGGTTTTATGATTCGACAAGCTGCTACTATGCAGTTGGGAGATCTGAATCACGATGGCCGGGATATTGAGCGCGAAGCAATAGAGCCGGAGCCTAAAGCAGCGTCGCCAGAAGGTATCGGTGCCGAAAGAGACGTCATGGGACAACGAAATGATGATTTATGAAGTTTTATTCCTTTTTCCTGATGATAACGGCTGATGATCATTGAAAAATCTGTTATGGTTCATGTACTAAATTCGAATCTGACTTAGATGTGTTATGCAGCTATTGGAATAGGTACTTTTGGTCAAGGTCACGACTGTACCTATTGACACTTCGAGGTCAATTTATTAGCTGAGTTTAGAAGTCGTTACATCCAATTCCATTCATCTTTTTCACAAACTTGCGGTCGATCTAATGGTACCTTCCACTGCACTAACATCAGCCCTTTTCTATGTAAACGCACCTTCCCCACACGAGCTCCCAAACCTTCTTCAGCGATCGACCACGGGTTCTTTCGATGATGAGATTGAACACAAAACGTGAAAAGAGGACAAGCTCGTTCTGAGCTCAGCATTTTCTCACCGTTTATTTCAAGCCTCACTGCGTCATCATTACCTCTCCTTTTCCTTCACGTGCTTGTTTGGTCGCGCCGCAACAAGGAGTTCTTTCCCCGCGAGTGACATCATGCAGCTATGACAAGCTCCCATCGTCATAACATAAGTTACAAGAGCTTCCCGCGTCTCTCTTTCTTCTTTCGAAAAAGCACACTCTATTTTGTTCTCTCTCAATTTCATCAATTGACTCTTTTCTTTACCTCACAACATAAAAGATTCCAATTCAATTCTCCCACAACAAAACACCAGCAACCATCATCATGTCTTTCCTTACAGAGAACGTCATCCGCCGTGTCGCCCTAGCTCCTCGCGTCATCGCCTTCCAGGCTCCTCGAACTTTCACCACGAGCTTTGCTTTGCAGCGAACTGCCACAGATGCTGTCAAGGACACTGCTAAGAAGGTTGATCGTGTTGTGAGCGACAAAATTGTCGACGGCATTGAGGCTGGCGGTTAGTCTTCAACTATCAACTGGCTCAAGATGCTCAATTGCTAATAAGGATTTTCAGAAAACGTTGCCTCGAAGGCCAAGGATGTTGCCCAGGATGTGACTGGTGGCAGCGCCACTGGAAAGGCACAAGAGCTCCGAGGAGAGGCTGCTGGCAAGGCTCAAGAGCTAAAGGGTGAGGCCAAGGGCGCTGCTGAGCAGGCCAAGGGCAAGGTGAAGGGTGCGGCTGAGGAGGTTAAGGGCAAGTTGTAAACACAGCTCAAACTTGTCATGATTGAAATGGGATATAATGGAAATTCAGGCCTCATGATGGTCTGTTGTACGATTACAAGGCATGCATCATAACACTAAGGGAGCAAACTTCATGCATTAAGAAATCAATTTACACATTCATCTTGTGCTAAACCCATCACACTCATGACGAAGTCGCTTTTTCCTATGTGCCCATACCACAACTGAAAATAACAAACCTGGTGTCTGTATGACGCTTGTCTCAGGCAAGTGAAACCTGACGTCATCAATTTTCGAATGCTGTCTCTCTGATAACATGTTTTGCTCGTCTCCATATTGTCTTCATATCGTTCGGGCATTAAAAATATTTTTTCATTCTTGGGTATTCCACGCTGCGTTATGAAAAAAGGTTGCAAACTACCGCCATTTACTTTCCACCCTACTATTAGAAGCACATGCGCTTATGCAATGTTTGTCTTCTTGGGCTGGACATCGATTTCGCCAAGAGGGAAGCGAACCCATGTCGTATCCTCAGTCATAATGCCAGCCGCACCTGCATAGAAAGCAGCGAAGGCACAGATACATGAGAATGCGCCTCCAGTCTTATTGATTCGAATAGCAGCGGTAGGGTGAGTGGTCTGCAGAAACTGAGCCAAGCTGAGGAAGAGGAAAGCGAGGAACAAGAAACCGAGAACAATGAGGATGGCAATGTTGGTCTTGAGAGCGGCCACAAAGAATATGAGGGTGAGGAAGCACCACAGAATCAGGAAGATGCCCAATGCAAAGCTGTAAGCGCGATCGTCGCCCTTGTATGCATCCTTGATGCCCAGATCAGGAACGAAGAACATGGCGAATGCAAGCCAGAAGGCACCGTAGGAACAATGGACGGTAGTACCAAAGGTGTTACCAACACGGAACTCCATAAGGCCGGCAAAAAGTTGGGCAATGCCACCGAAGAAGACAGCCAGACCAAAGATGGCTTGGTCAGGACCGACACCGCCGAAGGGGTTTGATCCAGGGAGACTGTAACACAGGATTAACATTTAGAGCCACCATGACCAGGGATATGGGGGTAATTTACCCAGCACCACACTGGTAGACGCCGAGGACAAAGGTAGTCAAGGCGAAACTGATCAAACCTAATGGACCAGGATTGGCAACCTTGAAGAACGAAGGGTTATACACCTGCGACACCATGGACTGATGAGGCTTCTGAACGTTCTTATTTCGTTCCTCATAGTAATGGTTGGGATGATTGCAGTGGTAGTGGCCTTCCTCCTTATCTGTGTACTGCGTAGGGGTCGTTGCCCCATGGGAAGGAGGAGTGCCTGAAGACATCTCGTCTGAGTATTGCACTAAGACTTATGGAAAATGAATAGTAATAAGCTGGTCACTTAACACGACAGAAATAAGCTTATGGAGAAGGATTTGGCATAGAGTTCTGGAGAAAGATCCGGAGAAAAATCTGGTCAACGCACATAGGGTCCAAGGCATAGCTTTATATCCCCCACATCGTTCGTACTTGGGTACGAGATCTACCCCAAACTCAACTTTGAGATGACGAACGAACGGACATTCGACTCCATCGGGCTCTTGGAGTGTGGGAACGGCAAGTTCCAAAGGTCACATTGGTAGAATCAGCAACAGGCTGAGAACTGATAGTCCAATGTGATAGTCAAGCTCATTGGAACATGTCCCATCTTCCGAGCTCAGGGACCCACGACACTAATAGCCCTTGAGTAAGAACATCACCAAAGGGCCGAGGATCAATGATGGGCGTGGAGAATAGACCCAGCAACCAATGTGGAGGAGGTTCCCAACATGGTGTGACGGAACCTTTGCAGGGCCTCTTATCCCGGGAAACGCTGGATATGTCGGCACGCGGATATACCATGCTGTAGACTGCGCTTGGGGGTGAATTAGACGAAGCGGAGCCAGTGTCCAGGGTATAATCCAGTCGTCATAAGGTTGGTGATGAGAATTGTGTGGCAATGGTTGGCCAGGTTCGAGTCAAGTATCCATACCCGCGGAGATTTCAAATCATATCATGATAACCACTGAGAATTTTTGCCGTTCATTTTGGCCAGGGTCTTTCATCAGGAGTGAAATCGAAACTTCAAGAATACTCATTTGCGAAGCTGGGAAGTGTTTGAGACCAACGTTGAGGCTCAGGCCAAGCCGGGAGGATCAATCCTGGCTCAGCTAGTACTGATCCTCAACACGAACCAGCAGGGGAGCTGCATTCGGAGTTATTCCCACGAGAAAACACCCTAGAAGCATTAGGAAAGCAGACAAAAGCTTGCGGTGGAGATGACGGCCGAATTGTGTCCTTGATAAGTGGAGTGATTGTCATGGCAGCCGGAGGAATTCCGCTGATGAACTCCACCAATTTCAGCTCGCAACGTGGTAAAAATGAGGCTATCAAGAGTCATGTTCATACTGCTGTTGGTCTCATTGGCTCACAGACATAGGAAATGCCGTCCCCAGGTACCGTGTGTATGGTTGATCTCTTGACGGGTCTTCCCCATATATGACGGACATCATCCTTCCAATTTCCCCAATTCGCGGAGTCGGGCTTTGATTCAAATGAGGAGAAGCATAAACGGAATTAACTAACACGAGAGAAACGTGAATCTTGTCCAGATCGAGGCTCCCGACTTAGCGCAGCGCCTCTGATGACATGGTGTGTATGATGTTTTATTATTCCCGCGCTTATATCCTCATATAAGTTGATAATATCCTCGGTAGCGCTCAAATGGAAGCTCGGTTACGATCAACTAATTGCCGAATGATTCAGGGTAATCAGCCTTTCATCTCAATGGAAGATAGTATTTCAATACTTCAAGAGTCGGATACGTCGGCAGTGTTGGTTGCTGGATGAATTGCTTTACTTCAAATTGATCATCGGTTGGAGTTGCTTTTGACTGAATGATTTTAGCCGGGGAGCGATTAGAAAGAAATACAGTGGCAGAGTGGTAGCCCGAACGGATAATGTGAACGAATCTGTCGTCGAATGCAAGGGTATATCGGGACGTCGGCAGATCGAAGCAGGGATGCTTTAGAGACAGTTCTTCACCGTGGTGAACATCTCGGTGAAGAAGCATGGATCTGGTCTCGTGACCATTCCGGCTGTGGCTTGAATCGCCGTTGTCGGATGGCCCGGGCATTAGATAATCCCTGCCACCTCAGTCGGCGATTGTGGGGAACGGAATCTGCGGGCTCAGATGATGCGCATGCTCATTCGCTACTCGGATACGCCACTTAAACCTCCATCTTTTGTAGCTATCGTTTCCTGCTCTAACATGCTCAATCCGCGATATCCAAAACCTCACAGCTTGCCGTTCTGAACATGATTTCAATGTCTCTGGGCTTATGCCACTCAACAAACTCGTCATGCCGCTGAACAAATCTGCTATTTTTCTCAGTTTCTGCAATGCATTTCCCGCCGTGTCGTGTATAACGCCTATTCGATCTATAACGTCATCTAGAGGGGTACGATTTAGCCACGCACCAGCAACGACCTTCTCGATAGACGGACATAGGCGATACGCTACAGTAAACAGCGGTCAAAGTAATGAAGTACCTGAGTGGCCCAAAACTTCCTATCCTTCTCCCTACGAGATCTTCGCTATGAAGAGTGATGCTCCGTATACCAAGCATCGATTCTATCAGCTTGTCAAAATCTACCACCCCGACCGACACAGCCATGCTCTCAATACCGATAAAATAACACACAATGTCCGTTTAGAACGGTATCGCCTTATTGTTGCTGCCAACGACCTTCTTAGCGATCCCTCTAAACGTCAACTCTATGATGTTCATGGTGTAGGATGGACTGGTGGTCGGCCTCAGACACTCAACGAAACTGTCCGCAGTGCCGATCGTGCCTGGCGTCACAGAGCCGGATCTGCCGCACATAATGCTACATGGGAAGACTGGGAACGATGGTACGATGCCCGTGATGGCAGAGTTAAGGACCCCTTATACATGTCCAATGGTCTTTTTGCCACTCTCGTCGTTGTTATGTGCATGATAGGCGCTTTTGCTCAGATGAGTAGAGCGGATCAATACGGCGCCGATCTCGTGGAAATGAAGAACCAGTCTAACCTCGCCATTGGGCAGCAGGTTGCCCGTCGTAATACAATTGCGGCGGGTAGGTCCAAGGATGAGAGAGTTGATATGTTTTTGAAGGACAGAGAGAACTTGAATTATGCTTTCCAGCCTGGGAAGTATGACAACGAGGTGCTGCAGGCAGCTCCAGGCCAAGGTCCTAGTCATGAACATGATGGAAAAGTGTGAAAGCAGCAGGAGTGGGCTTAGAGGCTGAGGCAACAGGGGTTGGTGAGAACATACCTTGCTTTGCTGCGGTCCTTTTCTTTCGTTCTGTTTTGTAGCATTGTCGTGTGTCAGCACGCAAGGAGTCTGGAGTCTTTCGAATTGGTACTGAGGTAGCTTACAAATGATCGACTTTTGCATCAATCTTTACAGTGTGGAAGAGGTCTGGCCAAAGATAATGTCTAGCAGTGATTCAAACTTAAACATTTACCTTGCTACTCTCTATAACCACATAACACCGACTACCTTGCACTGTTCCCTTCGTCTTGGGTATAACAAATATGGAATATTGAAACATGATCCAAAGTTGAGACAGCTTTGATTAATATCAAGCATAATTAAATTGCGTTGGCTTTCCCCTGTCCCATCTATAACGCAATTGAATAGCTAAACAACATCAAAGTGGCCCCTTTCGGACCTATCTCCCATCGTTAAGCGACAAAGCCGTAGCACAAGATCTCGTCGTCTCACTCTCATTCAGAAACACCGAAATTAAGCCAGCCCCTATTGAG